>CAXKWD010000006.1:142157593-142757593 GCA_964059195.1 Ectobius pallidus
TGTCGGCACAGGTCATGACCTGTGGTGTTTTTTTATCACTTTTTTCGACTTAGTTTTTTCATCATGTTGGCACAGGTCATGACCTGTGGTGTTTTTTTATCACTTTTTTAGACTTAGTTTTTTCATCATGTCGGCATTTGTGGCGTTTTTTGATCGCTTTTTTGGACTTAGTTTTTTCATCATGTCGGCACAGGTCATGACCTGTGGCGTTTTTTAGACCACTTTTTTTACTTAGTTTTTTCATAAAGTTGGCACAGGTCGTTTTTTGATCGCTTTTTTGGACTTAGTTTTTTCATCATGTCGGCACAGGTCATGACCTGTGGCGTTTTTTGATCACTTTTTTACTTAGTTTTTCATCATGTCGGCACAGGTCATGACCTGTGGCGTTTTTTGATCGGTTTTTTGGACTTAGTTTTTTCATCATGTCGGCACAGGTCATGACCTGTGGCGTTTTTTAGACCACTTTTTTTACTTAGTTTTTTCATAAAGTTGGCACAGGTCATGACCTGTGGCGTTTTTTGATCGCTTTTTTGGACTTAGTTTTTTCATCATGTCGGCACAGGTCATGACCTGTGGCGTTTTTTGATCACTTTTTTAGACTTAGTGACCTGTGGCGTGGTTTGATCACTTTTTTAGACTTAGTTTTTTCATCATGTCGGCACAGGTCATGACCTGTGGCGTTTTTTGATGGCTTTTTTTGGACTTAGTTTTTTCATCATGTCGGCACAGGTCATGACCTGTGGCGTTTTTTGATGGCTTTTTTTGGACTTAGTTTTTTCATCATGTCGGCACAGGTCATGACCTGTGGCGTTTTTTGATCACTTTTTTAGACTTAGTTTTTTCATCATGTCGGCACCTGTGGCGTTTTTTGATAACTTTTTTGGACTTAGTTTTTTCATCATGTCGGCACAGGTCATGACCTGTGGCGTTTTTTGATGGCTTTTTTTGGACTTAGTTTTTTCATCATGTCGGCACAGGTCATGACCTGTGGCTTTTTTGATCACTTTTTTCGACTTAGTTTTTTCATCATGTTGGCACAGGTCATGACCTGTGGTGTTTTTTTATCACTTTTTTAGACTTAGTTTTTTCATCATGTCGGCATTTGTGGCGTTTTTTGATCGCTTTTTTTACTTAGTTTTTCATCATGTCGGCACAGGTCATGACCTGTGGCGTTTTTTGATCGGTTTTTTGGACTTAGTTTTTTCATCATGTCGGCACAGGTCATGACCTGTGGCGTTTTTTATACCACTTTTTTTACTTAGTTTTTTCATAAAGTTGGCACAGGTCATGACCTGTGGCGTTTTTTGATCGCTTTTTTGGACTTAGTTTTTTCATCATGTCGGCACAGGTCATGACCTGTGGCGTTTTTTGATCACTTTTTTAGACTTAGTTTTTCATCATGTCGGCACAGGTCATGACCTGTGGCGTTTTTTGATCACTTTTTTGTTTTAGTTTTTTCATCATGTCGGCACAGGTCATGACCTGTGGCGTTTTTTGAACACTTTTTTAGACTTAGTTTTTTCATCATGTCGGCACAGGTCATGACCTGTGGCGTTTTTTGATCACTTTTTTATACTTAGTTTTTCATCATGTCGGCACAGGTCATGACCTGTGGCGTTTTTTGATCACTTTTTTGTTTTAGTTTTTTCATCATGTCGGCACCTGTGGCGTTTTTTGATAACTTTTTTGGACTTAGTTTTTTCATCATGTCGGCACAGGTCATGACCTGTGGCGTTTTTTGATCACTTTTTTAGACTTAGTTTTTTCATAATGTCGGCACAGGTCATGACCTGTGGCGTTTTTTGATGGCTTTTTTTGGACTTAGTTTTTTCATCATGTCGGCACAGGTCATGACCTGTGGCTTTTTTGATCACTTTTTTCGACTTAGTTTTTTCATCATGTTGGCACAGGTCATGACCTGTGGTGTTTTTTTATCACTTTTTTAGACTTAGTTTTTTCATCATGTCGGCATTTGTGGCGTTTTTTGATCGCTTTTTTTACTTAGTTTTTCATCATGTCGGCACAGGCGTTTTTTGATCGGTTTTTTGGACTTAGTTTTTTCATCATGTCGGCACAGGTCATGACCTGTGGCGTTTTTTAGACCACTTTTTTTACTTAGTTTTTTCATAAAGTTGGCACAGGTCATGACCTGTGGCGTTTTTTGATCGCTTTTTTGGACTTAGTTTTTTCATCATGTCGGCACAGGTCATGACCTGTGGCGTTTTTTGATCACTTTTTTAGACTTAGTTTTTTCATCATGTCGGCACAGGTCATGACCTGTGGCGTTTTTTGATCACTTTTTTAGACTTAGTTTTTTCATCATGTCGGCACAGGTCATGACCTGTGGTGTTTTTTTATCACTTTTTTAGACTTAGTTTTTTCATCATGTCGGCATTTGTGGCGTTTTTTGATCGCTTTTTTTACTTAGTTTTTCATCATGTCGGCACAGGTCATGACCTGCGGCGTTTTTTGATCACTTTTTTAGACTTAGTTTTTTCATCATGTCGGCACAGGTCATGACCTGTGGCGTTTTTTGATCACTTTTTTAGACTTAGTTTTTTCATCATGTCGGCACAGGTCATGACCTGTGGCGTTTTTTGATCACTTTTTTATACTTAGTTTTTTTATCATGTCGGCACAGGCGTTTTTTGATCGCTTTTTTCGACTTAGTTTTTTCATCATGTTGGCACAGGTCATGACCTGTGGTGTTTTTTATCACTTTTTTAGTCTTAGTTTTTTCATCATGTCGGCATTTGTGGCGTTTTTTGATCGCTTTTTTTACTTAGTTTTTCATCATGTCGGCACAGGTCATGACCTGTGGCGTTTTTTGATCACTTTTTTAGACTTAGTTTTTTCATAATGTCCGCACCTGTGGCGTTTTTTGATCACTTTTTTCGTTTTAGTTTTTTCATTATGTCGGCACCTGTGGCGTTTTTTGATAACTTTTTTGGACTTAGTTTTTTCATCATGTCGGCACAGGTCATGACCTGTAGCGTTTTTTGATCACTTTTTTAGACTTAGTTTTTTCATAATGTCGGCACAGGTCATGACCTGTGGCGTTTTTTGACCACTTTTTTAGACTTAGTTTTTTCATCATGTCGGCACAGGTCATGACCTGTGGCGTTTTTTGATCGCTTTTTTGGACTTAGTTTTTTCATCATGTCGGCACAGGTCATGACCTGTGGCTTTTTTGATCACTTTTTTCGACTTAGTTTTTTCATCATGTTGGCACAGGTCATGACCTGTGGTGTTTTTTTATCACTTTTTTAGACTTAGTTTTTTCATCATGTCGGCATTTGTGGCGTTTTTTGATCGCTTTTTTTACTTAGTTTTTCATCATGTCGGCACAGGTCATGACCTGTGGCGTTTTTTGATCGGTTTTTTGGACTTAGTTTTTTCATCATGTCGGCACAGGTCATGACCTGTGGCGTTTTTTGATCACTTTTTTAGACTTAGTTTTTTCATCATGTCGACACAGGTCATGACCTGTGGTGTTTTTTTATCACTTTTTTAGACTTAGTTTTTTCATCATGTCGGCATTTGTGGCGTTTTTTGATCGCTTTTTTTACTTAGTTTTTCATCATGTCGGCACAGGTCATGACCTGCGGCGTTTTTTGATCACTTTTTTAGACTTAGTTTTTTCATCATGTCGGCACAGGTCATGACCTGTGGCGTTTTTTGATCACTTTTTTATACTTAGTTTTTTTATCATGTCGGCACCTGTGGCGTTTTTTGATCACTTTTTTATACTTAGTTTTTTTATCATGTCGGCACCTGTGGCGTTTTTTGATCACTTTTTTCGACTTACTTTTTTCATCATGTCGGCACAGGTCATGACCTGTGGTGTTTTTTGATCACTTTTTTAGACTTAGTTTTTTCATAATGTCGGCATTTGTGGCGTTTTTTGATCACTTTTTTAGACTTAGTTTTTTCATCATGTCGGCACAGGTCATGACCTGTGGCGTTTTTTAGACCACTTTTTTTACTTAGTTTTTTCATAAAGTTGGCACAGGTCATGACCTGTGGCGTTTTTTGATCACTTTTTTGTTTTAGTTTTTTCATCATGTCGGCATTTGTGGCGTTTTTTGATCGCTTTTTTTACTTAGTTTTTCATCATGTCGGCACAGGTCATGACCTGTGGCGTTTTTTGATCACTTTTTTAGACTTAGTTTTTTCATAATGTCGGCACAGGCGTTTTTTGATCACTTTTTTCGACTTACTTTTTTCATCATGTTGGCACAGGTCATGACCTGTGGTGTTTTTTATCACTTTTTTAGTCTTAGTTTTTTCATCATGTCGGCATTTGTGGCGTTTTTTGATCGCTTTTTTTACTTAGTTTTTCATCATGTCGGCACAGGTCATGACCTGTGGCGTTTTTTGATCACTTTTTTAGACTTAGTTTTTTCATAATGTCGGCACAGGTCATGACCTGTGGCGTTTTTTGATCACTTTTTTCGTTTTAGTTTTTTCATCATGTCGGCACCTGTGGCGTTTTTTGATAACTTTTTTGGACTTAGTTTTTTCATCATGTCGGCACAGGTCATGACCTGTGGCGTTTTTTGATCACTTTTTTAGACTTAGTTTTTTCATAATGTCGGCACAGGTCATGACCTGTGGCGTTTTTTGATGGCTTTTTTTGGACTTAGTTTTTTCATCATGTCGGCACAGGTCATGACCTGTGGCTTTTTTGATCACTTTTTTCGACTTAGTTTTTTCATCATGTTGGCACAGGTGTGGCGTTTTTTGATCGCTTTTTTTGGTCTTAGTTTCTTCATCATGTCGGCACAGGTCATGACCTGTGGCGTTTTTTAGACCACTTTTTTGACTTAGTTTTTTCATAAAGTCGGCACAGGTCATGACCTGTGGCGTTTTTTGATAACTTTTTTGGACTTAGTTTTTTCATCATGTCGGCACAGGTCATGACCTGTGGCGTTTTTTGATCACTTTTTTCGTTTTAGTTTTTTCATCATGTCGGCACCTGTGGCGTTTTTTGATAACTTTTTTGGACTTAGTTTTTTCATCATGTCGGCACAGGTCATGACCTGTGGCGTTTTTTGATCACTTTTTTAGACTTAGTTTTTTCATAATGTCGGCACAGGTCATGACCTGTAGTGTTTTTTTATCACTTTTTTAGACTTAGTTTTTTCATCATGTCGGCATTTGTGGCGTTTTTTGATCGCTTTTTTTACTTAGTTTTTCATCATGTCTTCACAGGTCATGACCTGCGGCGTTTTTTGATCACGTTTTTAGACTTAGTTTTTTCATCATGTCGGCACAGGTGTGGCGTTTTTTGATCGCTTTTTTTGGTCTTAGTTTCTTCATCATGTCGGCACAGGTCATGACCTGTGGCGTTTTTTAGACCACTTTTTTAGACTTAGTTTTTTCATAATGTCGGCACAGGTCATGACCTGTGGCGTTTTTTGATCACTTTTTTCGTTTTAGTTTTTTCATCATGTCGGCACCTGTTGCGTTTTTTGATAACTTTTTTGGACTTAGTTTTTTCATCATGTCGGCACAGGTCATGACCTGTGGCGTTTTTTGATCACTTTTTTATACTTAGTTTTTTTATCATGTCGGCACAGGCGTTTTTTGATCACTTTTTTCGACTTAGTTCTTTCATCATGTTGGCACAGGTCATGACCTGTGGTGTTTTTTATCACTTTTTTAGTCTTAGTTTTTTCATCATGTCGGCATTTGTGGCGTTTTTTGATCGCTTTTTTTACTTAGTTTTTCATCATGTCGGCACAGGTCATGACCTGTGGCGTTTTTTGATCACTTTTTTAGACTTAGTTTTTTCATAATGTCGGCACCTGTGGCGTTTTTTGATCACTTTTTTCGTTTTAGTTTTTTCATCATGTCGGCACCTGTGGCGTTTTTTGATAACTTTTTTGGACTTAGTTTTTTCATCATGTCGGCACAGGTCATGACCTGTGGCGTTTTTTGATCACTTTTTTAGACTTAGTTTTTTCATAATGTCGGCACAGGTCATGACCTGTGGCGTTTTTTGATGGCTTTTTTTGGACTTAGTTTTTTCATCATGTCGGCACAGGTCATGACCTGTGGCTTTTTTGATCACTTTTTTCGACTTAGTTTTTTCATCATGTCGGCACAGGTGTGGCGTTTTTTGATCGCTTTTTTTGGTCTTAGTTTCTTCATCATGTCGGCACAGGTCATGACCTGTGGCGTTTTTTAGACCACTTTTTTAGACTTAGTTTTTTCATAATGTCGGCACAGGTCATGACCTGTGGCGTTTTTTGATCACTTTTTTCGTTTTAGTTTTTTCATCATGTCGGCACCTGTGGCGTTTTTTGATGGCTTTTTTTGGACTTAGTTTTTTCATCATGTCGGCACAGGTCATGACCTGTGGCTTTTTTGATCACTTTTTTCGACTTAGTTTTTTCATCATGTTGGCACAGGTCATGACCTGTGGTGTCTTTTTATCACTTTTTTAGACTTAGTTTTTTCATCATGTCGGCATTTGTGGCGTTTTTTGATCGCTTTTTTTACTTAGTTTTTCATCATGTCGGCACAGGTCATGACCTGTGGCGTTTTTTGATCGGTTTTTTGGACTTAGTTTTTTCATCATGTCGGCACAGGTCATGACCTGTGGCGTTTTTTAGACCACTTTTTTTACTTAGTTTTTTCATAAAGTTGGCACAGGTCATGACCTGTGGCGTTTTTTGATCGCTTTTTTGGACTTAGTTTTTTCATCATGTCGGCACAGGTCATGACCTGTGGCGTTTTTTGATCACTTTTTTTACTTAGTTTTTTCATAAAGTTGGCACAGGTCATGACCTGTGGCGTTTTTTGATCGGTTTTTTGGACTTAGTTTTTTCATAATGTCGGCACAGGTCATGACCTGTGGCGTTTTTTGATGGCTTTTTTTGGACTTAGTTTTTTCATCATGTCGGCACAGGTCATGACCTGTGGCTTTTTTGATCACTTTTTTCGACTTAGTTTTTTCATCATGTCGGCACAGGTCATGACCTGTGGCGTTTTTTAGACCACTTTTTTTACTTAGTTTTTTCATAAAGTTGGCACAGGTCATGACCTGTGGCGTTTTTTGATCACTTTTTTGGACTTAGTTTTTTCATCATGTCGGCACAGGTCATGACCTGTGGCTTTTTTGATCACTTTTTTCGACCTAGTTTTTTATCATGTTGGCACAGGTCATGACCTGTGGTGTTTTTTTATCACTTTTTTAGACTTAGTTTTTTCATCATGTCGGCATTTGTGGCGTTTTTTGATCGCTTTTTTTACTTAGTTTTTCATCATGTCGGCACAGGTCATGACCTGTGGCGTTTTTTGATCACTTTTTTAGACTTAGTTTTTTCATCATGTCGGCACCTGTGGTGTTTTTTCAACACTTTTTAGACAGTTTTTTCATCATGTCGGCATTTGTGGCGTTTTTTGATCGCTTTTTTACTTAGTTTTTCATCATGTCGGCACAGGTCATGACCTGTGGCGTTTTTTGATCACTTTTTTGTTTTAGTTTTTTCATCATGTCGGCACAGGTCATGACCTGTGGCGTTTTTTGATCACTTTTTTAGACTTAGTTTTTTCATCATGTCGGCACAGGTCATGACCTGTGGCGTTTTTTGATCACTTTTTTATACTTAGTTTTTTCATCATGTCGGCACAGGCGTTTTTTGATCACTTTTTTCGACTTACTTTTTTCATCATGTTGGCACAGGTCATGACCTGTGGTGTTTTTTATCACTTTTTTAGTCTTAGCTTTTTCATCATGTCGGCATTTGTGGCGTTTTTTGATCGCTTTTTTTACTTAGTTTTTCATCATGTCGGCAAAGGTCATGACCTGTGGCGTTTTTTGATCACTTTTTTAGACTTAGTTTTTTCATCATGTCGGCACAGGTCATGACCTG
Organism: Ectobius pallidus; assembly: GCA_964059195.1. Classification (NCBI taxonomy): domain Eukaryota; kingdom Metazoa; phylum Arthropoda; class Insecta; order Blattodea; family Ectobiidae; genus Ectobius; species Ectobius pallidus. The sequence continues at coordinate 142,165,477 of CAXKWD010000006.1, forward strand.
TGGCGTTTTTTGATCACTTTTTTATACTTAGTTTTTTCATCATGTCGGCACATCCGTTTTTTGATCACTTTTTTCGACTTAGTGGCGTTTTTTTATCACTTTTTTAGACTTAGTTTTTTCATAATGTCGGCACTGGTCATGACCTGTGGCGTTTTTTGATCACTTTTTTCGTTTTAGTTTTTTCATCATGTCGGCACCTGTGGCGTTTTTTGATAACTTTTTTGGACTTAGTTTTTTCATCATGTCGGCACAGGTCATGACCTGTGGCGTTTTTTGATCACTTTTTTAGACTTAGTTTTTTCATCATGTCGGCACAGGTCATGACCTCTGGCTTTTTTGATCACTTTTTTCGACCTAGTTTTTTATCATGTTGGCACAGGTGTGGTGTTTTTTATCACTTTTTTAGACTTAGTTTTTTCATCATGTCGGCATTTGTGGCGTTTTTTTATCGCTTTTTTTACTTAGTTTTTCATCATGTCGGCACAGGTCATGACCTGTGGCGTTTTTTGATGGCTTTTTTTGGACTTAGTTTTTTCATCATGTCGGCACAGGTCATGACCTGTGGTGTTTTTTTATCACTTTTTTCGACTTAGTTTTTTCATCATGTTGGCACAGGTCATGACCTGTGGTGTTTTTTTATCACTTTTTTAGACTTAGTTTTTTCATCATGTCGGCATTTGTGGCGTTTTTTGATCGCTTTTTTTACTTAGTTTTTCATCATGTCGGCACAGGTCATGACCTGTGGCGTTTTTTGATCGGTTTTTTGGACTTAGTTTTTTCATCATGTCGGCACAGGTCATGACCTGTGGCGTTTTTTAGACCACTTTTTTTACTTAGTTTTTTCATAAAGTTGGCACAGGTCATGACCTGTGGCGTTTTTTGATCGCTTTTTTGGACTTAGTTTTTTCATCATGTCGGCACAGGTCATGACCTGTGGCGTTTTTTGATCACTTTTTTAGACTTAGTTTTTTCATCATGTCGGCACAGGTCATGATCTGTGGCGTTTTTTGATCACTTTTTTAGACTTAGTTTTTTCATCATGTCGGCACAGGTCATGACCTGTGGCGTTTTTTGATCACTTTTTTAGACTTAGTTTTTTCATAATGTCGGCACAGGTCATGACCTGTGGCGTTTTTTGATGGCTTTTTTTGGACTTAGTTTTTTCATCATGTCGGCACAGGTCATGACCTGTGGCTTTTTTGATCACTTTTTTCGACTTAGTTTTTTCATCATGTTGGCACAGGTCATGACCTGTGGCGTTTTTTGATCACTTTTTTAGACTTAGTTTTTTCATAATGTCGGCACAGGTCATGACCTGTGGCGTTTTTTGATCACTTTTTTCGTTTTAGTTTTTTCATCATGTCGGCACCTGTGGCGTTTTTTGATAACTTTTTTGGACTTAGTTTTTTCATCATGTCGGCACCTGTGGCGTTTTTTGATGGCTTTTTTTGGACTTAGTTTTTTCATCATGTCGGCACAGGTCATGACCTGTGGCTTTTTTGATCACTTTTTTCGACTTAGTTTTTTCATCATGTTGGCACAGGTCATGACCTGTGGTGTCTTTTTATCACTTTTTTAGACTTAGTTTTTTCATCATGTCGGCATTTGTGGCGTTTTTTGATCGCTTTTTTTACTTAGTTTTTCATCATGTCTTCACAGGTCATGACCTGCGGCGTTTTTTGATCACTTTTTTAGACTTAGTTTTTTCATCATGTCGGCACAGGTGTGGCGTTTTTTGATCGCTTTTTTTGGTCTTAGTTTCTTCATCATGTCGGCACAGGTCATGACCTCTGGCTTTTTTGATCACTTTTTTCGACCTAGTTTTTTATCATGTTGGCACAGGTGTGGTGTTTTTTATCACTTTTTTAGACTTAGTTTTTTCATCATGTCGGCATTTGTGGCGTTTTTTTATCGCTTTTTTTACTTAGTTTTTCATCATGTCGGCACAGGTCATGACCTGTGGCGTTTTTTGATGGCTTTTTTTGGACTTAGTTTTTTCATCATGTCGGCACAGGTCATGACCTGTGGTGTTTTTTTATCACTTTTTTCGACTTAGTTTTTTCATCATGTTGGCACAGGTCATGACCTGTGGTGTTTTTTTATCACTTTTTTAGACTTAGTTTTTTCATCATGTCGGCATTTGTGGCGTTTTTTGATCGCTTTCTTTACTTAGTTTTTCATCATGTCGGCACAGGTCATGACCTGTGGCGTTTTTTGATCGGTTTTTTGGACTTAGTTTTTTCATCATGTCGGCACAGGTCATGACCTGTGGCGTTTTTTAGACCACTTTTTTTACTTAGTTTTTTCATAAAGTTGGCACAGGTCATGACCTGTGGCGTTTTTTGATCGCTTTTTTGGACTTAGTTTTTTCATCATGTCGGCACAGGTCATGACCTGTGGCGTTTTTTGATGGCTTTTTTTGGACTTAGTTTTTTCATCATGTCGGCACAGGTCATGACCTGTGGCGTTTTTTGATCACTTTTTTAGACTTAGTTTTTTCATCATGTCGGCACAGGTCATGATCTGTGGCGTTTTTTGATCACTTTTTTAGACTTAGTTTTTTCATCATGTCGGCACAGGTCATGACCTGTGGCGTTTTTTGATCACTTTTTTAGACTTAGTTTTTTCATAATGTCGGCACAGGTCATGTGGCGTTTTTTGATCACTTTTTTCGTTTTAATTTTTTCATCATGTCGGCACCTGTGGCGTTTTTTGATAACTTTTTTGGACTTAGTTTTTTCATCATGTCGGCACAGGTCATGACCTGTGGCGTTTTTTGATCACTTTTTTAGACTTAGTTTTTTCATAATGTCGGCACAGGTCATGACCTGTGGCGTTTTTTGATCACTTTTTTAGACTTCGTTTTTTCATCATGTCGGCATTTGTGGCGTTTTTTGATCGCTTTTTTTACTTAGTTTTTCATCATGTCGGCACAGGTCATGACCTGTGGCGTTTTTTGATCGGTTTTTTGGACTTAGTTTTTTCATCATGTCGGCACAGGTCATGACCTGTGGCGTTTTTTAGACCACTTTTTTTACTTAGTTTTTTCATAAAGTTGGCACAGGTCATGACCTGTGGCGTTTTTTGATCGCTTTTTTGGACTTAGTTTTTTCATCATGTCGGCACAGGTCATGACCTGTGGCGTTTTTTGATGGCTTTTTTTGGACTTAGTTTTTTCATCATGTCGGCACAGGTCATGACCTGTGGCGTTTTTTGATCACTTTTTTAGACTTAGTTTTTTCATCATGTCGGCACAGGTCATGATCTGTGGCGTTTTTTGATCACTTTTTTAGACTTAGTTTTTTCATCATGTCGGCACAGGTCATGACCTGTGGCGTTTTTTGATCACTTTTTTAGACTTAGTTTTTTCATAATGTCGGCACAGGTCATGACCTGTGGCGTTTTTTGATGGCTTTTTTTGGACTTAGTTTTTTCATCATGTCGGCACAGGTCATGACCTGTGGCTTTTTTGATCACTTTTTTCGACTTAGTTTTTTCATCATGTTGGCACAGGTCATGACCTGTGGCGTTTTTTGATCACTTTTTTAGACTTAGTTTTTTCATAATGTCGGCACAGGTCATGACCTGTGGCGTTTTTTGATCACTTTTTTCGTTTTAGTTTTTTCATCATGTCGGCACCTGTGGCGTTTTTTGATAACTTTTTTGGACTTAGTTTTTTCATCATGTCGGCACCTGTGGCGTTTTTTGATGGCTTTTTTTGGACTTAGTTTTTTCATCATGTCGGCACAGGTCATGACCTGTGGCGTTTTTTGATCACTTTTTTGTTTTAGTTTTTTCATCATGTCGGCACAGGTCATGACCTGTGGCGTTTTTTGATCACTTTTTTAGACTTAGTTTTTTCATCATGTCGGCACAGGTCATGACCTGTGGCGTTTTTTGATCACTTTTTTATACTTAGTTTTTTCATCATGTCGGCACAGGCGTTTTTTGATCACTTTTTTCGACTTACTTTTTTCATCATGTTGGCACAGGTCATGACCTGTGGTGTTTTTTATCACTTTTTTAGTCTTAGCTTTTTCATCATGTCGGCATTTGTGGCGTTTTTTGATCGCTTTTTTTACTTAGTTTTTCATCATGTCGGCAAAGGTCATGACCTGTGGCGTTTTTTGATCACTTTTTTAGACTTAGTTTTTTCATCATGTCGGCACAGGTCATGACCTGTGGCGTTTTTTGATCACTTTTTTATACTTAGTTTTTTCATCATGTCGGCACATCCGTTTTTTGATCACTTTTTTCGACTTAGTGGCGTTTTTTTATCACTTTTTTAGACTTAGTTTTTTCATAATGTCGGCACTGGTCATGACCTGTGGCGTTTTTTGATCACTTTTTTCGTTTTAGTTTTTTCATCATGTCGGCACCTGTGGCGTTTTTTGATAACTTTTTTGGACTTAGTTTTTTCATCATGTCGGCACAGGTCATGACCTGTGGCGTTTTTTGATCACTTTTTTAGACTTAGTTTTTTCATCATGTCGGCACAGGTCATGACCTGTGGCGTTTTTTGATCACTTTTTTAGACTTAGTTTTTTCATCATGTCGGCACAGGTCATGACCTGTGGCTTTTTTGATCACTTTTTTCGACCTAGTTTTTTATCATGTTGGCACAGGTGTGGTGTTTTTTATCACTTTTTTAGACTTAGTTTTTTCATCATGTCGGCATTTGTGGCGTTTTTTTATCGCTTTTTTACTTAGTTTTTCATCATGTCGGCACAGGTCATGACCTGTGGCGTTTTTTGATGGCTTTTTTTGGACTTAGTTTTTTCATCATGTCGGCACAGGTCATGACCTGTGGTGTTTTTTTATCACTTTTTTCGACTTAGTTTTTTCATCATGTTGGCACAGGTCATGACCTGTGGTGTTTTTTTATCACTTTTTTAGACTTAGTTTTTTCATCATGTCGGCATTTGTGGCGTTTTTTGATCGCTTTTTTGGACTTAGTTTTTTCATCATGTCGGCACAGGTCATGACCTGTGGCGTTTTTTAGACCACTTTTTTTACTTAGTTTTTTCATAAAGTTGGCACAGGTCGTTTTTTGATCGCTTTTTTGGACTTAGTTTTTTCATCATGTCGGCACAGGTCATGACCTGTGGCGTTTTTTGATCACTTTTTTACTTAGTTTTTCATCATGTCGGCACAGGTCATGACCTGTGGCGTTTTTTGATCGGTTTTTTGGACTTAGTTTTTTCATCATGTCGGCACAGGTCATGACCTGTGGCGTTTTTTAGACCACTTTTTTTACTTAGTTTTTTCATAAAGTTGGCACAGGTCATGACCTGTGGCGTTTTTTGATCGCTTTTTTGGACTTAGTTTTTTCATCATGTCGGCACAGGTCATGACCTGTGGCGTTTTTTGATCACTTTTTTAGACTTAGTGACCTGTGGCGTGGTTTGATCACTTTTTTAGACTTAGTTTTTTCATCATGTCGGCACAGGTCATGACCTGTGGCGTTTTTTGATGGCTTTTTTTGGACTTAGTTTTTTCATCATGTCGGCACAGGTCATGACCTGTGGCGTTTTTTGATGGCTTTTTTTGGACTTAGTTTTTTCATCATGTCGGCACAGGTCATGACCTGTGGCGTTTTTTGATCACTTTTTTAGACTTAGTTTTTTCATCATGTCGGCACCTGTGGCGTTTTTTGATAACTTTTTTGGACTTAGTTTTTTCATCATGTCGGCACAGGTCATGACCTGTGGCGTTTTTTGATGGCTTTTTTTGGACTTAGTTTTTTCATCATGTCGGCACAGGTCATGACCTGTGGCTTTTTTGATCACTTTTTTCGACTTAGTTTTTTCATCATGTTGGCACAGGTCATGACCTGTGGTGTTTTTTTATCACTTTTTTAGACTTAGTTTTTTCATCATGTCGGCATTTGTGGCGTTTTTTGATCGCTTTTTTTACTTAGTTTTTCATCATGTCGGCACAGGTCATGACCTGTGGCGTTTTTTGATCGGTTTTTTGGACTTAGTTTTTTCATCATGTCGGCACAGGTCATGACCTGTGGCGTTTTTTATACCACTTTTTTTACTTAGTTTTTTCATAAAGTTGGCACAGGTCATGACCTGTGGCGTTTTTTGATCGCTTTTTTGGACTTAGTTTTTTCATCATGTCGGCACAGGTCATGACCTGTGGCGTTTTTTGATCACTTTTTTAGACTTAGTTTTTCATCATGTCGGCACAGGTCATGACCTGTGGCGTTTTTTGATCACTTTTTTGTTTTAGTTTTTTCATCATGTCGGCACAGGTCATGACCTGTGGCGTTTTTTGAACACTTTTTTAGACTTAGTTTTTTCATCATGTCGGCACAGGTCATGACCTGTGGCGTTTTTTGATCACTTTTTTATACTTAGTTTTTCATCATGTCGGCACAGGTCATGACCTGTGGCGTTTTTTGATCACTTTTTTGTTTTAGTTTTTTCATCATGTCGGCACCTGTGGCGTTTTTTGATAACTTTTTTGGACTTAGTTTTTTCATCATGTCGGCACAGGTCATGACCTGTGGCGTTTTTTGATCACTTTTTTAGACTTAGTTTTTTCATAATGTCGGCACAGGTCATGACCTGTGGCGTTTTTTGATGGCTTTTTTTGGACTTAGTTTTTTCATCATGTCGGCACAGGTCATGACCTGTGGCTTTTTTGATCACTTTTTTCGACTTAGTTTTTTCATCATGTTGGCACAGGTCATGACCTGTGGTGTTTTTTTATCACTTTTTTAGACTTAGTTTTTTCATCATGTCGGCATTTGTGGCGTTTTTTGATCGCTTTTTTTACTTAGTTTTTCATCATGTCGGCACAGGCGTTTTTTGATCGGTTTTTTGGACTTAGTTTTTTCATCATGTCGGCACAGGTCATGACCTGTGGCGTTTTTTAGACCACTTTTTTTACTTAGTTTTTTCATAAAGTTGGCACAGGTCATGACCTGTGGCGTTTTTTGATCGCTTTTTTGGACTTAGTTTTTTCATCATGTCGGCACAGGTCATGACCTGTGGCGTTTTTTGATCACTTTTTTAGACTTAGTTTTTTCATCATGTCGGCACAGGTCATGACCTGTGGCGTTTTTTGATCACTTTTTTAGACTTAGTTTTTTCATCATGTCGGCACAGGTCATGACCTGTGGTGTTTTTTTATCACTTTTTTAGACTTAGTTTTTTCATCATGTCGGCATTTGTGGCGTTTTTTGATCGCTTTTTTTACTTAGTTTTTCATCATGTCGGCACAGGTCATGACCTGCGGCGTTTTTTGATCACTTTTTTAGACTTAGTTTTTTCATCATGTCGGCACAGGTCATGACCTGTGGCGTTTTTTGATCACTTTTTTAGACTTAGTTTTTTCATCATGTCGGCACAGGTCATGACCTGTGGCGTTTTTTGATCACTTTTTTATACTTAGTTTTTTTATCATGTCGGCACAGGCGTTTTTTGATCGCTTTTTTCGACTTAGTTTTTTCATCATGTTGGCACAGGTCATGACCTGTGGTGTTTTTTATCACTTTTTTAGTCTTAGTTTTTTCATCATGTCGGCATTTGTGGCGTTTTTTGATCGCTTTTTTTACTTAGTTTTTCATCATGTCGGCACAGGTCATGACCTGTGGCGTTTTTTGATCACTTTTTTAGACTTAGTTTTTTCATAATGTCCGCACCTGTGGCGTTTTTTGATCACTTTTTTCGTTTTAGTTTTTTCATTATGTCGGCACCTGTGGCGTTTTTTGATAACTTTTTTGGACTTAGTTTTTTCATCATGTCGGCACAGGTCATGACCTGTAGCGTTTTTTGATCACTTTTTTAGACTTAGTTTTTTCATAATGTCGGCACAGGTCATGACCTGTGGCGTTTTTTGACCACTTTTTTAGACTTAGTTTTTTCATCATGTCGGCACAGGTCATGACCTGTGGCGTTTTTTGATCGCTTTTTTGGACTTAGTTTTTTCATCATGTCGGCACAGGTCATGACCTGTGGCTTTTTTGATCACTTTTTTCGACTTAGTTTTTTCATCATGTTGGCACAGGTCATGACCTGTGGTGTTTTTTTATCACTTTTTTAGACTTAGTTTTTTCATCATGTCGGCATTTGTGGCGTTTTTTGATCGCTTTTTTTACTTAGTTTTTCATCATGTCGGCACAGGTCATGACCTGTGGCGTTTTTTGATCGGTTTTTTGGACTTAGTTTTTTCATCATGTCGGCACAGGTCATGACCTGTGGCGTTTTTTAGACCACTTTTTTTACTTAGTTTTTTCATAAAGTTGGCACAGGTCATGACCTGTGGCGTTTTTTGATCGCTTTTTTGGACTTAGTTTTTTCATCATGTCGGCACAGGTCATGACCTGTGGCGTTTTTTGATCACTTTTTTAGACTTAGTTTTTTCATCATGTCGGCACAGGTCATGACCTGTGGCGTTTTTTGATCACTTTTTTGTTTTAGTTTTTTCATCATGTCGGCACAGGTCATGACCTGTGGCGTTTTTTGAACACTTTTTTAGACTTAGTTTTTTCATCATGTCGGCACAGGTCATGACCTGTGGCGTTTTTTGATCACTTTTTTATACTTAGTTTTTCATCATGTCGGCACAGGTCATGACCTGTGGCTTTTTTGATCACTTTTTTAGACTTAGTTTTTTCATCATGTCGGCACAGGTCATGACCTGTGGCGTTTTTTGATCACTTTTCTGTTTTAGTTTTTTCATCATGTCGGCACAGGTCATGACCTGTGGCGTTTATGGATCACTTTTTTAGACTTAGTTTTTTCATCATGTCGGCACAGGTCATGACCTGTGGCGTTTTTTGATCACTTTTTTATACTTAGTTTTTTTATCATGTCGGCACAGGCGTTTTTTGATCACTTTTTTCGACTTACTTTTTTCATCATGTTGGCACAGGTCATGACCTGTGGTGTTTTTTATCACTTTTTTAGTCTTAGTTTTTTCATCATGTCGGCATTTGTGGCGTTTTTTGATCGCTTTTTTTACTTAGTTTTTCATCATGTCGGCACAGGTCATGACCTGTGGCGTTTTTTGATCACTTTTTTAGACTTAGTTTTTTCATAATGTCGGCACAGGTCATGACCTGTGGCGTTTTTTGATCACTTTTTTCGTTTTAGTTTTTTCATCATGTCGGCACCTGTGGCGTTTTTTGATAACTTTTTTGGACTTAGTTTTTTCATCATGTCGGCACAGGTCATGACCTGTGGCGTTTTTTGATCACTTTTTTAGACTTAGTTTTTTCATAATGTCGGCACAGGTCATGACCTGTGGCGTTTTTTGATGGCTTTTTTTGGACTTAGTTTTTTCATCATGTCGGCACAGGTCATGACCTGTGGCTTTTTTGATCACTTTTTTCGACTTAGTTTTTTCATCATGTTGGCACAGGTCATGACCTGTGGCGTTTTTTGATCACTTTTTTAGACTTAGGTTTTTCATAATGTCGGCACAGGTCATGACCTGTGGCGTTTTTTGATCACTTTTTTCGTTTTAGTTTTTTCACTATGTCGGCACCTGTGGCGTTTTTTGATAACTTTTTTGGACTTAGTTTTTTCATCATGTCGGCACCTGTGGCGTTTTTTGATGGCTTTTTTTGGACTTAGTTTTTTCATCATGTCGGCACAGGTCATGACCTGTGGCTTTTTTGATCACTTTTTTCGACTTAGTTTTTTCATCATGTTGGCACAGGTCATGACCTGTGGTGTTTTTTTATCACTTTTTTAGACTTAGTTTTTTCATCATGGCATTTGTGGCGTTTTTTGATCGCTTTTTTTACTTAGTTTTTCATCATGTCGGCACAGGTCATGACCTGTGGCGTTTTTTGATCACTTTTTTAGACTTAGTTTTTTCATAATGTCGGCACAGGTCATGACCTGTGGCGTTTTTTGATGGCTTTTTTTGGACTTAGTTTTTTCATCATGTCGGCACAGGTCATGACCTGTGGCTTTTTTTATCACTTTTTTCGACTTAGTTTTTTCATCATGTTGGCACAGGTCATGACCTGTGGCGTTTTTTGATCACTTTTTTAGACTTAGTTTTTTCATAATGTCGGCACAGGTCATGACCTGTGGCGTTTTTTGATCACATTTTTCGTTTTAGTTTTTTCATCATGTCGGCACCTGTGGCGTTTTTTGATAACTTTTTTGGACTTAGTTTTTTCATCATGTCGGCACCTGTGGCGTTTTTTGATGGCTTTTTTTGGACTTAGTTTTTTCATCATGTCGGCACAGGTCATGTCCTGTGGCTTTTTTGATCACTTTTTTCGACTTAGTTTTTTCATCATGTTGGCACAGGTCATGACCTGTGGTGTTTTTTTATCACTTTTTTAGACTTAGTTTTTTCATCATGTCGGCATTTGTGGCGTTTTTTGATCGCTTTTTTTACTTATTTTTTCATCATGTCGGCACAGGTCATGACCTGCGGCGTTTTTTGATCACTTTTTAGACTTCGTTTTTTCATCATGTCGGCACAGGTGTGGCGTTTTTTGATCGCTTTTTTTGGTCTTAGTTTCTTCATCATGTCGGCACAGGTCATGACCTGTGGCGTTTTTTAGACCACTTTTTTTACTTATTTTTTCATAAAGTCGGCACAGGTCATGACCTGTGGCGTTTTTTGATAACTTTTTTGGACTTAGTTTTTTCATCATGTCGGCACAGGTCATGACCTGTGGCGTTTTTTGATCACTTTTTTCGTTTTACTTTTTTCATCATGTCGGCACCTGTGGCGTTTTTTGATAACTTTTTTGGACTTAGTTTTTTCATCATGTCGGCACAGGTCATGACCTGTGGCGTTTTTTGATCACTTTTTTAGACTTGATGGCTTTTTTTGGACTTAGTTTTTTCATCATGTCGGCACAGGTCATGACCTGTGGTGTTTTTTTATCACTTTTTTAGACTTAGTTTTTTCATCATGTCGGCATTTGTGGCGTTTTTTAGACCACTTTTTTTACTTAGTTTTTTCATCATGTCGGCACAGGTCATGACCTGTGGCGTTTTTTGATCGGTTTTTTGGACTTAGTTTTTTAATCATGTCGGCACAGGTCATGACCTGTTTTTTGATCACTTTTTTGTTTTAGTTTTTTCATCACGTCGGCACCTGTGGCGTTTTTTGATAACTTTTTTGGACTTAGTTTTTTCATCATGTCGGCACAGGTCATGACCTGTGGCGTTTTTTGATGGCTTTTTTTGGACTTAGTTTTTTCATCATGTCGGCACAGGTCATGACCTGTGGTGTTTTTTTATCACTTTTTTAGACTTAGTTTTTTCATCATGTCGGCATTTGTGGCGTTTTTTGATCACTTTTTTAGACTTAGTTTTTTCATCATGTCGGCACAGGTCATGACCTGTGGTGTTTTTTATCACTTTTTAGACTTAGTTTCTTCATCATGTCGGCATTTGTGGCGTTTTTTGATCGCTTTTTTTACTTAGTTTTTCATCATGTCGGCACAGGTCATGACCTGTGGCGTTTTTTGATCGGTTTTTTGGACTTAGTTTTTTCATCATGTCGGCACAGGTCATGACCTGTGGCGTTTTTTAGACCACTTTTTTTACTTAGTTTTTTCATAAAGTTGGCACAGGTCATGACCTGTGGCGTTTTTTGATCGCTTTTTTGGACTTAGTTTTTTCATCATGTCGGCAAAGGTCATGACCTGTGGCGTTTTTTGATCACTTTTTTAGACTTAGTTTTTTCATCATGTCGGCACAGGTCATGACCTGTGGCGTTTTTTGATGCTTAGTTTTTCATCATGTCGGCACCTGTGGCGTTTTTTGATAACTTTTTTGGACTTAGTTTTTTCATCATGTCGGCACAGGTCATGACCTGTGGCGTTTTTTGATCACTTTTTTAGACTTAGTTTTTTCATAATGTCGGCACAGGTCATGACCTGTGGTGTGTTTTTATCACTTTTTTAGACTTAGTTTTTTCATCATGTCGGCATTTGTGGCGTTTTTTGATCGCTTTTTTTACTTAGTTTTTCATCATGTCGGCACAGGTCATGACCTGTGGCGTTTTTTGATCGGTTTTTTGGACTTAGTTTTTTCATCATGTCGGCACAGGTCATGACCTGTGGCGTTTTTTGATCACTTTTTTGGACTTAGTTTTTTCATCATGTCGGCACAGGTCATGACCTGTGGCTTTTTTGATCACTTTTTTCGACCTAGTTTTTTATCATGTTGGCACAGGTCATGACCTGTGGTGTTTTTTTATCACTTTTTTAGACTTAGTTTTTTCATCATGTCGGCATTTGTGGCGTTTTTTGATCGCTTTTTTTACTTAGTTTTTCATCATGTCGGCACAGGTCATGACCTGTGGCGTTTTTTGATCACTTTTTTAGACTTAGTTTTTTCATCATGTCGGCACCTGTGGTGTTTTTTCAACACTTTTTAGACAGTTTTTTCATCATGTCGGCATTTGTGGCGTTTTTTGATCGCTTTTTTACTTAGTTTTTCATCATGTCGGCACAGGTCATGACCTGTGGCGTTTTTTGATCACTTTTTTGTTTTAGTTTTTTCATCATGTCGGCACAGGTCATGACCTGTGGCGTTTTTTGATCACTTTTTTAGACTTAGTTTTTTCATCATGTCGGCACAGGTCATGACCTGTGGCGTTTTTTGATCACTTTTTTATACTTAGTTTTTTCATCATGTCGGCACAGGTCATGACCTGTGGCGTTTTTTGATCACTTTTTTATACTTAGTTTTTTCATCATGTCGGCACAGGCGTTTTTTGATCACTTTTTTCGACTTAGTGGCGTTTTTTTATCACTTTTTTAGACTTAGTTTTTTCATAATGTCGGCACAGGTCATGACCTGTGGCGTTTTTTGATCACTTTTTTCGTTTTAGTTTTTTCATCATGTCGGCACCTGTGGCGTTTTTTGATAACTTTTTTGGACTTAGTTTTTTCATCATGTCGGCACAGGTCATGACCTGTGGCGTTTTTTGATCACTTTTTTAGACTTAGTTTTTTCATCATGTCGGCACAGGTGTGGCGTTTTTTGATCACTTTTTTAGACTTAGTTTTTTCATCATGTCGGCATTTGTGGCGTTTTTTGATCGCTTTTTTTACTTAGTTTTTCATCATGTCGGCACAGGTCATGACCTGTGGCGTTTTTTGATCGGTTTTTTGGACTTAGTTTTTTCATCATGTCGGCACAGGTCATGACCTGTGGCGTTTTTTAGACCACTTTTTTTACTTAGTTTTTTCATAAAGTTGGCACAGGTCATGACCTGTGGCGTTTTTTGATCGCTTTTTTGGACTTAGTTTTTTCATCATGTCGGCACAGGTCATGACCTGTGGCGTTTTTTGATCACTTTTTTAGACTTAGTTTTTTCATCATGTCGGCACAGGTCATGACCTGTGGCGTTTTTTGATCACTTTTTTAGACTTAGTTTTTTCATCATGTCGGCACAGGTCATGACCTGTGGCGTTTTTTGATGGCTTTTTTTGGACTTAGTTTTTCCATCATGTCGGCACAGGTCATGACCTGTGGCGTTTTTTGATCACTTTTTTAGACTTAGTTTTTTCATCATGTCGGCACAGGTCATGATCTGTGGCGTTTTTTGATCACTTTTTTAGACTTAGTTTTTTCATCATGTCGGCACCTGTGGCGTTTTTTGATAACTTTTTTGGACTTAGTTTTTTCATCATGTCGGCACAGGTCATGACCTGTGGCGTTTTTTGATCACTTTTTTAGACTTAGTTTTTTCATAATCTCGGCACAGGTCATGACCTGTGGCGTTTTTTGATGGCTTTTTTTGGACTTAGTTTTTTCATCATGTCGGCACAGGTCATGACCTGTGGCTTTTTTGATCACTTTTTTCGACTTAGTTTTTTCATCATGTTGGCACAGGTCATGACCTGTGGTGTTTTTTTATCACTTTTTTAGACTTAGTTTTTTCATCATGTCGGCATTTGTGGCGTTTTTTGATCGCTTTTTTTACTTAGTTTTTCATCATGTCGGCACAGGTCATGACCTGTGGCGTTTTTTGATCGGTTTTTTGGACTTAGTTTTTTCATCATGTCGGCACAGGTCATGACCTGTGGCGTTTTTTAGACCACTTTTTTTACTTAGTTTTTTCATAAAGTTGGCACAGGTCATGACCTGTGGCGTTTTTTGATCGCTTTTTTGGACTTAGTTTTTTCATCATGTCGGCACAGGTCATGACCTGTGGCGTTTTTTGATCACTTTTTTAGACTTAGTTTTTTCATCATGTCGGCACAGGTCATGACCTGTGGTGTTTTTTATCACTTTTTTAGTCTTAGTTTTTTCATCATGTCGGCATTTGTGGCGTTTTTTGATCGCTTTTTTTACTTAGTTTTTCATCATGTCGGCACAGGTCATGACCTGTGGCGTTTTTTGATCACTTTTTTAGACTTAGTTTTTTCATAATGTCCGCACCTGTGGCGTTTTTTGATCACTTTTTTCGTTTTAGTTTTTTCATTATGTCGGCACCTGTGGCGTTTTTTGATAACTTTTTTGGACTTAGTTTTTTCATCATGTCGGCACAGGTCATGACCTGTAGCGTTTTTTGATCACTTTTTTAGACTTAGTTTTTTCATAATGTCGGCACAGGTCATGACCTGTGGCGTTTTTTGACCACTTTTTTAGACTTAGTTTTTTCATCATGTCGGCACAGGTCATGACCTGTGGCGTTTTTTGATCGCTTTTTTGGACTTAGTTTTTTCATCATGTCGGCACAGGTCATGACCTGTGGCTTTTTTGATCACTTTTTTCGACTTAGTTTTTTCATCATGTTGGCACAGGTCATGACCTGTGGTGTTTTTTTATCACTTTTTTAGACTTAGTTTTTTCATCATGTCGGCATTTGTGGCGTTTTTTGATCGCTTTTTTTACTTAGTTTTTCATCATGTCGGCACAGGTCATGACCTGTGGCGTTTTTTGATCGGTTTTTTGGACTTAGTTTTTTCATCATGTCGGCACAGGTCATGACCTGTGGCGTTTTTTAGACCACTTTTTTTACTTAGTTTTTTCATAAAGTTGGCACAGGTCATGACCTGTGGCGTTTTTTGATCGCTTTTTTGGACTTAGTTTTTTCATCATGTCGGCACAGGTCATGACCTGTGGCGTTTTTTGATCACTTTTTTAGACTTAGTTTTTTCATCATGTCGGCACAGGTCATGACCTGTGGCGTTTTTTGATCACTTTTTTGTTTTAGTTTTTTCATCATGTCGGCACAGGTCATGACCTGTGGCGTTTTTTGAACACTTTTTTAGACTTAGTTTTTTCATCATGTCGGCACAGGTCATGACCTGTGGCGTTTTTTGATCACTTTTTTATACTTAGTTTTTCATCATGTCGGCACAGGTCATGACCTGTGGCTTTTTTGATCACTTTTTTAGACTTAGTTTTTTCATCATGTCGGCACAGGTCATGACCTGTGGCGTTTTTTGATCACTTTTCTGTTTTAGTTTTTTCATCATGTCGGCACAGGTCATGACCTGTGGCGTTTATGGATCACTTTTTTAGACTTAGTTTTTTCATCATGTCGGCACAGGTCATGACCTGTGGCGTTTTTTGATCACTTTTTTATACTTAGTTTTTTTATCATGTCGGCACAGGCGTTTTTTGATCACTTTTTTCGACTTGCTTTTTTCATCATGTTGGCACAGGTCATGACCTGTGGTGTTTTTTATCACTTTTTTAGTCTTAGTTTTTTCATCATGTCGGCATTTGTGGCGTTTTTTGATCGCTTTTTTTACTTAGTTTTTCATCATGTCGGCACAGGTCATGACCTGTGGCGTTTTTTGATCACTTTTTTAGACTTAGTTTTTTCATAATGTCGGCACAGGTCATGACCTGTGGCGTTTTTTGATCACTTTTTTCGTTTTAGTTTTTTCATCATGTCGGCACCTGTGGCGTTTTTTGATAACTTTTTTGGACTTAGTTTTTTCATCATGTCGGCACAGGTCATGACCTGTGGCGTTTTTTGATCACTTTTTTAGACTTAGTTTTTTCATAATGTCGGCACAGGTCATGACCTGTGGCGTTTTTTGATGGCTTTTTTTGGACTTAGTTTTTTCATCATGTCGGCACAGGTCATGACCTGTGGCTTTTTTGATCACTTTTTTCGACTTAGTTTTTTCATCATGTTGGCACAGGTCATGACCTGTGGCGTTTTTTGATCACTTTTTTAGACTTAGGTTTTTCATAATGTCGGCACAGGTCATGACCTGTGGCGTTTTTTGATCACTTTTTTCGTTTTAGTTTTTTCACTATGTCGGCACCTGTGGCGTTTTTTGATAACTTTTTTGGACTTAGTTTTTTCATCATGTCGGCACCTGTGGCGTTTTTTGATGGCTTTTTTTGGACTTAGTTTTTTCATCATGTCGGCACAGGTCATGACCTGTGGCTTTTTTGATCACTTTTTTCGACTTAGTTTTTTCATCATGTTGGCACAGGTCATGACCTGTGGTGTTTTTTTATCACTTTTTTAGACTTAGTTTTTTCATCATGGCATTTGTGGCGTTTTTTGATCGCTTTTTTTACTTAGTTTTTCATCATGTCGGCACAGGTCATGACCTGTGGCGTTTTTTGATCACTTTTTTAGACTTAGTTTTTTCATAATGTCGGCACAGGTCATGACCTGTGGCGTTTTTTGATGGCTTTTTTTGGACTTAGTTTTTTCATCATGTCGGCACAGGTCATGACCTGTGGCTTTTTTGATCACTTTTTTCGACTTAGTTTTTTCATCATGTTGGCACAGGTCATGACCTGTGGCGTTTTTTGATCACTTTTTTAGACTTAGTTTTTTCATAATGTCGGCACAGGTCATGACCTGTGGCGTTTTTTGATCACTTTTTTCGTTTTAGTTTTTTCATCATGTCGGCACCTGTGGCGTTTTTTGATAACTTTTTTGGACTTAGTTTTTTCATCATGTCGGCACCTGTGGCGTTTTTTGATGGCTTTTTTTGGACTTAGTTTTTTCATCATGTCGGCACAGGTCATGTCCTGTGGCTTTTTTGATCACTTTTTTCGACTTAGTTTTTTCATCATGTTGGCACAGGTCATGACCTGTGGTGTTTTTTTATCACTTTTTTAGACTTAGTTTTTTCATCATGTCGGCATTTGTGGCGTTTTTTGATCGCTTTTTTTACTTATTTTTTCATCATGTCGGCACAGGTCATGACCTGCGGCGTTTTTTGATCACTTTTTAGACTTCGTTTTTTCATCATGTCGGCACAGGTGTGGCGTTTTTTGATCGCTTTTTTTGGTCTTAGTTTCTTCATCATGTCGGCACAGGTCATGACCTGTGGCGTTTTTTAGACCACTTTTTTTACTTATTTTTTCATAAAGTCGGCACAGGTCATGACCTGTGGCGTTTTTTGATAACTTTTTTGGACTTAGTTTTTTCATCATGTCGGCACAGGTCATGACCTGTGGTGTTTTTTTATCACTTTTTTAGACTTAGTTTTTTCATCATGTCGGCATTTGTGGCGTTTTTTAGACCACTTTTTTTACTTAGTTTTTTCATCATGTCGGCACAGGTCATGACCTGTGGCGTTTTTTGATCGGTTTTTTGGACTTAGTTTTTTCATCATGTCGGCACAGGTCATGACCTGTTTTTTGATCACTTTTTTGTTTTAGTTTTTTCATCACGTCGGCACCTGTGGCGTTTTTTGATAACTTTTTTGGACTTAGTTTTTTCATCATGTCGGCACAGGTCATGACCTGTGGCGTTTTTTGATGGCTTTTTTTGGACTTAGTTTTTTCATCATGTCGGCACAGGTCATGACCTGTGGTGTTTTTTTATCACTTTTTTAGACTTAGTTTTTTCATCATGTCGGCATTTGTGGCGTTTTTTGATCACTTTTTTAGACTTAGTTTTTTCATCATGTCGGCACAGGTCATGACCTGTGGTGTTTTTTATCACTTTTTAGACTTAGTTTTTTCATCATGTCGGCATTTGTGGCGTTTTTTGATCGCTTTTTTTACTTAGTTTTTCATCATGTCGGCACAGGTCATGACCTGTGGCGTTTTTTGATCGGTTTTTTGGACTTAGTTTTTTCATCATGTCGGCACAGGTCATGACCTGTGGCGTTTTTTAGACCACTTTTTTTACTTAGTTTTTTCATAAAGTTGGCACAGGTCATGACCTGTGGCGTTTTTTGATCGCTTTTTTGGACTTAGTTTTTTCATCATGTCGGCAAAGGTCATGACCTGTGGCGTTTTTTGATCACTTTTTTAGACTTAGTTTTTTCATCATGTCGGCACAGGTCATGACCTGTGGCGTTTTTTGATGCTTAGTTTTTCATCATGTCGGCACCTGTGGCGTTTTTTGATAACTTTTTTGGACTTAGTTTTTTCATCATGTCGGCACAGGTCATGACCTGTGGCGTTTTTTGATCACATTTTTAGACTTAGTTTTTTCATAATGTCGGCACAGGTCATGACCTGTGGTGTGTTTTTATCACTTTTTTAGACTTAGTTTTTTCATCATGTCGGCATTTGTGGCGTTTTTTGATCGCTTTTTTTACTTAGTTTTTCATCATGTCGGCACAGGTCATGACCTGTGGCGTTTTTTGATCGGTTTTTTGGACTTAGTTTTTTCATCATGTCGGCACAGGTCATGACCTGTGGCGTTTTTTGATCACTTTTTTGGACTTAGTTTTTTCATCATGTCGGCACAGGTCATGACCTGTGGCTTTTTTGATCACTTTTTTCGACCTAGTTTTTTATCATGTTGGCACAGGTCATGACCTGTGGTGTTTTTTTATCACTTTTTTAGACTTAGTTTTTTCATCATGTCGGCATTTGTGGCGTTTTTTGATCGCTTTTTTTACTTAGTTTTTCATCATGTCGGCACAGGTCATGACCTGTGGCGTTTTTTGATCACTTTTTTAGACTTAGTTTTTTCATCATGTCGGCACCTGTGGTGTTTTTTCAACACTTTTTAGACAGTTTTTTCATCATGTCGGCATTTGTGGCGTTTTTTGATCGCTTTTTTACTTAGTTTTTCATCATGTCGGCACAGGTCATGACCTGTGGCGTTTTTTGATCACTTTTTTAGACTTAGTTTTTTCATCATGTCGGCACAGGTCATGACCTGTGGCGTTTTTTGATCACTTTTTTATACTTAGTTTTTTCATCATGTCGGCACAGGTCATGACCTGTGGCGTTTTTTGATCACTTTTTTATACTTAGTTTTTTCATCATGTCGGCACAGGCGTTTTTTGATCACTTTTTTCGACTTAGTGGCGTTTTTTTATCACTTTTTTAGACTTAGTTTTTTCATAATGTCGGCACAGGTCATGACCTGTGGCGTTTTTTGATCACTTTTTTCGTTTTAGTTTTTTCATCATGTCGGCACCTGTGGCGTTTTTTGATAACTTTTTTGGACTTAGTTTTTTCATCATGTCGGCACAGGTCATGACCTGTGGCGTTTTTTGATCACTTTTTTAGACTTAGTTTTTTCATCATGTCGGCACAGGTGTGGCGTTTTTTGATCACTTTTTTAGACTTAGTTTTTTCATCATGTCGGCATTTGTGGCGTTTTTTGATCGCTTTTTTTACTTAGTTTTTCATCATGTCGGCACAGGTCATGACCTGTGGCGTTTTTTGATCGGTTTTTTGGACTTAGTTTTTTCATCATGTCGGCACAGGTCATGACCTGTGGCGTTTTTTAGACCACTTTTTTTACTTAGTTTTTTCATAAAGTTGGCACAGGTCATGACCTGTGGCGTTTTTTGATCGCTTTTTTGGACTTAGTTTTTTCATCATGTCGGCACAGGTCATGACCTGTGGCGTTTTTTGATCACTTTTTTAGACTTAGTTTTTTCATCATGTCGGCACAGGTCATGACCTGTGGCGTTTTTTGATCACTTTTTTAGACTTAGTTTTTTCATCATGTCGGCACAGGTCATGACCTGTGGCGTTTTTTGATGGCTTTTTTTGGACTTAGTTTTTCCATCATGTCGGCACAGGTCATGACCTGTGGCGTTTTTTGATCACTTTTTTAGACTTAGTTTTTTCATCATGTCGGCACAGGTCATGATCTGTGGCGTTTTTTGATCACTTTTTTAGACTTAATTTTTTCATCATGTCGGCACCTGTGGCGTTTTTTGATAACTTTTTTGGACTTAGTTTTTTCATCATGTCGGCACAGGTCATGACCTGTGGCGTTTTTTGATCACTTTTTTAGACTTAGTTTTTTCATAATGTCGGCACAGGTCATGACCTGTGGCGTTTTTTGATGGCTTTTTTTGGACTTAGTTTTTTCATCATGTCGGCACAGGTCATGACCTGTGGCTTTTTTGATCACTTTTTTCGACTTAGTTTTTTCATCATGTTGGCACAGGTCATGACCTGTGGTGTTTTTTTATCACTTTTTTAGACTTAGTTTTTTCATCATGTCGGCATTTGTGGCGTTTTTTGATCGCTTTTTTTACTTAGTTTTTCATCATGTCGGCACAGGTCATGACCTGTGGCGTTTTTTGATCGGTTTTTTGGACTTAGTTTTTTCATCATGTCGGCACAGGTCATGACCTGTGGCGTTTTTTAGACCACTTTTTTTACTTAGTTTTTTCATAAAGTTGGCACAGGTCATGACCTGTGGCGTTTTTTGATCGCTTTTTTGGACTTAGTTTTTTCATCATGTCGGCACAGGTCATGACCTGTGGCGTTTTTTGATCACTTTTTTAGACTTAGTTTTTTCATCATGTCGGCACAGGTCATGACCTGTGGCGTTTTTTGATGGCTTTTTTTGGACTTAGTTTTTTCATCATGTCGGCACAGGTCATGACCTGTGGCGTTTTTTGATCACTTTTTTAGACTTAGTTTTTTCATCATGTCGGCACAGGTCATGACCTGTGGTGTTTTTTTATCACTTTTTTAGACTTAGTTTTTTCATCATGTCGGCATTTGTGGCGTTTTTTGATCGCTTTTTTTACTTAGTTTTTCATCATGTCGGCACAGGTCTTGACCTGCGGCGTTTTTTGATCACTTTTTTAGACTTAGTTTTTTCATCATGTCGGCACAGGTCATGACCTGTGGCGTTTTTTGATCACTTTTTTATACTTAGTTTTTTTATCATGTCGGCACAGGCGTTTTTTGATCGCTTTTTTCGACTTAGTTTTTTCATCATGTTGGCACAGGTCATGACCTGTGGTGTTTTTTATCACTTTTTTAGTCTTAGTTTTTTCATCATGTCGGCATTTGTGGCGTTTTTTGATCGCTTTTTTTACTTAGTTTTTCATCATGTCGGCACAGGTCATGACCTGTGGCGTTTTTTGATCACTTTTTTAGACTTAGTTTTTTCATAATGTCGGCACCTGTGGCGTTTTTTGATCACTTTTTTCGTTTTAGTTTTTTCATCATGTCGGCACCTGTGGCGTTTTTTGATAACTTTTTTGGACTTAGTTTTTTCATCATGTCGGCACAGGTCATGACCTGTGGCGTTTTTTGATCACTTTTTTAGACTTAGTTTTTTCATAATGTCGGCACAGGTCATAACCTGTGGCGTTTTTTGACCACTTTTTTAGACTTAGTTTTTTCATCATGTCGGCACAGGTCATGACCTGTGGCGTTTTTTGATCGCTTTTTTGGACTTAGTTTTTTCATCATGTCGGCACAGGTCATGACCTGTGGCTTTTTTGATCACTTTTTTCGACTTAGTTTTTTCATCATGTTGGCACAGGTCATGACCTGTGGTGTTTTTTTATCACTTTTTTAGACTTAGTTTTTTCATCATGTCGGCATTTGTGGCGTTTTTTGATCGCTTTTTTTACTTAGTTTTTCATCATGTCGGCACAGGTCATGACCTGTGGCGTTTTTTGATCGGTTTTTTGGACTTAGTTTTTTCATCATGTCGGCACAGGTCATGACCTGTGGCGTTTTTTAGACCACTTTTTTTACTTAGTTTTTTCATAAAGTTGGCACAGGTCATGACCTGTGGCGTTTTTTGATCACTTTTTTGTTTTAGTTTTTTCATCATGTCGGCACAGGTCATGACCTGTGGCGTTTTTTGAACACTTTTTTAGACTTAGTTTTTTCATCATGTCGGCACTGGTCATGACCTGTGGCGTTTTTTGATCACTTTTTTATGCTTAGTTTTTCATCATGTCGGCACCTGTGGCGTTTTTTGATAACTTTTTTGGACTTAGTTTTTTCATCATGTCGGCACAGGTCATGACCTGTGGCGTTTTTTGATCACTTTTTTAGACTTAGTTTTTTCATAATGTCGGCACAGGTCATGACCTGTGGCGTTTTTTGATGGCTTTTTTTGCACTTAGTTTTATCATCATGTCGGCACAGGTCATGACCTGTGGCTTTTTTGATCACTTTTTTCGACTTAGTTTTCTCATCATGTTGGCACAGGTCATGACCTTTGGTGTTTTTTTATCACTTTTTTAGACTTAGTTTTTTCATCATGTCGGCATTTGTGGCGTTTTTTGATCGCTTTTTTTACTTAGTTTTTCATCATGTCGGCACAGGTCATGACCTGTGGCGTTTTTTGATCGGTTTTTTGGACTTAGTTTTTTCATCATGTCGGCACAGGTCATGACCTGTGGCGTTTTTTATACCACTTTTTTTACTTAGTTTTTTCATAAAGTTGGCACAGGTCATGACCTGTGGCGTTTTTTGATCGCTTTTTTGGACTTAGTTTTTTCATCATGTCGGCACAGGTCATGATCTGTGGCGTTTTTTGATCACTTTTTTAGACTTAGTTTTTTCATCATGTCGGCACCTGTGGCGTTTTTTGATAACTTTTTTGGACTTAGTTTTTTCATCATGTCGGCACAGGTCATGACCTGTGGCGTTTTTTGATCACTTTTTTAGACTTAGTTTTTTCATAATGTCGGCACAGGTCATGACCTGTGGCGTTTTTTGATGGCTTTTTTTGGACTTAGTTTTTTCATCATGTCGGCACAGGTCATGACCTGTGGCTTTTTTGATCACTTTTTTCGACTTAGTTTTTTCATCATGTTGGCACAGGTCATGACCTGTGGTGTTTTTTTATCACTTTTTTAGACTTAGTTTTTTCATCATGTCGGCATTTGTGGCGTTTTTTGATCGCTTTTTTTACTTAGTTTTTCATCATGTCGGCACAGGTCATGACCTGTGGCGTTTTTTGATCGGTTTTTTGGACTTAGTTTTTTCATCATGTCGGCACAGGTCATGACCTGTGGCGTTTTTTAGACCACTTTTTTTACTTAGTTTTTTCATAAAGTTGTGGCGTTTTTTGATCGCTTTTTTGGACTTAGTTTTTTCATCATGTCGGCACAGGTCATGACCTGTGGCGTTTTTTGATCACTTTTTTAGACTTAGTTTTTTCATCATGTCGGCACAGGTCATGACCTGTGGCGTTTTTTAGACCACTTTTTTTACTTAGTTTTTTCATAAAGTTGGCACAGGTCATGACCTGTGGCGTTTTTTGATCACTTTTTTGTTTTAGTTTTTTCATCATGTCGGCACAGGTCATGACCTGTGGCGTTTTTTGAACACTTTTTTAGACTTAGTTTTTTCATCATGTCGGCACTGGTCATGACCTGTGGCGTTTTTTGATCACTTTTTTATACTTAGTTTTTCATCATGTCGGCACCTGTGGCGTTTTTTGATAACTTTTTTGGACTTAGTTTTTTCATCATGTCGGCACAGGTCATGACCTGTGGCGTTTTTTGATCACTTTTTTAGACTTAGTTTTTTCATAATGTCGGCACAGGTCATGACCTGTGGCGTTTTTTGATGGCTTTTTTTGCACTTAGTTTTTTCATCATGTCGGCACAGGTCATGACCTGTGGCTTTTTTGATCACTTTTTTCGACTTAGTTTTCTCATCATGTTGGCACAGGTCATGACCTTTGGTGTTTTTTTATCACTTTTTTAGACTTAGTTTTTTCATCATGTCGGCATTTGTGGCGTTTTTTGATCGCTTTTTTTACTTAGTTTTTCATCATGTCGGCACAGGTCATGACCTGTGGCGTTTTTTGATCGGTTTTTTGGACTTAGTTTTTTCATCATGTCGGCACAGGTCATGACCTGTGGCGTTTTTTTATACCACTTTTTTTACTTAGTTTTTTCATAAAGTTGGCACAGGTCATGACCTGTGGCGTTTTTTGATCGCTTTTTTGGACTTAGTTTTTTCATCATGTCGGCACAGGTCATGATCTGTGGCGTTTTTTGATCACTTTTTTAGACTTAGTTTTTTCATCATGTCGGCACCTGTGGCGTTTTTTGATAACTTTTTTGGACTTAGTTTTTTCATCATGTCGGCACAGGTCATGACCTGTGGCGTTTTTTGATCACTTTTTTAGACTTAGTTTTTTCATAATGTCGGCACAGGTCATGACCTGTGGCGTTTTTTGATGGCTTTTTTTGGACTTAGTTTTTTCATCATGTCGGCACAGGTCATGACCTGTGGCTTTTTTGATCACTTTTTTCGACTTAGTTTTTTCATCATGTTGGCACAGGTCATGACCTGTGGTGTTTTTTTATCACTTTTTTAGACTTAGTTTTTTCATCATGTCGGCATTTGTGGCGTTTTTTGATCGCTTTTTTTACTTAGTTTTTCATCATGTCGGCACAGGTCATGACCTGTGGCGTTTTTTGATCGGTTTTTTGGACTTAGTTTTTTCATCATGTCGGCACAGGTCATGACCTGTGGCGTTTTTTAGACCACTTTTTTTACTTAGTTTTTTCATAAAGTTGGCACAGGTCATGACCTGTGGCGTTTTTTGATCGCTTTTTTGGACTTAGTTTTTTCATCATGTCGGCACAGGTCATGACCTGTGGCGTTTTTTGATCACTTTTTTAGACTTAGTTTTTTCATCATGTCGGCACAGGTCATGACCTGTGGCGTTTTTTGATGGCTTTTTTTGGACTTAGTTTTTTCATCATGTCGGCACAGGTCATGACCTGTGGTGTTTTTTATCACTTTTTTAGTCTTAGTTTTTTCATCATGTCGGCATTTGTGGCGTTTTTTGATCGCTTTTTTTACTTAGTTTTTCATCATGTCGGCACAGGTCATGACCTGTGGCGTTTTTTGATCACTTTTTTAGACTTAGTTTTTTCATAATGTCGGCACCTGTGGCGTTTTTTGATCACTTTTTTCGTTTTAGTTTTTTCATCATGTCGGCACCTGTGGCGTTTTTTGATAACTTTTTTGGACTTAGTTTTTTCATCATGTCGGCACAGGTCATGACCTGTGGCGTTTTTTGATCACTTTTTTAGACTTAGTTTTTTCATAATGTCGGCACAGGTCATAACCTGTGGCGTTTTTTGACCACTTTTTTAGACTTAGTTTTTTCATCATGTCGGCACAGGTCATGACCTGTGGCGTTTTTTGATCGCTTTTTTGGACTTAGTTTTTTCATCATGTCGGCACAGGTCATGACCTGTGGCTTTTTTGATCACTTTTTTCGACTTAGTTTTTTCATCATGTCGGCATTTGTGGCGTTTTTTGATCGCTTTTTTTACTTAGTTTTTCATCATGTCGGCACAGGTCATGACCTGTGGCGTTTTTTGATCACTTTTTTAGACTTAGTTTTTTCATAATGTCGGCACCTGTGGCGTTTTTTGATCACTTTTTTCGTTTTAGTTTTTTCATCATGTCGGCACCTGTGGCGTTTTTTGATAACTTTTTTGGACTTAGTTTTTTCATCATGTCGGCACAGGTCATGACCTGTGGCGTTTTTTGATCACTTTTTTAGACTTAGTTTTTTCATAATGTCGGCACAGGTCATAACCTGTGGCGTTTTTTGACCACTTTTTTAGACTTAGTTTTTTCATCATGTCGGCACAGGTCATGACCTGTGGCGTTTTTTGATCGGTTTTTTGGACTTAGTTTTTTCATCATGTCGGCACAGGTCATGACCTGTGGCGTTTTTTAGACCACTTTTTTTACTTAGTTTTTTCATAAAGTTGGCACAGGTCATGACCTGTGGCGTTTTTTGATCACTTTTTTGTTTTAGTTTTTTCATCATGTCGGCACAGGTCATGACCTGTGGCGTTTTTTGAACACTTTTTTAGACTTAGTTTTTTCATCATGTCGGCACTGGTCATGACCTGTGGCGTTTTTTGATCACTTTTTTATACTTAGTTTTTCATCATGTCGGCACAGGTGGCGTTTTTTTATCACTTTTTTGTTTTAGTTTTTTCATCATGTCGGCACCTGTGGCGTTTTTTGATAACTTTTTTGGACTTAGTTTTTTCATCATGTCGGCACAGGTCATGACCTGTGGCGTTTTTTGATCACTTTTTTAGACTTAGTTTTTTCATAATGTCGGCACAGGTCATGACCTGTGGCGTTTTTTGATGGCTTTTTTTGCACTTAGTTTTTTCATCATGTCGGCACAGGTCATGACCTGTGGCTTTTTTGATCACTTTTTTCGACTTAGTTTTCTCATCATGTTGGCACAGGTCATGACCTTTGGTGTTTTTTTATCACTTTTTTAGACTTAGTTTTTTCATCATGTCGGCATTTGTGGCGTTTTTTGATCGCTTTTTTTACTTAGTTTTTCATCATGTCGGCACAGGTCATGACCTGTGGCGTTTTTTGATCGGTTTTTTGGACTTAGTTTTTTCATCATGTCGGCACAGGTCATGACCTGTGGCGTTTTTTATACCACTTTTTTTACTTAGTTTTTTCATAAAGTTGGCACAGGTCATGACCTGTGGCGTTTTTTGATCGCTTTTTTGGACTTAGTTTTTTCATCATGTCGGCACAGGTCATGACCTGTGGCGTTTTTTGATCACTTTTTTAGACTTAGTTTTTTCATCATGTCGGCACAGGTCATGACCTGTGGCGTTTTTTGATCACTTTTTTGTTTTAGTTTTTTCATCATGTCGGCACAGGTCATGACCTGTGGCGTTTTTTGATCACTTTTTTATACTTAGTTTTTCATCATGTCGGCACAGGTCATGACCTGTGGCGTTTTTTGATCACTTTTTTGTTTTAGTTTTTTCATCATGTCGGCACCTGTGGCGTTTTTTGATAACTTTTTTGGACTTAGTTTTTTCATCATGTCGGCACAGGTCATGACCTGTGGCGTTTTTTGATCACTTTTTTAGACTTAGTTTTTTCATAATGTCGGAACAGGTCATGACCTGTGGCGTTTTTTGATGGCTTTTTTTGGACTTAGTTTTTTCATCATGTCGGCACAGGTCATGATCTGTGGCGTTTTTTGATCACTTTTTTAGACTTAGTTTTTTCATCATGTCGGCACCTGTGGCGTTTTTTGATAACTTTTTTGGACTTAGTTTTTTCATCATGTCGGCACAGGTCATGACCTGTGGCGTTTTTTGATCACTTTTTTAGACTTAGTTTTTTCATAATGTCGGCACAGGTCATGACCTGTGGCGTTTTTTGATCGGTTTTTTGGACTTAGTTTTTTCATCATGTCGGCACAGGTCATGACCTGTGGCGTTTTTTTATACCACTTTTTTTACTTAGTTTTTTCATAAAGTTGGCACAGGTCATGACCTGTGGCGTTTTTTGATCGCTTTTTTGGACTTAGTTTTTTCATCATGTCGGCACAGGTCATGATCTGTGGCGTTTTTTGATCACTTTTTTAGACTTAGTTTTTTCATCATGTCGGCACCTGTGGCGTTTTTTGATAACTTTTTTGGACTTAGTTTTTTCATCATGTCGGCACAGGTCATGATCTGTGGCGTTTTTTGATCACTTTTTTAGACTTAGTTTTTTCATCATGTCGGCACCTGTGGCGTTTTTTGATAACTTTTTTGGACTTAGTTTTTTCATCATGTCGGCACAGGTCATGACCTGTGGCGTTTTTTGATCACTTTTTTAGACTTAGTTTTTTCATAATGTCGGCACAGGTCATGACCTGTGGCGTTTTTTGATGGCTTTTTTTGGACTTAGTTTTTTCATCATGTCGGCACAGGTCATGACCTGTGGCTTTTTTGATCACTTTTTTCGACTTAGTTTTTTCATCATGTCGGCATTTGTGGCGTTTTTTGATCGCTTTTTTTACTTAGTTTTTCATCATGTCGGCACAGGTCATGACCTGTGGCGTTTTTTGATCGGTTTTTTGGACTTAGTTTTTTCATCATGTCGGCACAGGTCATGACCTGTGGCGTTTTTTAGACCACTTTTTTTACTTAGTTTTTTCATAAAGTTGGCACAGGTCATGACCTGTGGCGTTTTTTGATCGCTTTTTTGGACTTAGTTTTTTCATCATGTCGGCACAGGTCATGACCTGTGGCGTTTTTTGATCACTTTTTTAGACTTAGTTTTTTCATCATGTCGGCACAGGTCATGACCTGTGGCGTTTTTTGATGGCTTTTTTTGGACTTAGTTTTTTCATCATGTCGGCACAGGTCATGACCTGTGGCGTTTTTTGATCACTTTTTTAGACTTAGTTTTTTCATCATGTCGGCACTGGTCATGACCTGTGGTGTTTTTTTATCACTTTTTTAGACTTAGTTTTTTCATCATGTCGGCATTTGTGGCGTTTTTTGATCGCTTTTTTTACTTAGTTTTTCATCATGTCGGCACAGGTCATGACCTGCGGCGTTTTTTGATCACTTTTTTAGACTTAGTTTTTTCATCATGTCGGCACAGGTCATGACCTGTGGCGTTTTTTGATCACTTTTTTATACTTAGTTTTTTTATCATGTCGGCACAGGCGTTTTTTGATCGCTTTTTTCGACTTAGTTTTTTCAACATGTTGGCACAGGTCATGACCTGTGGTGTTTTTTATCACTTTTTTAGTCTTAGTTTTTTCATCATGTCGGCATTTGTGGCGTTTTTTGATCGCTTTTTTTACTTAGTTTTTCATCATGTCGGCACAGGTCATGACCTGTGGCGTTTTTTGATCACTTTTTTAGACTTAGTTTTTTCATAATGTCGGCACCTGTGGCGTTTTTTGATCACTTTTTTCGTTTTAGTTTTTTCATCATGTCGGCACCTGTGGCGTTTTTTGATAACTTTTTTGGACTTAGTTTTTTCATCATGTCGGCACAGGTCATGACCTGTGGCGTTTTTTGATCACTTTTTTAGACTTAGTTTTTTCATAATGTCGGCACAGGTCATAACCTGTGGCGTTTTTTGACCACTTTTTTAGACTTAGTTTTTTCATCATGTCGGCACAGGTCATGACCTGTGGCGTTTTTTGATCGCTTTTTTGGACTTAGTTTTTTCATCATGTCGGCACAGGTCATGACCTGTGGCTTTTTTGATCACTTTCTTCGACTTAGTTTTTTCATCATGTTGGCACAGGTCATGACCTGTGGTGTTTTTTTATCACTTTTTTAGACTTAGTTTTTTCATCATGTCGGCATTTGTGGCGTTTTTTGATCGCTTTTTTTACTTAGTTTTTCATCATGTCGGCACAGGTCATGACCTGTGGCGTTTTTTGATCGGTTTTTTGGACTTAGTTTTTTCATCATGTCGGCACAGGTCATGACCTGTGGCGTTTTTTAGACCACTTTTTTTACTTAGTTTTTTCATAAAGTTGGCACAGGTCATGACCTGTGGCGTTTTTTGATCACTTTTTTGTTTTAGTTTTTTCATCATGTCGGCACAGGTCATGACCTGTGGCGTTTTTTGAACACTTTTTTAGACTTAGTTTTTTCATCATGTCGGCACTGGTCATGACCTGTGGCGTTTTTTGATCACTTTTTTATACTTAGTTTTTCATCATGTCGGCACAGGTGGCGTTTTTTTATCACTTTTTTGTTTTAGTTTTTTCATCATGTCGGCACCTGTGGCGTTTTTTGATAACTTTTTTGGACTTAGTTTTTTCATCATGTCGGCACAGGTCATGACCTGTGGCGTTTTTTGATCACTTTTTTAGACTTAGTTTTTTCATAATGTCGGCACAGGTCATGACCTGTGGCGTTTTTTGATGGCTTTTTTTGCACTTAGTTTTTTCATCATGTCGGCACAGGTCATGACCTGTGGCTTTTTTGATCACTTTTTTCGACTTAGTTTTCTCATCATGTTGGCACAGGTCATGACCTTTGGTGTTTTTTTATCACTTTTTTAGACTTAGTTTTTTCATCATGTCGGCATTTGTGGCGTTTTTTGATCGCTTTTTTTACTTAGTTTTTCATCATGTCGGCACAGGTCATGACCTGTGGCGTTTTTTGATCGGTTTTTTGGACTTAGTTTTTTCATCATGTCGGCACAGGTCATGACCTGTGGCGTTTTTTATACCACTTTTTTTACTTAGTTTTTTCATAAAGTTGGCACAGGTCATGACCTGTGGCGTTTTTTGATCGCTTTTTTGGACTTAGTTTTTTCATCATGTCGGCACAGGTCATGACCTGTGGCGTTTTTTGATCACTTTTTTAGACTTAGTTTTTTCATCATGTCGGCACAGGTCATGACCTGTGGCGTTTTTTGATCACTTTTTTGTTTTAGTTTTTTCATCATGTCGGCACAGGTCATGACCTGTGGCGTTTTTTGATCACTTTTTTATACTTAGTTTTTCATCATGTCGGCACAGGTCATGACCTGTGGCGTTTTTTGATCACTTTTTTGTTTTAGTTTTTTCATCATGTCGGCACCTGTGGCGTTTTTTGATAACTTTTTTGGACTTAGTTTTTTCATCATGTCGGCACAGGTCATGACCTGTGGCGTTTTTTGATCACTTTTTTAGACTTAGTTTTTTCATAATGTCGGAACAGGTCATGACCTGTGGCGTTTTTTGATGGCTTTTTTTGGACTTAGTTTTTTCATCATGTCGGCACAGGTCATGACCTGTGGCTTTTTTGATCACTTTTTTCGACTTAGTTTTTTCATCATGTTGGCACAGGTCATGACCTGTGGTGTTTTTTTATCACTTTTTTAGACTTAGTTTTTTCATCATGTCGGCATTTGTGGCGTTTTTTGATCGCTTTTTTTACTTAGTTTTTCATCATGTCGGCACAGGTCATGACCTGTGGCGTTTTTTGATCGGTTTTTTGGACTTAGTTTTTTCATCATGTCGGCACAGGTCATGACCTGTGGCGTTTTTAGACCACTTTTTTTACTTAGTTTTTTCATAAAGTTGGCACAGGTCATGACCTGTGGCGTTTTTTGATCGCTTTTTTGGACTTAGTTTTTTCATCATGTCGGCACAGGTGGCGTTTTTTGATCACTTTTTTAGACTTAGTTTTTTCATCATGTCGGCACAGGTGGCGTTTTTTGATCACTTTTTTAGACTTAGTTTTTTCATCATGTCGGCACAGGTCATGACCTGTGGCGTTTTTTGATCACTTTTTTAGACTTAGTTTTTTCATCATGTCGGCACAGGTCATGACCTGTGGCGTTTTTTGATGGCTTTTTTTGGATTTAGTTTTTTCATCATGTCGGCACAGGTCATGACCTGTGGCGTTTTTTGATCACTTTTTTAGACTTAGTTTTTTCATCATGTCGGCATTTGTGGCGTTTTTTGATCGCTTTTTTTATTTAGTTTTTCATCATGTCGGCACAGGTCATGACCTGCGGCGTTTTTTGATCACTTTTTTAGACTTAGTTTTTTCATCATGTCGGCATTTGTGGCGTTTTTTGATCGCTTTTTTTACTTAGTTTTTCATCATGTCGGCACAGGTCATGACCTGTGGCGTTTTTTGATCGGTTTTTTGGACTTAGTTTTTTCATCATGTCGGCACAGGTCATGACCTGTGGCGTTTTTTGATCACTTTTTTATACTTAGTTTTTTTATCATGTCGGCACAGGCGTTTTTTGATCGCTTTTTTCGACTTAGTTTTTTCATCATGTTGGCACAGGTCATGACCTGTGGTGTTTTTTATCACTTTTTTAGTCTTAGTTTTTTCATCATGTCGGCATTTGTGGCGTTTTTTGATCGCTTTTTTTACTTAGTTTTTCATCATGTCGGCACAGGTCATGACCTGTGGCGTTTTTTGATCACTTTTTTAGACTTAGTTTTTTCATAATGTCGGCACAGGTCATGACCTGTGGCTTTTTTGATCACTTTTTTCGACTTAGTTTTTTCATCATGTTGGCACAGGTCATAACCTGTGGTGTTTTTTTATCACTTTTTTAGACTTAGTTTTTTCATCATGTCGGCATTTGTGGCGTTTTTTGATCGCTTTTTTTACTTAGTTTTTCATCATGTCGGCACAGGTCATGACCTGTGGCGTTTTTTGATCGGTTTTTTGGACTTAGTTTTTTCATCATGTCGGCACAGGTCATGACCTGTGGCGTTTTTTAGACCACTTTTTTTACTTAGTTTTTTCATAAAGTTGGCACAGGTCATGACCTGTGGCGTTTTTTGATCGCTTTTTTGGACTTAGTTTTTTCATCATGTCGGCACAGGTCATGACCTGTGGCGTTTTTTGATCACTTTTTTAGACTTAGTTTTTTCATCATGTCGGCACAGGTCATGACCTGTGGCGTTTTTTGATCACTTTTTTGTTTTAGTTTTTTCATCATGTCGGCACAGGTCATGACCTGTGGCGTTTTTTTAACACTTTTTTAGACTTAGTTTTTTCATCATGTCGGCACAGGTCATGACCTGTGGCGTTTTTTGATCACTTTTTTATACTTAGTTTTTCATCATGTCGGCACAGGTCATGACCTGTGGCTTTTTTTGATCACTTTTTTAGACTTAGTTTTTTCATCATGTCGGCACAGGTCATGACCTGTGGCGTTTTTTGATCACTTTTTTGTTTTAGTTTTTTCATCATGTCGGCACAGGTCATGACCTCTGGCGTTTATGGATCACTTTTTTAGACTTAGTTTTTTCATCATGTCGGCACAGGTCATGACCTGTGGCGTTTTTTGATCACTTTTTTATACTTAGTTTTTTTATCATGTCGGCACAGGCGTTTTTTGATCACTTTTTTCGACTTACTTTTTTCATCATGTTGGCACAGGTCATGACCTGTGGTGTTTTTTATCACTTTTTTAGTCTTAGTTTTTTCATCATGTCGGCATTTGTGGCGTTTTTTGATCGCTTTTTTTACTTAGTTTTTCATCATGTCGGCACAGGTCATGACCTGTGGCGTTTTTTGATCACTTTTTTAGACTTAGTTTTTTCATAATGTGCACAGGTCATGACCTGTGGCGTTTTTTGATCACTTTTTTCGTTTTAGTTTTTTCATCATGTCGGCACCTGTGGCGTTTTTTGATAACTTTTTTGGACTTAGTTTTTTCATCATGTCGGCACAGGTCATGACCTGTGGCGTTTTTTGATCACTTTTTTAGACTTAGTTTTTTCATAATGTCGGCACAGGTCCTGTGGCGTTTTTTGATGGCTTTTTTTGGACTTAGTTTTTTCATCATGTCGGCACAGGTCATGACCTGTGGCTTTTTTGATCACTTTTTTCGACTTAGTTTTTTCATCATGTTGGCACAGGTCATGACCTGTGGCGTTTTTTGATCACTTTTTTAGACTTAGTTTTTTCATAATGTCGGCACAGGTCATGACCTGTGGCGTTTTTTGATCACTTTTTTCGTTTTAGTTTTTTCACTATGTCGGCACCTGTGGCGTTTTTTGATAACTTTTTTGGACTTAGTTTTTTCATCATGTCGGCACCTGTGGCGTTTTTTGATGGCTTTTTTTGGACTTAGTTTTTTCATCATGTCGGCACAGGTCATGACCTGTGGCTTTTTTGATCACTTTTTTGGACTTAGTTTTTTCATCATGTCGGCACAGGTCATGACCTGTGGCGTTTTTTGATCACTTTTTTCGTTTTAGTTTTTTCATCATGTCGGCACCTGTGGCGTTTTTTGATAACTTTTTTGGACTTAGTTTTTTCATCATGTCGGCACAGGTCATGACCTGTGGCGTTTTTTGATCACTTTTTTAGACTTAGTTTTTTCATAATGTCTTCACAGGTCATGACCTGTGGCGTTTTTTGATCACTTTTTTAGACTTAGTTTTTTCATCATGTCGGCACAGGTCATGACCTGTGGCGTTTTTGGATGGCTTTTTTAGACTTAGTTTTTTCATAATGTCTTCACAGGTCATGACCTGTGGTGTTTTTTTATCACTTTTTTAGACTTAGTTTTTTCATCATGTCGGCATTTGTGGCGTTTTTTGATCGCTTTTTTTACTTAGTTTTTCATCATGTCGGCACAGGTCATGACCTGTGGCGTTTTTTGATCGGTTTTTTGGACTTAGTTTTTTCATCATGTCGGCACAGGTCATGACCTGTGGCGTTTTTTAGACCACTTTTTTTACTTAGTTTTTTTCATAAAGTTGGCACAGGTCATGACCTGTGGCGTTTTTTGATCGCTTTTTTGGACTTAGTTTTTTCATCATGTCGGCACAGGTCATGATCTGTGGCGTTTTTTGATCACTTTTTTAGACTTAGTTTTTTCATCATGTCGGCACCTGTGGCGTTTTTTGATAACTTTTTTGGACTTAGTTTTTTCATCATGTCGGCACAGGTCATGACCTGCGGCGTTTTTTGATCACTTTTTTAGACTTAGTTTTTTCATCATGTCGGCACAGGTCATGACCTGTGGCGTTTTTTGATCACTTTTTTATACTTAGTTTTTTTATCATGTCGGCACAGGCGTTTTTTGATCGCTTTTTTCGACTTAGTTTTTTCAACATGTTGGCACAGGTCATGACCTGTGGTGTTTTTTATCACTTTTTTAGTCTTAGTTTTTTCATCATGTCGGCATTTGTGGCGTTTTTTGATCGCTTTTTTTACTTAGTTTTTCATCATGTCGGCACAGGTCATGACCTGTGGCGTTTTTTGATCACTTTTTTAGACTTAGTTTTTTCATAATGTCGGCACCTGTGGCGTTTTTTGATCACTTTTTTCGTTTTAGTTTTTTCATCATGTCGGCACCTGTGGCGTTTTTTGATAACTTTTTTGGACTTAGTTTTTTCATCATGTCGGCACAGGTCATGACCTGTGGCGTTTTTTGATCACTTTTTTAGACTTAGTTTTTTCATAATGTCGGCACAGGTCATAACCTGTGGCGTTTTTTGACCACTTTTTTAGACTTAGTTTTTTCATCATGTCGGCACAGGTCATGACCTGTGGCGTTTTTTGATCGCTTTTTTGGACTTAGTTTTTTCATCATGTCGGCACAGGTCATGACCTGTGGCTTTTTTGATCACTTTTTTCGACTTAGTTTTTTCATCATGTTGGCACAGGTCATGACCTGTGGTGTTTTTTTATCACTTTTTTAGACTTAGTTTTTTCATCATGTCGGCATTTGTGGCGTTTTTTGATCGCTTTTTTTACTTAGTTTTTCATCATGTCGGCACAGGTCATGACCTGTGGCGTTTTTTGATCGGTTTTTTGGACTTAGTTTTTTCATCATGTCGGCACAGGTCATGACCTGTGGCGTTTTTTAGACCACTTTTTTTACTTAGTTTTTTCATAAAGTTGGCACAGGTCATGACCTGTGGCGTTTTTTGATCACTTTTTTGTTTTAGTTTTTTCATCATGTCGGCACAGGTCATGACCTGTGGCGTTTTTTGAACACTTTTTTAGACTTAGTTTTTTCATCATGTCGGCACTGGTCATGACCTGTGGCGTTTTTTGATCGCTTTTTTGGACTTAGTTTTTTCATCATGTCGGCACAGGTCATGACCTGTGGCTTTTTTGATCACTTTTTTCGACTTAGTTTTTTCATCATGTCGGCACAGGTCATGACCTGTGGCGTTTTTTAGACCACTTTTTTTACTTAGTTTTTTCATAAAGTTGGCACAGGTCATGACCTGTGGCGTTTTTTGATCGCTTTTTTGGACTTAGTTTTTTCATCATGTCGGCACAGGTGGCGTTTTTTGATCACTTTTTTAGACTTAGTTTTTTCATCATGTCGGCACAGGTCATGACCTGTGGCTTTTTTGATCACTTTTTTCGACTTAGTTTTCTCATCATGTTGGCACAGGTCATGACCTTTGGTGTTTTTTTATCACTTTTTTAGACTTAGTTTTTTCATCATGTCGGCATTTGTGGCGTTTTTTGATCGCTTTTTTTACTTAGTTTTTCATCATGTCGGCACAGGTCATGACCTGTGGCGTTTTTTGATCGGTTTTTTGGACTTAGTTTTTTCATCATGTCGGCACAGGTCATGACCTGTGGCGTTTTTTTATACCACTTTTTTTACTTAGTTTTTTCATAAAGTTGGCACAGGTCATGACCTGTGGCGTTTTTTGATCGCTTTTTTGGACTTAGTTTTTTCATCATGTCGGCACAGGTCATGATCTGTGGCGTTTTTTGATCACTTTTTTAGACTTAGTTTTTTCATCATGTCGGCACCTGTGGCGTTTTTTGATAACTTTTTTGGACTTAGTTTTTTCATCATGTCGGCACAGGTCATGACCTGTGGCGTTTTTTGATGGCTTTTTTTGGACTTAGTTTTTTCATCATGTCGGCACAGGTCATGACCTGTGGCTTTTTTGATCACTTTTTTC
Organism: Ectobius pallidus; assembly: GCA_964059195.1. Classification (NCBI taxonomy): domain Eukaryota; kingdom Metazoa; phylum Arthropoda; class Insecta; order Blattodea; family Ectobiidae; genus Ectobius; species Ectobius pallidus. The sequence goes on from CAXKWD010000006.1 coordinate 142,201,771, forward strand.
GACTTAGTTTTTTCATAATGTCGGCACAGGTCATGACCTGTGGCGTTTTTTGATGGCTTTTTTTGGACTTAGTTTTTTCATCATGTCGGCACAGGTCATGACCTGTGGCTTTTTTGATCACTTTTTTCGACTTAGTTTTTTCATCATGTTGGCACAGGTCATGACCTGTGGTGTTTTTTTATCACTTTTTTAGACTTAGTTTTTTCATCATGTCGGCATTTGTGGCGTTTTTTGATCGCTTTTTTTACTTAGTTTTTCATCATGTCGGCACAGGTCATGACCTGTGGCGTTTTTTGATCGGTTTTTTGGACTTAGTTTTTTCATCATGTCGGCACAGGTCATGACCTGTGGCGTTTTTTAGACCACTTTTTTTACTTAGTTTTTTCATAAAGTTGGCACAGGTCATGACCTGTGGCGTTTTTTGATCGCTTTTTTGGACTTAGTTTTTTCATCATGTCGGCACAGGTCATGACCTGTGGCGTTTTTTGATCACTTTTTTAGACTTAGTTTTTTCATCATGTCGGCACAGGTCATGACCTGTGGCGTTTTTTGATGGCTTTTTTTGGACTTAGTTTTTTCATCATGTCGGCACAGGTCATGACCTGTGGCGTTTTTTGATCACTTTTTTAGACTTAGTTTTTTCATCATGTCGGCACAGGTCATGACCTGTGGTGTTTTTTATCACTTTTTTAGACTTAGTTTTTTCATCATGTCGGCATTTGTGGCGTTTTTTGATCGCTTTTTTTACTTAGTTTTTCATCATGTCGGCACAGGTCATGACCTGCGGCGTTTTTTGATCACTTTTTTAGACTTAGTTTTTTCATCATGTCGGCACAGGTCATGACCTGTGGCGTTTTTTGATCACTTTTTTATACTTAGTTTTTTTATCATGTCGGCACAGGCGTTTTTTGATCGCTTTTTTCGGCTTAGTTTTTTCAACATGTTGGCACAGGTCATGACCTGTGGTGTTTTTTATCACTTTTTTAGTCTTAGTTTTTTCATCATGTCGGCATTTGTGGCGTTTTTTGATCGCTTTTTTTACTTAGTTTTTCATCATGTCGGCACAGGTCATGACCTGTGGCGTTTTTTGATCACTTTTTTAGACTTAGTTTTTTCATAATGTCGGCACCTGTGGCGTTTTTTGATCACTTTTTTCGTTTTAGTTTTTTCATCATGTCGGCACCTGTGGCGTTTTTTGATAACTTTTTTGGACTTAGTTTTTTCATCATGTCGGCACAGGTCATGACCTGTGGCGTTTTTTGATCACTTTTTTAGACTTAGTTTTTTCATAATGTCGGCACAGGTCATAACCTGTGGCGTTTTTTGACCACTTTTTTAGACTTAGTTTTTTCATCATGTCGGCACAGGTCATGACCTGTGGCGTTTTTTGATCGCTTTTTTGGACTTAGTTTTTTCATCATGTCGGCACAGGTCATGACCTGTGGCTTTTTTGATCACTTTTTTCGACTTAGTTTTTTCATCATGTCGGCATTTGTGGCGTTTTTTGATCGCTTTTTTTACTTAGTTTTTCATCATGTCGGCACAGGTCATGACCTGTGGCGTTTTTTGATCACTTTTTTAGACTTAGTTTTTTCATAATGTCGGCACCTGTGGCGTTTTTTGATCACTTTTTTCGTTTTAGTTTTTTCATCATGTCGGCACCTGTGGCGTTTTTTGATAACTTTTTTGGACTTAGTTTTTTCATCATGTCGGCACAGGTCATGACCTGTGGCGTTTTTTGATCACTTTTTTAGACTTAGTTTTTTCATAATGTCGGCACAGGTCATAACCTGTGGCGTTTTTTGACCACTTTTTTAGACTTAGTTTTTTCATCATGTCGGCACAGGTCATGACCTGTGGCGTTTTTTGATCGGTTTTTTGGACTTAGTTTTTTCATCATGTCGGCACAGGTCATGACCTGTGGCGTTTTTTAGACCACTTTTTTTACTTAGTTTTTTCATAAAGTTGGCACAGGTCATGACCTGTGGCGTTTTTTGATCACTTTTTTGTTTTAGTTTTTTCATCATGTCGGCACAGGTCATGACCTGTGGCGTTTTTTGAACACTTTTTTAGACTTAGTTTTTTCATCATGTCGGCACTGGTCATGACCTGTGGCGTTTTTTGATCACTTTTTTATACTTAGTTTTTCATCATGTCGGCACAGGTGGCGTTTTTTTATCACTTTTTTGTTTTAGTTTTTTCATCATGTCGGCACCTGTGGCGTTTTTTGATAACTTTTTTGGACTTAGTTTTTTCATCATGTCGGCACAGGTCATGACCTGTGGCGTTTTTTGATCACTTTTTTAGACTTAGTTTTTTCATAATGTCGGCACAGGTCATGACCTGTGGCGTTTTTTGATGGCTTTTTTTGCACTTAGTTTTTTCATCATGTCGGCACAGGTCATGACCTGTGGCTTTTTTGATCACTTTTTTCGACTTAGTTTTCTCATCATGTTGGCACAGGTCATGACCTTTGGTGTTTTTTTATCACTTTTTTAGACTTAGTTTTTTCATCATGTCGGCATTTGTGGCGTTTTTTGATCGCTTTTTTTACTTAGTTTTTCATCATGTCGGCACAGGTCATGACCTGTGGCGTTTTTTGATCGGTTTTTTGGACTTAGTTTTTTCATCATGTCGGCACAGGTCATGACCTGTGGCGTTTTTTATACCACTTTTTTTACTTAGTTTTTTCATAAAGTTGGCACAGGTCATGACCTGTGGCGTTTTTTGATCGCTTTTTGGACTTAGTTTTTTCATCATGTCGGCACAGGTCATGACCTGTGGCGTTTTTTGATCACTTTTTTAGACTTAGTTTTTTCATCATGTCGGCACAGGTCATGACCTGTGGCGTTTTTTGATCACTTTTTTGTTTTAGTTTTTTCATCATGTCGGCACAGGTCATGACCTGTGGCGTTTTTTGATCACTTTTTTATACTTAGTTTTTCATCATGTCGGCACAGGTCATGACCTGTGGCGTTTTTTGATCACTTTTTTGTTTTAGTTTTTTCATCATGTCGGCACCTGTGGCGTTTTTTGATAACTTTTTTGGACTTAGTTTTTTCATCATGTCGGCACAGGTCATGACCTGTGGCGTTTTTTGATCACTTTTTTAGACTTAGTTTTTTCATAATGTCGGAACAGGTCATGACCTGTGGCGTTTTTTGATGGCTTTTTTTGGACTTAGTTTTTTCATCATGTCGGCACAGGTCATGACCTGTGGCGTTTTTTGATCACTTTTTTAGACTTAGTTTTTTCATAATGTCGGCACAGGTCATGACCTGTGGCGTTTTTTGATGGCTTTTTTTGGACTTAGTTTTTTCATCATGTCGGCACAGGTCATGACCTGTGGCTTTTTTGATCACTTTTTTCGACTTAGTTTTTTCATCATGTTGGCACAGGTCATGACCTGTGGTGTTTTTTTATCACTTTTTTAGACTTAGTTTTTTCATCATGTCGGCATTTGTGGCGTTTTTTGATCGCTTTTTTTACTTAGTTTTTCATCATGTCGGCACAGGTCATGACCTGTGGCGTTTTTTGATCGGTTTTTTGGACTTAGTTTTTTCATCATGTCGGCACAGGTCATGACCTGTGGCGTTTTTTAGACCACTTTTTTTACTTAGTTTTTTCATAAAGTTGTGGCGTTTTTTGATCGCTTTTTTGGACTTAGTTTTTTCATCATGTCGGCACAGGTCATGACCTGTGGCGTTTTTTGATCACTTTTTTAGACTTAGTTTTTTCATCATGTCGGCACAGGTCATGACCTGTGGCGTTTTTTAGACCACTTTTTTTACTTAGTTTTTTCATAAAGTTGGCACAGGTCATGACCTGTGGCGTTTTTTGATCACTTTTTTGTTTTAGTTTTTTCATCATGTCGGCACAGGTCATGACCTGTGGCGTTTTTTGAACACTTTTTTAGACTTAGTTTTTTCATCATGTCGGCACTGGTCATGACCTGTGGCGTTTTTTGATCACTTTTTTATACTTAGTTTTTCATCATGTCGGCACCTGTGGCGTTTTTTGATAACTTTTTTGGACTTAGTTTTTTCATCATGTCGGCACAGGTCATGACCTGTGGCGTTTTTTGATCACTTTTTTAGACTTAGTTTTTTCATAATGTCGGCACAGGTCATGACCTGTGGCGTTTTTTGATGGCTTTTTTTGCACTTAGTTTTTTCATCATGTTGGCACAGGTCATGACCTTTGGTGTTTTTTTATCACTTTTTTAGACTTAGTTTTTTCATCATGTCGGCATTTGTGGCGTTTTTTGATCGCTTTTTTTACTTAGTTTTTCATCATGTCGGCACAGGTCATGACCTGTGGCGTTTTTTGATCGGTTTTTTGGACTTAGTTTTTTCATCATGTCGGCACAGGTCATGACCTGTGGCGTTTTTTTATACCACTTTTTTTACTTAGTTTTTTCATAAAGTTGGCACAGGTCATGACCTGTGGCGTTTTTTGATCGCTTTTTTGGACTTAGTTTTTTCATCATGTCGGCACAGGTCATGATCTGTGGCGTTTTTTGATCACTTTTTTAGACTTAGTTTTTTCATCATGTCGGCACCTGTGGCGTTTTTTGATAACTTTTTTGGACTTAGTTTTTTCATCATGTCGGCACAGGTCATGACCTGTGGCGTTTTTTGATCACTTTTTTAGACTTAGTTTTTTCATAATGTCGGCACAGGTCATGACCTGTGGCGTTTTTTGATGGCTTTTTTTGGACTTAGTTTTTTCATCATGTCGGCACAGGTCATGACCTGTGGCTTTTTTGATCACTTTTTTCGACTTAGTTTTTTCATCATGTTGGCACAGGTCATGACCTGTGGTGTTTTTTTATCACTTTTTTAGACTTAGTTTTTTCATCATGTCGGCATTTGTGGCGTTTTTTGATCGCTTTTTTTACTTAGTTTTTCATCATGTCGGCACAGGTCATGACCTGTGGCGTTTTTTGATCGGTTTTTTGGACTTAGTTTTTTCATCATGTCGGCACAGGTCATGACCTGTGGCGTTTTTTAGACCACTTTTTTTACTTAGTTTTTTCATAAAGTTGGCACAGGTCATGACCTGTGGCGTTTTTTGATCGCTTTTTTGGACTTAGTTTTTTCATCATGTAGTTTTTTGATCACTTTTTTAGACTTAGTTTTTTCATCATGTCGGCACAGGTCATGACCTGTGGCGTTTTTTGATGGCTTTTTTTGGACTTAGTTTTTTCATCATGTCGGCACAGGTCATGACCTGTGGCGTTTTTTGATCACTTTTTTAGACTTAGTTTTTTCATCATGTCGGCACAGGTCATGACCTGTGGTGTTTTTTTATCACTTTTTTAGACTTAGTTTTTTCATCATGTCGGCATTTGTGGCGTTTTTTGATCGCTTTTTTTACTTAGTTTTTCATCATGTCGGCACAGGTCATGACCTGCGGCGTTTTTTGATCACTTTTTTAGACTTAGTTTTTTCATCATGTCGGCACAGGTCATGACCTGTGGCGTTTTTTGATCACTTTTTTATACTTAGTTTTTCATCATGTCGGCACAGGTCATGACCTGTGGCGTTTTTTGATCACTTTTTTGTTTTAGTTTTTTCATCATGTCGGCACCTGTGGCGTTTTTTGATAACTTTTTTGGACTTAGTTTTTTCATCATGTCGGCACAGGTCATGACCTGTGGCGTTTTTTGATCACTTTTTTAGACTTAGTTTTTTCATAATGTCGGAACAGGTCATGACCTGTGGCGTTTTTTGATGGCTTTTTTTGGACTTAGTTTTTTCATCATGTCGGCACAGGTCATGACCTGTGGCTTTTTTGATCACTTTTTTCGACTTAGTTTTTTCATCATGTTGGCACAGGTCATGACCTGTGGTGTTTTTTTATCACTTTTTTAGACTTAGTTTTTTCATCATGTCGGCATTTGTGGCGTTTTTTGATCGCTTTTTTTACTTAGTTTTTCATCATGTCGGCACAGGTCATGACCTGTGGCGTTTTTTGATCGGTTTTTTGGACTTAGTTTTTTCATCATGTCGGCACAGGTCATGACCTGTGGCGTTTTTAGACCACTTTTTTTACTTAGTTTTTTCATAAAGTTGGCACAGGTCATGACCTGTGGCGTTTTTTGATCGCTTTTTTGGACTTAGTTTTTTCATCATGTCGGCACAGGTGGCGTTTTTTGATCACTTTTTTAGACTTAGTTTTTTCATCATGTCGGCACAGGTGGCGTTTTTTGATCACTTTTTTAGACTTAGTTTTTTCATCATGTCGGCACAGGTCATGACCTGTGGCGTTTTTTGATCACTTTTTTAGACTTAGTTTTTTCATCATGTCGGCACAGGTCATGACCTGTGGCGTTTTTTGATGGCTTTTTTTGGATTTAGTTTTTTCATCATGTCGGCACAGGTCATGACCTGTGGCGTTTTTTGATCACTTTTTTAGACTTAGTTTTTTCATCATGTCGGCATTTGTGGCGTTTTTTGATCGCTTTTTTTATTTAGTTTTTCATCATGTCGGCACAGGTCATGACCTGCGGCGTTTTTTGATCACTTTTTTAGACTTAGTTTTTTCATCATGTCGGCATTTGTGGCGTTTTTTGATCGCTTTTTTTACTTAGTTTTTCATCATGTCGGCACAGGTCATGACCTGTGGCGTTTTTTGATCGGTTTTTTGGACTTAGTTTTTTCATCATGTCGGCACAGGTCATGACCTGTGGCGTTTTTTGATCACTTTTTTATACTTAGTTTTTTTATCATGTCGGCACAGGCGTTTTTTGATCGCTTTTTTCGACTTAGTTTTTTCATCATGTTGGCACAGGTCATGACCTGTGGTGTTTTTTATCACTTTTTTAGTCTTAGTTTTTTCATCATGTCGGCATTTGTGGCGTTTTTTGATCGCTTTTTTTACTTAGTTTTTCATCATGTCGGCACAGGTCATGACCTGTGGCGTTTTTTGATCACTTTTTTAGACTTAGTTTTTTCATAATGTCGGCACAGGTCATGACCTGTGGCTTTTTTGATCACTTTTTTCGACTTAGTTTTTTCATCATGTTGGCACAGGTCATAACCTGTGGTGTTTTTTTATCACTTTTTTAGACTTAGTTTTTTCATCATGTCGGCATTTGTGGCGTTTTTTGATCGCTTTTTTTACTTAGTTTTTCATCATGTCGGCACAGGTCATGACCTGTGGCGTTTTTTGATCGGTTTTTTGGACTTAGTTTTTTCATCATGTCGGCACAGGTCATGACCTGTGGCGTTTTTTAGACCACTTTTTTTACTTAGTTTTTTCATAAAGTTGGCACAGGTCATGACCTGTGGCGTTTTTTGATCGCTTTTTTGGACTTAGTTTTTTCATCATGTCGGCACAGGTCATGACCTGTGGCGTTTTTTGATCACTTTTTTAGACTTAGTTTTTTCATCATGTCGGCACAGGTCATGACCTGTGGCGTTTTTTGATCACTTTTTTGTTTTAGTTTTTTCATCATGTCGGCACAGGTCATGACCTGTGGCGTTTTTTTAACACTTTTTTAGACTTAGTTTTTTCATCATGTCGGCACAGGTCATGACCTGTGGCGTTTTTTGATCACTTTTTTATACTTAGTTTTTCATCATGTCGGCACAGGTCATGACCTGTGGCTTTTTTTGATCACTTTTTTAGACTTAGTTTTTTCATCATGTCGGCACAGGTCATGACCTGTGGCGTTTTTTGATCACTTTTTTGTTTTAGTTTTTTCATCATGTCGGCACAGGTCATGACCTCTGGCGTTTATGGATCACTTTTTTAGACTTAGTTTTTTCATCATGTCGACACAGGTCATGACCTGTGGCGTTTTTTGATCACTTTTTTATACTTAGTTTTTTTATCATGTCGGCACAGGCGTTTTTTGATCACTTTTTTCGACTTACTTTTTTCATCATGTTGGCACAGGTCATGACCTGTGGTGTTTTTTATCACTTTTTTAGTCTTAGTTTTTTCATCATGTCGGCATTTGTGGCGTTTTTTGATCGCTTTTTTTACTTAGTTTTTCATCATGTCGGCACAGGTCATGACCTGTGGCGTTTTTTGATCACTTTTTTAGACTTAGTTTTTTCATAATGTGCACAGGTCATGACCTGTGGCGTTTTTTGATCACTTTTTTCGTTTTAGTTTTTTCATCATGTCGGCACCTGTGGCGTTTTTTGATAACTTTTTTGGACTTAGTTTTTTCATCATGTCGGCACAGGTCATGACCTGTGGCGTTTTTTGATCACTTTTTTAGACTTAGTTTTTTCATAATGTCGGCACAGGTCCTGTGGCGTTTTTTGATGGCTTTTTTTGGACTTAGTTTTTTCATCATGTCGGCACAGGTCATGACCTGTGGCTTTTTTGATCACTTTTTTCGACTTAGTTTTTTCATCATGTTGGCACAGGTCATGACCTGTGGCGTTTTTTGATCACTTTTTTAGACTTAGTTTTTTCATAATGTCGGCACAGGTCATGACCTGTGGCGTTTTTTGATCACTTTTTTCGTTTTAGTTTTTTCACTATGTCGGCACCTGTGGCGTTTTTTGATCACTTTTTTGGACTTAGTTTTTTCATCATGTCGGCACCTGTGGCGTTTTTTGATCGCTTTTTTCGTTTTAGTTTTTTCATCATGTCGGCACCTGTGGCGTTTTTTGATAACTTTTTTGGACTTAGTTTTTTCATCATGTCGGCACAGGTCATGACCTGTGGCGTTTTTTGATCACTTTTTTAGACTTAGTTTTTTCATAATGTCTTCACAGGTCATGACCTGTGGCGTTTTTTGATCACTTTTTTAGACTTAGTTTTTTCATCATGTCGGCACAGGTCATGACCTGTGGCGTTTTTGGATGGCTTTTTTAGACTTAGTTTTTTCATAATGTCTTCACAGGTCATGACCTGTGGTGTTTTTTTATCACTTTTTTAGACTTAGTTTTTTCATCATGTCGGCATTTGTGGCGTTTTTTGATCGCTTTTTTTACTTAGTTTTTCATCATGTCGGCACAGGTCATGACCTGTGGCGTTTTTTGATCGGTTTTTTGGACTTAGTTTTTTCATCATGTCGGCACAGGTCATGACCTGTGGCGTTTTTTAGACCACTTTTTTTACTTAGTTTTTTCATAAAGTTGGCACAGGTCATGACCTGTGGCGTTTTTTGATCGCTTTTTTGGACTTAGTTTTTTCATCATGTCGGCACAGGTCATGATCTGTGGCGTTTTTTGATCACTTTTTTAGACTTAGTTTTTTCATCATGTCGGCACCTGTGGCGTTTTTTGATAACTTTTTTGGACTTAGTTTTTTCATCATGTCGGCACAGGTCATGACCTGCGGCGTTTTTTGATCACTTTTTTAGACTTAGTTTTTTCATCATGTCGGCACAGGTCATGACCTGTGGCGTTTTTTGATCACTTTTTTATACTTAGTTTTTTTATCATGTCGGCACAGGCGTTTTTTGATCGCTTTTTTCGACTTAGTTTTTTCAACATGTTGGCACAGGTCATGACCTGTGGTGTTTTTTATCACTTTTTTAGTCTTAGTTTTTTCATCATGTCGGCATTTGTGGCGTTTTTTGATCGCTTTTTTTACTTAGTTTTTCATCATGTCGGCACAGGTCATGACCTGTGGCGTTTTTTGATCACTTTTTTAGACTTAGTTTTTTCATAATGTCGGCACCTGTGGCGTTTTTTGATCACTTTTTTCGTTTTAGTTTTTTCATCATGTCGGCACCTGTGGCGTTTTTTGATAACTTTTTTGGACTTAGTTTTTTCATCATGTCGGCACAGGTCATGACCTGTGGCGTTTTTTGATCACTTTTTTAGACTTAGTTTTTTCATAATGTCGGCACAGGTCATAACCTGTGGCGTTTTTTGACCACTTTTTTAGACTTAGTTTTTTCATCATGTCGGCACAGGTCATGACCTGTGGCGTTTTTTGATCGCTTTTTTGGACTTAGTTTTTTCATCATGTCGGCACAGGTCATGACCTGTGGCTTTTTTGATCACTTTTTTCGACTTAGTTTTTTCATCATGTTGGCACAGGTCATGACCTGTGGTGTTTTTTTATCACTTTTTTAGACTTAGTTTTTTCATCATGTCGGCATTTGTGGCGTTTTTTGATCGCTTTTTTTACTTAGTTTTTCATCATGTCGGCACAGGTCATGACCTGTGGCGTTTTTTGATCGGTTTTTTGGACTTAGTTTTTTCATCATGTCGGCACAGGTCATGACCTGTGGCGTTTTTTAGACCACTTTTTTTACTTAGTTTTTTCATAAAGTTGGCACAGGTCATGACCTGTGGCGTTTTTTGATCACTTTTTTGTTTTAGTTTTTTCATCATGTCGGCACAGGTCATGACCTGTGGCGTTTTTTGAACACTTTTTTAGACTTAGTTTTTTCATCATGTCGGCACTGGTCATGACCTGTGGCGTTTTTTGATCGCTTTTTTGGACTTAGTTTTTTCATCATGTCGGCACAGGTCATGACCTGTGGCTTTTTTGATCACTTTTTTCGACTTAGTTTTTTCATCATGTCGGCACAGGTCATGACCTGTGGCGTTTTTTAGACCACTTTTTTTACTTAGTTTTTTCATAAAGTTGGCACAGGTCATGACCTGTGGCGTTTTTTGATCGCTTTTTTGGACTTAGTTTTTTCATCATGTCGGCACAGGTGGCGTTTTTTGATCACTTTTTTAGACTTAGTTTTTTCATCATGTCGGCACAGGTCATGACCTGTGGCTTTTTTGATCACTTTTTTCGACTTAGTTTTCTCATCATGTTGGCACAGGTCATGACCTTTGGTGTTTTTTTATCACTTTTTTAGACTTAGTTTTTTCATCATGTCGGCATTTGTGGCGTTTTTTGATCGCTTTTTTTACTTAGTTTTTCATCATGTCGGCACAGGTCATGACCTGTGGCGTTTTTTGATCGGTTTTTTGGACTTAGTTTTTTCATCATGTCGGCACAGGTCATGACCTGTGGCGTTTTTTTATACCACTTTTTTTACTTAGTTTTTTCATAAAGTTGGCACAGGTCATGACCTGTGGCGTTTTTTGATCGCTTTTTTGGACTTAGTTTTTTCATCATGTCGGCACAGGTCATGATCTGTGGCGTTTTTTGATCACTTTTTTAGACTTAGTTTTTTCATCATGTCGGCACCTGTGGCGTTTTTTGATAACTTTTTTGGACTTAGTTTTTTCATCATGTCGGCACAGGTCATGACCTGTGGCGTTTTTTGATCACTTTTTTAGACTTAGTTTTTTCATAATGTCGGCACAGGTCATGACCTGTGGCGTTTTTTGATGGCTTTTTTTGGACTTAGTTTTTTCATCATGTCGGCACAGGTCATGACCTGTGGCTTTTTTGATCACTTTTTTCGACTTAGTTTTTTCATCATGTTGGCACAGGTCATGACCTGTGGTGTTTTTTTATCACTTTTTTAGACTTAGTTTTTTCATCATGTCGGCATTTGTGGCGTTTTTTGATCGCTTTTTTTACTTAGTTTTTCATCATGTCGGCACAGGTCATGACCTGTGGCGTTTTTTGATCGGTTTTTTGGACTTAGTTTTTTCATCATGTCGGCACAGGTCATGACCTGTGGCGTTTTTTAGACCACTTTTTTTACTTAGTTTTTTCATAAAGTTGGCACAGGTCATGACCTGTGGCGTTTTTTGATCGCTTTTTTGGACTTAGTTTTTTCATCATGTCGGCACAGGTCATGACCTGTGGCGTTTTTTGATCACTTTTTTAGACTTAGTTTTTTCATCATGTCGGCACAGGTCATGACCTGTGGCGTTTTTTGATGGCTTTTTTTGGACTTAGTTTTTTCATCATGTCGGCACAGGTCATGACCTGTGGCGTTTTTTGATCACTTTTTTAGACTTAGTTTTTTCATCATGTCGGCACAGGTCATGACCTGTGGTGTTTTTTTATCACTTTTTTAGACTTAGTTTTTTCATCATGTCGGCATTTGTGGCGTTTTTTGATCGCTTTTTTTACTTAGTTTTTCATCATGTCGGCACAGGTCATGACCTGCGGCGTTTTTTGATCACTTTTTTAGACTTAGTTTTTTCATCATGTCGGCACAGGTCATGACCTGTGGCGTTTTTTGATCACTTTTTTATACTTAGTTTTTTTATCATGTCGGCACAGGCGTTTTTTGATCGCTTTTTTCGACTTAGTTTTTTCAACATGTTGGCACAGGTCATGACCTGTGGTGTTTTTTATCACTTTTTTAGTCTTAGTTTTTTCATCATGTCGGCATTTGTGGCGTTTTTTGATCGCTTTTTTTACTTAGTTTTTCATCATGTCGGCACAGGTCATGACCTGTGGCGTTTTTTGATCACTTTTTTAGACTTAGTTTTTTCATAATGTCGGCACCTGTGGCGTTTTTTGATCACTTTTTTCGTTTTAGTTTTTTCATCATGTCGGCACCTGTGGCGTTTTTTGATAACTTTTTTGGACTTAGTTTTTTCATCATGTCGGCACAGGTCATGACCTGTGGCGTTTTTTGATCACTTTTTTAGACTTAGTTTTTTCATAATGTCGGCACAGGTCATAACCTGTGGCGTTTTTTGACCACTTTTTTAGACTTAGTTTTTTCATCATGTCGGCACAGGTCATGACCTGTGGCGTTTTTTGATCGCTTTTTTGGACTTAGTTTTTTCATCATGTCGGCACAGGTCATGACCTGTGGCTTTTTTGATCACTTTTTTCGACTTAGTTTTTTCATCATGTCGGCATTTGTGGCGTTTTTTGATCGCTTTTTTTACTTAGTTTTTCATCATGTCGGCACAGGTCATGACCTGTGGCGTTTTTTGATCACTTTTTTAGACTTAGTTTTTTCATAATGTCGGCACCTGTGGCGTTTTTTGATCACTTTTTTCGTTTTAGTTTTTTCATCATGTCGGCACCTGTGGCGTTTTTTGATAACTTTTTTGGACTTAGTTTTTTCATCATGTCGGCACAGGTCATGACCTGTGGCGTTTTTTGATCACTTTTTTAGACTTAGTTTTTTCATAATGTCGGCACAGGTCATAACCTGTGGCGTTTTTTGACCACTTTTTTAGACTTAGTTTTTTCATCATGTCGGCACAGGTCATGACCTGTGGCGTTTTTTGATCGGTTTTTTGGACTTAGTTTTTTCATCATGTCGGCACAGGTCATGACCTGTGGCGTTTTTTAGACCACTTTTTTTACTTAGTTTTTTCATAAAGTTGGCACAGGTCATGACCTGTGGCGTTTTTTGATCACTTTTTTGTTTTAGTTTTTTCATCATGTCGGCACAGGTCATGACCTGTGGCGTTTTTTGAACACTTTTTTAGACTTAGTTTTTTCATCATGTCGGCACTGGTCATGACCTGTGGCGTTTTTTGATCACTTTTTTATACTTAGTTTTTCATCATGTCGGCACAGGTGGCGTTTTTTTATCACTTTTTTGTTTTAGTTTTTTCATCATGTCGGCACCTGTGGCGTTTTTTGATAACTTTTTTGGACTTAGTTTTTTCATCATGTCGGCACAGGTCATGACCTGTGGCGTTTTTTGATCACTTTTTTAGACTTAGTTTTTTCATAATGTCGGCACAGGTCATGACCTGTGGCGTTTTTTGATGGCTTTTTTTGCACTTAGTTTTTTCATCATGTCGGCACAGGTCATGACCTGTGGCTTTTTTGATCACTTTTTTCGACTTAGTTTTCTCATCATGTTGGCACAGGTCATGACCTTTGGTGTTTTTTTATCACTTTTTTAGACTTAGTTTTTTCATCATGTCGGCATTTGTGGCGTTTTTTGATCGCTTTTTTTACTTAGTTTTTCATCATGTCGGCACAGGTCATGACCTGTGGCGTTTTTTGATCGGTTTTTTGGACTTAGTTTTTTCATCATGTCGGCACAGGTCATGACCTGTGGCGTTTTTTATACCACTTTTTTTACTTAGTTTTTTCATAAAGTTGGCACAGGTCATGACCTGTGGCGTTTTTTGATCGCTTTTTGGACTTAGTTTTTTCATCATGTCGGCACAGGTCATGACCTGTGGCGTTTTTTGATCACTTTTTTAGACTTAGTTTTTTCATCATGTCGGCACAGGTCATGACCTGTGGCGTTTTTTGATCACTTTTTTGTTTTAGTTTTTTCATCATGTCGGCACAGGTCATGACCTGTGGCGTTTTTTGATCACTTTTTTATACTTAGTTTTTCATCATGTCGGCACAGGTCATGACCTGTGGCGTTTTTTGATCACTTTTTTGTTTTAGTTTTTTCATCATGTCGGCACCTGTGGCGTTTTTTGATAACTTTTTTGGACTTAGTTTTTTCATCATGTCGGCACAGGTCATGACCTGTGGCGTTTTTTGATCACTTTTTTAGACTTAGTTTTTTCATAATGTCGGAACAGGTCATGACCTGTGGCGTTTTTTGATGGCTTTTTTTGGACTTAGTTTTTTCATCATGTCGGCACAGGTCATGACCTGTGGCGTTTTTTGATCACTTTTTTAGACTTAGTTTTTTCATAATGTCGGCACAGGTCATGACCTGTGGCGTTTTTTGATGGCTTTTTTTGGACTTAGTTTTTTCATCATGTCGGCACAGGTCATGACCTGTGGCTTTTTTGATCACTTTTTTCGACTTAGTTTTTTCATCATGTTGGCACAGGTCATGACCTGTGGTGTTTTTTTATCACTTTTTTAGACTTAGTTTTTTCATCATGTCGGCATTTGTGGCGTTTTTTGATCGCTTTTTTTACTTAGTTTTTCATCATGTCGGCACAGGTCATGACCTGTGGCGTTTTTTGATCGGTTTTTTGGACTTAGTTTTTTCATCATGTCGGCACAGGTCATGACCTGTGGCGTTTTTTAGACCACTTTTTTTACTTAGTTTTTTCATAAAGTTGTGGCGTTTTTTGATCGCTTTTTTGGACTTAGTTTTTTCATCATGTCGGCACAGGTCATGACCTGTGGCGTTTTTTGATCACTTTTTTAGACTTAGTTTTTTCATCATGTCGGCACAGGTCATGACCTGTGGCGTTTTTTAGACCACTTTTTTTACTTAGTTTTTTCATAAAGTTGGCACAGGTCATGACCTGTGGCGTTTTTTGATCACTTTTTTGTTTTAGTTTTTTCATCATGTCGGCACAGGTCATGACCTGTGGCGTTTTTTGAACACTTTTTTAGACTTAGTTTTTTCATCATGTCGGCACTGGTCATGACCTGTGGCGTTTTTTGATCACTTTTTTATACTTAGTTTTTCATCATGTCGGCACCTGTGGCGTTTTTTGATAACTTTTTTGGACTTAGTTTTTTCATCATGTCGGCACAGGTCATGACCTGTGGCGTTTTTTGATCACTTTTTTAGACTTAGTTTTTTCATAATGTCGGCACAGGTCATGACCTGTGGCGTTTTTTGATGGCTTTTTTTGCACTTAGTTTTTTCATCATGTTGGCACAGGTCATGACCTTTGGTGTTTTTTTATCACTTTTTTAGACTTAGTTTTTTCATCATGTCGGCATTTGTGGCGTTTTTTGATCGCTTTTTTTACTTAGTTTTTCATCATGTCGGCACAGGTCATGACCTGTGGCGTTTTTTGATCGGTTTTTTGGACTTAGTTTTTTCATCATGTCGGCACAGGTCATGACCTGTGGCGTTTTTTTATACCACTTTTTTTACTTAGTTTTTTCATAAAGTTGGCACAGGTCATGACCTGTGGCGTTTTTTGATCGCTTTTTTGGACTTAGTTTTTTCATCATGTCGGCACAGGTCATGATCTGTGGCGTTTTTTGATCACTTTTTTAGACTTAGTTTTTTCATCATGTCGGCACCTGTGGCGTTTTTTGATAACTTTTTTGGACTTAGTTTTTTCATCATGTCGGCACAGGTCATGACCTGTGGCGTTTTTTGATCACTTTTTTAGACTTAGTTTTTTCATAATGTCGGCACAGGTCATGACCTGTGGCGTTTTTTGATGGCTTTTTTTGGACTTAGTTTTTTCATCATGTCGGCACAGGTCATGACCTGTGGCTTTTTTGATCACTTTTTTCGACTTAGTTTTTTCATCATGTTGGCACAGGTCATGACCTGTGGTGTTTTTTTATCACTTTTTTAGACTTAGTTTTTTCATCATGTCGGCATTTGTGGCGTTTTTTGATCGCTTTTTTTACTTAGTTTTTCATCATGTCGGCACAGGTCATGACCTGTGGCGTTTTTTGATCGGTTTTTTGGACTTAGTTTTTTCATCATGTCGGCACAGGTCATGACCTGTGGCGTTTTTTAGACCACTTTTTTTACTTAGTTTTTTCATAAAGTTGGCACAGGTCATGACCTGTGGCGTTTTTTGATCGCTTTTTTGGACTTAGTTTTTTCATCATGTAGTTTTTTGATCACTTTTTTAGACTTAGTTTTTTCATCATGTCGGCACAGGTCATGACCTGTGGCGTTTTTTGATGGCTTTTTTTGGACTTAGTTTTTTCATCATGTCGGCACAGGTCATGACCTGTGGCGTTTTTTGATCACTTTTTTAGACTTAGTTTTTTCATCATGTCGGCACAGGTCATGACCTGTGGTGTTTTTTTATCACTTTTTTAGACTTAGTTTTTTCATCATGTCGGCATTTGTGGCGTTTTTTGATCGCTTTTTTTACTTAGTTTTTCATCATGTCGGCACAGGTCATGACCTGCGGCGTTTTTTGATCACTTTTTTAGACTTAGTTTTTTCATCATGTCGGCACAGGTCATGACCTGTGGCGTTTTTTGATCACTTTTTTATACTTAGTTTTTTTATCATGTCGGCACAGGCGTTTTTTGATCGCTTTTTTCGACTTAGTTTTTTCAACATGTTGGCACAGGTCATGACCTGTGGTGTTTTTTATCACTTTTTTAGTCTTAGTTTTTTCATCATGTCGGCATTTGTGGCGTTTTTTGATCGCTTTTTTTACTTAGTTTTTCATCATGTCGGCACAGGTCATGACCTGTGGCGTTTTTTGATCACTTTTTTAGACTTAGTTTTTTCATAATGTCGGCACCTGTGGCGTTTTTTGATCACTTTTTTCGTTTTAGTTTTTTCATCATGTCGGCACCTGTGGCGTTTTTTGATAACTTTTTTGGACTTAGTTTTTTCATCATGTCGGCACAGGTCATGACCTGTGGCGTTTTTTGATCACTTTTTTAGACTTAGTTTTTTCATAATGTCGGCACAGGTCATAACCTGTGGCGTTTTTTGACCACTTTTTTAGACTTAGTTTTTTCATCATGTCGGCACAGGTCATGACCTGTGGCGTTTTTTGATCGCTTTTTTGGACTTAGTTTTTTCATCATGTCGGCACAGGTCATGACCTGTGGCTTTTTTGATCACTTTTTTCGACTTAGTTTTTTCATCATGTTGGCACAGGTCATGACCTGTGGTGTTTTTTTATCACTTTTTTAGACTTAGTTTTTTCATCATGTCGGCATTTGTGGCGTTTTTTGATCGCTTTTTTTACTTAGTTTTTCATCATGTCGGCACAGGTCATGACCTGTGGCGTTTTTTGATCGGTTTTTTGGACTTAGTTTTTTCATCATGTCGGCACAGGTCATGACCTGTGGCGTTTTTTAGACCACTTTTTTTACTTAGTTTTTTCATAAAGTTGGCACAGGTCATGACCTGTGGCGTTTTTTGATCACTTTTTTGTTTTAGTTTTTTCATCATGTCGGCACAGGTCATGACCTGTGGCGTTTTTTGAACACTTTTTTAGACTTAGTTTTTTCATCATGTCGGCACTGGTCATGACCTGTGGCGTTTTTTGATCACTTTTTTATACTTAGTTTTTCATCATGTCGGCACAGGTGGCGTTTTTTTATCACTTTTTTGTTTTAGTTTTTTCATCATGTCGGCACCTGTGGCGTTTTTTGATAACTTTTTTGGACTTAGTTTTTTCATCATGTCGGCACAGGTCATGACCTGTGGCGTTTTTTGATCACTTTTTTAGACTTAGTTTTTTCATAATGTCGGCACAGGTCATGACCTGTGGCGTTTTTTGATGGCTTTTTTTGCACTTAGTTTTTTCATCATGTCGGCACAGGTCATGACCTGTGGCTTTTTTGATCACTTTTTTCGACTTAGTTTTCTCATCATGTTGGCACAGGTCATGACCTTTGGTGTTTTTTTATCACTTTTTTAGACTTAGTTTTTTCATCATGTCGGCATTTGTGGCGTTTTTTGATCGCTTTTTTTACTTAGTTTTTCATCATGTCGGCACAGGTCATGACCTGTGGCGTTTTTTGATCGGTTTTTTGGACTTAGTTTTTTCATCATGTCGGCACAGGTTATGACCTGTGGCGTTTTTTATACCACTTTTTTTACTTAGTTTTTTCATAAAGTTGGCACAGGTCATGACCTGTGGCGTTTTTTGATCGCTTTTTTGGACTTAGTTTTTTCATCATGTCGGCACAGGTCATGACCTGTGGCGTTTTTTGATCACTTTTTTAGACTTAGTTTTTTCATCATGTCGGCACAGGTCATGACCTGTGGCGTTTTTTGATCACTTTTTTGTTTTAGTTTTTTCATCATGTCGGCACAGGTCATGACCTGTGGCGTTTTTTGATCACTTTTTTATACTTAGTTTTTCATCATGTCGGCACAGGTCATGACCTGTGGCGTTTTTTGATCACTTTTTTGTTTTAGTTTTTTCATCATGTCGGCACCTGTGGCGTTTTTTGATAACTTTTTTGGACTTAGTTTTTTCATCATGTCGGCACAGGTCATGACCTGTGGCGTTTTTTGATCACTTTTTTAGACTTAGTTTTTTCATAATGTCGGAACAGGTCATGACCTGTGGCGTTTTTTGATGGCTTTTTTTGGACTTAGTTTTTTCATCATGTCGGCACAGGTCATGACCTGTGGCTTTTTTGATCACTTTTTTCGACTTAGTTTTTTCATCATGTTGGCACAGGTCATGACCTGTGGTGTTTTTTTATCACTTTTTTAGACTTAGTTTTTTCATCATGTCGGCATTTGTGGCGTTTTTTGATCGCTTTTTTTACTTAGTTTTTCATCATGTCGGCACAGGTCATGACCTGTGGCGTTTTTTGATCGGTTTTTTGGACTTAGTTTTTTCATCATGTCGGCACAGGTCATGACCTGTGGCGTTTTTTAGACCACTTTTTTTACTTAGTTTTTTCATAAAGTTGGCACAGGTCATGACCTGTGGCGTTTTTTGATCGCTTTTTTGGACTTAGTTTTTTCATCATGTCGGCACAGGTGGCGTTTTTTGATCACTTTTTTAGACTTAGTTTTTTCATCATGTCGGCACAGGTCATGACCTGTGGCGTTTTTTGATGGCTTTTTTTGGATTTAGTTTTTTCATCATGTCGGCACAGGTCATGACCTGTGGCGTTTTTTGATCACTTTTTTAGACTTAGTTTTTTCATAATGTCGGCACAGGTCATGACCTGTGGTGTTTTTTTATCACTTTTTTAGACTTAGTTTTTTCATCATGTCGGCATTTGTGGCGTTTTTTGATCGCTTTTTTTATTTAGTTTTTCATCATGTCGGCACAGGTCATGACCTGCGGCGTTTTTTGATCACTTTTTTAGACTTAGTTTTTTCATCATGTCGGCATTTGTGGCGTTTTTTGATCGCTTTTTTTACTTAGTTTTTCATCATGTCGGCACAGGTCATGACCTGTGGCGTTTTTTGATCGGTTTTTTGGACTTAGTTTTTTCATCATGTCGGCACAGGTCATGACCTGTGGCGTTTTTTGATCACTTTTTTAGACTTAGTTTTTTCATCATGTCGGCACAGGTCATGACCTGTGGCGTTTTTTGATCACTTTTTTATACTTAGTTTTTTTATCATGTCGGCACAGGCGTTTTTTGATCGCTTTTTTCGACTTAGTTTTTTCAACATGTTGGCACAGGTCATGACCTGTGGTGTTTTTTATCACTTTTTTAGTCTTAGTTTTTTCATCATGTCGGCATTTGTGGCGTTTTTTGATCGCTTTTTTTACTTAGTTTTTCATCATGTCGGCACAGGTCATGACCTGTGGCGTTTTTTGATCACTTTTTTAGACTTAGTTTTTTCATAATGTCGGCACCTGTGGCGTTTTTTGATCACTTTTTTCGTTTTAGTTTTTTCATCATGTCGGCACCTGTGGCGTTTTTTGATAACTTTTTTGGACTTAGTTTTTTCATCATGTCGGCACAGGTCATGACCTGTGGCGTTTTTTGATCACTTTTTTAGACTTAGTTTTTTCATAATGTCGGCACAGGTCATAACCTGTGGCGTTTTTTGACCACTTTTTTAGACTTAGTTTTTTCATCATGTCGGCACAGGTCATGACCTGTGGCGTTTTTTGATCGCTTTTTTGGACTTAGTTTTTTCATCATGTCGGCACAGGTCATGACCTGTGGCTTTTTTGATCACTTTTTTCGACTTAGTTTTTTCATCATGTTGGCACAGGTCATGACCTGTGGTGTTTTTTTATCACTTTTTTAGACTTAGTTTTTTCATCATGTCGGCATTTGTGGCGTTTTTTGATCGCTTTTTTTACTTAGTTTTTCATCATGTCGGCACAGGTCATGACCTGTGGCGTTTTTTGATCGGTTTTTTGGACTTAGTTTTTTCATCATGTCGGCACAGGTCATGACCTGTGGCGTTTTTTAGACCACTTTTTTTACTTAGTTTTTTCATAAAGTTGGCACAGGTCATGACCTGTGGCGTTTTTTGATCACTTTTTTGTTTTAGTTTTTTCATCATGTCGGCACAGGTCATGACCTGTGGCGTTTTTTGAACACTTTTTTAGACTTAGTTTTTTCATCATGTCGGCACTGGTCATGACCTGTGGCGTTTTTTGATCACTTTTTTATACTTAGTTTTTCATCATGTCGGCACAGGTGGCGTTTTTTTATCACTTTTTTGTTTTAGTTTTTTCATCATGTCGGCACCTGTGGCGTTTTTTGATAACTTTTTTGGACTTAGTTTTTTCATCATGTCGGCACAGGTCATGACCTGTGGCGTTTTTTGATCACTTTTTTAGACTTAGTTTTTTCATAATGTCGGCACAGGTCATGACCTGTGGCGTTTTTTGATGGCTTTTTTTGCACTTAGTTTTTTCATCATGTCGGCACAGGTCATGACCTGTGGCTTTTTTGATCACTTTTTTCGACTTAGTATTCTCATCATGTTGGCACAGGTCATGACCTTTGGTGTTTTTTTATCACTTTTTTAGACTTAGTTTTTTCATCATGTCGGCATTTGTGGCGTTTTTTGATCGCTTTTTTTACTTAGTTTTTCATCATGTCGGCACAGGTCATGACCTGTGGCGTTTTTTGATCGGTTTTTTGGACTTAGTTTTTTCATCATGTCGGCACAGGTCATGACCTGTGGCGTTTTTTATACCACTTTTTTTACTTAGTTTTTTCATAAAGTTGGCACAGGTCATGACCTGTGGCGTTTTTTGATCGCTTTTTTGGACTTAGTTTTTTCATCATGTCGGCACAGGTCATGACCTGTGGCGTTTTTTGATCACTTTTTTAGACTTAGTTTTTTCATCATGTCGGCACAGGTCATGACCTGTGGCGTTTTTTGATCACTTTTTTGTTTTAGTTTTTTCATCATGTCGGCACCTGTGGCGTTTTTTGATAACTTTTTTGGACTTAGTTTTTTCATCATGTCGGCACAGGTCATGACCTGTGGCGTTTTTTGATCACTTTTTTAGACTTAGTTTTTTCATAATGTCGGAACAGGTCATGACCTGTGGCGTTTTTTGATGGCTTTTTTTGGACTTAGTTTTTTCATCATGTCGGCACAGGTCATGACCTGTGGCGTTTTTTGATCGCTTTTTTGGACTTAGTTTTTTCATCATGTCGGCACAGGTGGCGTTTTTTGATCACTTTTTTAGACTTAGTTTTTTCATCATGTCGGCACAGGTCATGACCTGTGGCGTTTTTTGATCACTTTTTTAGACTTAGTTTTTTCATCATGTCGGCACAGGTCATGACCTGTGGCGTTTTTTGATGGCTTTTTTTGGATTTAGTTTTTTCATCATGTCGGCACAGGTCATGACCTGTGGCGTTTTTTGATCACTTTTTTAGACTTAGTTTTTTCATAATGTCGGCACAGGTCATGACCTGTGGCTTTTTTGATCACTTTTTTCGACTTAGTTTTTTCATCATGTTGGCACAGGTCATAACCTGTGGTGTTTTTTTATCACTTTTTTAGACTTAGTTTTTTCATCATGTCGGCATTTGTGGCGTTTTTTGATCGCTTTTTTTACTTAGTTTTTCATCATGTCGGCACAGGTCATGACCTGTGGCGTTTTTTGATCGGTTTTTTGGACTTAGTTTTTTCATCATGTCGGCACAGGTCATGACCTGTGGCGTTTTTTAGACCACTTTTTTTACTTAGTTTTTTCATAAAGTTGGCACAGGTCATGACCTGTGGCGTTTTTTGATCGCTTTTTTGGACTTAGTTTTTTCATCATGTCGGCACAGGTCATGACCTGTGGCGTTTTTTGATCACTTTTTTAGACTTAGTTTTTTCATCATGTCGGCACAGGTCATGACCTGTGGCGTTTTTTGATCACTTTTTTGTTTTAGTTTTTTCATCATGTCGGCACAGGTCATGACCTGTGGCGTTTTTTTAACACTTTTTTAGACTTAGTTTTTTCATCATGTCGGCACAGGTCATGACCTGTGGCGTTTTTTGATCACTTTTTTATACTTAGTTTTTCATCATGTCGGCACAGGTCATGACCTGTGGCTTTTTTTGATCACTTTTTTAGACTTAGTTTTTTCATCATGTCGGCACAGGTCATGACCTGTGGCGTTTTTTGATCACTTTTTTGTTTTAGTTTTTTCATCATGTCGGCACAGGTCATGACCTCTGGCGTTTATGGATCACTTTTTTAGACTTAGTTTTTTCATCATGTCGGCACAGGTCATGACCTGTGGCGTTTTTTGATCACTTTTTTATACTTAGTTTTTTTATCATGTCGGCACAGGCGTTTTTTGATCACTTTTTTCGACTTACTTTTTTCATCATGTTGGCACAGGTCATGACCTGTGGCGTTTTTTGATCACTTTTTTTGACTTAGTTTTTTCATAATGTCGGCACAGGTCATGACCTGTGGCGTTTTTTTAACACTTTTTTAGACTTAGTTTTTTCATCATGTCGGCACAGGTCATGACCTGTGGCGTTTTTTGATCACTTTTTTATACTTAGTTTTTTCATAATGTGCACAGGTCATGACCTGTGGCGTTTTTTGATCACTTTTTTCGTTTTAGTTTTTTCATCATGTCGGCACCTGTGGCGTTTTTTGATAACTTTTTTGGACTTAGTTTTTTCATCATGTCGGCACAGGTCATGACCTGTGGCGTTTTTTGATCACTTTTTTAGACTTAGTTTTTTCATAATGTCGGCACAGGTCCTGTGGCGTTTTTTGATGGCTTTTTTTGGACTTAGTTTTTTCATCATGTCGGCACAGGTCATGACCTGTGGCTTTTTTGATCACTTTTTTCGACTTAGTTTTTTCATCATGTTGGCACAGGTCATGACCTGTGGCGTTTTTTGATCACTTTTTTTGACTTAGTTTTTTCATAATGTCGGCACAGGTCATGACCTGTGGCGTTTTTTGATCACTTTTTTCGTTTTAGTTTTTTCACTATGTCGGCACCTGTGGCGTTTTTTGATAACTTTTTTGGACTTAGTTTTTTCATCATGTCGGCACCTGTGGCGTTTTTTGATGGCTTTTTTTGGACTTAGTTTTTTCATCATGTCGGCACAGGTCATGACCTGTGGCTTTTTTGATCACTTTTTTGGACTTAGTTTTTTCATCATGTCGGCACAGGTCATGACCTGTGGCGTTTTTTGATCACTTTTTTCGTTTTAGTTTTTTCATCATGTCGGCACCTGTGGCGTTTTTTGATAACTTTTTTGGACTTAGTTTTTTCATCATGTCGGCACAGGTCATGACCTGTGGCGTTTTTTGATCACTTTTTTAGACTTAGTTTTTTCATAATGTCTTCACAGGTCATGACCTGTGGCGTTTTTTGATCACTTTTTTAGACTTAGTTTTTTCATCATGTCGGCACAGGTCATGACCTGTGGCGTTTTTGGATGGCTTTTTTAGACTTAGTTTTTTCATAATGTCTTCACAGGTCATGACCTGTGGTGTTTTTTTATCACTTTTTTAGACTTAGTTTTTTCATCATGTCGGCATTTGTGGCGTTTTTTGATCGCTTTTTTTACTTAGTTTTTCATCATGTCGGCACAGGTCATGACCTGTGGCGTTTTTTGATCGGTTTTTTGGACTTAGTTTTTTCATCATGTCGGCACAGGTCATGACCTGTGGCGTTTTTTAGACCACTTTTTTTACTTAGTTTTTTCATAAAGTTGGCACAGGTCATGACCTGTGGCGTTTTTTGATCGCTTTTTTGGACTTAGTTTTTTCATCATGTCGGCACAGGTCATGATCTGTGGCGTTTTTTGATCACTTTTTTAGACTTAGTTTTTTCATCATGTCGGCACCTGTGGCGTTTTTTGATAACTTTTTTGGACTTAGTTTTTTCATCATGTCGGCACAGGTCATGACCTGTGGCGTTTTTTGATCACTTTTTTAGACTTAGTTTTTTCATAATGTCGGCACAGGTCATGACCTGTGGCGTTTTTTGATGGCTTTTTTTGGACTTAGTTTTTTCATCATGTCGGCACAGGTCATGACCTGTGGCTTTTTTGATCACTTTTTTCGACTTAGTTTTTTCATCATGTTGGCACAGGTCATGACCTGTGGTGTTTTTTTATCACTTTTTTAGACTTAGTTTTTTCATCATGTCGGCATTTGTGGCGTTTTTTGATCGCTTTTTTTACTTAGTTTTTCATCATGTCGGCACAGGTCATGACCTGTGGCGTTTTTTGATCGGTTTTTTGGACTTAGTTTTTTCATCATGTCGGCACAGGTCATGACCTGTGGCGTTTTTTAGACCACTTTTTTTACTTAGTTTTTTCATAAAGTTGGCACAGGTCATGACCTGTGGCGTTTTTTGATCGCTTTTTTGGACTTAGTTTTTTCATCATGTCGGCACAGGTCATGACCTGTGGCGTTTTTTGATCACTTTTTTAGACTTAGTTTTTTCATCATGTCGGCACAGGTCATGACCTGTGGCGTTTTTTGATGGCTTTTTTTGGACTTAGTTTTTTCATCATGTCGGCACAGGTCATGACCTGTGGCGTTTTTTGATCACTTTTTTAGACTTAGTTTTTTCATCATGTCGGCACAGGTCATGACCTGTGGTGTTTTTTATCACTTTTTTAGACTTAGTTTTTTCATCATGTCGGCATTTGTGGCGTTTTTTGATCGCTTTTTTTACTTAGTTTTTCATCATGTCGGCACAGGTCATGACCTGCGGCGTTTTTTGATCACTTTTTTAGACTTAGTTTTTTCATCATGTCGGCACAGGTCATGACCTGTGGCGTTTTTTGATCACTTTTTTATACTTAGTTTTTTTATCATGTCGGCACAGGCGTTTTTTGATCGCTTTTTTCGACTTAGTTTTTTCAACATGTTGGCACAGGTCATGACCTGTGGTGTTTTTTATCACTTTTTTAGTCTTAGTTTTTTCATCATGTCGGCATTTGTGGCGTTTTTTGATCGCTTTTTTTACTTAGTTTTTCATCATGTCGGCACAGGTCATGACCTGTGGCGTTTTTTGATCACTTTTTTAGACTTAGTTTTTTCATAATGTCGGCACCTGTGGCGTTTTTTGATCACTTTTTTCGTTTTAGTTTTTTCATCATGTCGGCACCTGTGGCGTTTTTTGATAACTTTTTTGGACTTAGTTTTTTCATCATGTCGGCACAGGTCATGACCTGTGGCGTTTTTTGATCACTTTTTTAGACTTAGTTTTTTCATAATGTCGGCACAGGTCATAACCTGTGGCGTTTTTTGACCACTTTTTTAGACTTAGTTTTTTCATCATGTCGGCACAGGTCATGACCTGTGGCGTTTTTTGATCGCTTTTTTGGACTTAGTTTTTTCATCATGTCGGCACAGGTCATGACCTGTGGCTTTTTTGATCACTTTTTTCGACTTAGTTTTTTCATCATGTTGGCACAGGTCATGACCTGTGGTGTTTTTTTATCACTTTTTTAGACTTAGTTTTTTCATCATGTCGGCATTTGTGGCGTTTTTTGATCGCTTTTTTTACTTAGTTTTTCATCATGTCGGCACAGGTCATGACCTGTGGCGTTTTTTGATCGGTTTTTTGGACTTAGTTTTTTCATCATGTCGGCACAGGTCATGACCTGTGGCGTTTTTTAGACCACTTTTTTTACTTAGTTTTTTCATAAAGTTGGCACAGGTCATGACCTGTGGCGTTTTTTGATCACTTTTTTGTTTTAGTTTTTTCATCATGTCGGCACAGGTCATGACCTGTGGCGTTTTTTGAACACTTTTTTAGACTTAGTTTTTTCATCATGTCGGCACTGGTCATGACCTGTGGCGTTTTTTGATCGCTTTTTTGGACTTAGTTTTTTCATCATGTCGGCACAGGTCATGACCTGTGGCTTTTTTGATCACTTTTTTCGACTTAGTTTTTTCATCATGTCGGCACAGGTCATGACCTGTGGCGTTTTTTAGACCACTTTTTTTACTTAGTTTTTTCATAAAGTTGGCACAGGTCATGACCTGTGGCGTTTTTTGATCGCTTTTTTGGACTTAGTTTTTTCATCATGTCGGCACAGGTGGCGTTTTTTGATCACTTTTTTAGACTTAGTTTTTTCATCATGTCGGCACAGGTCATGACCTGTGGCGTTTTTTGATCACTTTTTTAGACTTAGTTTTTTCATCATGTCGGCACAGGTCATGACCTGTGGCGTTTTTTGATGGCTTTTTTTGGACTTAGTTTTTTCATCATGTCGGCACAGGTCATGACCTGTGGCGTTTTTTGATCACTTTTTTAGACTTAGTTTTTTCATAATGTCGGCACAGGTCATGACCTGTGGTGTTTTTTTATCACTTTTTTAGACTTAGTTTTTTCATCATGTCGGCATTTGTGGCGTTTTTTGATCGCTTTTTTTATTTAGTTTTTCATCATGTCGGCACAGGTCATGACCTGCGGCGTTTTTTGATCACTTTTTTAGACTTAGTTTTTTCATCATGTCGGCACAGGTCATGACCTGTGGCGTTTTTTGATCACTTTTTTAGACTTAGTTTTTTCATCATGTCGGCACAGGTCATGACCTGTGGCGTTTTTTGATCACTTTTTTAGACTTAGTTTTTTCATCATGTCGGCACAGGTCATGACACCTGTGGCGTTTTTTGATCACTTTTTTATACTTAGTTTTTTTATCATGTCGGCACAGGCGTTTTTTGATCGCTTTTTTCGACTTAGTTTTTTCATCATGTTGGCACAGGTCATGACCTGTGGTGTTTTTTATCACTTTTTTAGTCTTAGTTTTTTCATCATGTCGGCATTTGTGGCGTTTTTTGATCGCTTTTTTTACTTAGTTTTTCATCATGTCGGCACAGGTCATGACCTGTGGCGTTTTTTGATCACTTTTTTAGACTTAGTTTTTTCATAATGTCGGCACAGGTCATGACCTGTGGCTTTTTTGATCACTTTTTTCGACTTAGTTTTTTCATCATGTTGGCACAGGTCATAACCTGTGGTGTTTTTTTATCACTTTTTTAGACTTAGTTTTTTCATCATGTCGGCATTTGTGGCGTTTTTTGATCGCTTTTTTTACTTAGTTTTTCATCATGTCGGCACAGGTCATGACCTGTGGCGTTTTTTGATCGGTTTTTTGGACTTAGTTTTTTCATCATGTCGGCACAGGTCATGACCTGTGGCGTTTTTTATACCACTTTTTCCTTAGTTTTTTCATAAAGTTGGCACAGGTCATGACCTGTGGCGTTTTTTGATCGCTTTTTTGGACTTAGTTTTTTCATCATGTCGGCACAGGTCATGACCTGTGGCGTTTTTTGATCGCTTTTTTTACTTAGTTTTTCATCATGTCGGCACAGGTCATGACCTGTGGCGTTTTTTGATCGGTTTTTTGGACTTAGTTTTTTCATCATGTCGGCACAGGTCATGACCTGTGGCGTTTTTTAGACCACTTTTTTTACTTAGTTTTTTCATAAAGTTGGCACAGGTCATGACCTGTGGCGTTTTTTGATCGCTTTTTTGGACTTAGTTTTTTCATCATGTCGGCACAGGTCATGACCTGTGGCGTTTTTTGATCACTTTTTTAGACTTAGTTTTTTCATCATGTCGGCACAGGTCATGACCTGTGGCGTTTTTTGATCACTTTTTTGTTTTAGTTTTTTCATCATGTCGGCACAGGTCATGACCTGTGGCGTTTTTTTAACACTTTTTTAGACTTAGTTTTTTCATCATGTCGGCACAGGTCATGACCTGTGGCGTTTTTTGATCACTTTTTTATACTTAGTTTTTTTATCATGTCGGCACAGGCGTTTTTTGATCACTTTTTTCGACTTACTTTTTTCATCATGTTGGCACAGGTCATGACCTGTGGTGTTTTTTATCACTTTTTTAGTCTTAGTTTTTTCATCATGTCGGCATTTGTGGCGTTTTTTGATCGCTTTTTTTACTTAGTTTTTCATCATGTCGGCACAGGTCATGACCTGTGGCGTTTTTTGATCACTTTTTTAGACTTAGTTTTTTCATAATGTGCACAGGTCATGACCTGTGGCGTTTTTTGATCACTTTTTTCGTTTTAGTTTTTTCATCATGTCGGCACCTGTGGCGTTTTTTGATAACTTTTTTGGACTTAGTTTTTTCATCATGTCGGCACAGGTCATGACCTGTGGCGTTTTTTGATCACTTTTTTAGACTTAGTTTTTTCATAATGTCGGCACAGGTCCTGTGGCGTTTTTTGATGGCTTTTTTTGGACTTAGTTTTTTCATCATGTCGGCACAGGTCATGACCTGTGGCGTTTTTTGATCACTTTTTTCGTTTTAGTTTTTTCACTATGTCGGCACCTGTGGCGTTTTTTGATAACTTTTTTGGACTTAGTTTTTTCATCATGTCGGCACCTGTGGCGTTTTTTGATGGCTTTTTTTGGACTTAGTTTTTTCATCATGTCGGCACAGGTCATGACCTGTGGCTTTTTTGATCACTTTTTTGGACTTAGTTTTTTCATCATGTCGGCACAGGTCATGACCTGTGGCGTTTTTTGATCACTTTTTTCGTTTTAGTTTTTTCATCATGTCGGCACCTGTGGCGTTTTTTGATAACTTTTTTGGACTTAGTTTTTTCATCATGTCGGCACAGGTCATGACCTGTGGCGTTTTTTGATCACTTTTTTAGACTTAGTTTTTTCATAATGTCTTCACAGGTCATGACCTGTGGCGTTTTTTGATCACTTTTTTAGACTTAGTTTTTTCATCATGTCGGCACAGGTCATGACCTGTGGCGTTTTTTGATGGCTTTTTTTGGACTTAGTTTTTTCATCATGTCGGCACAGGTCATGACCTGTGGTGTTTTTTTATCACTTTTTTAGACTTAGTTTTTTCATCATGTCGGCATTTGTGGCGTTTTTTGATCGCTTTTTTTACTTAGTTTTTCATCATGTCGGCACATGTGGCGTTTTTTGATCGGTTTTTTGGACTTAGTTTTTTCATCATGTCGGCACAGGTCATGACCTGTGGCGTTTTTTAGACCACTTTTTTTACTTAGTTTTTTCATAAAGTTGGCACAGGTCATGACCTGTGGCGTTTTTTGATCGCTTTTTTGGACTTAGTTTTTTCAGCATGTCGGCACAGGTCATGACCTGTGGCGTTTTTTGATCACTTTTTTAGACTTAGTTTTTTCATCATGTCGGCACAGGTCATGACCTGTGGCGTTTTTTGATCACTTTTTTGTTTTAGTTTTTTCATCATGTCGGCACCTGTGGCGTTTTTTGATAACTTTTTTGGACTTAGTTTTTTCATCATGTCGGCACAGGTCATGACCTGTGGCGTTTTTTGATCACTTTTTTAGACTTAGTTTTTTCATAATGTCGGCACAGGTCATGACCTGTGGCGTTTTTTGATGGCTTTTTTTGGACTTAGTTTTTTCATCATGTCGGCACAGGTCATGACCTGTGGCTTTTTTGATCACTTTTTTCGACTTAGTTTTTTCATCATGTTGGCACAGGTCATGACCTGTGGTGTTTTTTTTATCACTTTTTTAGACTTAGTTTTTTCATCATGTCGGCATTTGTGGCGTTTTTTGATCGCTTTTTTTACTTAGTTTTTCATCATGTCGGCACAGGTCATGACCTGTGGCGTTTTTTGATCGGTTTTTTGGACTTAGTTTTTTCATCATGTCGGCACAGGTCATGACCTGTGGCGTTTTTTGGTCACTTTTTTAGACTTAGTTTTTTCATCATGTCGGCACAAGTCATGACCTGTGGTGTTTTTTTATCACTTTTTTAGACTTAGTTTTTTCATCATGTCGGCATTTGTGGCGTTTTTTGATCGCTTTTTTTACTTAGTTTTTCATCATGTCGGCACAGGTCATGACCTGCGGCGTTTTTTGATCACTTTTTTAGACTTAGTTTTTTCATCATGTCGGCACAGGTCATGACCTGTGGCGTTTTTTGATCACTTTTTTATACTTAGTTTTTTTATCATGTCGGCACAGGCGTTTTTTGATCACTTTTTTCGACTTAGTTTTTTCATCATGTTGGCACAGGTCATGACCTGTGGCGTTTTTTATCACTTTTTTAGTCTTAGTTTTTTCATCTTGTCGGCATTTGTGGCGTTTTTTGATCGCTTTTTTTACTTAGTTTTTCATCATGTCGGCACAGGTCATGACCTGTGGCGTTTTTTGATCACTTTTTTAGACTTAGTTTTTTCATCATGTCGGCACAGGTCATGACCTGTGGCGTTTTTTGATCAATTTTTTGTTTTAGTTTTTTCATCATGTCGGCACAGGTCATGACCTGTGGCGTTTTTTGATCACTTTTTTAGACTTAGTTTTTTCATCATGTCGGCACAGGTCATGACCTGTGGCGTTTTTTGATCACTTTTTTATACTTAGTTTTTTTATCATGTCGGCACAGGCGTTTTTTGATCACTTTTTTCGACTTACTTTTTTCATCATGTTGGCACAGGTCATGACCTGTGGTGTTTTTTATCACTTTTTTAGTCTTAGTTTTTTCATCATGTCGGCATTTGTGGCGTTTTTTGATCGCTTTTTTTACTTAGTTTTTCATCATGTCGTCACAGGTCATGACCTGTGGCGTTTTTTGATCACTTTTTTAGACTTAGTTTTTTCATAATGTCGGCACAGGTCATGACCTGTGGCGTTTTTTGATCACTTTTTTCGTTTTAGTTTTTTCATCATGTCGGCACCTGTGACGTTTTTTGATAACTTTTTTGGACTTAGTTTTTTCATCATGTCGGCACAGGTCATGACCTGTGGCGTTTTTTGATCACTTTTTTAGACTTAGTTTTTTCATAATGTCGGCACAGGTCATGACCTGTGGCGTTTTTTGATGGCTTTTTTTGGACTTAGTTTTTTCATCATGTCGGCACAGGTCATGACCTGTGGCTTTTTTGATCACTTTTTTCGACTTAGTTTTTTCATCATGTTGGCACAGGTGTGGCGTTTTTTGATCGCTTTTTTTGGTCTTAGTTTCTTCATCATGTCGGCACAGGTCATGACCTGTGGCGTTTTTTAGACCACTTTTTTGACTTAGTTTTTTCATAAAGTCGGCACAGGTCATGACCTGTGGCGTTTTTTGATAACTTTTTTGGACTTAGTTTTTTCATCATGTCGGCACAGGTCATGACCTGTGGCGTTTTTTGATCACTTTTTTCGTTTTAGTTTTTTCATCATGTCGGCACCTGTGGCGTTTTTTGATAACTTTTTTGGACTTAGTTTTTTCATCATGTCGGCACAGGTCATGACCTGTGGCGTTTTTTGATCACTTTTTTAGACTTAGTTTTTTCATAATGTCGGCACAGGTCATGACCTGTGGCGTTTTTTGATCACTTTTTTCGTTTTAGTTTTTTCATCATGTCGGCACCTGTGGCGTTTTTTGATAACTTTTTTGGACTTAGTTTTTTCATCATGTCGGCACCTGTGGCGTTTTTTGATGGCTTTTTTTGGACTTAGTTTTTTCATCATGTCGGCACAGGTCATGACCTGTGGCTTTTTTGATCACTTTTTTCGACTTAGTTTTTTCATCATGTTGGCACAGGTCATGACCTGTGGTGTTTTTTTATCACTTTTTTAGACTTAGTTTTTTCATCATGTCGGCATTTGTGGCGTTTTTTGATCGCTTTTTTTACTTAGTTTTTCATCATGTCTTCACAGGTCATGACCTGCGGCGTTTTTTGATCACTTTTTTAGACTTAGTTTTTTCATCATGTCGCCACAGGTGTGGCGTTTTTTGATCGCTTTTTTTGGTCTTAGTTTCTTCATCATGTCGGCACAGGTCATGACCTGTGGCGTTTTTTAGACCACTTTTTTGACTTAGTTTTTTCATAAAGTCGGCACAGGTCATGACCTGTGGCGTTTTTTGATAACTTTTTTGGACTTAGTTTTTTCATCATGTCGGCACAGGTCATGACCTGTGGCGTTTTTTGATCATTTTTTTCGTTTTAGTTTTTTCATCATGTCGGCACCTGTGGCGTTTTTTGATAACTTTTTTGGACTTAGTTTTTTCATCATGTCGGCACAGGTCATGACCTGTGGCGTTTTTTGATCACTTTTTTAGACTTAGTTTTTTCATAATGTCGGCACAGGTCATGACCTGTGGCGTTTTTTGATCACTTTTTTAGACTTAGTTTTTTCATCATGTCGGCACAGGTCATGACCTGTGGCGTTTTTTGATCACTTTTTTCGTTTTAGTTTTTTCATCATGTTGGCACCTGTGGCGTTTTTTGATAACTTTTTTGGACTTAGTTTTTTCATCATGTCGGCACAGGTCATGACCTGTGGGGTTTTTTGATCACTTTTTTAGACTTAGTTTTTTCATAATGTCGGCACAGGTCATGACCTGTGGCGTTTTTGATCACTTTTTTAGACTTAGTTTTTTCATCATGTCGGCATTTGTGGCGTTTTTTGATCCCTTTTTTTACTTAGTTTTTCATCATGTCGGCACAGGTCCATGACCTGTGGCGTTTTTTGATCGGTTTTTTGGACTTAGTTTTTTCATCATGTCGGCACAGGTCATGACCTGTGGCGTTTTTTGATCACTTTTTTGTTTTAGTTTTTTCATCATGTCGGCACCTGTGGCGTTTTTTGATAACTTTTTTGGACTTAGTTTTTTCATCATGTCGGCACAGGTCATGACCTGTGGTGTTTTTTTATCACTTTTTTAGACTTAGTTTTTTCATCATGTCGGCATTTGTGGCGTTTTTTGATCGCTTTTTTTACTTAGTTTTTCATCATGTCGGCACAGGTCATGACCTGTGGCGTTTTTTAGACCACTTTTTTTACTTAGTTTTTTCATAAAGTTGGCACAGGTCATGACCTGTGGCGTTTTTTGATCGCTTTTTTGGACTTAGTTTTTTCATCATGTCGGCACAGGTCATGACCTGTGGCGTTTTTTGATCACTTTTTTAGACTTAGTTTTTTCATCATGTCGGCACAGGTCATGATCTGTGGCGTTTTTTGATCACTTTTTTAGACTTAGTTTTTTCATCATGTCGGCACAGGTCATGACCTGTGGCGTTTTTTGATCACTTTTTTGTTTTAGTTTTTTCATCATGTCGGCACATGTCATGACCTGTGGCGTTTTTTGAACACTTTTTTAGACTTAGTTTTTTCATCATGTCGGCACAGGTCATGACCTGTGGCGTTTTTTGATCACTTTTTTATACTTAGTTTTTCATCATGTCGGCACAGGTCATGACCTGTGGCGTTTTTTTATCACTTTTTTGTTTTAGTTTTTTCATCATGTCGGCACCTGTGGCGTTTTTTGATAACTTTTTTGGACTTAGTTTTTTCATCATGTCGGCACAGGTCATGACCTGTGGCGTTTTTTGATCACTTTTTTAGACTTAGTTTTTTCATCATGTCGGCACAGGTCATGACCTGTGGTGTTTTTTTATCACTTTTTTAGACTTAGTTTTTTCATCATGTCGGCATTTGTGGCGTTTTTTGATCGCTTTTTTTACTTAGTTTTTCATCATGTCGGCACAGGTCATGACCTGCGGCGTTTTTTGATCACTTTTTTAGACTTAGTTTTTTCATCATGTCGGCACAGGTCATGACCTGTGGCGTTTTTTGATCACTTTTTTATACTTAGTTTTTTTATCATGTCGGCACAGGCGTTTTTTGATCGCTTTTTTCGACTTAGTTTTTTCATCATGTTGGCACAGGTCATGACCTGTGGTGTTTTTTATCACTTTTTTAGTCTTAGTTTTTTCATCATGTCGGCATTTGTGGCGTTTTTTGATCGCTTTTTTTACTTAGTTTTTCATCATGTCGGCACAGGTCATGACCTGTGGCGTTTTTTGATCACTTTTTAGACTTAGTTTTTTCATAATGTCGGCACCTGTGGCGTTTTTTGATCACTTTTTTCGTTTTAGTTTTTTCATCATGTCGGCACCTGTGGCGTTTTTTGATAACTTTTTTGGACTTAGTTTTTTCATCATGTCGGCACAGGTTATGACCTGTGGCGTTTTTTGATCACTTTTTTAGACTTAGTTTTTTCATAATGTCGGCACAGGTCATAACCTGTGGCGTTTTTTGACCACTTTTTTAGACTTAGTTTTTTCATCATGTCGGCACAGGTCATGACCTGTGGCGTTTTTTGATCGCTTTTTTGGACTTAGTTTTTTCATCATGTCGGCACAGGTCATGACCTGTGGCTTTTTTGATCACTTTTTTCGACTTAGTTTTTTCATCATGTTGGCACAGGTCATGACCTGTGGTGTTTTTTTATCACATTTTTAGACTTAGTTTTTTCATCATGTCGGCATTTGTGGCGTTTTTTGATCGGTTTTTTTACTTAGTTTTTCCTCATGTCGGCACAGGTCATGACCTGTGGCGTTTTTTAGACCACTTTTTTTACTTAGTTTTTTCATAAAGTTGGCACAGGTCATGACCTGTGGCGTTTTTTGATCACTTTTTTGTTTTAGTTTTTTCATCATGTCGGCACAGGTCATGACCTGTGGCGTTTTTTGAACACTTTTTTAGACTTAGTTTTTTCATCATGTCGGCACTGGTCATGACCTGTGGCGTTTTTTGATCACTTTTTTCGTTTTAGTTTTTTCATCATGTCGGCACCTGTGGCGTTTTTTGATAACTTTTTTGGACTTAGTTTTTTCATCATGTCGGCACAGGTCATGACCTGTGGCGTTTTTTGATCACTTTTTTAGACTTAGTTTTTTCATAATGTCGGCACAGGTCATGACCTGTGGCGTTTTTTGATGGCTTTTTTTGGACTTAGTTTTTTCATCATGTCGGCACAGGTCATGACCTGTGGCTTTTTTGATCACTTTTTTCGACTTAGTTTTTTCATCATGTTGGCACAGGTGTGGCGTTTTTTGATCGCTTTTTTTGGTCTTAGTTTCTTCATCATGTCGGCACAGGTCATGACCTGTGGCGTTTTTTAGACCACTTTTTTGACTTAGTTTTTTCATAAAGTCGGCACAGGTCATGACCTGTGGCGTTTTTTGATAACTTTTTTGGACTTAGTTTTTTCATCATGTCGGCACAGGTCATGACCTGTGGCGTTTTTTGATCACTTTTTTCGTTTTAGTTTTTTCATCATGTCGGCACCTGTGGCGTTTTTTGATAACTTTTTTGGACTTAGTTTTTTCATCATGTCGGCACAGGTCATGACCTGTGGCGTTTTTTGATCAATTTTTTGTTTTAGTTTTTTCATCATGTCGGCACAGGTCATGACCTGTGGCGTTTTTTGATCACTTTTTTAGACTTAGTTTTTTCATCATGTCGGCACAGGTCATGACCTGTGGCGTTTTTTGATCACTTTTTTATACTTAGTTTTTTTATCATGTCGGCACAGGCGTTTTTTGATCACTTTTTTCGACTTACTTTTTTCATCATGTTGGCACAGGTCATGACCTGTGGTGTTTTTTATCACTTTTTTAGTCTTAGTTTTTTCATCATGTCGGCATTTGTGGCGTTTTTTGATCGCTTTTTTTACTTAGTTTTTCATCATGTCGTCACAGGTCATGACCTGTGGCGTTTTTTGATCACTTTTTTAGACTTAGTTTTTTCATAATGTCGGCACAGGTCATGACCTGTGGCGTTTTTTGATCACTTTTTTCGTTTTAGTTTTTTCATCATGTCGGCACCTGTGACGTTTTTTGATAACTTTTTTGGACTTAGTTTTTTCATCATGTCGGCACAGGTCATGACCTGTGGCGTTTTTTGATCACTTTTTTAGACTTAGTTTTTTCATAATGTCGGCACAGGTCATGACCTGTGGCGTTTTTTGATGGCTTTTTTTGGACTTAGTTTTTTCATCATGTCGGCACAGGTCATGACCTGTGGCTTTTTTGATCACTTTTTTCGACTTAGTTTTTTCATCATGTTGGCACAGGTGTGGCGTTTTTTGATCGCTTTTTTTGGTCTTAGTTTCTTCATCATGTCGGCACAGGTCATGACCTGTGGCGTTTTTTAGACCACTTTTTTGACTTAGTTTTTTCATAAAGTCGGCACAGGTCATGACCTGTGGCGTTTTTTGATAACTTTTTTGGACTTAGTTTTTTCATCATGTCGGCACAGGTCATGACCTGTGGCGTTTTTTGATCACTTTTTTCGTTTTAGTTTTTTCATCATGTCGGCACCTGTGGCGTTTTTTGATAACTTTTTTGGACTTAGTTTTTTCATCATGTCGGCACAGGTCATGACCTGTGGCGTTTTTTGATCACTTTTTTAGACTTAGTTTTTTCATAATGTCGGCACAGGTCATGACCTGTGGCGTTTTTTGATCACTTTTTTCGTTTTAGTTTTTTCATCATGTCGGCACCTGTGGCGTTTTTTGATAACTTTTTTGGACTTAGTTTTTTCATCATGTCGGCACCTGTGGCGTTTTTTGATGGCTTTTTTTGGACTTAGTTTTTTCATCATGTCGGCACAGGTCATGACCTGTGGCTTTTTTGATCACTTTTTTCGACTTAGTTTTTTCATCATGTTGGCACAGGTCATGACCTGTGGTGTTTTTTTATCACTTTTTTAGACTTAGTTTTTTCATCATGTCGGCATTTGTGGCGTTTTTTGATCGCTTTTTTTACTTAGTTTTTCATCATGTCTTCACAGGTCATGACCTGCGGCGTTTTTTGATCACTTTTTTAGACTTAGTTTTTTCATCATGTCGCCACAGGTGTGGCGTTTTTTGATCGCTTTTTTTGGTCTTAGTTTCTTCATCATGTCGGCACAGGTCATGACCTGTGGCGTTTTTTAGACCACTTTTTTGACTTAGTTTTTTCATAAAGTCGGCACAGGTCATGACCTGTGGCGTTTTTTGATAACTTTTTTGGACTTAGTTTTTTCATCATGTCGGCACAGGTCATGACCTGTGGCGTTTTTTGATCACTTTTTTCGTTTTAGTTTTTTCATCATGTCGGCACCTGTGGCGTTTTTTGATAACTTTTTTGGACTTAGTTTTTTCATCATGTCGGCACAGGTCATGACCTGTGGCGTTTTTTGATCACTTTTTTAGACTTAGTTTTTTCATAATGTCGGCACAGGTCATGACCTGTGGCGTTTTTTGATCACTTTTTTAGACTTAGTTTTTTCATCATGTCGGCACAGGTCATGACCTGTGGCGTTTTTTGATCACTTTTTTCGTTTTAGTTTTTTCATCATGTTGGCACCTGTGGCGTTTTTTGATAACTTTTTTGGACTTAGTTTTTTCATCATGTCGGCACAGGTCATGACCTGTGGGGTTTTTTGATCACTTTTTTAGACTTAGTTTTTTCATAATGTCGGCACAGGTCATGACCTGTGGCGTTTTTGATCACTTTTTTAGACTTAGTTTTTTCATCATGTCGGCATTTGTGGCGTTTTTTGATCCCTTTTTTTACTTAGTTTTTCATCATGTCGGCACAGGTCCATGACCTGTGGCGTTTTTTGATCGGTTTTTTGGACTTAGTTTTTTCATCATGTCGGCACAGGTCATGACCTGTGGCGTTTTTTGATCACTTTTTTGTTTTAGTTTTTTCATCATGTCGGCACCTGTGGCGTTTTTTGATAACTTTTTTGGACTTAGTTTTTTCATCATGTCGGCACAGGTCATGACCTGTGGTGTTTTTTTATCACTTTTTTAGACTTAGTTTTTTCATCATGTCGGCATTTGTGGCGTTTTTTGATCGCTTTTTTTACTTAGTTTTTCATCATGTCGGCACAGGTCATGACCTGTGGCGTTTTTTAGACCACTTTTTTTACTTAGTTTTTTCATAAAGTTGGCACAGGTCATGACCTGTGGCGTTTTTTGATCGCTTTTTTGGACTTAGTTTTTTCATCATGTCGGCACAGGTCATGACCTGTGGCGTTTTTTGATCACTTTTTTAGACTTAGTTTTTTCATCATGTCGGCACAGGTCATGATCTGTGGCGTTTTTTGATCACTTTTTTAGACTTAGTTTTTTCATCATGTCGGCACAGGTCATGACCTGTGGCGTTTTTTGATCACTTTTTTGTTTTAGTTTTTTCATCATGTCGGCACATGTCATGACCTGTGGCGTTTTTTGAACACTTTTTTAGACTTAGTTTTTTCATCATGTCGGCACAGGTCATGACCTGTGGCGTTTTTTGATCACTTTTTTATACTTAGTTTTTCATCATGTCGGCACAGGTCATGACCTGTGGCGTTTTTTTATCACTTTTTTGTTTTAGTTTTTTCATCATGTCGGCACCTGTGGCGTTTTTTGATAACTTTTTTGGACTTAGTTTTTTCATCATGTCGGCACAGGTCATGACCTGTGGCGTTTTTTGATCACTTTTTTAGACTTAGTTTTTTCATCATGTCGGCACAGGTCATGACCTGTGGTGTTTTTTTATCACTTTTTTAGACTTAGTTTTTTCATCATGTCGGCATTTGTGGCGTTTTTTGATCGCTTTTTTTACTTAGTTTTTCATCATGTCGGCACAGGTCATGACCTGCGGCGTTTTTTGATCACTTTTTTAGACTTAGTTTTTTCATCATGTCGGCACAGGTCATGACCTGTGGCGTTTTTTGATCACTTTTTTATACTTAGTTTTTTTATCATGTCGGCACAGGCGTTTTTTGATCGCTTTTTTCGACTTAGTTTTTTCATCATGTTGGCACAGGTCATGACCTGTGGTGTTTTTGATCACTTTTTAGACTTAGTTTTTTCATAATGTCGGCACCTGTGGCGTTTTTTGATCGCTTTTTTCGTTTTAGTTTTTTCATCATGTCGGCACCTGTGGCGTTTTTTGATAACTTTTTTGGACTTAGTTTTTTCATCATGTCGGCACAGGTTATGACCTGTGGCGTTTTTTGATCACTTTTTTAGACTTAGTTTTTTCATAATGTCGGCACAGGTCATAACCTGTGGCGTTTTTTGACCACTTTTTTAGACTTAGTTTTTTCATCATGTCGGCACAGGTCATGACCTGTGGCGTTTTTTGATCGCTTTTTTGGACTTAGTTTTTTCATCATGTCGGCACAGGTCATGACCTGTGGCTTTTTTGATCACTTTTTTCGACTTAGTTTTTTCATCATGTTGGCACAGGTCATGACCTGTGGTGTTTTTTTATCACATTTTTAGACTTAGTTTTTTCATCATGTCGGCATTTGTGGCGTTTTTTGATCGGTTTTTTTACTTAGTTTTTCCTCATGTCGGCACAGGTCATGACCTGTGGCGTTTTTTAGACCACTTTTTTTACTTAGTTTTTTCATAAAGTTGGCACAGGTCATGACCTGTGGCGTTTTTTGATCACTTTTTTGTTTTAGTTTTTTCATCATGTCGGCACAGGTCATGACCTGTGGCGTTTTTTGAACACTTTTTTAGACTTAGTTTTTTCATCATGTCGGCACTGGTCATGACCTGTGGCGTTTTTTGATCACTTTTTTCGTTTTAGTTTTTTCATCATGTCGGCACCTGTGGCGTTTTTTGATAACTTTTTTGGACTTAGTTTTTTCATCATGTCGGCACAGGTCATGACCTGTGGCGTTTTTTGATCACTTTTTTAGACTTAGTTTTTTCATAATGTCGGCACAGGTCATGACCTGTGGCGTTTTTTGATGGCTTTTTTTGGACTTAGTTTTTTCATCATGTCGGCACAGGTCATGACCTGTGGCTTTTTTGATCACTTTTTTCGACTTAGTTTTTTCATCATGTTGGCACAGGTGTGGCGTTTTTTGATCGCTTTTTTTGGTCTTAGTTTCTTCATCATGTCGGCACAGGTCATGACCTGTGGCGTTTTTTAGACCACTTTTTTGACTTAGTTTTTTCATAAAGTCGGCACAGGTCATGACCTGTGGCGTTTTTTGATAACTTTTTTGGACTTAGTTTTTTCATCATGTCGGCACAGGTCATGACCTGTGGCGTTTTTTGATCACTTTTTTCGTTTTAGTTTTTTCATCATGTCGGCACCTGTGGCGTTTTTTGATAACTTTTTTGGACTTAGTTTTTTCATCATGTCGGCACAGGTCATGACCTGTGGCGTTTTTTGATCACTTTTTTAGACTTAGTTTTTTCATAATGTCGGCACAGGTCATGACCTGTGGCGTTTTTTGATCACTTTTTTCGTTTTAGTTTTTTCATCATGTCGGCACCTGTGGCGTTTTTTGATAACTTTTTTGGACTTAGTTTTTTCATCATGTCGGCACCTGTGGCGTTTTTTGATGGCTTTTTTTGGACTTAGTTTTTTCATCATGTCGGCACAGGTCATGACCTGTGGCTTTTTTGATCACTTTTTTCGACTTAGTTTTTTCATCATGTTGGCACAGGTCATGACCTGTGGTGTTTTTTTATCACTTTTTTAGACTTAGTTTTTTCATCATGTCGGCATTTGTGGCGTTTTTTGATCGCTTTTTTTACTTAGTTTTTCATCATGTCTTCACAGGTCATGACCTGCGGCGTTTTTTGATCACTTTTTTAGACTTAGTTTTTTCATCATGTCGCCACAGGTGTGGCGTTTTTTGATCGCTTTTTTTGGTCTTAGTTTCTTCATCATGTCGGCACAGGTCATGACCTGTGGCGTTTTTTAGACCACTTTTTTGACTTAGTTTTTTCATAAAGTCGGCACAGGTCATGACCTGTGGCGTTTTTTGATAACTTTTTTGGACTTAGTTTTTTCATCATGTCGGCACAGGTCATGACCTGTGGCGTTTTTTGATCACTTTTTTCGTTTTAGTTTTTTCATCATGTCGGCACCTGTGGCGTTTTTTGATAACTTTTTTGGACTTAGTTTTTTCATCATGTCGGCACAGGTCATGACCTGTGGCGTTTTTTGATCACTTTTTTAGACTTAGTTTTTTCATAATGTCGGCACAGGTCATGACCTGTGGCGTTTTTTGATCACTTTTTTAGACTTAGTTTTTTCATCATGTCGGCACAGGTCATGACCTGTGGCGTTTTTTGATCACTTTTTTCGTTTTAGTTTTTTCATCATGTTGGCACCTGTGGCGTTTTTTGATAACTTTTTTGGACTTAGTTTTTTCATCATGTCGGCACAGGTCATGACCTGTGGGGTTTTTTGATCACTTTTTTAGACTTAGTTTTTTCATAATGTCGGCACAGGTCATGACCTGTGGCGTTTTTGATCACTTTTTTAGACTTAGTTTTTTCATCATGTCGGCATTTGTGGCGTTTTTTGATCCCTTTTTTTACTTAGTTTTTCATCATGTCGGCACAGGTCCATGACCTGTGGCGTTTTTTGATCGGTTTTTTGGACTTAGTTTTTTCATCATGTCGGCACAGGTCATGACCTGTGGCGTTTTTTGATCACTTTTTTGTTTTAGTTTTTTCATCATGTCGGCACCTGTGGCGTTTTTTGATAACTTTTTTGGACTTAGTTTTTTCATCATGTCGGCACAGGTCATGACCTGTGGTGTTTTTTTATCACTTTTTTAGACTTAGTTTTTTCATCATGTCGGCATTTGTGGCGTTTTTTGATCGCTTTTTTTACTTAGTTTTTCATCATGTCGGCACAGGTCATGACCTGTGGCGTTTTTTAGACCACTTTTTTTACTTAGTTTTTTCATAAAGTTGGCACAGGTCATGACCTGTGGCGTTTTTTGATCGCTTTTTTGGACTTAGTTTTTTCATCATGTCGGCACAGGTCATGACCTGTGGCGTTTTTTGATCACTTTTTTAGACTTAGTTTTTTCATCATGTCGGCACAGGTCATGATCTGTGGCGTTTTTTGATCACTTTTTTAGACTTAGTTTTTTCATCATGTCGGCACAGGTCATGACCTGTGGCGTTTTTTGATCACTTTTTTGTTTTAGTTTTTTCATCATGTCGGCACATGTCATGACCTGTGGCGTTTTTTGAACACTTTTTTAGACTTAGTTTTTTCATCATGTCGGCACAGGTCATGACCTGTGGCGTTTTTTGATCACTTTTTTATACTTAGTTTTTCATCATGTCGGCACAGGTCATGACCTGTGGCGTTTTTTTATCACTTTTTTGTTTTAGTTTTTTCATCATGTCGGCACCTGTGGCGTTTTTTGATAACTTTTTTGGACTTAGTTTTTTCATCATGTCGGCACAGGTCATGACCTGTGGCGTTTTTTGATCACTTTTTTAGACTTAGTTTTTTCATCATGTCGGCACAGGTCATGACCTGTGGTGTTTTTTTATCACTTTTTTAGACTTAGTTTTTTCATCATGTCGGCATTTGTGGCGTTTTTTGATCGCTTTTTTTACTTAGTTTTTCATCATGTCGGCACAGGTCATGACCTGCGGCGTTTTTTGATCACTTTTTTAGACTTAGTTTTTTCATCATGTCGGCAAAGGTCATGACCTGTGGCGTTTTTTGATCACTTTTTTATACTTAGTTTTTTTATCATGTCGGCACAGGCGTTTTTTGATCGCTTTTTTCGACTTAGTTTTTTCATCATGTTGGCACAGGTCATGACCTGTGGTGTTTTTTATCACTTTTTTAGTCTTAGTTTTTTCATCATGTCGGCATTTGTGGCGTTTTTTGATCGCTTTTTTTACTTAGTTTTTCATCATGTCGGCACAGGTCATGACCTGTGGCGTTTTTTGATCACTTTTTAGACTTAGTTTTTTCATAATGTCGGCACCTGTGGCGTTTTTTGATCACTTTTTTCGTTTTAGTTTTTTCATCATGTCGGCACCTGTGGCGTTTTTTGATAACTTTTTTGGACTTAGTTTTTTCATCATGTCGGCACAGGTTATGACCTGTGGCGTTTTTTGATCACTTTTTTAGACTTAGTTTTTTCATAATGTCGGCACAGGTCATAACCTGTGGCGTTTTTTGACCACTTTTTTAGACTTAGTTTTTTCATCATGTCGGCACAGGTCATGACCTGTGGCTTTTTTGATCACTTTTTTCGACTTAGTTTTTTCATCATGTTGGCACAGGTCATGACCTGTGGTGTTTTTTTATCACATTTTTAGACTTAGTTTTTTCATCATGTCGGCATTTGTGGCGTTTTTTGATCGGTTTTTTTACTTAGTTTTTCCTCATGTCGGCACAGGTCATGACCTGTGGCGTTTTTTAGACCACTTTTTTTACTTAGTTTTTTCATAAAGTTGGCACAGGTCATGACCTGTGGCGTTTTTTGATCACTTTTTTGTTTTAGTTTTTTCATCATGTCGGCACAGGTCATGACCTGTGGCGTTTTTTGAACACTTTTTTAGACTTAGTTTTTTCATCATGTCGGCACTGGTCATGACCTGTGGCGTTTTTTGATCACTTTTTTATACTTAGTTTTTCATCATGTCGGCACAGGTCATGACCTGCGGCGTTTTTTGATCACTTTTTTGTTTTAGTTTTTTCATCATGTCGGCACCTGTGGCGTTTTTTGATAACTTTTTTGGACTTAGTTTTTTCATCATGTCGGCACAGGTCATGACCTGTGGCGTTTT
Source organism: Ectobius pallidus (assembly GCA_964059195.1). Classification (NCBI taxonomy): domain Eukaryota; kingdom Metazoa; phylum Arthropoda; class Insecta; order Blattodea; family Ectobiidae; genus Ectobius; species Ectobius pallidus. Next base: position 142,245,723 of record CAXKWD010000006.1, read on the forward strand.
TTGATCACTTTTTTTACTTAGTTTTTTCATAAAGTTGGCACAGGTCATGACCTGTGGCGTTTTTTGATCGCTTTTTTGGACTTAGTTTTTTCATCATGTCGGCACAGGTCATGACCTGTGGCGTTTTTTGATCACTTTTTTGTTTTAGTTTTTTCATCATGTCGGCACAGGTCATGACCTGTGGCGTTTTTTGAACTTTTTTAGACTTAGTTTTTTCATCATGTCGGCACTGGTCATGACCTGTGGCGTTTTTTGATCACTTTTTTATACTTAGTTTTTCATCATGTCGGCACAGGTCATGACCTGTGGCGTTTTTTGATCACTTTTTTGTTTTAGTTTTTTCATCATGTCGGCACCTGTGGCGTTTTTTGATGGCTTTTTTTGGACTTAGTTTTTTCATCATGTCGGCACAGGTCATGACCTGTGGCTTTTTTGATCACTTTTTTCGACTTAGTTTTCTCATCATGTTGGCACAGGTCATGACCTGTGGCGTTTTTTGATCGGTTTTTTGGACTTAGTTTTTTATACCACTTTTTTTCCTTAGTTTTTTCATAAAGTTGGCACAGGTCATGACCTGTGGCGTTTTTTGATCGCTTTTTTGGACTTAGTTTTTTCATCATGTCGGCACAGGTCATGACCTGTGGCGTTTTTTGATCACTTTTTTAGACTTAGTTTTTTCATCATGTCGGCACCTGTGGCGTTTTTTGATAACTTTTTTGGACTTAGTTTTTTCATCATGTCGGCACAGGTCATGACCTGCGGCGTTTTTTGATCACTTTTTTAGACTTAGTTTTTTCATCATGTCGGCACAGGTCATGACCTGTGGCGTTTTTTGATCACTTTTTTATACTTAGTTTTTTTATCATGTCGGCACAGGCGTTTTTTGATCGCTTTTTTCGACTTAGTTTTTTCAACATGTTGGCACAGGTCATGACCTGTGGTGTTTTTTATCACTTTTTTAGTCTTAGTTTTTTCATCATGTCGGCATTTGTGGCGTTTTTTGATCGCTTTTTTTACTTAGTTTTTCATCATGTCGGCACAGGTCATGACCTGTGGCGTTTTTTGATCACTTTTTTAGACTTAGTTTTTTCATAATGTCGGCACCTGTGGCGTTTTTTGATCACTTTTTTCGTTTTAGTTTTTTCATCATGTCGGCACCTGTGGCGTTTTTTGATAACTTTTTTGGACTTAGTTTTTTCATCATGTCGGCACAGGTCATGACCTGTGGCGTTTTTTGATCACTTTTTTAGACTTAGTTTTTTCATAATGTCGGCACAGGTCATAACCTGTGGCGTTTTTTGACCACTTTTTTAGACTTAGTTTTTTCATCATGTCGGCACAGGTCATGACCTGTGGCGTTTTTTGATCGCTTTTTTGGACTTAGTTTTTTCATCATGTCGGCACAGGTCATGACCTGTGGCTTTTTTGATCACTTTTTTCGACTTAGTTTTTTCATCATGTTGGCACAGGTCATGACCTGTGGTGTTTTTTTATCACTTTTTTAGACTTAGTTTTTTCATCATGTCGGCATTTGTGGCGTTTTTTGATCGCTTTTTTTACTTAGTTTTTCATCATGTCGGCACAGGTCATGACCTGTGGCGTTTTTTGATCGGTTTTTTGGACTTAGTTTTTTCATCATGTCGGCACAGGTCATGACCTGTGGCGTTTTTTAGACCACTTTTTTTACTTAGTTTTTTCATAAAGTTGGCACAGGTCATGACCTGTGGCGTTTTTTGATCACTTTTTTGTTTTAGTTTTTTCATCATGTCGGCACAGGTCATGACCTGTGGCGTTTTTTGAACACTTTTTTAGACTTAGTTTTTTCATCATGTCGGCACTGGTCATGACCTGTGGCGTTTTTTGATCGCTTTTTTGGACTTAGTTTTTTCATCATGTCGGCACAGGTCATGACCTGTGGCTTTTTTGATCACTTTTTTCGACTTAGTTTTTTCATCATGTCGGCACAGGTCATGACCTGTGGCGTTTTTTAGACCACTTTTTTTACTTAGTTTTTTCATAAAGTTGGCACAGGTCATGACCTGTGGCGTTTTTTGATCGCTTTTTTGGACTTAGTTTTTTCATCATGTCGGCACAGGTGGCGTTTTTTGATCACTTTTTTAGACTTAGTTTTTTCATCATGTCGGCACAGGTCATGACCTGTGGCTTTTTTGATCACTTTTTTCGACTTAGTTTTCTCATCATGTTGGCACAGGTCATGACCTTTGGTGTTTTTTTATCACTTTTTTAGACTTAGTTTTTTCATCATGTCGGCATTTGTGGCGTTTTTTGATCGCTTTTTTTACTTAGTTTTTCATCATGTCGGCACAGGTCATGACCTGTGGCGTTTTTTGATCGGTTTTTTGGACTTAGTTTTTTCATCATGTCGGCACAGGTCATGACCTGTGGCGTTTTTTTATACCACTTTTTTTACTTAGTTTTTTCATAAAGTTGGCACAGGTCATGACCTGTGGCGTTTTTTGATCGCTTTTTTGGACTTAGTTTTTTCATCATGTCGGCACAGGTCATGATCTGTGGCGTTTTTTGATCACTTTTTTAGACTTAGTTTTTTCATCATGTCGGCACCTGTGGCGTTTTTTGATAACTTTTTTGGACTTAGTTTTTTCATCATGTCGGCACAGGTCATGACCTGTGGCGTTTTTTGATCACTTTTTTAGACTTAGTTTTTTCATAATGTCGGCACAGGTCATGACCTGTGGCGTTTTTTGATGGCTTTTTTTGGACTTAGTTTTTTCATCATGTCGGCACAGGTCATGACCTGTGGCTTTTTTGATCACTTTTTTCGACTTAGTTTTTTCATCATGTTGGCACAGGTCATGACCTGTGGTGTTTTTTTATCACTTTTTTAGACTTAGTTTTTTCATCATGTCGGCATTTGTGGCGTTTTTTGATCGCTTTTTTTACTTAGTTTTTCATCATGTCGGCACAGGTCATGACCTGTGGCGTTTTTTGATCGGTTTTTTGGACTTAGTTTTTTCATCATGTCGGCACAGGTCATGACCTGTGGCGTTTTTTAGACCACTTTTTTTACTTAGTTTTTTCATAAAGTTGGCACAGGTCATGACCTGTGGCGTTTTTTGATCGCTTTTTTGGACTTAGTTTTTTCATCATGTCGGCACAGGTCATGACCTGTGGCGTTTTTTGATCACTTTTTTAGACTTAGTTTTTTCATCATGTCGGCACAGGTCATGACCTGTGGCGTTTTTTGATGGCTTTTTTTGGACTTAGTTTTTTCATCATGTCGGCACAGGTCATGACCTGTGGCGTTTTTTGATCACTTTTTTAGACTTAGTTTTTTCATCATGTCGGCACAGGTCATGACCTGTGGTGTTTTTTTATCACTTTTTTAGACTTAGTTTTTTCATCATGTCGGCATTTGTGGCGTTTTTTGATCGCTTTTTTTACTTAGTTTTTCATCATGTCGGCACAGGTCATGACCTGCGGCGTTTTTTGATCACTTTTTTAGACTTAGTTTTTTCATCATGTCGGCACAGGTCATGACCTGTGGCGTTTTTTGATCACTTTTTTATACTTAGTTTTTTTATCATGTCGGCACAGGCGTTTTTTGATCGCTTTTTTCGACTTAGTTTTTTCAACATGTTGGCACAGGTCATGACCTGTGGTGTTTTTTATCACTTTTTTAGTCTTAGTTTTTTCATCATGTCGGCATTTGTGGCGTTTTTTGATCGCTTTTTTTACTTAGTTTTTCATCATGTCGGCACAGGTCATGACCTGTGGCGTTTTTTGATCACTTTTTTAGACTTAGTTTTTTCATAATGTCGGCACCTGTGGCGTTTTTTGATCACTTTTTTCGTTTTAGTTTTTTCATCATGTCGGCACCTGTGGCGTTTTTTGATAACTTTTTTGGACTTAGTTTTTTCATCATGTCGGCACAGGTCATGACCTGTGGCGTTTTTTGATCACTTTTTTAGACTTAGTTTTTTCATAATGTCGGCACAGGTCATAACCTGTGGCGTTTTTTGACCACTTTTTTAGACTTAGTTTTTTCATCATGTCGGCACAGGTCATGACCTGTGGCGTTTTTTGATCGCTTTTTTGGACTTAGTTTTTTCATCATGTCGGCACAGGTCATGACCTGTGGCTTTTTTGATCACTTTTTTCGACTTAGTTTTTTCATCATGTCGGCATTTGTGGCGTTTTTTGATCGCTTTTTTTACTTAGTTTTTCATCATGTCGGCACAGGTCATGACCTGTGGCGTTTTTTGATCACTTTTTTAGACTTAGTTTTTTCATAATGTCGGCACCTGTGGCGTTTTTTGATCACTTTTTTCGTTTTAGTTTTTTCATCATGTCGGCACCTGTGGCGTTTTTTGATAACTTTTTTGGACTTAGTTTTTTCATCATGTCGGCACAGGTCATGACCTGTGGCGTTTTTTGATCACTTTTTTAGACTTAGTTTTTTCATAATGTCGGCACAGGTCATAACCTGTGGCGTTTTTTGACCACTTTTTTAGACTTAGTTTTTTCATCATGTCGGCACAGGTCATGACCTGTGGCGTTTTTTGATCGGTTTTTTGGACTTAGTTTTTTCATCATGTCGGCACAGGTCATGACCTGTGGCGTTTTTTAGACCACTTTTTTTACTTAGTTTTTTCATAAAGTTGGCACAGGTCATGACCTGTGGCGTTTTTTGATCACTTTTTTGTTTTAGTTTTTTCATCATGTCGGCACAGGTCATGACCTGTGGCGTTTTTTGAACACTTTTTTAGACTTAGTTTTTTCATCATGTCGGCACTGGTCATGACCTGTGGCGTTTTTTGATCACTTTTTTATACTTAGTTTTTCATCATGTCGGCACAGGTGGCGTTTTTTTATCACTTTTTTGTTTTAGTTTTTTCATCATGTCGGCACCTGTGGCGTTTTTTGATAACTTTTTTGGACTTAGTTTTTTCATCATGTCGGCACAGGTCATGACCTGTGGCGTTTTTTGATCACTTTTTTAGACTTAGTTTTTTCATAATGTCGGCACAGGTCATGACCTGTGGCGTTTTTTGATGGCTTTTTTTGCACTTAGTTTTTTCATCATGTCGGCACAGGTCATGACCTGTGGCTTTTTTGATCACTTTTTTCGACTTAGTTTTCTCATCATGTTGGCACAGGTCATGACCTTTGGTGTTTTTTTATCACTTTTTTAGACTTAGTTTTTTCATCATGTCGGCATTTGTGGCGTTTTTTGATCGCTTTTTTTACTTAGTTTTTCATCATGTCGGCACAGGTCATGACCTGTGGCGTTTTTTGATCGGTTTTTTGGACTTAGTTTTTTCATCATGTCGGCACAGGTCATGACCTGTGGCGTTTTTTATACCACTTTTTTTACTTAGTTTTTTCATAAAGTTGGCACAGGTCATGACCTGTGGCGTTTTTTGATCGCTTTTTGGACTTAGTTTTTTCATCATGTCGGCACAGGTCATGACCTGTGGCGTTTTTTGATCACTTTTTTAGACTTAGTTTTTTCATCATGTCGGCACAGGTCATGACCTGTGGCGTTTTTTGATCACTTTTTTGTTTTAGTTTTTTCATCATGTCGGCACAGGTCATGACCTGTGGCGTTTTTTGATCACTTTTTTATACTTAGTTTTTCATCATGTCGGCACAGGTCATGACCTGTGGCGTTTTTTGATCACTTTTTTGTTTTAGTTTTTTCATCATGTCGGCACCTGTGGCGTTTTTTGATAACTTTTTTGGACTTAGTTTTTTCATCATGTCGGCACAGGTCATGACCTGTGGCGTTTTTTGATCACTTTTTTAGACTTAGTTTTTTCATAATGTCGGAACAGGTCATGACCTGTGGCGTTTTTTGATGGCTTTTTTTGGACTTAGTTTTTTCATCATGTCGGCACAGGTCATGACCTGTGGCGTTTTTTGATCACTTTTTTAGACTTAGTTTTTTCATAATGTCGGCACAGGTCATGACCTGTGGCGTTTTTTGATGGCTTTTTTTGGACTTAGTTTTTTCATCATGTCGGCACAGGTCATGACCTGTGGCTTTTTTGATCACTTTTTTCGACTTAGTTTTTTCATCATGTTGGCACAGGTCATGACCTGTGGTGTTTTTTTATCACTTTTTTAGACTTAGTTTTTTCATCATGTCGGCATTTGTGGCGTTTTTTGATCGCTTTTTTTACTTAGTTTTTCATCATGTCGGCACAGGTCATGACCTGTGGCGTTTTTTGATCGGTTTTTTGGACTTAGTTTTTTCATCATGTCGGCACAGGTCATGACCTGTGGCGTTTTTTAGACCACTTTTTTTACTTAGTTTTTTCATAAAGTTGTGGCGTTTTTTGATCGCTTTTTTGGACTTAGTTTTTTCATCATGTCGGCACAGGTCATGACCTGTGGCGTTTTTTGATCACTTTTTTAGACTTAGTTTTTTCATCATGTCGGCACAGGTCATGACCTGTGGCGTTTTTTAGACCACTTTTTTTACTTAGTTTTTTCATAAAGTTGGCACAGGTCATGACCTGTGGCGTTTTTTGATCACTTTTTTGTTTTAGTTTTTTCATCATGTCGGCACAGGTCATGACCTGTGGCGTTTTTTGAACACTTTTTTAGACTTAGTTTTTTCATCATGTCGGCACTGGTCATGACCTGTGGCGTTTTTTGATCACTTTTTTATACTTAGTTTTTCATCATGTCGGCACCTGTGGCGTTTTTTGATAACTTTTTTGGACTTAGTTTTTTCATCATGTCGGCACAGGTCATGACCTGTGGCGTTTTTTGATCACTTTTTTAGACTTAGTTTTTTCATAATGTCGGCACAGGTCATGACCTGTGGCGTTTTTTGATGGCTTTTTTTGCACTTAGTTTTTTCATCATGTTGGCACAGGTCATGACCTTTGGTGTTTTTTTATCACTTTTTTAGACTTAGTTTTTTCATCATGTCGGCATTTGTGGCGTTTTTTGATCGCTTTTTTTACTTAGTTTTTCATCATGTCGGCACAGGTCATGACCTGTGGCGTTTTTTGATCGGTTTTTTGGACTTAGTTTTTTCATCATGTCGGCACAGGTCATGACCTGTGGCGTTTTTTTATACCACTTTTTTTACTTAGTTTTTTCATAAAGTTGGCACAGGTCATGACCTGTGGCGTTTTTTGATCGCTTTTTTGGACTTAGTTTTTTCATCATGTCGGCACAGGTCATGATCTGTGGCGTTTTTTGATCACTTTTTTAGACTTAGTTTTTTCATCATGTCGGCACCTGTGGCGTTTTTTGATAACTTTTTTGGACTTAGTTTTTTCATCATGTCGGCACAGGTCATGACCTGTGGCGTTTTTTGATCACTTTTTTAGACTTAGTTTTTTCATAATGTCGGCACAGGTCATGACCTGTGGCGTTTTTTGATGGCTTTTTTTGGACTTAGTTTTTTCATCATGTCGGCACAGGTCATGACCTGTGGCTTTTTTGATCACTTTTTTCGACTTAGTTTTTTCATCATGTTGGCACAGGTCATGACCTGTGGTGTTTTTTTATCACTTTTTTAGACTTAGTTTTTTCATCATGTCGGCATTTGTGGCGTTTTTTGATCGCTTTTTTTACTTAGTTTTTCATCATGTCGGCACAGGTCATGACCTGTGGCGTTTTTTGATCGGTTTTTTGGACTTAGTTTTTTCATCATGTCGGCACAGGTCATGACCTGTGGCGTTTTTTAGACCACTTTTTTTACTTAGTTTTTTCATAAAGTTGGCACAGGTCATGACCTGTGGCGTTTTTTGATCGCTTTTTTGGACTTAGTTTTTTCATCATGTAGTTTTTTGATCACTTTTTTAGACTTAGTTTTTTCATCATGTCGGCACAGGTCATGACCTGTGGCGTTTTTTGATGGCTTTTTTTGGACTTAGTTTTTTCATCATGTCGGCACAGGTCATGACCTGTGGCGTTTTTTGATCACTTTTTTAGACTTAGTTTTTTCATCATGTCGGCACAGGTCATGACCTGTGGTGTTTTTTTATCACTTTTTTAGACTTAGTTTTTTCATCATGTCGGCATTTGTGGCGTTTTTTGATCGCTTTTTTTACTTAGTTTTTCATCATGTCGGCACAGGTCATGACCTGCGGCGTTTTTTGATCACTTTTTTAGACTTAGTTTTTTCATCATGTCGGCACAGGTCATGACCTGTGGCGTTTTTTGATCACTTTTTTATACTTAGTTTTTTTATCATGTCGGCACAGGCGTTTTTTGATCGCTTTTTTCGACTTAGTTTTTTCAACATGTTGGCACAGGTCATGACCTGTGGTGTTTTTTATCACTTTTTTAGTCTTAGTTTTTTCATCATGTCGGCATTTGTGGCGTTTTTTGATCGCTTTTTTTACTTAGTTTTTCATCATGTCGGCACAGGTCATGACCTGTGGCGTTTTTTGATCACTTTTTTAGACTTAGTTTTTTCATAATGTCGGCACCTGTGGCGTTTTTTGATCACTTTTTTCGTTTTAGTTTTTTCATCATGTCGGCACCTGTGGCGTTTTTTGATAACTTTTTTGGACTTAGTTTTTTCATCATGTCGGCACAGGTCATGACCTGTGGCGTTTTTTGATCACTTTTTTAGACTTAGTTTTTTCATAATGTCGGCACAGGTCATAACCTGTGGCGTTTTTTGACCACTTTTTTAGACTTAGTTTTTTCATCATGTCGGCACAGGTCATGACCTGTGGCGTTTTTTGATCGCTTTTTTGGACTTAGTTTTTTCATCATGTCGGCACAGGTCATGACCTGTGGCTTTTTTGATCACTTTTTTCGACTTAGTTTTTTCATCATGTTGGCACAGGTCATGACCTGTGGTGTTTTTTTATCACTTTTTTAGACTTAGTTTTTTCATCATGTCGGCATTTGTGGCGTTTTTTGATCGCTTTTTTTACTTAGTTTTTCATCATGTCGGCACAGGTCATGACCTGTGGCGTTTTTTGATCGGTTTTTTGGACTTAGTTTTTTCATCATGTCGGCACAGGTCATGACCTGTGGCGTTTTTTAGACCACTTTTTTTACTTAGTTTTTTCATAAAGTTGGCACAGGTCATGACCTGTGGCGTTTTTTGATCACTTTTTTGTTTTAGTTTTTTCATCATGTCGGCACAGGTCATGACCTGTGGCGTTTTTTGAACACTTTTTTAGACTTAGTTTTTTCATCATGTCGGCACTGGTCATGACCTGTGGCGTTTTTTGATCACTTTTTTATACTTAGTTTTTCATCATGTCGGCACAGGTGGCGTTTTTTTATCACTTTTTTGTTTTAGTTTTTTCATCATGTCGGCACCTGTGGCGTTTTTTGATAACTTTTTTGGACTTAGTTTTTTCATCATGTCGGCACAGGTCATGACCTGTGGCGTTTTTTGATCACTTTTTTAGACTTAGTTTTTTCATAATGTCGGCACAGGTCATGACCTGTGGCGTTTTTTGATGGCTTTTTTTGCACTTAGTTTTTTCATCATGTCGGCACAGGTCATGACCTGTGGCTTTTTTGATCACTTTTTTCGACTTAGTTTTCTCATCATGTTGGCACAGGTCATGACCTTTGGTGTTTTTTTATCACTTTTTTAGACTTAGTTTTTTCATCATGTCGGCATTTGTGGCGTTTTTTGATCGCTTTTTTTACTTAGTTTTTCATCATGTCGGCACAGGTCATGACCTGTGGCGTTTTTTGATCGGTTTTTTGGACTTAGTTTTTTCATCATGTCGGCACAGGTTATGACCTGTGGCGTTTTTTATACCACTTTTTTTACTTAGTTTTTTCATAAAGTTGGCACAGGTCATGACCTGTGGCGTTTTTTGATCGCTTTTTTGGACTTAGTTTTTTCATCATGTCGGCACAGGTCATGACCTGTGGCGTTTTTTGATCACTTTTTTAGACTTAGTTTTTTCATCATGTCGGCACAGGTCATGACCTGTGGCGTTTTTTGATCACTTTTTTGTTTTAGTTTTTTCATCATGTCGGCACAGGTCATGACCTGTGGCGTTTTTTGATCACTTTTTTATACTTAGTTTTTCATCATGTCGGCACAGGTCATGACCTGTGGCGTTTTTTGATCACTTTTTTGTTTTAGTTTTTTCATCATGTCGGCACCTGTGGCGTTTTTTGATAACTTTTTTGGACTTAGTTTTTTCATCATGTCGGCACAGGTCATGACCTGTGGCGTTTTTTGATCACTTTTTTAGACTTAGTTTTTTCATAATGTCGGAACAGGTCATGACCTGTGGCGTTTTTTGATGGCTTTTTTTGGACTTAGTTTTTTCATCATGTCGGCACAGGTCATGACCTGTGGCTTTTTTGATCACTTTTTTCGACTTAGTTTTTTCATCATGTTGGCACAGGTCATGACCTGTGGTGTTTTTTTATCACTTTTTTAGACTTAGTTTTTTCATCATGTCGGCATTTGTGGCGTTTTTTGATCGCTTTTTTTACTTAGTTTTTCATCATGTCGGCACAGGTCATGACCTGTGGCGTTTTTTGATCGGTTTTTTGGACTTAGTTTTTTCATCATGTCGGCACAGGTCATGACCTGTGGCGTTTTTTAGACCACTTTTTTTACTTAGTTTTTTCATAAAGTTGGCACAGGTCATGACCTGTGGCGTTTTTTGATCGCTTTTTTGGACTTAGTTTTTTCATCATGTCGGCACAGGTGGCGTTTTTTGATCACTTTTTTAGACTTAGTTTTTTCATCATGTCGGCACAGGTCATGACCTGTGGCGTTTTTTGATGGCTTTTTTTGGATTTAGTTTTTTCATCATGTCGGCACAGGTCATGACCTGTGGCGTTTTTTGATCACTTTTTTAGACTTAGTTTTTTCATAATGTCGGCACAGGTCATGACCTGTGGTGTTTTTTTATCACTTTTTTAGACTTAGTTTTTTCATCATGTCGGCATTTGTGGCGTTTTTTGATCGCTTTTTTTATTTAGTTTTTCATCATGTCGGCACAGGTCATGACCTGCGGCGTTTTTTGATCACTTTTTTAGACTTAGTTTTTTCATCATGTCGGCATTTGTGGCGTTTTTTGATCGCTTTTTTTACTTAGTTTTTCATCATGTCGGCACAGGTCATGACCTGTGGCGTTTTTTGATCGGTTTTTTGGACTTAGTTTTTTCATCATGTCGGCACAGGTCATGACCTGTGGCGTTTTTTGATCACTTTTTTAGACTTAGTTTTTTCATCATGTCGGCACAGGTCATGACCTGTGGCGTTTTTTGATCACTTTTTTATACTTAGTTTTTTTATCATGTCGGCACAGGCGTTTTTTGATCGCTTTTTTCGACTTAGTTTTTTCAACATGTTGGCACAGGTCATGACCTGTGGTGTTTTTTATCACTTTTTTAGTCTTAGTTTTTTCATCATGTCGGCATTTGTGGCGTTTTTTGATCGCTTTTTTTACTTAGTTTTTCATCATGTCGGCACAGGTCATGACCTGTGGCGTTTTTTGATCACTTTTTTAGACTTAGTTTTTTCATAATGTCGGCACCTGTGGCGTTTTTTGATCACTTTTTTCGTTTTAGTTTTTTCATCATGTCGGCACCTGTGGCGTTTTTTGATAACTTTTTTGGACTTAGTTTTTTCATCATGTCGGCACAGGTCATGACCTGTGGCGTTTTTTGATCACTTTTTTAGACTTAGTTTTTTCATAATGTCGGCACAGGTCATAACCTGTGGCGTTTTTTGACCACTTTTTTAGACTTAGTTTTTTCATCATGTCGGCACAGGTCATGACCTGTGGCGTTTTTTGATCGCTTTTTTGGACTTAGTTTTTTCATCATGTCGGCACAGGTCATGACCTGTGGCTTTTTTGATCACTTTTTTCGACTTAGTTTTTTCATCATGTTGGCACAGGTCATGACCTGTGGTGTTTTTTTATCACTTTTTTAGACTTAGTTTTTTCATCATGTCGGCATTTGTGGCGTTTTTTGATCGCTTTTTTTACTTAGTTTTTCATCATGTCGGCACAGGTCATGACCTGTGGCGTTTTTTGATCGGTTTTTTGGACTTAGTTTTTTCATCATGTCGGCACAGGTCATGACCTGTGGCGTTTTTTAGACCACTTTTTTTACTTAGTTTTTTCATAAAGTTGGCACAGGTCATGACCTGTGGCGTTTTTTGATCACTTTTTTGTTTTAGTTTTTTCATCATGTCGGCACAGGTCATGACCTGTGGCGTTTTTTGAACACTTTTTTAGACTTAGTTTTTTCATCATGTCGGCACTGGTCATGACCTGTGGCGTTTTTTGATCACTTTTTTATACTTAGTTTTTCATCATGTCGGCACAGGTGGCGTTTTTTTATCACTTTTTTGTTTTAGTTTTTTCATCATGTCGGCACCTGTGGCGTTTTTTGATAACTTTTTTGGACTTAGTTTTTTCATCATGTCGGCACAGGTCATGACCTGTGGCGTTTTTTGATCACTTTTTTAGACTTAGTTTTTTCATAATGTCGGCACAGGTCATGACCTGTGGCGTTTTTTGATGGCTTTTTTTGCACTTAGTTTTTTCATCATGTCGGCACAGGTCATGACCTGTGGCTTTTTTGATCACTTTTTTCGACTTAGTATTCTCATCATGTTGGCACAGGTCATGACCTTTGGTGTTTTTTTATCACTTTTTTAGACTTAGTTTTTTCATCATGTCGGCATTTGTGGCGTTTTTTGATCGCTTTTTTTACTTAGTTTTTCATCATGTCGGCACAGGTCATGACCTGTGGCGTTTTTTGATCGGTTTTTTGGACTTAGTTTTTTCATCATGTCGGCACAGGTCATGACCTGTGGCGTTTTTTATACCACTTTTTTTACTTAGTTTTTTCATAAAGTTGGCACAGGTCATGACCTGTGGCGTTTTTTGATCGCTTTTTTGGACTTAGTTTTTTCATCATGTCGGCACAGGTCATGACCTGTGGCGTTTTTTGATCACTTTTTTAGACTTAGTTTTTTCATCATGTCGGCACAGGTCATGACCTGTGGCGTTTTTTGATCACTTTTTTGTTTTAGTTTTTTCATCATGTCGGCACCTGTGGCGTTTTTTGATAACTTTTTTGGACTTAGTTTTTTCATCATGTCGGCACAGGTCATGACCTGTGGCGTTTTTTGATCACTTTTTTAGACTTAGTTTTTTCATAATGTCGGAACAGGTCATGACCTGTGGCGTTTTTTGATGGCTTTTTTTGGACTTAGTTTTTTCATCATGTCGGCACAGGTCATGACCTGTGGCTTTTTTGATCACTTTTTTCGACTTAGTTTTTTCATCATGTTGGCACAGGTCATGACCTGTGGTGTTTTTTTATCACTTTTTTAGACTTAGTTTTTTCATCATGTCGGCATTTGTGGCGTTTTTTGATCGCTTTTTTTACTTAGTTTTTCATCATGTCGGCACAGGTCATGACCTGTGGCGTTTTTTGATCGGTTTTTTGGACTTAGTTTTTTCATCATGTCGGCACAGGTCATGACCTGTGGCGTTTTTTAGACCACTTTTTTTACTTAGTTTTTTCATAAAGTTGGCACAGGTCATGACCTGTGGCGTTTTTTGATCGCTTTTTTGGACTTAGTTTTTTCATCATGTCGGCACAGGTGGCGTTTTTTGATCACTTTTTTAGACTTAGTTTTTTCATCATGTCGGCACAGGTCATGACCTGTGGCGTTTTTTGATCACTTTTTTAGACTTAGTTTTTTCATCATGTCGGCACAGGTCATGACCTGTGGCGTTTTTTGATGGCTTTTTTTGGATTTAGTTTTTTCATCATGTCGGCACAGGTCATGACCTGTGGCGTTTTTTGATCACTTTTTTAGACTTAGTTTTTTCATAATGTCGGCACAGGTCATGACCTGTGGCTTTTTTGATCACTTTTTTCGACTTAGTTTTTTCATCATGTTGGCACAGGTCATAACCTGTGGTGTTTTTTTATCACTTTTTTAGACTTAGTTTTTTCATCATGTCGGCATTTGTGGCGTTTTTTGATCGCTTTTTTTACTTAGTTTTTCATCATGTCGGCACAGGTCATGACCTGTGGCGTTTTTTGATCGGTTTTTTGGACTTAGTTTTTTCATCATGTCGGCACAGGTCATGACCTGTGGCGTTTTTTAGACCACTTTTTTTACTTAGTTTTTTCATAAAGTTGGCACAGGTCATGACCTGTGGCGTTTTTTGATCGCTTTTTTGGACTTAGTTTTTTCATCATGTCGGCACAGGTCATGACCTGTGGCGTTTTTTGATCACTTTTTTAGACTTAGTTTTTTCATCATGTCGGCACAGGTCATGACCTGTGGCGTTTTTTGATCACTTTTTTGTTTTAGTTTTTTCATCATGTCGGCACAGGTCATGACCTGTGGCGTTTTTTTAACACTTTTTTAGACTTAGTTTTTTCATCATGTCGGCACAGGTCATGACCTGTGGCGTTTTTTGATCACTTTTTTATACTTAGTTTTTCATCATGTCGGCACAGGTCATGACCTGTGGCTTTTTTTGATCACTTTTTTAGACTTAGTTTTTTCATCATGTCGGCACAGGTCATGACCTGTGGCGTTTTTTGATCACTTTTTTGTTTTAGTTTTTTCATCATGTCGGCACAGGTCATGACCTCTGGCGTTTATGGATCACTTTTTTAGACTTAGTTTTTTCATCATGTCGGCACAGGTCATGACCTGTGGCGTTTTTTGATCACTTTTTTATACTTAGTTTTTTTATCATGTCGGCACAGGCGTTTTTTGATCACTTTTTTCGACTTACTTTTTTCATCATGTTGGCACAGGTCATGACCTGTGGCGTTTTTTGATCACTTTTTTTGACTTAGTTTTTTCATAATGTCGGCACAGGTCATGACCTGTGGCGTTTTTTTAACACTTTTTTAGACTTAGTTTTTTCATCATGTCGGCACAGGTCATGACCTGTGGCGTTTTTTGATCACTTTTTTATACTTAGTTTTTTCATAATGTGCACAGGTCATGACCTGTGGCGTTTTTTGATCACTTTTTTCGTTTTAGTTTTTTCATCATGTCGGCACCTGTGGCGTTTTTTGATAACTTTTTTGGACTTAGTTTTTTCATCATGTCGGCACAGGTCATGACCTGTGGCGTTTTTTGATCACTTTTTTAGACTTAGTTTTTTCATAATGTCGGCACAGGTCCTGTGGCGTTTTTTGATGGCTTTTTTTGGACTTAGTTTTTTCATCATGTCGGCACAGGTCATGACCTGTGGCTTTTTTGATCACTTTTTTCGACTTAGTTTTTTCATCATGTTGGCACAGGTCATGACCTGTGGCGTTTTTTGATCACTTTTTTTGACTTAGTTTTTTCATAATGTCGGCACAGGTCATGACCTGTGGCGTTTTTTGATCACTTTTTTCGTTTTAGTTTTTTCACTATGTCGGCACCTGTGGCGTTTTTTGATAACTTTTTTGGACTTAGTTTTTTCATCATGTCGGCACCTGTGGCGTTTTTTGATGGCTTTTTTTGGACTTAGTTTTTTCATCATGTCGGCACAGGTCATGACCTGTGGCTTTTTTGATCACTTTTTTGGACTTAGTTTTTTCATCATGTCGGCACAGGTCATGACCTGTGGCGTTTTTTGATCACTTTTTTCGTTTTAGTTTTTTCATCATGTCGGCACCTGTGGCGTTTTTTGATAACTTTTTTGGACTTAGTTTTTTCATCATGTCGGCACAGGTCATGACCTGTGGCGTTTTTTGATCACTTTTTTAGACTTAGTTTTTTCATAATGTCTTCACAGGTCATGACCTGTGGCGTTTTTTGATCACTTTTTTAGACTTAGTTTTTTCATCATGTCGGCACAGGTCATGACCTGTGGCGTTTTTGGATGGCTTTTTTAGACTTAGTTTTTTCATAATGTCTTCACAGGTCATGACCTGTGGTGTTTTTTTATCACTTTTTTAGACTTAGTTTTTTCATCATGTCGGCATTTGTGGCGTTTTTTGATCGCTTTTTTTACTTAGTTTTTCATCATGTCGGCACAGGTCATGACCTGTGGCGTTTTTTGATCGGTTTTTTGGACTTAGTTTTTTCATCATGTCGGCACAGGTCATGACCTGTGGCGTTTTTTAGACCACTTTTTTTACTTAGTTTTTTCATAAAGTTGGCACAGGTCATGACCTGTGGCGTTTTTTGATCGCTTTTTTGGACTTAGTTTTTTCATCATGTCGGCACAGGTCATGATCTGTGGCGTTTTTTGATCACTTTTTTAGACTTAGTTTTTTCATCATGTCGGCACCTGTGGCGTTTTTTGATAACTTTTTTGGACTTAGTTTTTTCATCATGTCGGCACAGGTCATGACCTGTGGCGTTTTTTGATCACTTTTTTAGACTTAGTTTTTTCATAATGTCGGCACAGGTCATGACCTGTGGCGTTTTTTGATGGCTTTTTTTGGACTTAGTTTTTTCATCATGTCGGCACAGGTCATGACCTGTGGCTTTTTTGATCACTTTTTTCGACTTAGTTTTTTCATCATGTTGGCACAGGTCATGACCTGTGGTGTTTTTTTATCACTTTTTTAGACTTAGTTTTTTCATCATGTCGGCATTTGTGGCGTTTTTTGATCGCTTTTTTTACTTAGTTTTTCATCATGTCGGCACAGGTCATGACCTGTGGCGTTTTTTGATCGGTTTTTTGGACTTAGTTTTTTCATCATGTCGGCACAGGTCATGACCTGTGGCGTTTTTTAGACCACTTTTTTTACTTAGTTTTTTCATAAAGTTGGCACAGGTCATGACCTGTGGCGTTTTTTGATCGCTTTTTTGGACTTAGTTTTTTCATCATGTCGGCACAGGTCATGACCTGTGGCGTTTTTTGATCACTTTTTTAGACTTAGTTTTTTCATCATGTCGGCACAGGTCATGACCTGTGGCGTTTTTTGATGGCTTTTTTTGGACTTAGTTTTTTCATCATGTCGGCACAGGTCATGACCTGTGGCGTTTTTTGATCACTTTTTTAGACTTAGTTTTTTCATCATGTCGGCACAGGTCATGACCTGTGGTGTTTTTTATCACTTTTTTAGACTTAGTTTTTTCATCATGTCGGCATTTGTGGCGTTTTTTGATCGCTTTTTTTACTTAGTTTTTCATCATGTCGGCACAGGTCATGACCTGCGGCGTTTTTTGATCACTTTTTTAGACTTAGTTTTTTCATCATGTCGGCACAGGTCATGACCTGTGGCGTTTTTTGATCACTTTTTTATACTTAGTTTTTTTATCATGTCGGCACAGGCGTTTTTTGATCGCTTTTTTCGACTTAGTTTTTTCAACATGTTGGCACAGGTCATGACCTGTGGTGTTTTTTATCACTTTTTTAGTCTTAGTTTTTTCATCATGTCGGCATTTGTGGCGTTTTTTGATCGCTTTTTTTACTTAGTTTTTCATCATGTCGGCACAGGTCATGACCTGTGGCGTTTTTTGATCACTTTTTTAGACTTAGTTTTTTCATAATGTCGGCACCTGTGGCGTTTTTTGATCACTTTTTTCGTTTTAGTTTTTTCATCATGTCGGCACCTGTGGCGTTTTTTGATAACTTTTTTGGACTTAGTTTTTTCATCATGTCGGCACAGGTCATGACCTGTGGCGTTTTTTGATCACTTTTTTAGACTTAGTTTTTTCATAATGTCGGCACAGGTCATAACCTGTGGCGTTTTTTGACCACTTTTTTAGACTTAGTTTTTTCATCATGTCGGCACAGGTCATGACCTGTGGCGTTTTTTGATCGCTTTTTTGGACTTAGTTTTTTCATCATGTCGGCACAGGTCATGACCTGTGGCTTTTTTGATCACTTTTTTCGACTTAGTTTTTTCATCATGTTGGCACAGGTCATGACCTGTGGTGTTTTTTTATCACTTTTTTAGACTTAGTTTTTTCATCATGTCGGCATTTGTGGCGTTTTTTGATCGCTTTTTTTACTTAGTTTTTCATCATGTCGGCACAGGTCATGACCTGTGGCGTTTTTTGATCGGTTTTTTGGACTTAGTTTTTTCATCATGTCGGCACAGGTCATGACCTGTGGCGTTTTTTAGACCACTTTTTTTACTTAGTTTTTTCATAAAGTTGGCACAGGTCATGACCTGTGGCGTTTTTTGATCACTTTTTTGTTTTAGTTTTTTCATCATGTCGGCACAGGTCATGACCTGTGGCGTTTTTTGAACACTTTTTTAGACTTAGTTTTTTCATCATGTCGGCACTGGTCATGACCTGTGGCGTTTTTTGATCGCTTTTTTGGACTTAGTTTTTTCATCATGTCGGCACAGGTCATGACCTGTGGCTTTTTTGATCACTTTTTTCGACTTAGTTTTTTCATCATGTCGGCACAGGTCATGACCTGTGGCGTTTTTTAGACCACTTTTTTTACTTAGTTTTTTCATAAAGTTGGCACAGGTCATGACCTGTGGCGTTTTTTGATCGCTTTTTTGGACTTAGTTTTTTCATCATGTCGGCACAGGTGGCGTTTTTTGATCACTTTTTTAGACTTAGTTTTTTCATCATGTCGGCACAGGTCATGACCTGTGGCGTTTTTTGATCACTTTTTTAGACTTAGTTTTTTCATCATGTCGGCACAGGTCATGACCTGTGGCGTTTTTTGATGGCTTTTTTTGGACTTAGTTTTTTCATCATGTCGGCACAGGTCATGACCTGTGGCGTTTTTTGATCACTTTTTTAGACTTAGTTTTTTCATAATGTCGGCACAGGTCATGACCTGTGGTGTTTTTTTATCACTTTTTTAGACTTAGTTTTTTCATCATGTCGGCATTTGTGGCGTTTTTTGATCGCTTTTTTTATTTAGTTTTTCATCATGTCGGCACAGGTCATGACCTGCGGCGTTTTTTGATCACTTTTTTAGACTTAGTTTTTTCATCATGTCGGCACAGGTCATGACCTGTGGCGTTTTTTGATCACTTTTTTAGACTTAGTTTTTTCATCATGTCGGCACAGGTCATGACCTGTGGCGTTTTTTGATCACTTTTTTAGACTTAGTTTTTTCATCATGTCGGCACAGGTCATGACACCTGTGGCGTTTTTTGATCACTTTTTTATACTTAGTTTTTTTATCATGTCGGCACAGGCGTTTTTTGATCGCTTTTTTCGACTTAGTTTTTTCATCATGTTGGCACAGGTCATGACCTGTGGTGTTTTTTATCACTTTTTTAGTCTTAGTTTTTTCATCATGTCGGCATTTGTGGCGTTTTTTGATCGCTTTTTTTACTTAGTTTTTCATCATGTCGGCACAGGTCATGACCTGTGGCGTTTTTTGATCACTTTTTTAGACTTAGTTTTTTCATAATGTCGGCACAGGTCATGACCTGTGGCTTTTTTGATCACTTTTTTCGACTTAGTTTTTTCATCATGTTGGCACAGGTCATAACCTGTGGTGTTTTTTTATCACTTTTTTAGACTTAGTTTTTTCATCATGTCGGCATTTGTGGCGTTTTTTGATCGCTTTTTTTACTTAGTTTTTCATCATGTCGGCACAGGTCATGACCTGTGGCGTTTTTTGATCGGTTTTTTGGACTTAGTTTTTTCATCATGTCGGCACAGGTCATGACCTGTGGCGTTTTTTATACCACTTTTTCCTTAGTTTTTTCATAAAGTTGGCACAGGTCATGACCTGTGGCGTTTTTTGATCGCTTTTTTGGACTTAGTTTTTTCATCATGTCGGCACAGGTCATGACCTGTGGCGTTTTTTGATCGCTTTTTTTACTTAGTTTTTCATCATGTCGGCACAGGTCATGACCTGTGGCGTTTTTTGATCGGTTTTTTGGACTTAGTTTTTTCATCATGTCGGCACAGGTCATGACCTGTGGCGTTTTTTAGACCACTTTTTTTACTTAGTTTTTTCATAAAGTTGGCACAGGTCATGACCTGTGGCGTTTTTTGATCGCTTTTTTGGACTTAGTTTTTTCATCATGTCGGCACAGGTCATGACCTGTGGCGTTTTTTGATCACTTTTTTAGACTTAGTTTTTTCATCATGTCGGCACAGGTCATGACCTGTGGCGTTTTTTGATCACTTTTTTGTTTTAGTTTTTTCATCATGTCGGCACAGGTCATGACCTGTGGCGTTTTTTTAACACTTTTTTAGACTTAGTTTTTTCATCATGTCGGCACAGGTCATGACCTGTGGCGTTTTTTGATCACTTTTTTATACTTAGTTTTTTTATCATGTCGGCACAGGCGTTTTTTGATCACTTTTTTCGACTTACTTTTTTCATCATGTTGGCACAGGTCATGACCTGTGGTGTTTTTTATCACTTTTTTAGTCTTAGTTTTTTCATCATGTCGGCATTTGTGGCGTTTTTTGATCGCTTTTTTTACTTAGTTTTTCATCATGTCGGCACAGGTCATGACCTGTGGCGTTTTTTGATCACTTTTTTAGACTTAGTTTTTTCATAATGTGCACAGGTCATGACCTGTGGCGTTTTTTGATCACTTTTTTCGTTTTAGTTTTTTCATCATGTCGGCACCTGTGGCGTTTTTTGATAACTTTTTTGGACTTAGTTTTTTCATCATGTCGGCACAGGTCATGACCTGTGGCGTTTTTTGATCACTTTTTTAGACTTAGTTTTTTCATAATGTCGGCACAGGTCCTGTGGCGTTTTTTGATGGCTTTTTTTGGACTTAGTTTTTTCATCATGTCGGCACAGGTCATGACCTGTGGCGTTTTTTGATCACTTTTTTCGTTTTAGTTTTTTCACTATGTCGGCACCTGTGGCGTTTTTTGATAACTTTTTTGGACTTAGTTTTTTCATCATGTCGGCACCTGTGGCGTTTTTTGATGGCTTTTTTTGGACTTAGTTTTTTCATCATGTCGGCACAGGTCATGACCTGTGGCTTTTTTGATCACTTTTTTGGACTTAGTTTTTTCATCATGTCGGCACAGGTCATGACCTGTGGCGTTTTTTGATCACTTTTTTCGTTTTAGTTTTTTCATCATGTCGGCACCTGTGGCGTTTTTTGATAACTTTTTTGGACTTAGTTTTTTCATCATGTCGGCACAGGTCATGACCTGTGGCGTTTTTTGATCACTTTTTTAGACTTAGTTTTTTCATAATGTCTTCACAGGTCATGACCTGTGGCGTTTTTTGATCACTTTTTTAGACTTAGTTTTTTCATCATGTCGGCACAGGTCATGACCTGTGGCGTTTTTTGATGGCTTTTTTTGGACTTAGTTTTTTCATCATGTCGGCACAGGTCATGACCTGTGGTGTTTTTTTATCACTTTTTTAGACTTAGTTTTTTCATCATGTCGGCATTTGTGGCGTTTTTTGATCGCTTTTTTTACTTAGTTTTTCATCATGTCGGCACATGTGGCGTTTTTTGATCGGTTTTTTGGACTTAGTTTTTTCATCATGTCGGCACAGGTCATGACCTGTGGCGTTTTTTAGACCACTTTTTTTACTTAGTTTTTTCATAAAGTTGGCACAGGTCATGACCTGTGGCGTTTTTTGATCGCTTTTTTGGACTTAGTTTTTTCAGCATGTCGGCACAGGTCATGACCTGTGGCGTTTTTTGATCACTTTTTTAGACTTAGTTTTTTCATCATGTCGGCACAGGTCATGACCTGTGGCGTTTTTTGATCACTTTTTTGTTTTAGTTTTTTCATCATGTCGGCACCTGTGGCGTTTTTTGATAACTTTTTTGGACTTAGTTTTTTCATCATGTCGGCACAGGTCATGACCTGTGGCGTTTTTTGATCACTTTTTTAGACTTAGTTTTTTCATAATGTCGGCACAGGTCATGACCTGTGGCGTTTTTTGATGGCTTTTTTTGGACTTAGTTTTTTCATCATGTCGGCACAGGTCATGACCTGTGGCTTTTTTGATCACTTTTTTCGACTTAGTTTTTTCATCATGTTGGCACAGGTCATGACCTGTGGTGTTTTTTTTATCACTTTTTTAGACTTAGTTTTTTCATCATGTCGGCATTTGTGGCGTTTTTTGATCGCTTTTTTTACTTAGTTTTTCATCATGTCGGCACAGGTCATGACCTGTGGCGTTTTTTGATCGGTTTTTTGGACTTAGTTTTTTCATCATGTCGGCACAGGTCATGACCTGTGGCGTTTTTTGGTCACTTTTTTAGACTTAGTTTTTTCATCATGTCGGCACAAGTCATGACCTGTGGTGTTTTTTTATCACTTTTTTAGACTTAGTTTTTTCATCATGTCGGCATTTGTGGCGTTTTTTGATCGCTTTTTTTACTTAGTTTTTCATCATGTCGGCACAGGTCATGACCTGCGGCGTTTTTTGATCACTTTTTTAGACTTAGTTTTTTCATCATGTCGGCACAGGTCATGACCTGTGGCGTTTTTTGATCACTTTTTTATACTTAGTTTTTTTATCATGTCGGCACAGGCGTTTTTTGATCACTTTTTTCGACTTAGTTTTTTCATCATGTTGGCACAGGTCATGACCTGTGGCGTTTTTTATCACTTTTTTAGTCTTAGTTTTTTCATCTTGTCGGCATTTGTGGCGTTTTTTGATCGCTTTTTTTACTTAGTTTTTCATCATGTCGGCACAGGTCATGACCTGTGGCGTTTTTTGATCACTTTTTTAGACTTAGTTTTTTCATCATGTCGGCACAGGTCATGACCTGTGGCGTTTTTTGATCAATTTTTTGTTTTAGTTTTTTCATCATGTCGGCACAGGTCATGACCTGTGGCGTTTTTTGATCACTTTTTTAGACTTAGTTTTTTCATCATGTCGGCACAGGTCATGACCTGTGGCGTTTTTTGATCACTTTTTTATACTTAGTTTTTTTATCATGTCGGCACAGGCGTTTTTTGATCACTTTTTTCGACTTACTTTTTTCATCATGTTGGCACAGGTCATGACCTGTGGTGTTTTTTATCACTTTTTTAGTCTTAGTTTTTTCATCATGTCGGCATTTGTGGCGTTTTTTGATCGCTTTTTTTACTTAGTTTTTCATCATGTCGTCACAGGTCATGACCTGTGGCGTTTTTTGATCACTTTTTTAGACTTAGTTTTTTCATAATGTCGGCACAGGTCATGACCTGTGGCGTTTTTTGATCACTTTTTTCGTTTTAGTTTTTTCATCATGTCGGCACCTGTGACGTTTTTTGATAACTTTTTTGGACTTAGTTTTTTCATCATGTCGGCACAGGTCATGACCTGTGGCGTTTTTTGATCACTTTTTTAGACTTAGTTTTTTCATAATGTCGGCACAGGTCATGACCTGTGGCGTTTTTTGATGGCTTTTTTTGGACTTAGTTTTTTCATCATGTCGGCACAGGTCATGACCTGTGGCTTTTTTGATCACTTTTTTCGACTTAGTTTTTTCATCATGTTGGCACAGGTGTGGCGTTTTTTGATCGCTTTTTTTGGTCTTAGTTTCTTCATCATGTCGGCACAGGTCATGACCTGTGGCGTTTTTTAGACCACTTTTTTGACTTAGTTTTTTCATAAAGTCGGCACAGGTCATGACCTGTGGCGTTTTTTGATAACTTTTTTGGACTTAGTTTTTTCATCATGTCGGCACAGGTCATGACCTGTGGCGTTTTTTGATCACTTTTTTCGTTTTAGTTTTTTCATCATGTCGGCACCTGTGGCGTTTTTTGATAACTTTTTTGGACTTAGTTTTTTCATCATGTCGGCACAGGTCATGACCTGTGGCGTTTTTTGATCACTTTTTTAGACTTAGTTTTTTCATAATGTCGGCACAGGTCATGACCTGTGGCGTTTTTTGATCACTTTTTTCGTTTTAGTTTTTTCATCATGTCGGCACCTGTGGCGTTTTTTGATAACTTTTTTGGACTTAGTTTTTTCATCATGTCGGCACCTGTGGCGTTTTTTGATGGCTTTTTTTGGACTTAGTTTTTTCATCATGTCGGCACAGGTCATGACCTGTGGCTTTTTTGATCACTTTTTTCGACTTAGTTTTTTCATCATGTTGGCACAGGTCATGACCTGTGGTGTTTTTTTATCACTTTTTTAGACTTAGTTTTTTCATCATGTCGGCATTTGTGGCGTTTTTTGATCGCTTTTTTTACTTAGTTTTTCATCATGTCTTCACAGGTCATGACCTGCGGCGTTTTTTGATCACTTTTTTAGACTTAGTTTTTTCATCATGTCGCCACAGGTGTGGCGTTTTTTGATCGCTTTTTTTGGTCTTAGTTTCTTCATCATGTCGGCACAGGTCATGACCTGTGGCGTTTTTTAGACCACTTTTTTGACTTAGTTTTTTCATAAAGTCGGCACAGGTCATGACCTGTGGCGTTTTTTGATAACTTTTTTGGACTTAGTTTTTTCATCATGTCGGCACAGGTCATGACCTGTGGCGTTTTTTGATCATTTTTTTCGTTTTAGTTTTTTCATCATGTCGGCACCTGTGGCGTTTTTTGATAACTTTTTTGGACTTAGTTTTTTCATCATGTCGGCACAGGTCATGACCTGTGGCGTTTTTTGATCACTTTTTTAGACTTAGTTTTTTCATAATGTCGGCACAGGTCATGACCTGTGGCGTTTTTTGATCACTTTTTTAGACTTAGTTTTTTCATCATGTCGGCACAGGTCATGACCTGTGGCGTTTTTTGATCACTTTTTTCGTTTTAGTTTTTTCATCATGTTGGCACCTGTGGCGTTTTTTGATAACTTTTTTGGACTTAGTTTTTTCATCATGTCGGCACAGGTCATGACCTGTGGGGTTTTTTGATCACTTTTTTAGACTTAGTTTTTTCATAATGTCGGCACAGGTCATGACCTGTGGCGTTTTTGATCACTTTTTTAGACTTAGTTTTTTCATCATGTCGGCATTTGTGGCGTTTTTTGATCCCTTTTTTTACTTAGTTTTTCATCATGTCGGCACAGGTCCATGACCTGTGGCGTTTTTTGATCGGTTTTTTGGACTTAGTTTTTTCATCATGTCGGCACAGGTCATGACCTGTGGCGTTTTTTGATCACTTTTTTGTTTTAGTTTTTTCATCATGTCGGCACCTGTGGCGTTTTTTGATAACTTTTTTGGACTTAGTTTTTTCATCATGTCGGCACAGGTCATGACCTGTGGTGTTTTTTTATCACTTTTTTAGACTTAGTTTTTTCATCATGTCGGCATTTGTGGCGTTTTTTGATCGCTTTTTTTACTTAGTTTTTCATCATGTCGGCACAGGTCATGACCTGTGGCGTTTTTTAGACCACTTTTTTTACTTAGTTTTTTCATAAAGTTGGCACAGGTCATGACCTGTGGCGTTTTTTGATCGCTTTTTTGGACTTAGTTTTTTCATCATGTCGGCACAGGTCATGACCTGTGGCGTTTTTTGATCACTTTTTTAGACTTAGTTTTTTCATCATGTCGGCACAGGTCATGATCTGTGGCGTTTTTTGATCACTTTTTTAGACTTAGTTTTTTCATCATGTCGGCACAGGTCATGACCTGT
Organism: Ectobius pallidus; assembly: GCA_964059195.1. NCBI lineage: Eukaryota > Metazoa > Arthropoda > Insecta > Blattodea > Ectobiidae > Ectobius > Ectobius pallidus. The sequence continues at coordinate 142,271,101 of CAXKWD010000006.1, forward strand.
GGCGTTTTTTGATCACTTTTTTGTTTTAGTTTTTTCATCATGTCGGCACATGTCATGACCTGTGGCGTTTTTTGAACACTTTTTTAGACTTAGTTTTTTCATCATGTCGGCACAGGTCATGACCTGTGGCGTTTTTTGATCACTTTTTTATACTTAGTTTTTCATCATGTCGGCACAGGTCATGACCTGTGGCGTTTTTTTATCACTTTTTTGTTTTAGTTTTTTCATCATGTCGGCACCTGTGGCGTTTTTTGATAACTTTTTTGGACTTAGTTTTTTCATCATGTCGGCACAGGTCATGACCTGTGGCGTTTTTTGATCACTTTTTTAGACTTAGTTTTTTCATCATGTCGGCACAGGTCATGACCTGTGGTGTTTTTTTATCACTTTTTTAGACTTAGTTTTTTCATCATGTCGGCATTTGTGGCGTTTTTTGATCGCTTTTTTTACTTAGTTTTTCATCATGTCGGCACAGGTCATGACCTGCGGCGTTTTTTGATCACTTTTTTAGACTTAGTTTTTTCATCATGTCGGCACAGGTCATGACCTGTGGCGTTTTTTGATCACTTTTTTATACTTAGTTTTTTTATCATGTCGGCACAGGCGTTTTTTGATCGCTTTTTTCGACTTAGTTTTTTCATCATGTTGGCACAGGTCATGACCTGTGGTGTTTTTTATCACTTTTTTAGTCTTAGTTTTTTCATCATGTCGGCATTTGTGGCGTTTTTTGATCGCTTTTTTTACTTAGTTTTTCATCATGTCGGCACAGGTCATGACCTGTGGCGTTTTTTGATCACTTTTTAGACTTAGTTTTTTCATAATGTCGGCACCTGTGGCGTTTTTTGATCACTTTTTTCGTTTTAGTTTTTTCATCATGTCGGCACCTGTGGCGTTTTTTGATAACTTTTTTGGACTTAGTTTTTTCATCATGTCGGCACAGGTTATGACCTGTGGCGTTTTTTGATCACTTTTTTAGACTTAGTTTTTTCATAATGTCGGCACAGGTCATAACCTGTGGCGTTTTTTGACCACTTTTTTAGACTTAGTTTTTTCATCATGTCGGCACAGGTCATGACCTGTGGCGTTTTTTGATCGCTTTTTTGGACTTAGTTTTTTCATCATGTCGGCACAGGTCATGACCTGTGGCTTTTTTGATCACTTTTTTCGACTTAGTTTTTTCATCATGTTGGCACAGGTCATGACCTGTGGTGTTTTTTTATCACATTTTTAGACTTAGTTTTTTCATCATGTCGGCATTTGTGGCGTTTTTTGATCGGTTTTTTTACTTAGTTTTTCCTCATGTCGGCACAGGTCATGACCTGTGGCGTTTTTTAGACCACTTTTTTTACTTAGTTTTTTCATAAAGTTGGCACAGGTCATGACCTGTGGCGTTTTTTGATCACTTTTTTGTTTTAGTTTTTTCATCATGTCGGCACAGGTCATGACCTGTGGCGTTTTTTGAACACTTTTTTAGACTTAGTTTTTTCATCATGTCGGCACTGGTCATGACCTGTGGCGTTTTTTGATCACTTTTTTCGTTTTAGTTTTTTCATCATGTCGGCACCTGTGGCGTTTTTTGATAACTTTTTTGGACTTAGTTTTTTCATCATGTCGGCACAGGTCATGACCTGTGGCGTTTTTTGATCACTTTTTTAGACTTAGTTTTTTCATAATGTCGGCACAGGTCATGACCTGTGGCGTTTTTTGATGGCTTTTTTTGGACTTAGTTTTTTCATCATGTCGGCACAGGTCATGACCTGTGGCTTTTTTGATCACTTTTTTCGACTTAGTTTTTTCATCATGTTGGCACAGGTGTGGCGTTTTTTGATCGCTTTTTTTGGTCTTAGTTTCTTCATCATGTCGGCACAGGTCATGACCTGTGGCGTTTTTTAGACCACTTTTTTGACTTAGTTTTTTCATAAAGTCGGCACAGGTCATGACCTGTGGCGTTTTTTGATAACTTTTTTGGACTTAGTTTTTTCATCATGTCGGCACAGGTCATGACCTGTGGCGTTTTTTGATCACTTTTTTCGTTTTAGTTTTTTCATCATGTCGGCACCTGTGGCGTTTTTTGATAACTTTTTTGGACTTAGTTTTTTCATCATGTCGGCACAGGTCATGACCTGTGGCGTTTTTTGATCAATTTTTTGTTTTAGTTTTTTCATCATGTCGGCACAGGTCATGACCTGTGGCGTTTTTTGATCACTTTTTTAGACTTAGTTTTTTCATCATGTCGGCACAGGTCATGACCTGTGGCGTTTTTTGATCACTTTTTTATACTTAGTTTTTTTATCATGTCGGCACAGGCGTTTTTTGATCACTTTTTTCGACTTACTTTTTTCATCATGTTGGCACAGGTCATGACCTGTGGTGTTTTTTATCACTTTTTTAGTCTTAGTTTTTTCATCATGTCGGCATTTGTGGCGTTTTTTGATCGCTTTTTTTACTTAGTTTTTCATCATGTCGTCACAGGTCATGACCTGTGGCGTTTTTTGATCACTTTTTTAGACTTAGTTTTTTCATAATGTCGGCACAGGTCATGACCTGTGGCGTTTTTTGATCACTTTTTTCGTTTTAGTTTTTTCATCATGTCGGCACCTGTGACGTTTTTTGATAACTTTTTTGGACTTAGTTTTTTCATCATGTCGGCACAGGTCATGACCTGTGGCGTTTTTTGATCACTTTTTTAGACTTAGTTTTTTCATAATGTCGGCACAGGTCATGACCTGTGGCGTTTTTTGATGGCTTTTTTTGGACTTAGTTTTTTCATCATGTCGGCACAGGTCATGACCTGTGGCTTTTTTGATCACTTTTTTCGACTTAGTTTTTTCATCATGTTGGCACAGGTGTGGCGTTTTTTGATCGCTTTTTTTGGTCTTAGTTTCTTCATCATGTCGGCACAGGTCATGACCTGTGGCGTTTTTTAGACCACTTTTTTGACTTAGTTTTTTCATAAAGTCGGCACAGGTCATGACCTGTGGCGTTTTTTGATAACTTTTTTGGACTTAGTTTTTTCATCATGTCGGCACAGGTCATGACCTGTGGCGTTTTTTGATCACTTTTTTCGTTTTAGTTTTTTCATCATGTCGGCACCTGTGGCGTTTTTTGATAACTTTTTTGGACTTAGTTTTTTCATCATGTCGGCACAGGTCATGACCTGTGGCGTTTTTTGATCACTTTTTTAGACTTAGTTTTTTCATAATGTCGGCACAGGTCATGACCTGTGGCGTTTTTTGATCACTTTTTTCGTTTTAGTTTTTTCATCATGTCGGCACCTGTGGCGTTTTTTGATAACTTTTTTGGACTTAGTTTTTTCATCATGTCGGCACCTGTGGCGTTTTTTGATGGCTTTTTTTGGACTTAGTTTTTTCATCATGTCGGCACAGGTCATGACCTGTGGCTTTTTTGATCACTTTTTTCGACTTAGTTTTTTCATCATGTTGGCACAGGTCATGACCTGTGGTGTTTTTTTATCACTTTTTTAGACTTAGTTTTTTCATCATGTCGGCATTTGTGGCGTTTTTTGATCGCTTTTTTTACTTAGTTTTTCATCATGTCTTCACAGGTCATGACCTGCGGCGTTTTTTGATCACTTTTTTAGACTTAGTTTTTTCATCATGTCGCCACAGGTGTGGCGTTTTTTGATCGCTTTTTTTGGTCTTAGTTTCTTCATCATGTCGGCACAGGTCATGACCTGTGGCGTTTTTTAGACCACTTTTTTGACTTAGTTTTTTCATAAAGTCGGCACAGGTCATGACCTGTGGCGTTTTTTGATAACTTTTTTGGACTTAGTTTTTTCATCATGTCGGCACAGGTCATGACCTGTGGCGTTTTTTGATCACTTTTTTCGTTTTAGTTTTTTCATCATGTCGGCACCTGTGGCGTTTTTTGATAACTTTTTTGGACTTAGTTTTTTCATCATGTCGGCACAGGTCATGACCTGTGGCGTTTTTTGATCACTTTTTTAGACTTAGTTTTTTCATAATGTCGGCACAGGTCATGACCTGTGGCGTTTTTTGATCACTTTTTTAGACTTAGTTTTTTCATCATGTCGGCACAGGTCATGACCTGTGGCGTTTTTTGATCACTTTTTTCGTTTTAGTTTTTTCATCATGTTGGCACCTGTGGCGTTTTTTGATAACTTTTTTGGACTTAGTTTTTTCATCATGTCGGCACAGGTCATGACCTGTGGGGTTTTTTGATCACTTTTTTAGACTTAGTTTTTTCATAATGTCGGCACAGGTCATGACCTGTGGCGTTTTTGATCACTTTTTTAGACTTAGTTTTTTCATCATGTCGGCATTTGTGGCGTTTTTTGATCCCTTTTTTTACTTAGTTTTTCATCATGTCGGCACAGGTCCATGACCTGTGGCGTTTTTTGATCGGTTTTTTGGACTTAGTTTTTTCATCATGTCGGCACAGGTCATGACCTGTGGCGTTTTTTGATCACTTTTTTGTTTTAGTTTTTTCATCATGTCGGCACCTGTGGCGTTTTTTGATAACTTTTTTGGACTTAGTTTTTTCATCATGTCGGCACAGGTCATGACCTGTGGTGTTTTTTTATCACTTTTTTAGACTTAGTTTTTTCATCATGTCGGCATTTGTGGCGTTTTTTGATCGCTTTTTTTACTTAGTTTTTCATCATGTCGGCACAGGTCATGACCTGTGGCGTTTTTTAGACCACTTTTTTTACTTAGTTTTTTCATAAAGTTGGCACAGGTCATGACCTGTGGCGTTTTTTGATCGCTTTTTTGGACTTAGTTTTTTCATCATGTCGGCACAGGTCATGACCTGTGGCGTTTTTTGATCACTTTTTTAGACTTAGTTTTTTCATCATGTCGGCACAGGTCATGATCTGTGGCGTTTTTTGATCACTTTTTTAGACTTAGTTTTTTCATCATGTCGGCACAGGTCATGACCTGTGGCGTTTTTTGATCACTTTTTTGTTTTAGTTTTTTCATCATGTCGGCACATGTCATGACCTGTGGCGTTTTTTGAACACTTTTTTAGACTTAGTTTTTTCATCATGTCGGCACAGGTCATGACCTGTGGCGTTTTTTGATCACTTTTTTATACTTAGTTTTTCATCATGTCGGCACAGGTCATGACCTGTGGCGTTTTTTTATCACTTTTTTGTTTTAGTTTTTTCATCATGTCGGCACCTGTGGCGTTTTTTGATAACTTTTTTGGACTTAGTTTTTTCATCATGTCGGCACAGGTCATGACCTGTGGCGTTTTTTGATCACTTTTTTAGACTTAGTTTTTTCATCATGTCGGCACAGGTCATGACCTGTGGTGTTTTTTTATCACTTTTTTAGACTTAGTTTTTTCATCATGTCGGCATTTGTGGCGTTTTTTGATCGCTTTTTTTACTTAGTTTTTCATCATGTCGGCACAGGTCATGACCTGCGGCGTTTTTTGATCACTTTTTTAGACTTAGTTTTTTCATCATGTCGGCACAGGTCATGACCTGTGGCGTTTTTTGATCACTTTTTTATACTTAGTTTTTTTATCATGTCGGCACAGGCGTTTTTTGATCGCTTTTTTCGACTTAGTTTTTTCATCATGTTGGCACAGGTCATGACCTGTGGTGTTTTTGATCACTTTTTAGACTTAGTTTTTTCATAATGTCGGCACCTGTGGCGTTTTTTGATCGCTTTTTTCGTTTTAGTTTTTTCATCATGTCGGCACCTGTGGCGTTTTTTGATAACTTTTTTGGACTTAGTTTTTTCATCATGTCGGCACAGGTTATGACCTGTGGCGTTTTTTGATCACTTTTTTAGACTTAGTTTTTTCATAATGTCGGCACAGGTCATAACCTGTGGCGTTTTTTGACCACTTTTTTAGACTTAGTTTTTTCATCATGTCGGCACAGGTCATGACCTGTGGCGTTTTTTGATCGCTTTTTTGGACTTAGTTTTTTCATCATGTCGGCACAGGTCATGACCTGTGGCTTTTTTGATCACTTTTTTCGACTTAGTTTTTTCATCATGTTGGCACAGGTCATGACCTGTGGTGTTTTTTTATCACATTTTTAGACTTAGTTTTTTCATCATGTCGGCATTTGTGGCGTTTTTTGATCGGTTTTTTTACTTAGTTTTTCCTCATGTCGGCACAGGTCATGACCTGTGGCGTTTTTTAGACCACTTTTTTTACTTAGTTTTTTCATAAAGTTGGCACAGGTCATGACCTGTGGCGTTTTTTGATCACTTTTTTGTTTTAGTTTTTTCATCATGTCGGCACAGGTCATGACCTGTGGCGTTTTTTGAACACTTTTTTAGACTTAGTTTTTTCATCATGTCGGCACTGGTCATGACCTGTGGCGTTTTTTGATCACTTTTTTCGTTTTAGTTTTTTCATCATGTCGGCACCTGTGGCGTTTTTTGATAACTTTTTTGGACTTAGTTTTTTCATCATGTCGGCACAGGTCATGACCTGTGGCGTTTTTTGATCACTTTTTTAGACTTAGTTTTTTCATAATGTCGGCACAGGTCATGACCTGTGGCGTTTTTTGATGGCTTTTTTTGGACTTAGTTTTTTCATCATGTCGGCACAGGTCATGACCTGTGGCTTTTTTGATCACTTTTTTCGACTTAGTTTTTTCATCATGTTGGCACAGGTGTGGCGTTTTTTGATCGCTTTTTTTGGTCTTAGTTTCTTCATCATGTCGGCACAGGTCATGACCTGTGGCGTTTTTTAGACCACTTTTTTGACTTAGTTTTTTCATAAAGTCGGCACAGGTCATGACCTGTGGCGTTTTTTGATAACTTTTTTGGACTTAGTTTTTTCATCATGTCGGCACAGGTCATGACCTGTGGCGTTTTTTGATCACTTTTTTCGTTTTAGTTTTTTCATCATGTCGGCACCTGTGGCGTTTTTTGATAACTTTTTTGGACTTAGTTTTTTCATCATGTCGGCACAGGTCATGACCTGTGGCGTTTTTTGATCACTTTTTTAGACTTAGTTTTTTCATAATGTCGGCACAGGTCATGACCTGTGGCGTTTTTTGATCACTTTTTTCGTTTTAGTTTTTTCATCATGTCGGCACCTGTGGCGTTTTTTGATAACTTTTTTGGACTTAGTTTTTTCATCATGTCGGCACCTGTGGCGTTTTTTGATGGCTTTTTTTGGACTTAGTTTTTTCATCATGTCGGCACAGGTCATGACCTGTGGCTTTTTTGATCACTTTTTTCGACTTAGTTTTTTCATCATGTTGGCACAGGTCATGACCTGTGGTGTTTTTTTATCACTTTTTTAGACTTAGTTTTTTCATCATGTCGGCATTTGTGGCGTTTTTTGATCGCTTTTTTTACTTAGTTTTTCATCATGTCTTCACAGGTCATGACCTGCGGCGTTTTTTGATCACTTTTTTAGACTTAGTTTTTTCATCATGTCGCCACAGGTGTGGCGTTTTTTGATCGCTTTTTTTGGTCTTAGTTTCTTCATCATGTCGGCACAGGTCATGACCTGTGGCGTTTTTTAGACCACTTTTTTGACTTAGTTTTTTCATAAAGTCGGCACAGGTCATGACCTGTGGCGTTTTTTGATAACTTTTTTGGACTTAGTTTTTTCATCATGTCGGCACAGGTCATGACCTGTGGCGTTTTTTGATCACTTTTTTCGTTTTAGTTTTTTCATCATGTCGGCACCTGTGGCGTTTTTTGATAACTTTTTTGGACTTAGTTTTTTCATCATGTCGGCACAGGTCATGACCTGTGGCGTTTTTTGATCACTTTTTTAGACTTAGTTTTTTCATAATGTCGGCACAGGTCATGACCTGTGGCGTTTTTTGATCACTTTTTTAGACTTAGTTTTTTCATCATGTCGGCACAGGTCATGACCTGTGGCGTTTTTTGATCACTTTTTTCGTTTTAGTTTTTTCATCATGTTGGCACCTGTGGCGTTTTTTGATAACTTTTTTGGACTTAGTTTTTTCATCATGTCGGCACAGGTCATGACCTGTGGGGTTTTTTGATCACTTTTTTAGACTTAGTTTTTTCATAATGTCGGCACAGGTCATGACCTGTGGCGTTTTTGATCACTTTTTTAGACTTAGTTTTTTCATCATGTCGGCATTTGTGGCGTTTTTTGATCCCTTTTTTTACTTAGTTTTTCATCATGTCGGCACAGGTCCATGACCTGTGGCGTTTTTTGATCGGTTTTTTGGACTTAGTTTTTTCATCATGTCGGCACAGGTCATGACCTGTGGCGTTTTTTGATCACTTTTTTGTTTTAGTTTTTTCATCATGTCGGCACCTGTGGCGTTTTTTGATAACTTTTTTGGACTTAGTTTTTTCATCATGTCGGCACAGGTCATGACCTGTGGTGTTTTTTTATCACTTTTTTAGACTTAGTTTTTTCATCATGTCGGCATTTGTGGCGTTTTTTGATCGCTTTTTTTACTTAGTTTTTCATCATGTCGGCACAGGTCATGACCTGTGGCGTTTTTTAGACCACTTTTTTTACTTAGTTTTTTCATAAAGTTGGCACAGGTCATGACCTGTGGCGTTTTTTGATCGCTTTTTTGGACTTAGTTTTTTCATCATGTCGGCACAGGTCATGACCTGTGGCGTTTTTTGATCACTTTTTTAGACTTAGTTTTTTCATCATGTCGGCACAGGTCATGATCTGTGGCGTTTTTTGATCACTTTTTTAGACTTAGTTTTTTCATCATGTCGGCACAGGTCATGACCTGTGGCGTTTTTTGATCACTTTTTTGTTTTAGTTTTTTCATCATGTCGGCACATGTCATGACCTGTGGCGTTTTTTGAACACTTTTTTAGACTTAGTTTTTTCATCATGTCGGCACAGGTCATGACCTGTGGCGTTTTTTGATCACTTTTTTATACTTAGTTTTTCATCATGTCGGCACAGGTCATGACCTGTGGCGTTTTTTTATCACTTTTTTGTTTTAGTTTTTTCATCATGTCGGCACCTGTGGCGTTTTTTGATAACTTTTTTGGACTTAGTTTTTTCATCATGTCGGCACAGGTCATGACCTGTGGCGTTTTTTGATCACTTTTTTAGACTTAGTTTTTTCATCATGTCGGCACAGGTCATGACCTGTGGTGTTTTTTTATCACTTTTTTAGACTTAGTTTTTTCATCATGTCGGCATTTGTGGCGTTTTTTGATCGCTTTTTTTACTTAGTTTTTCATCATGTCGGCACAGGTCATGACCTGCGGCGTTTTTTGATCACTTTTTTAGACTTAGTTTTTTCATCATGTCGGCAAAGGTCATGACCTGTGGCGTTTTTTGATCACTTTTTTATACTTAGTTTTTTTATCATGTCGGCACAGGCGTTTTTTGATCGCTTTTTTCGACTTAGTTTTTTCATCATGTTGGCACAGGTCATGACCTGTGGTGTTTTTTATCACTTTTTTAGTCTTAGTTTTTTCATCATGTCGGCATTTGTGGCGTTTTTTGATCGCTTTTTTTACTTAGTTTTTCATCATGTCGGCACAGGTCATGACCTGTGGCGTTTTTTGATCACTTTTTAGACTTAGTTTTTTCATAATGTCGGCACCTGTGGCGTTTTTTGATCACTTTTTTCGTTTTAGTTTTTTCATCATGTCGGCACCTGTGGCGTTTTTTGATAACTTTTTTGGACTTAGTTTTTTCATCATGTCGGCACAGGTTATGACCTGTGGCGTTTTTTGATCACTTTTTTAGACTTAGTTTTTTCATAATGTCGGCACAGGTCATAACCTGTGGCGTTTTTTGACCACTTTTTTAGACTTAGTTTTTTCATCATGTCGGCACAGGTCATGACCTGTGGCTTTTTTGATCACTTTTTTCGACTTAGTTTTTTCATCATGTTGGCACAGGTCATGACCTGTGGTGTTTTTTTATCACATTTTTAGACTTAGTTTTTTCATCATGTCGGCATTTGTGGCGTTTTTTGATCGGTTTTTTTACTTAGTTTTTCCTCATGTCGGCACAGGTCATGACCTGTGGCGTTTTTTAGACCACTTTTTTTACTTAGTTTTTTCATAAAGTTGGCACAGGTCATGACCTGTGGCGTTTTTTGATCACTTTTTTGTTTTAGTTTTTTCATCATGTCGGCACAGGTCATGACCTGTGGCGTTTTTTGAACACTTTTTTAGACTTAGTTTTTTCATCATGTCGGCACTGGTCATGACCTGTGGCGTTTTTTGATCACTTTTTTATACTTAGTTTTTCATCATGTCGGCACAGGTCATGACCTGCGGCGTTTTTTGATCACTTTTTTGTTTTAGTTTTTTCATCATGTCGGCACCTGTGGCGTTTTTTGATAACTTTTTTGGACTTAGTTTTTTCATCATGTCGGCACAGGTCATGACCTGTGGCGTTTTTTGATCACTTTTTTTACTTAGTTTTTTCATAAAGTTGGCACAGGTCATGACCTGTGGCGTTTTTTGATCGCTTTTTTGGACTTAGTTTTTTCATCATGTCGGCACAGGTCATGACCTGTGGCGTTTTTTGATCACTTTTTTGTTTTAGTTTTTTCATCATGTCGGCACAGGTCATGACCTGTGGCGTTTTTTGAACTTTTTTAGACTTAGTTTTTTCATCATGTCGGCACTGGTCATGACCTGTGGCGTTTTTTGATCACTTTTTTATACTTAGTTTTTCATCATGTCGGCACAGGTCATGACCTGTGGCGTTTTTTGATCACTTTTTTGTTTTAGTTTTTTCATCATGTCGGCACCTGTGGCGTTTTTTGATGGCTTTTTTTGGACTTAGTTTTTTCATCATGTCGGCACAGGTCATGACCTGTGGCTTTTTTGATCACTTTTTTCGACTTAGTTTTCTCATCATGTTGGCACAGGTCATGACCTGTGGCGTTTTTTGATCGGTTTTTTGGACTTAGTTTTTTATACCACTTTTTTTCCTTAGTTTTTTCATAAAGTTGGCACAGGTCATGACCTGTGGCGTTTTTTGATCGCTTTTTTGGACTTAGTTTTTTCATCATGTCGGCACAGGTCATGACCTGTGGCGTTTTTTGATCACTTTTTTAGACTTAGTTTTTTCATCATGTCGGCACAGGTCATGACCTGTGGCGTTTTTTGATCACTTTTTTAGACTTAGTTTTTTCATCATGTCGGCACAGGTCATGACCTGTGGTGTTTTTTTATCACTTTTTTAGACTTAGTTTTTTCATCATGTCGGCATTTGTGGCGTTTTTTGATCGCTTTTTTTACTTAGTTTTTCATCATGTCGGCACAGGTCATGACCTGTGGCGTTTTTTGATCACTTTTTTAGACTTAGTTTTTTCATAATGTCCGCACCTGTGGCGTTTTTTGATCACTTTTTTAGACTTAGTTTTTTCATCATGTCGGCACCTGTGGCGTTTTTTGATAACTTTTTTGGACTTAGTTTTTTCATCATGTCGGCACAGGTCATGACCTGTAGCGTTTTTTGATCACTTTTTTAGACTTAGTTTTTTCATAATGTCGGCACAGGTCATGACCTGTGGCGTTTTTTGACCACTTTTTTAGACTTAGTTTTTTCATCATGTCGGCACAGGTCATGACCTGTGGCGTTTTTTGATCGCTTTTTTTACTTAGTTTTTCATCATGTCGGCACAGGTCATGACCTGTGGCTTTTTTTTATCACTTTTTTAGACTTAGTTTTTTCATCATGTCGGCACAGGTCATGACCTGTGGCGTTTTTTGATCACTTTTTTGTTTTAGTTTTTTCATCATGTCGGCACAGGTCATGACCTGTGGCGTTTTTTGATCACTTTTTTATACTTAGTTTTTTTATCATGTCGGCACAGGCGTTTTTTGATCACTTTTTTCGACTTACTTTTTTCATCATGTTGGCACAGGTCATGACCTGTGGTGTTTTTTATCACTTTTTTAGTCTTAGTTTTTTCATCATGTCGGCATTTGTGGCGTTTTTTGATCGCTTTTTTTACTTAGTTTTTCATCATGTCGGCACAGGTCATGACCTGTGGCGTTTTTTGATCACTTTTTTAGACTTAGTTTTTTCATAATGTCGGCACAGGTCATGACCTGTGGCGTTTTTTGATCACTTTTTTCGTTTTAGTTTTTTCATCATGTCGGCACCTGTGGCGTTTTTTGATAACTTTTTTGGACTTAGTTTTTTCATCATGTCGGCACAGGTCATGACCTGTGGCGTTTTTTGATCACTTTTTTCGTTTTAGTTTTTTCACTATGTCGGCACCTGTGGCGTTTTTTGATAACTTTTTTGGACTTAGTTTTTTCATCATGTCGGCACCTGTGGCGTTTTTTGATGGCTTTTTTTGGACTTAGTTTTTTCATCATGTCGGCACAGGTCATGACCTGTGGCTTTTTTGATCACTTTTTTCGACTTAGTTTTTTCATCATGTTGGTTTTTTAGACTTAGTTTTTTCATCATGGCATTTGTGGCGTTTTTTGATCGCTTTTTTTACTTAGTTTTTCATCATGTCGGCACAGGTCATGACCTGTGGCGTTTTTTGATCACTTTTTTAGACTTAGTTTTTTCATAATGTCGGCACAGGTCATGACCTGTGGCTTTTTTGATCACTTTTTTCGACTTAGTTTTTTCATCATGTTGGCACAGGTCATGACCTGTGGCGTTTTTTGATCACTTTTTTAGACTTAGTTTTTTCATAATGTCGGCACAGGTCATGACCTGTGGCGTTTTTTGATCACTTTTTTCGTTTTAGTTTTTTCATCATGTCGGCACCTGTGGCGTTTTTTGATAACTTTTTTGGACTTAGTTTTTTCATCATGTCGGCACAGGTCATGACCTGTGGCGTTTTTTGATCACTTTTTTCGTTTTAGTTTTTTCATCATGTCGGCACCTGTGGCGTTTTTTGATAACTTTTTTGGACTTAGTTTTTTCATCATGTCGGCACAGGTCATGACCTGTGGCGTTTTTTGATGGCTTTTTTTGGACTTAGTTTTTTCATCATGTCGGCACAGGTCATGACCTGTGGTGTTTTTTTATGACTTTTTTAGACTTAGTTTTTTCATCATGTCGGCATTTGTGGCGTTTTTTGATCGCTTTTTTTACTTAGTTTTTCATCATGTCGGCACAGGTCATGACCTGTGGCGTTTTTTGATCGGTTTTTTGGACTTAGTTTTTTCATCATGTCGGCACAGGTCATGACCTGTGGCGTTTTTTAGACCACTTTTTTTACTTAGTTTTTTCATAAAGTTGGCACAGGTCATGACCTGTGGCGTTTTTTGATCGCTTTTTTGGACTTAGTTTTTTCATCATGTCGGCACAGGTCATGACCTGTGGCGTTTTTTGATCACTTTTTTGTTTTAGTTTTTTCATCACGTCGGCACCTGTGGCGTTTTTTGATAACTTTTTTGGACTTAGTTTTTTCATCATGTCGGCACAGGTCATGACCTGTGGCGTTTTTTGATCACTTTTTTAGACTTAGTTTTTTCATCATGTCGGCACAGGTCATGACCTGTGGCTTTTTTGATCACTTTTTTCGACTTAGTTTTTTCATCACTTTTTTAGACTTAGTTTTTTCATCATGTCGGCATTTGTGGCGTTTTTTGATCGCTTTTTTTACTTAGTTTTTCATCATGTCGGCACAGGTCATGACCTGTGGCGTTTTTTGATCACTTTTTTAGACTTAGTTTTTTCATCATGTCGGCACAGGTCATGACCTGTGGCGTTTTTTGATCAATTTTTTGTTTTAGTTTTTTCATCATGTCGGCACAGGTCATGACCTGTGGCGTTTTTTGATCACTTTTTTAGACTTAGTTTTTTCATCATGTCGGCACAGGTCATGACCTGTGGCGTTTTTTGATCACTTTTTTATACTTAGTTTTTTTATCATGTCGGCACAGGCGTTTTTTGATCACTTTTTTCGACTTACTTTTTTCATCATGTTGGCACAGGTCATGACCTGTGGTGTTTTTTATCACTTTTTTAGTCTTAGTTTTTTCATCATGTCGGCATTTGTGGCGTTTTTTGATCGCTTTTTTTACTTAGTTTTTCATCATGTCGTCACAGGTCATGACCTGTGGCGTTTTTTGATCACTTTTTTAGACTTAGTTTTTTCATAATGTCGGCACAGGTCATGACCTGTGGCGTTTTTTGATCACTTTTTTCGTTTTAGTTTTTTCATCATGTCGGCACCTGTGACGTTTTTTGATAACTTTTTTGGACTTAGTTTTTTCATCATGTCGGCACAGGTCATGACCTGTGGCGTTTTTTGATCACTTTTTTAGACTTAGTTTTTTCATAATGTCGGCACAGGTCATGACCTGTGGCGTTTTTTGATGGCTTTTTTTGGACTTAGTTTTTTCATCATGTCGGCACAGGTCATGACCTGTGGCTTTTTTGATCACTTTTTTCGACTTAGTTTTTTCATCATGTTGGCACAGGTGTGGCGTTTTTTGATCGCTTTTTTTGGTCTTAGTTTCTTCATCATGTCGGCATAGGTCATGACCTGTGGCGTTTTTTAGACCACTTTTTTGACTTAGTTTTTTCATAAAGTCGGCACAGGTCATGACCTGTGGCGTTTTTTGATAACTTTTTTGGACTTAGTTTTTTCATCATGTCGGCACAGGTCATGACCTGTGGCGTTTTTTGATCACTTTTTTCGTTTTAGTTTTTTCATCATGTCGGCACCTGTGGCGTTTTTTGATAACTTTTTTGGACTTAGTTTTTTCATCATGTCGGCACAGGTCATGACCTGTGGCGTTTTTTGATCACTTTTTTAGACTTAGTTTTTTCATAATGTCGGCACAGGTCATGACCTGTGGCGTTTTTTGATCACTTTTTTCGTTTTAGTTTTTTCATCATGTCGGCACCTGTGGCGTTTTTTGATAACTTTTTTGGACTTAGTTTTTTCATCATGTCGGCACCTGTGGCGTTTTTTGATGGCTTTTTTTGGACTTAGTTTTTTCATCATGTCGGCACAGGTCATGACCTGTGGCTTTTTTGATCACTTTTTTCGACTTAGTTTTTTCATCATGTTGGCACAGGTCATGACCTGTGGTGTTTTTTTATCACTTTTTTAGACTTAGTTTTTTCATCATGTCGGCATTTGTGGCGTTTTTTGATCGCTTTTTTTACTTAGTTTTTCATCATGTCTTCACAGGTCATGACCTGCGGCGTTTTTTGATCACTTTTTTAGACTTAGTTTTTTCATCATGTCGCCACAGGTGTGGCGTTTTTTGATCGCTTTTTTTGGTCTTAGTTTCTTCATCATGTCGGCACAGGTCATGACCTGTGGCGTTTTTTAGACCACTTTTTTGACTTAGTTTTTTCATAAAGTCGGCACAGGTCATGACCTGTGGCGTTTTTTGATAACTTTTTTGGACTTAGTTTTTTCATCATGTCGGCACAGGTCATGACCTGTGGCGTTTTTTGATCACTTTTTTCGTTTTAGTTTTTTCATCATGTCGGCACCTGTGGCGTTTTTTGATAACTTTTTTGGACTTAGTTTTTTCATCATGTCGGCACAGGTCATGACCTGTGGCGTTTTTTGATCACTTTTTTAGACTTAGTTTTTTCATAATGTCGGCACAGGTCATGACCTGTGGCGTTTTTTGATCACTTTTTTAGACTTAGTTTTTTCATCATGTCGGCACAGGTCATGACCTGTGGCGTTTTTTGATCACTTTTTTCGTTTTAGTTTTTTCATCATGTTGGCACCTGTGGCGTTTTTTGATAACTTTTTTGGACTTAGTTTTTTCATCATGTCGGCACAGGTCATGACCTGTGGGGTTTTTTGATCACTTTTTTAGACTTAGTTTTTTCATAATGTCGGCACAGGTCATGACCTGTGGCGTTTTTGATCACTTTTTTAGACTTAGTTTTTTCATCATGTCGGCATTTGTGGCGTTTTTTGATCCCTTTTTTTACTTAGTTTTTCATCATGTCGGCACAGGTCCATGACCTGTGGCGTTTTTTGATCGGTTTTTTGGACTTAGTTTTTTCATCATGTCGGCACAGGTCATGACCTGTGGCGTTTTTTGATCACTTTTTTGTTTTAGTTTTTTCATCATGTCGGCACCTGTGGCGTTTTTTGATAACTTTTTTGGACTTAGTTTTTTCATCATGTCGGCACAGGTCATGACCTGTGGTGTTTTTTTATCACTTTTTTAGACTTAGTTTTTTCATCATGTCGGCATTTGTGGCGTTTTTTGATCGCTTTTTTTACTTAGTTTTTCATCATGTCGGCACAGGTCATGACCTGTGGCGTTTTTTAGACCACTTTTTTTACTTAGTTTTTTCATAAAGTTGGCACAGGTCATGACCTGTGGCGTTTTTTGATCGCTTTTTTGGACTTAGTTTTTTCATCATGTCGGCACAGGTCATGACCTGTGGCGTTTTTTGATCACTTTTTTAGACTTAGTTTTTTCATCATGTCGGCACAGGTCATGATCTGTGGCGTTTTTTGATCACTTTTTTAGACTTAGTTTTTTCATCATGTCGGCACAGGTCATGACCTGTGGCGTTTTTTGATCACTTTTTTGTTTTAGTTTTTTCATCATGTCGGCACATGTCATGACCTGTGGCGTTTTTTGAACACTTTTTTAGACTTAGTTTTTTCATCATGTCGGCACAGGTCATGACCTGTGGCGTTTTTTGATCACTTTTTTATACTTAGTTTTTCATCATGTCGGCACAGGTCATGACCTGTGGCGTTTTTTTATCACTTTTTTGTTTTAGTTTTTTCATCATGTCGGCACCTGTGGCGTTTTTTGATAACTTTTTGGGACTTAGTTTTTTCATCATGTCGGCACAGGTCATGACCTGTGGCGTTTTTTGATCACTTTTTTAGACTTAGTTTTTTCATCATGTCGGCACAGGTCATGACCTGTGGTGTTTTTTTATCACTTTTTTAGACTTAGTTTTTTCATCATGTCGGCATTTGTGGCGTTTTTTGATCGCTTTTTTTACTTAGTTTTTCATCATGTCGGCACAGGTCATGACCTGCGGCGTTTTTTGATCACTTTTTTAGACTTAGTTTTTTCATCATGTCGGCACAGGTCATGACCTGTGGCGTTTTTTGATCACTTTTTTATACTTAGTTTTTTTATCATGTCGGCACAGGCGTTTTTTGATCGCTTTTTTCGACTTAGTTTTTTCATCATGTTGGCACAGGTCATGACCTGTGGTGTTTTTTATCACTTTTTTAGTCTTAGTTTTTTCATCATGTCGGCATTTGTGGCGTTTTTTGATCGCTTTTTTTACTTAGTTTTTCATCATGTCGGCACAGGTCATGACCTGTGGCGTTTTTTGATCACTTTTTAGACTTAGTTTTTTCATAATGTCGGCACCTGTGGCGTTTTTTGATCACTTTTTTCGTTTTAGTTTTTTCATCATGTCGGCACCTGTGGCGTTTTTTGATAACTTTTTTGGACTTAGTTTTTTCATCATGTCGGCACAGGTTATGACCTGTGGCGTTTTTTGATCACTTTTTTAGACTTAGTTTTTTCATAATGTCGGCACAGGTCATAACCTGTGGCGTTTTTTGACCACTTTTTTAGACTTAGTTTTTTCATCATGTCGGCACAGGTCATGACCTGTGGCGTTTTTTGATCGCTTTTTTGGACTTAGTTTTTTCATCATGTCGGCACAGGTCATGACCTGTGGCTTTTTTGATCACTTTTTTCGACTTAGTTTTTTCATCATGTTGGCACAGGTCATGACCTGTGGTGTTTTTTTATCACATTTTTAGACTTAGTTTTTTCATCATGTCGGCATTTGTGGCGTTTTTTGATCGGTTTTTTTACTTAGTTTTTCCTCATGTCGGCACAGGTCATGACCTGTGGCGTTTTTTAGACCACTTTTTTTACTTAGTTTTTTCATAAAGTTGGCACAGGTCATGACCTGTGGCGTTTTTTGATCACTTTTTTGTTTTAGTTTTTTCATCATGTCGGCACAGGTCATGACCTGTGGCGTTTTTTGAACACTTTTTTAGACTTAGTTTTTTCATCATGTCGGCACTGGTCATGACCTGTGGCGTTTTTTGATCACTTTTTTCGTTTTAGTTTTTTCATCATGTCGGCACCTGTGGCGTTTTTTGATAACTTTTTTGGACTTAGTTTTTTCATCATGTCGGCACAGGTCATGACCTGTGGCGTTTTTTGATCACTTTTTTAGACTTAGTTTTTTCATAATGTCGGCACAGGTCATGACCTGTGGCGTTTTTTGATGGCTTTTTTTGGACTTAGTTTTTTCATCATGTCGGCACAGGTCATGACCTGTGGCTTTTTTGATCACTTTTTTCGACTTAGTTTTTTCATCATGTTGGCACAGGTGTGGCGTTTTTTGATCGCTTTTTTTGGTCTTAGTTTCTTCATCATGTCGGCACAGGTCATGACCTGTGGCGTTTTTTAGACCACTTTTTTGACTTAGTTTTTTCATAAAGTCGGCACAGGTCATGACCTGTGGCGTTTTTTGATAACTTTTTTGGACTTAGTTTTTTCATCATGTCGGCACAGGTCATGACCTGTGGCGTTTTTTGATCACTTTTTTCGTTTTAGTTTTTTCATCATGTCGGCACCTGTGGCGTTTTTTGATAACTTTTTTGGACTTAGTTTTTTCATCATGTCGGCACAGGTCATGACCTGTGGCGTTTTTTGATCACTTTTTTAGACTTAGTTTTTTCATCATGTCGGCACCTGTGGCGTTTTTTGATGGCTTTTTTTGGACTTAGTTTTTTCATCATGTCGGCACAGGTCATGACCTGTGGCTTTTTTGATCACTTTTTTCGACTTAGTTTTTTCATCATGTTGGCACAGGTCATGACCTGTGGTGTTTTTTTATCACTTTTTTAGACTTAGTTTTTTCATCATGTCGGCATTTGTGGCGTTTTTTGATCGCTTTTTTTACTTAGTTTTTCATCATGTCTTCACAGGTCATGACCTGCGGCGTTTTTTGATCACTTTTTTAGACTTAGTTTTTTCATCATGTCGCCACAGGTGTGGCGTTTTTTGATCGCTTTTTTTGGTCTTAGTTTCTTCATCATGTCGGCACAGGTCATGACCTGTGGCGTTTTTTAGACCACTTTTTTGACTTAGTTTTTTCATAAAGTCGGCACAGGTCATGACCTGTGGCGTTTTTTGATAACTTTTTTGGACTTAGTTTTTTCATCATGTCGGCACAGGTCATGACCTGTGGCGTTTTTTGATCACTTTTTTCGTTTTAGTTTTTTCATCATGTCGGCACCTGTGGCGTTTTTTGATAACTTTTTTGGACTTAGTTTTTTCATCATGTCGGCACAGGTCATGACCTGTGGCGTTTTTTGATCACTTTTTTAGACTTAGTTTTTTCATAATGTCGGCACAGGTCATGACCTGTGGCGTTTTTTGATCACTTTTTTAGACTTAGTTTTTTCATCATGTCGGCACAGGTCATGACCTGTGGCGTTTTTTGATCACTTTTTTCGTTTTAGTTTTTTCATCATGTTGGCACCTGTGGCGTTTTTTGATAACTTTTTTGGACTTAGTTTTTTCATCATGTCGGCACAGGTCATGACCTGTGGGGTTTTTTGATCACTTTTTTAGACTTAGTTTTTTCATAATGTCGGCACAGGTCATGACCTGTGGCGTTTTTGATCACTTTTTTAGACTTAGTTTTTTCATCATGTCGGCATTTGTGGCGTTTTTTGATCCCTTTTTTTACTTAGTTTTTCATCATGTCGGCACAGGTCCATGACCTGTGGCGTTTTTTGATCGGTTTTTTGGACTTAGTTTTTTCATCATGTCGGCACAGGTCATGACCTGTGGCGTTTTTTGATCACTTTTTTGTTTTAGTTTTTTCATCATGTCGGCACCTGTGGCGTTTTTTGATAACTTTTTTGGACTTAGTTTTTTCATCATGTCGGCACAGGTCATGACCTGTGGTGTTTTTTTATCACTTTTTTAGACTTAGTTTTTTCATCATGTCGGCATTTGTGGCGTTTTTTGATCGCTTTTTTTACTTAGTTTTTCATCATGTCGGCACAGGTCATGACCTGTGGCGTTTTTTAGACCACTTTTTTTACTTAGTTTTTTCATAAAGTTGGCACAGGTCATGACCTGTGGCGTTTTTTGATCGCTTTTTTGGACTTAGTTTTTTCATCATGTCGGCACAGGTCATGACCTGTGGCGTTTTTTGATCACTTTTTTAGACTTAGTTTTTTCATCATGTCGGCACAGGTCATGATCTGTGGCGTTTTTTGATCACTTTTTTAGACTTAGTTTTTTCATCATGTCGGCACAGGTCATGACCTGTGGCGTTTTTTGATCACTTTTTTGTTTTAGTTTTTTCATCATGTCGGCACATGTCATGACCTGTGGCGTTTTTTGAACACTTTTTTAGACTTAGTTTTTTCATCATGTCGGCACAGGTCATGACCTGTGGCGTTTTTTGATCACTTTTTTATACTTAGTTTTTCATCATGTCGGCACAGGTCATGACCTGTGGCGTTTTTTTATCACTTTTTTGTTTTAGTTTTTTCATCATGTCGGCACCTGTGGCGTTTTTTGATAACTTTTTTGGACTTAGTTTTTTCATCATGTCGGCACAGGTCATGACCTGTGGCGTTTTTTGATCACTTTTTTAGACTTAGTTTTTTCATCATGTCGGCACAGGTCATGACCTGTGGTGTTTTTTTATCACTTTTTTAGACTTAGTTTTTTCATCATGTCGGCATTTGTGGCGTTTTTTGATCGCTTTTTTTACTTAGTTTTTCATCATGTCGGCACAGGTCATGACCTGCGGCGTTTTTTGATCACTTTTTTAGACTTAGTTTTTTCATCATGTCGGCACAGGTCATGACCTGTGGCGTTTTTTGATCACTTTTTTATACTTAGTTTTTTTATCATGTCGGCACAGGCGTTTTTTGATCGCTTTTTTCGACTTAGTTTTTTCATCATGTTGGCACAGGTCATGACCTGTGGTGTTTTTTATCACTTTTTTAGTCTTAGTTTTTTCATCATGTCGGCATTTGTGGCGTTTTTTGATCGCTTTTTTTACTTAGTTTTTCATCATGTCGGCACAGGTCATGACCTGTGGCGTTTTTTGATCACTTTTTAGACTTAGTTTTTTCATAATGTCGGCACCTGTGGCGTTTTTTGATCACTTTTTTCGTTTTAGTTTTTTCATCATGTCGGCACCTGTGGCGTTTTTTGATAACTTTTTTGGACTTAGTTTTTTCATCATGTCGGCACAGGTTATGACCTGTGGCGTTTTTTGATCACTTTTTTAGACTTAGTTTTTTCATAATGTCGGCACAGGTCATAACCTGTGGCGTTTTTTGACCACTTTTTTAGACTTAGTTTTTTCATCATGTCGGCACAGGTCATGACCTGTGGCGTTTTTTGATCGCTTTTTTGGACTTAGTTTTTTCATCATGTCGGCACAGGTCATGACCTGTGGCTTTTTTGATCACTTTTTTCGACTTAGTTTTTTCATCATGTTGGCACAGGTCATGACCTGTGGTGTTTTTTTATCACATTTTTAGACTTAGTTTTTTCATCATGTCGGCATTTGTGGCGTTTTTTGATCGGTTTTTTTACTTAGTTTTTCCTCATGTCGGCACAGGTCATGACCTGTGGCGTTTTTTAGACCACTTTTTTTACTTAGTTTTTTCATAAAGTTGGCACAGGTCATGACCTGTGGCGTTTTTTGATCACTTTTTTGTTTTAGTTTTTTCATCATGTCGGCACAGGTCATGACCTGTGGCGTTTTTTGAACACTTTTTTAGACTTAGTTTTTTCATCATGTCGGCACTGGTCATGACCTGTGGCGTTTTTTGATCACTTTTTTCGTTTTAGTTTTTTCATCATGTCGGCACCTGTGGCGTTTTTTGATAACTTTTTTGGACTTAGTTTTTTCATCATGTCGGCACAGGTCATGACCTGTGGCGTTTTTTGATCACTTTTTTAGACTTAGTTTTTTCATAATGTCGGCACAGGTCATGACCTGTGGCGTTTTTTGATGGCTTTTTTTGGACTTAGTTTTTTCATCATGTCGGCACAGGTCATGACCTGTGGCTTTTTTGATCACTTTTTTCGACTTAGTTTTTTCATCATGTTGGCACAGGTGTGGCGTTTTTTGATCGCTTTTTTTGGTCTTAGTTTCTTCATCATGTCGGCACAGGTCATGACCTGTGGCGTTTTTTAGACCACTTTTTTGACTTAGTTTTTTCATAAAGTCGGCACAGGTCATGACCTGTGGCGTTTTTTGATAACTTTTTTGGACTTAGTTTTTTCATCATGTCGGCACAGGTCATGACCTGTGGCGTTTTTTGATCACTTTTTTCGTTTTAGTTTTTTCATCATGTCGGCACCTGTGGCGTTTTTTGATAACTTTTTTGGACTTAGTTTTTTCATCATGTCGGCACAGGTCATGACCTGTGGCGTTTTTTGATCACTTTTTTAGACTTAGTTTTTTTCATAATGTCGGCACAGGTCATGACCTGTGGCGTTTTTTGATCACTTTTTTCGTTTTAGTTTTTTCATCATGTCGGCACCTGTGGCGTTTTTTGATAACTTTTTTGGACTTAGTTTTTTCATCATGTCGGCACCTGTGGCGTTTTTTGATGGCTTTTTTTGGACTTAGTTTTTTCATCATGTCGGCACAGGTCATGACCTGTGGCTTTTTTGATCACTTTTTTCGACTTAGTTTTTTCATCATGTTGGCACAGGTCATGACCTGTGGTGTTTTTTTATCACTTTTTTAGACTTAGTTTTTTCATCATGTCGGCATTTGTGGCGTTTTTTGATCGCTTTTTTTACTTAGTTTTTCATCATGTCTTCACAGGTCATGACCTGCGGCGTTTTTTGATCACTTTTTTAGACTTAGTTTTTTCATCATGTCGCCACAGGTGTGGCGTTTTTTGATCGCTTTTTTTGGTCTTAGTTTCTTCATCATGTCGGCACAGGTCATGACCTGTGGCGTTTTTTAGACCACTTTTTTGACTTAGTTTTTTCATAAAGTCGGCACAGGTCATGACCTGTGGCGTTTTTTGATAACTTTTTTGGACTTAGTTTTTTCATCATGTCGGCACAGGTCATGACCTGTGGCGTTTTTTGATCACTTTTTTCGTTTTAGTTTTTTCATCATGTCGGCACCTGTGGCGTTTTTTGATAACTTTTTTGGACTTAGTTTTTTCATCATGTCGGCACAGGTCATGACCTGTGGCGTTTTTTGATCACTTTTTTAGACTTAGTTTTTTCATAATGTCGGCACAGGTCATGACCTGTGGCGTTTTTTGATCACTTTTTTAGACTTAGTTTTTTCATCATGTCGGCACAGGTCATGACCTGTGGCGTTTTTTGATCACTTTTTTCGTTTTAGTTTTTTCATCATGTTGGCACCTGTGGCGTTTTTTGATAACTTTTTTGGACTTAGTTTTTTCATCATGTCGGCACAGGTCATGACCTGTGGGGTTTTTTGATCACTTTTTTAGACTTAGTTTTTTCATAATGTCGGCACAGGTCATGACCTGTGGCGTTTTTGATCACTTTTTTAGACTTAGTTTTTTCATCATGTCGGCATTTGTGGCGTTTTTTGATCCCTTTTTTTACTTAGTTTTTCATCATGTCGGCACAGGTCCATGACCTGTGGCGTTTTTTGATCGGTTTTTTGGACTTAGTTTTTTCATCATGTCGGCACAGGTCATGACCTGTGGCGTTTTTTGATCACTTTTTTGTTTTAGTTTTTTCATCATGTCGGCACCTGTGGCGTTTTTTGATAACTTTTTTGGACTTAGTTTTTTCATCATGTCGGCACAGGTCATGACCTGTG
The DNA here is from genome assembly GCA_964059195.1 of Ectobius pallidus. Lineage (NCBI taxonomy): Eukaryota > Metazoa > Arthropoda > Insecta > Blattodea > Ectobiidae > Ectobius > Ectobius pallidus. Next base: position 142,294,810 of record CAXKWD010000006.1, read on the forward strand.
GTGTTTTTTTATCACTTTTTTAGACTTAGTTTTTTCATCATGTCGGCATTTGTGGCGTTTTTTGATCGCTTTTTTTACTTAGTTTTTCATCATGTCGGCACAGGTCATGACCTGTGGCGTTTTTTAGACCACTTTTTTTACTTAGTTTTTTCATAAAGTTGGCACAGGTCATGACCTGTGGCGTTTTTTGATCGCTTTTTTGGACTTAGTTTTTTCATCATGTCGGCACAGGTCATGACCTGTGGCGTTTTTTGATCACTTTTTTAGACTTAGTTTTTTCATCATGTCGGCACAGGTCATGATCTGTGGCGTTTTTTGATCACTTTTTTAGACTTAGTTTTTTCATCATGTCGGCACAGGTCATGACCTGTGGCGTTTTTTGATCACTTTTTTGTTTTAGTTTTTTCATCATGTCGGCACATGTCATGACCTGTGGCGTTTTTTGAACACTTTTTTAGACTTAGTTTTTTCATCATGTCGGCACAGGTCATGACCTGTGGCGTTTTTTGATCACTTTTTTATACTTAGTTTTTCATCATGTCGGCACAGGTCATGACCTGTGGCGTTTTTTTATCACTTTTTTGTTTTAGTTTTTTCATCATGTCGGCACCTGTGGCGTTTTTTGATAACTTTTTTGGACTTAGTTTTTTCATCATGTCGGCACAGGTCATGACCTGTGGCGTTTTTTGATCACTTTTTTAGACTTAGTTTTTTCATCATGTCGGCACAGGTCATGACCTGTGGTGTTTTTTTATCACTTTTTTAGACTTAGTTTTTTCATCATGTCGGCATTTGTGGCGTTTTTTGATCGCTTTTTTTACTTAGTTTTTCATCATGTCGGCACAGGTCATGACCTGCGGCGTTTTTTGATCACTTTTTTAGACTTAGTTTTTTCATCATGTCGGCACAGGTCATGACCTGTGGCGTTTTTTGATCACTTTTTTATACTTAGTTTTTTTATCATGTCGGCACAGGCGTTTTTTGATCGCTTTTTTCGACTTAGTTTTTTCATCATGTTGGCACAGGTCATGACCTGTGGTGTTTTTTATCACTTTTTTAGTCTTAGTTTTTTCATCATGTCGGCATTTGTGGCGTTTTTTGATCGCTTTTTTTACTTAGTTTTTCATCATGTCGGCACAGGTCATGACCTGTGGCGTTTTTTGATCACTTTTTAGACTTAGTTTTTTCATAATGTCGGCACCTGTGGCGTTTTTTGATCACTTTTTTCGTTTTAGTTTTTTCATCATGTCGGCACCTGTGGCGTTTTTTGATAACTTTTTTGGACTTAGTTTTTTCATCATGTCGGCACAGGTTATGACCTGTGGCGTTTTTTGATCACTTTTTTAGACTTAGTTTTTTCATAATGTCGGCACAGGTCATAACCTGTGGCGTTTTTTGACCACTTTTTTAGACTTAGTTTTTTCATCATGTCGGCACAGGTCATGACCTGTGGCGTTTTTTGATCGCTTTTTTGGACTTAGTTTTTTCATCATGTCGGCACAGGTCATGACCTGTGGCTTTTTTGATCACTTTTTTCGACTTAGTTTTTTCAACATGTGCCGACATGATGAAAAAACTAAGTCCAAAAAAGTTATCAAAAAACGCCACAGGTGCCGACATGATGAAAAAACTAAAACAAAAAAGTGATAAAAAAACGCCACAGGTCATGACCTGTGCCGACATGATGAAAAACTAAGTATAAAAAAGTGATCAAAAAACGCCACAGGTCATGACCTGTGCCGACATGATGAAAAAACTAAGTCTAAAAAAGTGTTCAAAAAACGCCACAGGTCATGACATGTGCCGACATGATGAAAAAACTAAAACAAAAAAGTGATCAAAAAACGCCACAGGTCATGACCTGTGCCGACATGATGAAAAAACTAAGTCTAAAAAAGTGATCAAAAAACGCCACAGATCATGACCTGTGCCGACATGATGAAAAAACTAAGTCTAAAAAAGTGATCAAAAAACGCCACAGGTCATGACCTGTGCCGACATGATGAAAAAACTAAGTCCAAAAAAGCGATCAAAAAACGCCACAGGTCATGACCTGTGCCAACTTTATGAAAAAACTAAGTAAAAAAAGTGGTCTAAAAAACGCCACAGGTCATGACCTGTGCCGACATGATGAAAAACTAAGTAAAAAAAGCGATCAAAAAACGCCACAAATGCCGACATGATGAAAAAACTAAGTCTAAAAAAGTGATAAAAAAACACCACAGGTCATGACCTGTGCCGACATGATGAAAAAACTAAGTCCAAAAAAGTTATCAAAAAACGCCACAGGTGCCGACATGATGAAAAAACTAAAACAAAAAAGTGATCAAAAAACGCCACAGGTCATGACCTGTGCCGACATGATGAAAAAACTAAGTCCAAAAAACCGATCAAAAAACGCCACAGGTCATGGACCTGTGCCGACATGATGAAAAACTAAGTAAAAAAAGGGATCAAAAAACGCCACAAATGCCGACATGATGAAAAAACTAAGTCTAAAAAAGTGATCAAAAACGCCACAGGTCATGACCTGTGCCGACATTATGAAAAAACTAAGTCTAAAAAAGTGATCAAAAAACCCCACAGGTCATGACCTGTGCCGACATGATGAAAAAACTAAGTCCAAAAAAGTTATCAAAAAACGCCACAGGTGCCAACATGATGAAAAAACTAAAACGAAAAAAGTGATCAAAAAACGCCACAGGTCATGACCTGTGCCGACATGATGAAAAAACTAAGTCTAAAAAAGTGATCAAAAAACGCCACAGGTCATGACCTGTGCCGACATTATGAAAAAACTAAGTCTAAAAAAGTGATCAAAAAACGCCACAGGTCATGACCTGTGCCGACATGATGAAAAAACTAAGTCCAAAAAAGTTATCAAAAAACGCCACAGGTGCCGACATGATGAAAAAACTAAAACGAAAAAAGTGATCAAAAAACGCCACAGGTCATGACCTGTGCCGACATGATGAAAAAACTAAGTCCAAAAAAGTTATCAAAAAACGCCACAGGTCATGACCTGTGCCGACTTTATGAAAAAACTAAGTCAAAAAAGTGGTCTAAAAAACGCCACAGGTCATGACCTGTGCCGACATGATGAAGAAACTAAGACCAAAAAAAGCGATCAAAAAACGCCACACCTGTGGCGACATGATGAAAAAACTAAGTCTAAAAAAGTGATCAAAAAACGCCGCAGGTCATGACCTGTGAAGACATGATGAAAAACTAAGTAAAAAAAGCGATCAAAAAACGCCACAAATGCCGACATGATGAAAAAACTAAGTCTAAAAAAGTGATAAAAAAACACCACAGGTCATGACCTGTGCCAACATGATGAAAAAACTAAGTCGAAAAAAGTGATCAAAAAAGCCACAGGTCATGACCTGTGCCGACATGATGAAAAAACTAAGTCCAAAAAAAGCCATCAAAAAACGCCACAGGTGCCGACATGATGAAAAAACTAAGTCCAAAAAAGTTATCAAAAAACGCCACAGGTGCCGACATGATGAAAAAACTAAAACGAAAAAAGTGATCAAAAAACGCCACAGGTCATGACCTGTGCCGACATTATGAAAAAACTAAGTCTAAAAAAGTGATCAAAAAACGCCACAGGTCATGACCTGTGCCGACATGATGAAAAAACTAAGTCCAAAAAAGTTATCAAAAAACGCCACAGGTGCCGACATGATGAAAAAACTAAAACGAAAAAAGTGATCAAAAAACGCCACAGGTCATGACCTGTGCCGACATGATGAAAAAACTAAGTCCAAAAAAGTTATCAAAAAACGCCACAGGTCATGACCTGTGCCGACTTTATGAAAAAACTAAGTCAAAAAAGTGGTCTAAAAAACGCCACAGGTCATGACCTGTGCCGACATGATGAAGAAACTAAGACCAAAAAAAGCGATCAAAAAACGCCACACCTGTGCCAACATGATGAAAAAACTAAGTCGAAAAAAGTGATCAAAAAAGCCACAGGTCATGACCTGTGCCGACATGATGAAAAAACTAAGTCCAAAAAAAGCCATCAAAAAACGCCACAGGTCATGACCTGTGCCGACATTATGAAAAAACTAAGTCTAAAAAAGTGATCAAAAAACGCCACAGGTCATGACCTGTGCCGACATGATGAAAAAACTAAGTCCAAAAAAGTTATCAAAAAACGCCACAGGTGCCGACATGATGAAAAAACTAAAACGAAAAAAGTGATCAAAAAACGCCACAGGTCATGACCAGTGCCGACATGATGAAAAAACTAAGTCTAAAAAAGTGTTCAAAAAACGCCACAGGTCATGACCTGTGCCGACATGATGAAAAAACTAAAACAAAAAAGTGATCAAAAAACGCCACAGGTCATGACCTGTGCCAACTTTATGAAAAAACTAAGTAAAAAAAGTGGTCTAAAAAACGCCACAGGTCATGACCTGTGCCGACATGAGGAAAAACTAAGTAAAAAAACCGATCAAAAAACGCCACAAATGCCGACATGATGAAAAAACTAAGTCTAAAAATGTGATAAAAAAACACCACAGGTCATGACCTGTGCCAACATGATGAAAAAACTAAGTCGAAAAAAGTGATCAAAAAAGCCACAGGTCATGACCTGTGCCGACATGATGAAAAAACTAAGTCCAAAAAAGCGATCAAAAAACGCCACAGGTCATGACCTGTGCCGACATGATGAAAAAACTAAGTCTAAAAAAGTGGTCAAAAAACGCCACAGGTTATGACCTGTGCCGACATTATGAAAAAACTAAGTCTAAAAAAGTGATCAAAAAACGCCACAGGTCATAACCTGTGCCGACATGATGAAAAAACTAAGTCCAAAAAAGTTATCAAAAAACGCCACAGGTGCCGACATGATGAAAAAACTAAAACGAAAAAAGTGATCAAAAAACGCCACAGGTGCCGACATTATGAAAAAACTAAGTCTAAAAAGTGATCAAAAAACGCCACAGGTCATGACCTGTGCCGACATGATGAAAAACTAAGTAAAAAAAGCGATCAAAAAACGCCACAAATGCCGACATGATGAAAAAACTAAGACTAAAAAAGTGATAAAAAACACCACAGGTCATGACCTGTGCCAACATGATGAAAAAACTAAGTCGAAAAAAGCGATCAAAAAACGCCTGTGCCGACATGATAAAAAAACTAAGTATAAAAAAGTGATCAAAAAACGCCACAGGTCATGACCTGTGCCGACATGATGAAAAAACTAAGTCTAAAAAAGTGATCAAAAAACGCCGCAGGTCATGACCTGTGCCGACATGATGAAAAACTAAGTAAAAAAAGCGATCAAAAAACGCCACAAATGCCGACATGATGAAAAAACTAAGTCTAAAAAAGTGATAAAAAAACACCACAGGTCATGACCTGTGCCGACATGATGAAAAAACTAAGTCTAAAAAAGTGATCAAAAAACGCCACAGGTCATGACCTGTGCCGACATGATGAAAAAACTAAGTCCAAAAAAGTTATCAAAAAACGCCACAGGTGCCGACATGATGAAAAAACTAAAACAAAAAAGTGATAAAAAAACGCCACAGGTCATGACCTGTGCCGACATGATGAAAAACTAAGTATAAAAAAGTGATCAAAAAACGCCACAGGTCATGACCTGTGCCGACATGATGAAAAAACTAAGTCTAAAAAAGTGTTCAAAAAACGCCACAGGTCATGACATGTGCCGACATGATGAAAAAACTAAAACAAAAAAGTGATCAAAAAACGCCACAGGTCATGACCTGTGCCGACATGATGAAAAAACTAAGTCTAAAAAAGTGATCAAAAAACGCCACAGATCATGACCTGTGCCGACATGATGAAAAAACTAAGTCTAAAAAAGTGATCAAAAAACGCCACAGGTCATGACCTGTGCCGACATGATGAAAAAACTAAGTCCAAAAAAGCGATCAAAAAACGCCACAGGTCATGACCTGTGCCAACTTTATGAAAAAACTAAGTAAAAAAAGTGGTCTAAAAAACGCCACAGGTCATGACCTGTGCCGACATGATGAAAAACTAAGTAAAAAAAGCGATCAAAAAACGCCACAAATGCCGACATGATGAAAAAACTAAGTCTAAAAAAGTGATAAAAAAACACCACAGGTCATGACCTGTGCCGACATGATGAAAAAACTAAGTCCAAAAAAGTTATCAAAAAACGCCACAGGTGCCGACATGATGAAAAAACTAAAACAAAAAAGTGATCAAAAAACGCCACAGGTCATGACCTGTGCCGACATGATGAAAAAACTAAGTCCAAAAAACCGATCAAAAAACGCCACAGGTCATGGACCTGTGCCGACATGATGAAAAACTAAGTAAAAAAAGGGATCAAAAAACGCCACAAATGCCGACATGATGAAAAAACTAAGTCTAAAAAAGTGATCAAAAACGCCACAGGTCATGACCTGTGCCGACATTATGAAAAAACTAAGTCTAAAAAAGTGATCAAAAAACCCCACAGGTCATGACCTGTGCCGACATGATGAAAAAACTAAGTCCAAAAAAGTTATCAAAAAACGCCACAGGTGCCAACATGATGAAAAAACTAAAACGAAAAAAGTGATCAAAAAACGCCACAGGTCATGACCTGTGCCGACATGATGAAAAAACTAAGTCTAAAAAAGTGATCAAAAAACGCCACAGGTCATGACCTGTGCCGACATTATGAAAAAACTAAGTCTAAAAAAGTGATCAAAAAACGCCACAGGTCATGACCTGTGCCGACATGATGAAAAAACTAAGTCCAAAAAAGTTATCAAAAAACGCCACAGGTGCCGACATGATGAAAAAACTAAAACGAAAAAAGTGATCAAAAAACGCCACAGGTCATGACCTGTGCCGACATGATGAAAAAACTAAGTCCAAAAAAGTTATCAAAAAACGCCACAGGTCATGACCTGTGCCGACTTTATGAAAAAACTAAGTCAAAAAAGTGGTCTAAAAAACGCCACAGGTCATGACCTGTGCCGACATGATGAAGAAACTAAGACCAAAAAAAGCGATCAAAAAACGCCACACCTGTGGCGACATGATGAAAAAACTAAGTCTAAAAAAGTGATCAAAAAACGCCGCAGGTCATGACCTGTGAAGACATGATGAAAAACTAAGTAAAAAAAGCGATCAAAAAACGCCACAAATGCCGACATGATGAAAAAACTAAGTCTAAAAAAGTGATAAAAAAACACCACAGGTCATGACCTGTGCCAACATGATGAAAAAACTAAGTCGAAAAAAGTGATCAAAAAAGCCACAGGTCATGACCTGTGCCGACATGATGAAAAAACTAAGTCCAAAAAAAGCCATCAAAAAACGCCACAGGTGCCGACATGATGAAAAAACTAAGTCCAAAAAAGTTATCAAAAAACGCCACAGGTGCCGACATGATGAAAAAACTAAAACGAAAAAAGTGATCAAAAAACGCCACAGGTCATGACCTGTGCCGACATTATGAAAAAACTAAGTCTAAAAAAGTGATCAAAAAACGCCACAGGTCATGACCTGTGCCGACATGATGAAAAAACTAAGTCCAAAAAAGTTATCAAAAAACGCCACAGGTGCCGACATGATGAAAAAACTAAAACGAAAAAAGTGATCAAAAAACGCCACAGGTCATGACCTGTGCCGACATGATGAAAAAACTAAGTCCAAAAAAGTTATCAAAAAACGCCACAGGTCATGACCTGTGCCGACTTTATGAAAAAACTAAGTCAAAAAAGTGGTCTAAAAAACGCCACAGGTCATGACCTATGCCGACATGATGAAGAAACTAAGACCAAAAAAAGCGATCAAAAAACGCCACACCTGTGCCAACATGATGAAAAAACTAAGTCGAAAAAAGTGATCAAAAAAGCCACAGGTCATGACCTGTGCCGACATGATGAAAAAACTAAGTCCAAAAAAAGCCATCAAAAAACGCCACAGGTCATGACCTGTGCCGACATTATGAAAAAACTAAGTCTAAAAAAGTGATCAAAAAACGCCACAGGTCATGACCTGTGCCGACATGATGAAAAAACTAAGTCCAAAAAAGTTATCAAAAAACGTCACAGGTGCCGACATGATGAAAAAACTAAAACGAAAAAAGTGATCAAAAAACGCCACAGGTCATGACCTGTGCCGACATTATGAAAAAACTAAGTCTAAAAAAGTGATCAAAAAACGCCACAGGTCATGACCTGTGACGACATGATGAAAAACTAAGTAAAAAAAGCGATCAAAAAACGCCACAAATGCCGACATGATGAAAAAACTAAGACTAAAAAAGTGATAAAAAACACCACAGGTCATGACCTGTGCCAACATGATGAAAAAAGTAAGTCGAAAAAAGTGATCAAAAAACGCCTGTGCCGACATGATAAAAAAACTAAGTATAAAAAAGTGATCAAAAAACGCCACAGGTCATGACCTGTGCCGACATGATGAAAAAACTAAGTCTAAAAAAGTGATCAAAAAACGCCACAGGTCATGACCTGTGCCGACATGATGAAAAAACTAAAACAAAAAATTGATCAAAAAACGCCACAGGTCATGACCTGTGCCGACATGATGAAAAAACTAAGTCTAAAAAAGTGATCAAAAAACGCCACAGGTCATGACCTGTGCCGACATGATGAAAAACTAAGTAAAAAAAGCGATCAAAAAACGCCACAAATGCCGACATGATGAAAAAACTAAGACTAAAAAAGTGATAAAAAACGCCACAGGTCATGACCTGTGCCAACATGATGAAAAAACTAAGTCGAAAAAAGTGATCAAAAAACGCCTGTGCCGACATGATAAAAAAACTAAGTATAAAAAAGTGATCAAAAAACGCCACAGGTCATGACCTGTGCCGACATGATGAAAAAACTAAGTCTAAAAAAGTGATCAAAAAACGCCGCAGGTCATGACCTGTGCCGACATGATGAAAAACTAAGTAAAAAAAGCGATCAAAAAACGCCACAAATGCCGACATGATGAAAAAACTAAGTCTAAAAAAGTGATAAAAAAACACCACAGGTCATGACTTGTGCCGACATGATGAAAAAACTAAGTCTAAAAAAGTGACCAAAAAACGCCACAGGTCATGACCTGTGCCGACATGATGAAAAAACTAAGTCCAAAAAACCGATCAAAAAACGCCACAGGTCATGACCTGTGCCGACATGATGAAAAACTAAGTAAAAAAAGCGATCAAAAAACGCCACAAATGCCGACATGATGAAAAAACTAAGTCTAAAAAAGTGATAAAAAAAACACCACAGGTCATGACCTGTGCCAACATGATGAAAAAACTAAGTCGAAAAAAGTGATCAAAAAAGCCACAGGTCATGACCTGTGCCGACATGATGAAAAAACTAAGTCCAAAAAAAGCCATCAAAAAACGCCACAGGTCATGACCTGTGCCGACATTATGAAAAAACTAAGTCTAAAAAAGTGATCAAAAAACGCCACAGGTCATGACCTGTGCCGACATGATGAAAAAACTAAGTCCAAAAAAGTTATCAAAAAACGCCACAGGTGCCGACATGATGAAAAAACTAAAACAAAAAAGTGATCAAAAAACGCCACAGGTCATGACCTGTGCCGACATGATGAAAAAACTAAGTCTAAAAAAGTGATCAAAAAACGCCACAGGTCATGACCTGTGCCGACATGCTGAAAAAACTAAGTCCAAAAAAGCGATCAAAAAACGCCACAGGTCATGACCTGTGCCAACTTTATGAAAAAACTAAGTAAAAAAAGTGGTCTAAAAAACGCCACAGGTCATGACCTGTGCCGACATGATGAAAAAACTAAGTCCAAAAAACCGATCAAAAAACGCCACATGTGCCGACATGATGAAAAACTAAGTAAAAAAAGCGATCAAAAAACGCCACAAATGCCGACATGATGAAAAAACTAAGTCTAAAAAAGTGATAAAAAAACACCACAGGTCATGACCTGTGCCGACATGATGAAAAAACTAAGTCCAAAAAAAGCCATCAAAAAACGCCACAGGTCATGACCTGTGCCGACATGATGAAAAAACTAAGTCTAAAAAAGTGATCAAAAAACGCCAATGGTCATGACCTGTGAAGACATTATGAAAAAACTAAGTCTAAAAAAGTGATCAAAAAACGCCACAGGTCATGACCTGTGCCGACATGATGAAAAAACTAAGTCCAAAAAAGTTATCAAAAAACGCCACAGGTGCCGACATGATGAAAAAACTAAAACGAAAAAAGTGATCAAAAAACGCCACAGGTCATGACCTGTGCCGACATGATGAAAAAACTAAGTCCAAAAAAGTGATCAAAAAAGCCACAGGTCATGACCTGTGCCGACATGATGAAAAAACTAAGTCCAAAAAAAGCCATCAAAAAACGCCACAGGTGCCGACATGATGAAAAAACTAAGTCCAAAAAAGTTATCAAAAAACGCCACAGGTGCCGACATAGTGAAAAAACTAAAACGAAAAAAGTGATCAAAAAACGCCACAGGTCATGACCTGTGCCGACATGATGAAAAAACTAAGTCCAAAAAAAGCCATCAAAAAACGCCACAGGACCTGTGCCGACATTATGAAAAAACTAAGTCTAAAAAAGTGATCAAAAAACGCCACAGGTCATGACCTGTGCCGACATGATGAAAAAACTAAGTCCAAAAAAGTTATCAAAAAACGCCACAGGTGCCGACATGATGAGAAAACTAAAACGAAAAAAGTGATCAAAAAACGCCACAGGTCATGACCTGTGCACATTATGAAAAAACTAAGTCTAAAAAAGTGATCAAAAAACGCCACAGGTCATGACCTGTGCCGACATGATGAAAAACTAAGTAAAAAAAGCGATCAAAAAACGCCACAAATGCCGACATGATGAAAAAACTAAGACTAAAAAAGTGATAAAAAACACCACAGGTCATGACCTGTGCCAACATGATGAAAAAAGTAAGTCGAAAAAAGTGATCAAAAAACGCCTGTGCCGACATGATAAAAAAACTAAGTATAAAAAAGTGATCAAAAAACGCCACAGGTCATGACCTGTGCCGACATGATGAAAAAACTAAGTCTAAAAAAGTGATCCATAAACGCCAGAGGTCATGACCTGTGCCGACATGATGAAAAAACTAAAACAAAAAAGTGATCAAAAAACGCCACAGGTCATGACCTGTGCCGACATGATGAAAAAACTAAGTCTAAAAAAGTGATCAAAAAAAGCCACAGGTCATGACCTGTGCCGACATGATGAAAAACTAAGTATAAAAAAGTGATCAAAAAACGCCACAGGTCATGACCTGTGCCGACATGATGAAAAAACTAAGTCTAAAAAAGTGTTAAAAAAACGCCACAGGTCATGACCTGTGCCGACATGATGAAAAAACTAAAACAAAAAAGTGATCAAAAAACGCCACAGGTCATGACCTGTGCCGACATGATGAAAAAACTAAGTCTAAAAAAGTGATCAAAAAACGCCACAGGTCATGACCTGTGCCGACATGATGAAAAAACTAAGTCCAAAAAAGCGATCAAAAAACGCCACAGGTCATGACCTGTGCCAACTTTATGAAAAAACTAAGTTGGCACAGGTCATGACCTGTGGCGTTTTTTGATCACTTTTTTGTTTTAGTTTTTTCATCATGTCGGCACAGGTCATGACCTGTGGCGTTTTTTGAACACTTTTTTAGACTTAGTTTTTTCATCATGTCGGCACTGGTCATGACCTGTGGCGTTTTTTGATCACTTTTTTATACTTAGTTTTTCATCATGTCGGCACAGGTGGCGTTTTTTGATCACTTTTTTGTTTTAGTTTTTTCATCATGTCGGCACCTGTGGCGTTTTTTGATAACTTTTTTGGACTTAGTTTTTTCATCATGTCGGCACAGGTCATGACCTGTGGCGTTTTTTGATCACTTTTTTAGACTTAGTTTTTTCATAATGTCGGCACAGGTCATGACCTGTGGCGTTTTTTGATGGCTTTTTTTGCACTTAGTTTTTTCATCATGTCGGCACAGGTCATGACCTGTGGCTTTTTTGATCACTTTTTTCGACTTAGTTTTCTCATCATGTTGGCACAGGTCATGACCTTTGGTGTTTTTTTATCACTTTTTTAGACTTAGTTTTTTCATCATGTCGGCATTTGTGGCGTTTTTTGATCGCTTTTTTTACTTAGTTTTTCATCATGTCGGCACAGGTCATGACCTGTGGCGTTTTTTGATCGGTTTTTTGGACTTAGTTTTTTCATCATGTCGGCACAGGTCATGACCTGTGGCGTTTTTTATACCACTTTTTTTACTTAGTTTTTTCATAAAGTTGGCACAGGTCATGACCTGTGGCGTTTTTTGATCGCTTTTTTGGACTTAGTTTTTTCATCATGTCGGCACAGGTCATGACCTGTGGCGTTTTTTGATCACTTTTTTAGACTTAGTTTTTTCATCATGTCGGCACAGGTCATGACCTGTGGCGTTTTTTGATCACTTTTTTTACTTAGTTTTTTCATAAAGTTGGCACAGGTCATGACCTGTGGCGTTTTTTGATCACTTTTTTAGACTTAGTTTTTTCATCATGTCGGCACAGGTCATGACCTGTGGCGTTTTTTGATCACTTTTTTGTTTTAGTTTTTTCATCATGTCGGCACCTGTGGCGTTTTTTGATAACTTTTTTGGACTTAGTTTTTTCATCATGTCGGCACAGGTCATGACCTGTGGCGTTTTTTGATCACTTTTTTAGACTTAGTTTTTTCATAATGTCGGCACAGGTCATGACCTGTGGTGTTTTTTTATCACTTTTTTAGACTTAGTTTTTTCATCATGTCGGCATTTGTGGCGTTTTTTGATCGCTTTTTTTACTTAGTTTTTCATCATGTCGGCACAGGTCATGACCTGTGGCGTTTTTTGATCGGTTTTTTGGACTTAGTTTTTTCATCATGTCGGCACAGGTCATGACCTGTGGCGTTTTTTAGACCACTTTTTTTACTTAGTTTTTTCATAAAGTTGGCACAGGTCATGACCTGTGGTGTTTTTTTATCGCTTTTTTAGACTTAGTTTTTTCATCATGTCGGCATTGTGGCGTTTTTTGATCGCTTTTTTTACTTAGTTTTTCATCATGTCGGCACAGGTCATGACCTGCGGCGTTTTTTGATCACTTTTTTAGACTTAGTTTTTTCATCATGTCGGCACAGGTCGTGACCTGTGGCGTTTTTTGATCACTTTTTTATACTTAGTTTTTTTATCATGTCGGCACAGGCGTTTTTTGATCACTTTTTTCGACTTAGTTTTTTCATCATGTTGGCACAGGTCATGACCTGTGGCGTTTTTTATCACTTTTTTAGTCTTAGTTTTTTCATCATGTCGGCATTTGTGGCGTTTTTTGATCGCTTTTTTTACTTAGTTTTTCATCATGTCGGCACAGGTCATGACCTGTGGCGTTTTTTGATCACTTTTTTAGACTTAGTTTTTTCATCATGTCGGCACAGGTCATGACCTGTGGCGTTTTTTGATCACTTTTTTGTTTTAGTTTTTTCATCATGTCGGCACAGGTCATGACCTGTGGCGTTTTTTGATCACTTTTTTAGACTTAGTTTTTTCATCATGTCGGCACAGGTCATGACCTGTGGCGTTTTTTGATCACTTTTTTATACTTAGTTTTTTTATCATGTCGGCACAGGCGTTTTTTGATCACTTTTTTCGACTTACTTTTTTCATCATGTTGGCACAGGTCATGACCTGTGGTGTTTTTTATCACTTTTTTAGTCTTAGTTTTTTCATCATGTCGGCATTTGTGGCGTTTTTTGATCGCTTTTTTTACTTAGTTTTTCATCATGTCGTCACAGGTCATGACCTGTGGCGTTTTTTGATCACTTTTTTAGACTTAGTTTTTTCATAATGTCGGCACAGGTCATGACCTGTGGCGTTTTTTGATCACTTTTTTCGTTTTAGTTTTTTCATCATGTCGGCACCTGTGGCGTTTTTTGATAACTTTTTTGGACTTAGTTTTTTCATCATGTCGGCACAGGTCATGACCTGTGGCGTTTTTTGATCACTTTTTTAGACTTAGTTTTTTCATAATGTCGGCACAGGTCATGACCTGTGGCGTTTTTTGATGGCTTTTTTTGGACTTAGTTTTTTCATCATGTCGGCACAGGTCATGACCTGTGGCTTTTTTGATCACTTTTTTCGACTTAGTTTTTTCATCATGTTGGCACAGGTGTGGCGTTTTTTGATCGCTTTTTTTGGTCTTAGTTTCTTCATCATGTCGGCACAGGTCATGACCTGTGGCGTTTTTTAGACCACTTTTTTGACTTAGTTTTTTCATAAAGTCGGCACAGGTCATGACCTGTGGCGTTTTTTGATAACTTTTTTGGACTTAGTTTTTTCATCATGTCGGCACAGGTCATGACCTGTGGCGTTTTTTGATCACTTTTTTCGTTTTAGTTTTTTCATCATGTCGGCACCTGTGGCGTTTTTTGATAACTTTTTTGGACTTAGTTTTTTCATCATGTCGGCACAGGTCATGACCTGTGGCGTTTTTTGATCACTTTTTTAGACTTAGTTTTTTCATAATGTCGGCACAGGTCATGACCTGTGGCGTTTTTTGATCACTTTTTTCGTTTTAGTTTTTTCATCATGTCGGCACCTGTGGCGTTTTTTGATAACTTTTTTGGACTTAGTTTTTTCATCATGTCGGCACCTGTGGCGTTTTTTGATGGCTTTTTTTGGACTTAGTTTTTTCATCATGTCGGCACAGGTCATGACCTGTGGCTTTTTTGATCACTTTTTTCGACTTAGTTTTTTCATCATGTTGGCACAGGTCATGACCTGTGGTGTTTTTTTATCACTTTTTTAGACTTAGTTTTTTCATCATGTCGGCATTTGTGGCGTTTTTTGATCGCTTTTTTTACTTAGTTTTTCATCATGTCTTCACAGGTCATGACCTGCGGCGTTTTTTGATCACTTTTTTAGACTTAGTTTTTTCATCATGTCGCCACAGGTGTGGCGTTTTTTGATCGCTTTTTTTGGTCTTAGTTTCTTCATCATGTCGGCACAGGTCATGACCTGTGGCGTTTTTTAGACCACTTTTTTGACTTAGTTTTTTCATAAAGTCGGCACAGGTCATGACCTGTGGCGTTTTTTGATAACTTTTTTGGACTTAGTTTTTTCATCATGTTGGCACCTGTGGCGTTTTTTGATCACTTTTTTCGTTTTAGTTTTTTCATCATGTCGGCACAGGTCATGACCTGTGGGGTTTTTTGATCACTTTTTTAGACTTAGTTTTTTCATAATGTCGGCACAGGTCATGACCTGTGGCGTTTTTGATCACTTTTTTAGACTTAGTTTTTTCATCATGTCGGCATTTGTGGCGTTTTTTGATCGCTTTTTTTACTTAGTTTTTCATCATGTCGGCACAGGTCATGACCTGTGGCGTTTTTTGATCGGTTTTTTGGACTTAGTTTTTTCATCATGTCGGCACAGGTCATGACCTGTGGCGTTTTTTGATCACTTTTTTGTTTTAGTTTTTTCATCATGTCGGCACCTGTGGCGTTTTTTGATAACTTTTTTGGACTTAGTTTTTTCATCATGTCGGCACAGGTCATGACCTGTGGCGTTTTTTGATCACTTTTTTAGACTTAGTTTTTTCATAATGTCGGCACAGGTCATGACCTGTGGCGTTTTTTGATGGCTTTTTTTGGACTTAGTTTTTTCATCATGTCGGCACAGGTCATGACCTGTGGCTTTTTTGATCACTTTTTTCGACTTAGTTTTTTCATCATGTTGGCACAGGTGTGGCGTTTTTTGATCGCTTTTTTTGGTCTTAGTTTCTTCATCATGTCGGCACAGGTCATGACCTGTGGCGTTTTTTAGACCACTTTTTTGACTTAGTTTTTTCATAAAGTCGGCACAGGTCATGACCTGTGGCGTTTTTTGATAACTTTTTTGGACTTAGTTTTTTCATCATGTCGGCACAGGTCATGACCTGTGGCGTTTTTTGATCACTTTTTTCGTTTTAGTTTTTTCATCATGTCGGCACCTGTGGCGTTTTTTGATAACTTTTTTGGACTTAGTTTTTTCATCATGTCGGCACAGGTCATGACCTGTGGCGTTTTTTGATCACTTTTTTAGACTTAGTTTTTTCATAATGTCGGCACAGGTCATGACCTGTGGCGTTTTTTGATCACTTTTTTCGTTTTAGTTTTTTCATCATGTCGGCACCTGTGGCGTTTTTTGATAACTTTTTTGGACTTAGTTTTTTCATCATGTCGGCACCTGTGGCGTTTTTTGATGGCTTTTTTTGGACTTAGTTTTTTCATCATGTCGGCACAGGTCATGACCTGTGGCTTTTTTGATCACTTTTTTCGACTTAGTTTTTTCATCATGTTGGCACAGGTCATGACCTGTGGTGTTTTTTTATCACTTTTTTAGACTTAGTTTTTTCATCATGTCGGCATTTGTGGCGTTTTTTGATCGCTTTTTTTACTTAGTTTTTCATCATGTCTTCACAGGTCATGACCTGCGGCGTTTTTTGATCACTTTTTTAGACTTAGTTTTTTCATCATGTCGCCACAGGTGTGGCGTTTTTTGATCGCTTTTTTTGGTCTTAGTTTCTTCATCATGTCGGCACAGGTCATGACCTGTGGCGTTTTTTAGACCACTTTTTTGACTTAGTTTTTTCATAAAGTCGGCACAGGTCATGACCTGTGGCGTTTTTTGATAACTTTTTTGGACTTAGTTTTTTCATCATGTCGGCACAGGTCATGACCTGTGGCGTTTTTTGATCACTTTTTTCGTTTTAGTTTTTTCATCATGTCGGCACCTGTGGCGTTTTTTGATAACTTTTTTGGACTTAGTTTTTTCATCATGTCGGCACAGGTCATGACCTGTGGCGTTTTTTGATCACTTTTTTAGACTTAGTTTTTTCATAATGTCGGCACAGGTCATGACCTGTGGCGTTTTTTGATCACTTTTTTAGACTTAGTTTTTTCATCATGTCGGCACAGGTCATGACCTGTGGCGTTTTTTGATCACTTTTTTCGTTTTAGTTTTTTCATCATGTTGGCACCTGTGGCGTTTTTTGATAACTTTTTTGGACTTAGTTTTTTCATCATGTCGGCACAGGTCATGACCTGTGGGGTTTTTTGATCACTTTTTTAGACTTAGTTTTTTCATAATGTCGGCACAGGTCATGACCTGTGGCGTTTTTGATCACTTTTTTAGACTTAGTTTTTTCATCATGTAGGCATTTGTGGCGTTTTTTGATCGCTTTTTTTACTTAGTTTTTCATCATGTCGGCACAGGTCATGACCTGTGGCGTTTTTTGATCGGTTTTTTGGACTTAGTTTTTTCATCATGTCGGCACAGGTCATGACCTGTGGCGTTTTTTGATCACTTTTTTGTTTTAGTTTTTTCATCATGTCGGCACCTGTGGCGTTTTTTGATAACTTTTTTGGACTTAGTTTTTTCATCATGTCGGCACAGGTCATGACCTGTGGCGTTTTTTGATCACTTTTTTAGACTTAGTTTTTTCATAATGTCGGCACAGGTCATGACCTGTGGCGTTTTTTGATGGCTTTTTTTGGACTTAGTTTTTTCATCATGTCGGCACAGGTCATGACCTGTGGCTTTTTTGATCACTTTTTTCGACTTAGTTTTTTCATCATGTTGGCACAGGTCATGACCTGTGGTGTTTTTTTATCACTTTTTTAGACTTAGTTTTTTCATCATGTCGGCATTTGTGGCGTTTTTTGATCGCTTTTTTTACTTAGTTTTTTCATCATGTCGGCACAGGTCATGACCTGTGGCGTTTTTTGATCACTTTTTTAGACTTAGTTTTTTCATAATGTCGGCACAGGTCATGACCTGTGGCGTTTTTTGATCACTTTTTTAGACTTAGTTTTTTCATCATGTCGGCACAGGTCATGACCTGTGGCGTTTTTTGATCGCTTTTTTGGACTTAGTTTTTTCATCATGTCGGCACAGGTCATGACCTGTGGCTTTTATGATCACTTTTTTCGACTTAGTTTTTTCATCATGTTGGCACAGGTCATGACCTGTGGTGTTTTTTTATCACTTTTTTAGTCTTAGCTTTTTCATCATGTCGGCATTTGTGGCGTTTTTTGATCGCTTTTTTTACTTAGTTTTTCATCATGTCGGCACAGGTCATGACCTGCGGCGTTTTTTGATCACGTTTGTAGACTTAGTTTTTTCATCATGTCGGCACAGGTCATGACCTGTGGCGTTTTTTGATCACTTTTTTAGACTTAGTTTTTTCATAATGTCGGCACAGGTCATGACCTGCGGCGTTTTTTGATCACGTTTGTAGACTTAGTTTTTTCATCATGTCGGCACAGGTATTGACCTGCGGCGTTTTTTGATCACTTTTTTAGACTTAGTTTTTTCATAATGTCGGCACAGGTCATGACCTGTGGCGTTTTTTGATCACTTTTTTAGACTTAGTTTTTTCATCATGTCGGCACAGGTCATGACCTGTGGCGTTTTTTGATCGCTTTTTTGGACTTAGTTTTTTCATCATGTCGGCACAGGTCATGACCTGTGGCTTTTATGATCACTTTTTTCGACTTAGTTTTTTCATCATGTTGGCACAGGTCATGACCTGTGGTGTTTTTTTATCACTTTTTTAGTCTTAGCTTTTTCATCATGTCGGCATTTGTGGCGTTTTTTGATCGCTTTTTTTACTTAGTTTTTCATCATGTCGGCACAGGTCATGACCTGCGGCGTTTTTTGATCACGTTTGTAGACTTAGTTTTTTCATAATGTCGGCACAGGTCATGACCTGTGGTGTTTTTTTATCACTTTTTTAGACTTAGTTTTTTCATCATGTCGGCATTTGTGGCGTTTTTTGATCGCTTTTTTTACTTAGTTTTTCATCATGTCTTCACAGGTCATGACCTGCGGCGTTTTTTGATCACGTTTTTAGACTTAGTTTTTTCATCATGTCGGCACAGGTGTGGCGTTTTTTGATCGCTTTTTTTGGTCTTAGTTTCTTCATCATGTCGGCACAGGTCATGACCTGTGGCGTTTTTTAGACCACTTTTTTAGACTTAGTTTTTTCATAATGTCGGCACAGGTCATGACCTGTGGCGTTTTTTGATCACTTTTTTCGTTTTAGTTTTTTCATCATGTCGGCACCTGTTGCGTTTTTTGATAACTTTTTTGGACTTAGTTTTTTCATCATGTCGGCACAGGTCATGACCTGTGGCGTTTTTTGATCACTTTTTTATACTTAGTTTTTTTATCATGTCGGCACAGGCGTTTTTTGATCACTTTTTTCGACTTAGTTTTTTCATCATGTTGGCACAGGTCATGACCTGTGGTGTTTTTTATCACTTTTTTAGTCTTAGTTTTTTCATCATGTCGGCATTTGTGGCGTTTTTTGATCGCTTTTTTTACTTAGTTTTTCATCATGTCGGCACAGGTCATGACCTGTGGCGTTTTTTGATCACTTTTTTAGACTTAGTTTTTTCATAATGTCGGCACCTGTGGCGTTTTTTGATCACTTTTTCGTTTTAGTTTTTTCATCATGTCGGCACCTGTGGCGTTTTTTGATCGCTTTTTTTACTTAGTTTTTCATCATGTCGGCACAGGTCATGACCTGTGGCGTTTTTTGATCACTTTTTTAGACTTAGTTTTTTCATCATGTCGGCACAGGTCATGACCTGTGGCGTTTTTTGATCACTTTTTTAGACTTAGTTTTTTCATAATGTCGGCACAGGTCATGACCTGTGGCGTTTTTTTATCACTTTTTTAGACTTAGTTTTTTCATCATGTCGGCACAGGTCATGACCTGTGGCGTTTTTTGATCGCTTTTTTGGACTTAGTTTTTTCATCATGTCGGCACAGGTCATGACCTGTGGTGTTTTTTTATCACTTTTTTCGACTTAGTTTTTTCATCATGTCGGCATTTGTGGCGTTTTTTGATCGCTTTTTTTACTTAGTTTTTCATCATGTCGGCACAGGTCATGACCTGTGGCGTTTTTTGATCACTTTTTTAGACTTAGTTTTTTCATCATGTCGGCACAGGTCATGACCTGTGGCGTTTTTTGATCACTTTTTTGTTTTAGTTTTTTCATCATGTCGGCACAGGTCATGACCTGTGGCGTTTTTTGATCACTTTTTTAGACTTAGTTTTTTCATCATGTCGGCACAGGTCATGACCTGTGGCGTTTTTTGATCACTTTTTTATACTTAGTTTTTTTATCATGTCGGCACAGGCGTTTTTTGATCACTTTTTTCGACTTACTTTTTTCATCATGTTGGCACAGGTCATGACCTGTGGTGTTTTTTATCACTTTTTTAGTCTTAGCTTTTTCATCATGTCGGCATTTGTGGCGTTTTTTGATCGCTTTTTTTACTTAGTTTTTCATCATGTCGGCACAGGTCATGACCTGTGCCGTTTTTTGATCACTTTTTTAGACTTAGTTTTTCATAATGTCGGCACAGGTCATGACCTGTGGCGTTTTTTGATCACTTTTTTCGTTTTAGTTTTTTCATCATGTCGGCACCTGTGGCGTTTTTTGATAACTTTATGGACTTAGTACCTGTGGCGTTTTTTGATAACTTTTTTGGACTTAGTTTTTTCATCATGTCGGCACAGGTCATGACCTGTGGCGTTTTTTGATCACTTTTTTAGACTTAGTTTTTTCATAATGTCGGCACAGGTCATAACCTGTGGCGTTTTTTGACCACTTTTTTAGACTTAGTTTTTTCATCATGTCGGCACAGGTCATGACCTGTGGCGTTTTTTGATCGCTTTTTTGGACTTAGTTTTTTCATCATGTCGGCACAGGTCATGACCTGTGGCTTTTTTGATCACTTTTTTCGACTTAGTTTTTTCATCATGTTGGCACAGGTCATGACCTGTGGTGTTTTTTTATCACTTTTTTAGACTTAGTTTTTTCATCATGTCGGCATTTGTGGCGTTTTTTGATCGCTTTTTTTACTTAGTTTTTCATCATGTCGGCACAGGTCATGACCTGTGGCGTTTTTTGATCGGTTTTTTGGACTTAGTTTTTTCATCATGTCGGCACAGGTCATGACCTGTGGCGTTTTTTAGACCACTTTTTTTACTTAGTTTTTTCATAAAGTTGGCACAGGTCATGACCTGTGGCGTTTTTTGATCACTTTTTTGTTTTAGTTTTTTCATCATGTCGGCACAGGTCATGACCTGTGGCGTTTTTTGAACACTTTTTTAGACTTAGTTTTTTCATCATGTCGGCACTGGTCATGACCTGTGGCGTTTTTTGATCACTTTTTTATACTTAGTTTTTCATCATGTCGGCACCTGTGGCGTTTTTTGATAACTTTTTTGGACTTAGTTTTTTCATCATGTCGGCACAGGTCATGACCTGTGGCGTTTTTTGATCACTTTTTTAGACTTAGTTTTTTCATAATGTCGGCACAGGTCATGACCTGTGGCGTTTTGTGATCACTTTTTTGTTTTAGTTTTTTCATCATGTCGGCACCTGTGGCGTTTTTTGATAACTTTTTTGGACTTAGTTTTTTCATCATGTCGGCACAGGTCATGACCTGTGGCGTTTTTTGATCACTTTTTTCGACTTAGTTTTTTCATAATGTCGGCACAGGTCATGACCTGTGGTGTTTTTTTATCACTTTTTTAGACTTAGTTTTTTCATCATGTCGGCATTTGTGGCGTTTTTTGATCGCTTTTTTTACTTAGTTTTTCATCATGTCGGCACAGGTCATGACCTGTGGCGTTTTTTGATCGGTTTTTTGGACTTAGTTTTTTCATCATGTCGGCACAGGTCATGACCTGTGGCTTTTTTGATCACTTTTTTCGACCTAGTTTTTTATCATGTTGGCACAGGTCATGACCTGTGGTGTTTTTTTATCACTTTTTTAGACTTAGTTTTTTCATCATGTCGGCATTTGTGGCGTTTTTTGATCGCTTTTTTTACTTAGTTTTTCATCATGTCGGCACAGGTCATGACCTGTGGCGTTTTTTGATCACTTTTTTAGACTTAGTTTTTTCATCATGTCAGCACCTGTGGTGTTTTTTCAACACTTTTTAGACAGTTTTTTCATCATGTCGGCATTTGTGGCGTTTTTTGATCGCTTTTTTACTTAGTTTTTCATCATGTCGGCACAGGTCATGACCTGTGGCGTTTTTTGATCACTTTTTTGTTTTAGTTTTTTCATCATGTCGGCACAGGTCATGACCTGTGGCGTTTTTTGATCACTTTTTTAGACTTAGTTTTTTCATCATGTCGGCACAGGTCATGACCTGTGGCGTTTTTTGATCACTTTTTTCGTTTTAGTTTTTTCATCATGTCGGCACCTGTGGCGTTTTTTGATAACTTTTTTGGACTTAGTTTTTTCATCATGTCGGCACAGGTCATGACCTGTGGCGTTTTTTGATCACTTTTTTAGACTTAGTTTTTTCATCATGTCGGCACAGGTGTGGCGTTTTTTGATCACTTTTTTAGACTTAGTTTTTTCATCATGTCGGCATTTGTGGCGTTTTTTGATCGCTTTTTTTACTTAGTTTTTCATCATGTCGGCACAGGTCATGACCTGTGGCGTTTTTTGATCGGTTTTTTGGACTTAGTTTTTTCATCATGTCGGCACAGGTCATGACCTGTGGCGTTTTTTAGACCACTTTTTTTACTTAGTTTTTTCATAAAGTTGGCACAGGTCATGACCTGTGGCGTTTTTTGATCGCTTTTTTGGACTTAGTTTTTTCATCATGTCGGCACAGGTCATGACCTGTGGCGTTTTTTGATCACTTTTTTAGACTTAGTTTTTTCATCATGTCGGCACAGGTCATGACCTGTGGCGTTTTTTGATCACTTTTTTAGACTTAGTTTTTTCATCATGTCGGCACAGGTCATGACCTGTGGCGTTTTTTGATGGCTTTTTTTGGACTTAGTTTTTTCATCATGTCGGCACAGGTCATGACCTGTGGCGTTTTTTGATCACTTTTTTAGACTTAGTTTTTTCATCATGTCGGCACAGGTCATGATCTGTGGCGTTTTTTGATCACTTTTTTAGACTTAGTTTTTTCATCATGTCGGCACCTGTGGCGTTTTTTGATAACTTTTTTGGACTTAGTTTTTTCATCATGTCGGCACAGGTCATGACCTGTGGCGTTTTTTGATCACTTTTTTAGACTTAGTTTTTTCATAATGTCGGCACAGGTCATGACCTGTGGCGTTTTTTGATGGCTTTTTTTGGACTTAGTTTTTTCATCATGTCGGCACAGGTCATGACCTGTGGCTTTTTTGATCACTTTTTTCGACTTAGTTTTTTCATCATGTTGGCACAGGTCATGACCTGTGGTGTTTTTTTATCACTTTTTTAGACTTAGTTTTTTCATCATGTCGGCATTTGTGGCGTTTTTTGATCGCTTTTTTTACTTAGTTTTTCATCATGTCGGCACAGGTCATGACCTGTGGCGTTTTTTGATCGGTTTTTTGGACTTAGTTTTTTCATCATGTCGGCACAGGTCATGACCTGTGGCGTTTTTTAGACCACTTTTTTTACTTAGTTTTTTCATAAAGTTGGCACAGGTCATGACCTGTGGCGTTTTTTGATCGCTTTTTTGGACTTAGTTTTTTCATCATGTCGGCACAGGTCATGACCTGTGGCGTTTTTTGATCACTTTTTTAGACTTAGTTTTTTCATCATGTCGGCACAGGTCATGACCTGTGGCGTTTTTTGATGGCTTTTTTTGGACTTAGTTTTTTCATCATGTCGGCACAGGTCATGACCTGTGGCGTTTTTTGATCACTTTTTTAGACTTAGTTTTTTCATCATGTCGGCACAGGTCATGACACCTGTGGCGTTTTTTGATCACTTTTTTATACTTAGTTTTTTTATCATGTCGGCACAGGCGTTTTTTGATCGCTTTTTTCGACTTAGTTTTTTCATCATGTTGGCACAGGTCATGACCTGTGGTGTTTTTTATCACTTTTTTAGTCTTAGTTTTTTCATCATGTCGGCATTTGTGGCGTTTTTTGATCGCTTTTTTTACTTAGTTTTTCATCATGTCGGCACAGGTCATGACCTGTGGCGTTTTTTGATCACTTTTTTAGACTTAGTTTTTTCATAATGTCGGCACCTGTGGCGTTTTTTGATCACTTTTTTCGTTTTAGTTTTTTCATCATGTCGGCACCTGTGGCGTTTTTTGATAACTTTTTTGGACTTAGTTTTTTCATCATGTCGGCACAGGTCATGACCTGTGGCGTTTTTTGATCACTTTTTTAGACTTAGTTTTTTCATAATGTCGGCACAGGTCATAACCTGTGGCGTTTTTTGACCACTTTTTTAGACTTAGTTTTTTCATCATGTCGGCACAGGTCATGACCTGTGGCGTTTTTTGATCGCTTTTTTGGACTTAGTTTTTTCATCATGTCGGCACAGGTCATGACCTGTGGCTTTTTTGATCACTTTTTTCGACTTAGTTTTTTCATCATGTTGGCACAGGTCATGACCTGTGGTGTTTTTTTATCACTTTTTTAGACTTAGTTTTTTCATCATGTCGGCATTTGTGGCGTTTTTTGATCGCTTTTTTTACTTAGTTTTTCATCATGTCGGCACAGGTCATGACCTGTGGCGTTTTTTGATCGGTTTTTTGGACTTAGTTTTTTCATCATGTCGGCACAGGTCATGACCTGTGGCGTTTTTTAGACCACTTTTTTTACTTAGTTTTTTCATAAAGTTGGCACAGGTCATGACCTGTGGCGTTTTTTGATCACTTTTTTGTTTTAGTTTTTTCATCATGTCGGCACAGGTCATGACCTGTGGCGTTTTTTGAACACTTTTTTAGACTTAGTTTTTTCATCATGTCGGCACAGGTCATGACCTGTGGCGTTTTTTGAACACTTTTTTAGACTTAGTTTTTTCATCATGTCGGCACTGGTCATGACCTGTGGCGTTTTTTGATCACTTTTTTATACTTAGTTTTTCATCATGTCGGCACCTGTGGCGTTTTTTGATAACTTTTTTGGACTTAGTTTTTTCATAATGTCGGCACAGGTCATGACCTGTGGCGTTTTTTGATGGCTTTTTTTGGACTTAGTTTTTTCATCATGTCGGCACAGGTCATGACCTGTGGCTTTTTTGATCACTTTTTTCGACTTAGTTTTTTCATCATGTTGGCACAGGTCATGACCTGTGGTGTTTTTTTATCACTTTTTTAGACTTAGTTTTTTCATCATGTCGGCATTTGTGGCGTTTTTTGATCGCTTTTTTTACTTAGTTTTTCATCATGTCGGCACAGGTCATGACCTGTGGCGTTTTTTGATCGGTTTTTTGGACTTAGTTTTTTCATCATGTCGGCACAGGTCATGACCTGTGGCGTTTTTTAGACCACTTTTTTTACTTAGTTTTTTCATAAAGTTGGCACAGGTCATGACCTGTGGCGTTTTTTGATCGCTTTTTTGGACTTAGTTTTTTCATCATGTCGGCACAGGTCATGACCTGTGGCGTTTTTTGATCACTTTTTTAGACTTAGTTTTTTCATCATGTCGGCACAGGTCATGACCTGTGGCGTTTTTTGATGGCTTTTTTTGGACTTAGTTTTTTCATCATGTCGGCACAGGTCATGACCTGTGGCGTTTTTTGATCACTTTTTTAGACTTAGTTTTTTCATCATGTCGGCACAGGTCATGACCTGTGGTGTTTTTTTATCACTTTTTTAGACTCAGTTTTTTCATCATGTCGGCATTTGTGGCGTTTTTTGATCGCTTTTTTTACTTAGTTTTTCATCATGTCGGCACAGGTCATGACCTGCGGCGTTTTTTGATCACTTTTTTAGACTTAGTTTTTTCATCATGTCGGCACAGGTCATGACCTGTGGCGTTTTTTGATCACTTTTTTATACTTAGTTTTTTTATCATGTCGGCACAGGCGTTTTTTGATCGCTTTTTTCGACTTAGTTTTTTCATCATGTTGGCACAGGTCATGACCTGTGGTGTTTTTTATCACTTTTTTAGTCTTAGTTTTTTCATCATGTCGGCATTTGTGGCGTTTTTTGATCGCTTTTTTTACTTAGTTTTTCATCATGTCGGCACAGGTCATGACCTGTGGCGTTTTTTGATCACTTTTTTAGACTTAGTTTTTTCATAATGTCGGCACCTGTGGCGTTTTTTGATCACTTTTTTCGTTTTAGTTTTTTCATCATGTCGGCACCTGTGGCGTTTTTTGATAACTTTTTTGGACTTAGTTTTTTCATCATGTCGGCACAGGTCATGACCTGTGGCGTTTTTTGATCACTTTTTTAGACTTAGTTTTTTCATAATGTCGGCACAGGTCATAACCTGTGGCGTTTTTTGACCACTTTTTTAGACTTAGTTTTTTCATCATGTCGGCACAGGTCATGACCTGTGGCGTTTTTTGATCGCTTTTTTGGACTTAGTTTTTTCATCATGTCGGCACAGGTCATGACCTGTGGCTTTTTTGATCACTTTTTTCGACTTAGTTTTTTCATCATGTTGGCACAGGTCATGACCTGTGGTGTTTTTTTATCACTTTTTTAGACTTAGTTTTTTCATCATGTCGGCATTTGTGGCGTTTTTGATCGCTTTTTTTACTTAGTTTTTCATCATGTCGGCACAGGTCATGACCTGTGGCGTTTTTTGATCGGTTTTTTGGACTTAGTTTTTTCATCATGTCGGCACAGGTCATGACCTGTGGCGTTTTTTAGACCACTTTTTTTACTTAGTTTTTTCATAAAGTTGGCACAGGTCATGACCTGTGGCGTTTTTTGATCACTTTTTTGTTTTAGTTTTTTCATCATGTCGGCACAGGTCATGACCTGTGGCGTTTTTTGAACACTTTTTTAGACTTAGTTTTTTCATCATGTCGGCACTGGTCATGACCTGTGGCGTTTTTTGATCACTTTTTTATACTTAGTTTTTCATCATGTCGGCACCTGTGGCGTTTTTTGATAACTTTTTTGGACTTAGTTTTTTCATCATGTCGGCACAGGTCATGACCTGTGGCGTTTTTTGATCACTTTTTTAGACTTAGTTTTTTCATAATGTCGGCACAGGTCATGACCTGTGGCGTTTTTTGATGGCTTTTTTTGCACTTAGTTTTTTCATCATGTCGGCACAGGTCATGACCTGTGGCTTTTTTGATCACTTTTTTCGACTTAGTTTTCTCATCATGTTGGCACAGGTCATGACCTTTGGTGTTTTTTTATCACTTTTTTAGACTTAGTTTTTTCATCATGTCGGCATTTGTGGCGTTTTTTGATCGCTTTTTTTACTTAGTTTTTCATCATGTCGGCACAGGTCATGACCTGTGGCGTTTTTTGATCGGTTTTTTGGACTTAGTTTTTTCATCATGTCGGCACAGGTCATGACCTGTGGCGTTTTTTATACCACTTTTTTTACTTAGTTTTTTCATAAAGTTGGCACAGGTCATGACCTGTGGCGTTTTTTGATCGCTTTTTTGGACTTAGTTTTTTCATCATGTCGGCACAGGTCATGATCTGTGGCGTTTTTTGATCACTTTTTTAGACTTAGTTTTTTCATCATGTCGGCACCTGTGGCGTTTTTTGATAACTTTTTTGGACTTAGTTTTTTCATCATGTCGGCACAGGTCATGACCTGTGGCGTTTTTTGATCACTTTTTTAGACTTAGTTTTTTCATAATGTCGGCACAGGTCATGACCTGTGGCGTTTTTTGATGGCTTTTTTTGGACTTAGTTTTTTCATCATGTCGGCACAGGTCATGACCTGTGGCTTTTTTGATCACTTTTTTCGACTTAGTTTTTTCATCATGTTGGCACAGGTCATGACCTGTGGTGTTTTTTTATCACTTTTTTAGACTTAGTTTTTTCATCATGTCGGCATTTGTGGCGTTTTTTGATCGCTTTTTTTACTTAGTTTTTCATCATGTCGGCACAGGTCATGACCTGTGGCGTTTTTTGATCGGTTTTTTGGACTTAGTTTTTTCATCATGTCGGCACAGGTCATGACCTGTGGCGTTTTTTAGACCACTTTTTTTACTTAGTTTTTTCATAAAGTTGGCACAGGTCATGACCTGTGGCGTTTTTTGATCACTTTTTTAGACTTAGTTTTTTCATCATGTCGGCACAGGTCATGACCTGTGGCGTTTTTTAGACCACTTTTTTTACTTAGTTTTTTCATAAAGTTGGCACAGGTCATGACCTGTGGTGTTTTTTGATCACTTTTTTGTTTTAGTTTTTTCATCATGTCGGCACAGGTCATGACCTGTGGCGTTTTTTGAACACTTTTTTAGACTTAGTTTTTTCATCATGTCGGCACTGGTCATGACCTGTGGCGTTTTTTGATCACTTTTTTATACTTAGTTTTTCATCATGTCGGCACCTGTGGCGTTTTTTGATAACTTTTTTGGACTTAGTTTTTTCATCATGTCGGCACAGGTCATGACCTGTGGCGTTTTTTGATCACTTTTTTAGACTTAGTTTTTTCATAATGTCGGCACAGGTCATGACCTGTGGCGTTTTTTGATGGCTTTTTTTGCACTTAGTTTTTTCATCATGTCGGCACAGGTCATGACCTGTGGCTTTTTTGATCACTTTTTTCGACTTAGTTTTCTCATCATGTTGGCACAGGTCATGACCTTTGGTGTTTTTTTATCACTTTTTTAGACTTAGTTTTTTCATCATGTCGGCATTTGTGGCGTTTTTTGATCGCTTTTTTTACTTAGTTTTTCATCATGTCGGCACAGGTCATGACCTGTGGCGTTTTTTGATCGGTTTTTTGGACTTAGTTTTTTCATCATGTCGGCACAGGTCATGACCTGTGGCGTTTTTTTATACCACTTTTTTTACTTAGTTTTTTCATAAAGTTGGCACAGGTCATGACCTGTGGCGTTTTTTGATCGCTTTTTTGGACTTAGTTTTTTCATCATGTCGGCACAGGTCATGATCTGTGGCGTTTTTTGATCACTTTTTTAGACTTAGTTTTTTCATCATGTCGGCACCTGTGGCGTTTTTTGATAACTTTTTTGGACTTAGTTTTT
Organism: Ectobius pallidus; assembly: GCA_964059195.1. Lineage (NCBI taxonomy): Eukaryota > Metazoa > Arthropoda > Insecta > Blattodea > Ectobiidae > Ectobius > Ectobius pallidus. The sequence goes on from CAXKWD010000006.1 coordinate 142,323,772, forward strand.
TCATCATGTCGGCACAGGTCATGACCTGTGGCGTTTTTTGATCACTTTTTTAGACTTAGTTTTTTCATAATGTCGGCACAGGTCATGACCTGTGGCGTTTTTTGATGGCTTTTTTTGGACTTAGTTTTTTCATCATGTCGGCACAGGTCATGACCTGTGGCTTTTTTGATCACTTTTTTCGACTTAGTTTTTTCATCATGTTGGCACAGGTCATGACCTGTGGTGTTTTTTTATCACTTTTTTAGACTTAGTTTTTTCATCATGTCGGCATTTGTGGCGTTTTTTGATCGCTTTTTTTACTTAGTTTTTCATCATGTCGGCACAGGTCATGACCTGTGGCGTTTTTTGATCGGTTTTTTGGACTTAGTTTTTTCATCATGTCGGCACAGGTCATGACCTGTGGCGTTTTTTAGACCACTTTTTTTACTTAGTTTTTTCATAAAGTTGGCACAGGTCATGACCTGTGGCGTTTTTTGATCGCTTTTTTGGACTTAGTTTTTTCATCATGTCGGCACAGGTCATGACCTGTGGCGTTTTTTGATCACTTTTTTAGACTTAGTTTTTTCATCATGTCGGCACAGGTCATGACCTGTGGCGTTTTTTGATGGCTTTTTTTGGACTTAGTTTTTTCATCATGTCGGCACAGGTCATGACCTGTGGCGTTTTTTGATCACTTTTTTAGACTTAGTTTTTTCATCATGTCGGCACAGGTCATGACCTGTGGTGTTTTTTTATCACTTTTTTAGACTTAGTTTTTTCATCATGTCGGCATTTGTGGCGTTTTTTGATCGCTTTTTTTACTTAGTTTTTCATCATGTCGGCACAGGTCATGACCTGCGGCGTTTTTTGATCACTTTTTTAGACTTAGTTTTTTCATCATGTCGGCACAGGTCATGACCTGTGGCGTTTTTTGATCACTTTTTTATACTTAGTTTTTTTATCATGTCGGCACAGGCGTTTTTTGATCGCTTTTTTCGACTTAGTTTTTTCAACATGTTGGCACAGGTCATGACCTGTGGTGTTTTTTATCACTTTTTTAGTCTTAGTTTTTTCATCATGTCGGCATTTGTGGCGTTTTTTGATCGCTTTTTTTACTTAGTTTTTCATCATGTCGGCACAGGTCATGACCTGTGGCGTTTTTTGATCACTTTTTTAGACTTAGTTTTTTCATAATGTCGGCACCTGTGGCGTTTTTTGATCACTTTTTTCGTTTTAGTTTTTTCATCATGTCGGCACCTGTGGCGTTTTTTGATAACTTTTTTGGACTTAGTTTTTTCATCATGTCGGCACAGGTCATGACCTGTGGCGTTTTTTGATCACTTTTTTAGACTTAGTTTTTTCATAATGTCGGCACAGGTCATAACCTGTGGCGTTTTTTGACCACTTTTTTAGACTTAGTTTTTTCATCATGTCGGCACAGGTCATGACCTGTGGCGTTTTTTGATCGCTTTTTTGGACTTAGTTTTTTCATCATGTCGGCACAGGTCATGACCTGTGGCTTTTTTGATCACTTTTTTCGACTTAGTTTTTTCATCATGTTGGCACAGGTCATGACCTGTGGTGTTTTTTTATCACTTTTTTAGACTTAGTTTTTTCATCATGTCGGCATTTGTGGCGTTTTTTGATCGCTTTTTTTACTTAGTTTTTCATCATGTCGGCACAGGTCATGACCTGTGGCGTTTTTTGATCGGTTTTTTGGACTTAGTTTTTTCATCATGTCGGCACAGGTCATGACCTGTGGCGTTTTTTAGACCACTTTTTTTACTTAGTTTTTTCATAAAGTTGGCACAGGTCATGACCTGTGGCGTTTTTTGATCACTTTTTTGTTTTAGTTTTTTCATCATGTCGGCACAGGTCATGACCTGTGGCGTTTTTTGAACACTTTTTTAGACTTAGTTTTTTCATCATGTCGGCACTGGTCATGACCTGTGGCGTTTTTTGATCACTTTTTTATACTTAGTTTTTCATCATGTCGGCACAGGTGGCGTTTTTTGATCACTTTTTTGTTTTAGTTTTTTCATCATGTCGGCACCTGTGGCGTTTTTTGATAACTTTTTTGGACTTAGTTTTTTCATCATGTCGGCACAGGTCATGACCTGTGGCGTTTTTTGATCACTTTTTTAGACTTAGTTTTTTCATAATGTCGGCACAGGTCATGACCTGTGGCGTTTTTTGATGGCTTTTTTTGCACTTAGTTTTTTCATCATGTCGGCACAGGTCATGACCTGTGGCTTTTTTGATCACTTTTTTCGACTTAGTTTTCTCATCATGTTGGCACAGGTCATGACCTTTGGTGTTTTTTTATCACTTTTTTAGACTTAGTTTTTTCATCATGTCGGCATTTGTGGCGTTTTTTGATCGCTTTTTTTACTTAGTTTTTCATCATGTCGGCACAGGTCATGACCTGTGGCGTTTTTTGATCGGTTTTTTGGACTTAGTTTTTTCATCATGTCGGCACAGGTCATGACCTGTGGCGTTTTTTATACCACTTTTTTTACTTAGTTTTTTCATAAAGTTGGCACAGGTCATGACCTGTGGCGTTTTTTGATCGCTTTTTTGGACTTAGTTTTTTCATCATGTCGGCACAGGTCATGACCTGTGGCGTTTTTTGATCACTTTTTTAGACTTAGTTTTTTCATCATGTCGGCACAGGTCATGACCTGTGGCTTTTTTGATCACTTTTTTGACTTAGTTTTTTCATCATGTCGGCACAGGTCATGACCTGTGGTGTTTTTTTATCACTTTTTTAGACTTAGTTTTTTCATCATGTCGGCATTTGTGGCGTTTTTTGATCGCTTTTTTTACTTAGTTTTTCATCATGTCGGCACAGGTCATGACCTGCGGCGTTTTTTGATCGGTTTTTTGGACTTAGTTTTTTCATCATGTCGGCACAGGTCATGACCTGTGGCGTTTTTTGATCACTTTTTTATACTTAGTTTTTTTATCATGTCGGCACAGGCGTTTTTTGATCGCTTTTTTCGACTTAGTTTTTTCATCATGTTGGCACAGGTCATGACCTGTGGTGTTTTTTATCACTTTTTTAGTCTTAGTTTTTTCATCATGTCGGCATTTGTGGCGTTTTTTGATCGCTTTTTTTACTTAGTTTTTCATCATGTCGGCACAGGTCATGACCTGTGGCGTTTTTTGATCACTTTTTTAGACTTAGTTTTTTCATAATGTCGGCACAGGTCATGACCTGTGGCTTTTTTGATCACTTTTTTCGACTTAGTTTTTTCATCATGTTGGCACAGGTCATGACCTGTGGTGTTTTTTTATCACTTTTTTAGACTTAGTTTTTTCATCATGTCGGCATTTGTGGCGTTTTTTGATCGCTTTTTTTACTTAGTTTTTCATCATGTCGGCACAGGTCATGACCTGTGGCGTTTTTTGATCGGTTTTTTGGACTTAGTTTTTTCATCATGTCGGCACAGGTCATGACCTGTGGCGTTTTTTATACCACTTTTTTTCCTTAGTTTTTTCATAAAGTTGGCACAGGTCATGACCTGTGGCGTTTTTTGATCGCTTTTTTGGACTTAGTTTTTTCATCATGTCGGCACAGGTCATGACCTGTGGCGTTTTTTGATCACTTTTTTAGACTTAGTTTTTTCATCATGTCGGCACAGGTCATGACCTGTGGCGTTTTTTGATCACTTTTTTAGACTTAGTTTTTTCATCATGTCGGCACAGGTCATGACCTGTGGTGTTTTTTTATCACTTTTTTAGACTTAGTTTTTTCATCATGTCGGCATTTGTGGCGTTTTTTGATCGCTTTTTTTACTTAGTTTTTCATCATGTCGGCACAGGTCATGACCTGCGGCGTTTTTTGATCACTTTTTTAGACTTAGTTTTTTCATCATGTCGGCACAGGTCATGACCTGTGGCGTTTTTTGATCACTTTTTTATACTTAGTTTTTTTATCATGTCGGCACAGGCGTTTTTTGATCGCTTTTTTCGACTTAGTTTTTTCATCATGTTGGCACAGGTCATGACCTGTGGCGTTTTTTGATCACTTTTTTAGACTTAGTTTTTTCATAATGTCCGCACCTGTGGCGTTTTTTGATCACTTTTTTCGTTTTAGTTTTTTCATCATGTCGGCACCTGTGGCGTTTTTTGATAACTTTTTTGGACTTAGTTTTTTCATCATGTCGGCACAGGTCATGACCTGTGGCGTTTTTTGATCACTTTTTTAGACTTAGTTTTTTCATAATGTCGGCACAGGTCATGACCTGTGGCGTTTTTTGACCACTTTTTTAGACTTAGTTTTTTCATCATGTCGGCACAGGTCATGACCTGTGGCGTTTTTTGATCGCTTTTTTGGACTTAGTTTTTTCATCATGTCGGCACAGGTCATGACCTGTGGCTTTTTTGATCACTTTTTTCGACTTAGTTTTTTCATCATGTTGGCACAGGTCATGACCTGTGGTGTTTTTTTATCACTTTTTTAGACTTAGTTTTTTCATCATGTCGGCATTTGTGGCGTTTTTTGATCGCTTTTTTTACTTAGTTTTTCATCATGTCGGCACAGGTCATGACCTGTGGCGTTTTTTGATCGGTTTTTTGGACTTAGTTTTTTCATCATGTCGGCACAGGTCATGACCTGTGGCGTTTTTTAGACCACTTTTTTTACTTAGTTTTTTCATAAAGTTGGCACAGGTCATGACCTGTGGCGTTTTTTGATCGCTTTTTTGGACTTAGTTTTTTCATCATGTCGGCACAGGTCATGACCTGTGGCGTTTTTTGATCACTTTTTTGTTTTAGTTTTTTCATCATGTCGGCACAGGTCATGACCTGTGGCTTTTTTTGATCACTTTTTTAGACTTAGTTTTTTCATCATGTCGGCACAGGTCATGACCTGTGGCGTTTTTTGATCACTTTTTTGTTTTAGTTTTTTAATCATGTCGGCACAGGTCATGACCTCTGGCGTTTATGGATCACTTTTTTAGACTTAGTTTTTTCATCATGTCGGCACAGGTCATGACCTGTGGCGTTTTTTGATCACTTTTTTATACTTAGTTTTTTTATCATGTCGGCACAGGCGTTTTTTGATCACTTTTTTCGACTTACTTTTTTCATCATGTTGGCACAGGTCATGACCTGTGGTGTTTTTTATCACTTTTTTAGTCTTAGTTTTTTCATCATGTCGGCATTTGTGGCGTTTTTTGATCGCTTTTTTTACTTAGTTTTTCATCATGTCGGCACAGGTCATGACCTGTGGCGTTTTTTGATCACTTTTTTAGACTTAGTTTTTTCATAATGTCGGCACAGGTCCTGTGGCGTTTTTTGATGGCTTTTTTTGGACTTAGTTTTTTCATCATGTCGGCACAGGTCATGACCTGTGGCTTTTTTGATCACTTTTTTCGACTTAGTTTTTTCATCATGTTGGCACAGGTCATGACCTGTGGCGTTTTTTGATCACTTTTTTAGACTTAGTTTTTTCATAATGTCGGCACAGGTCATGACCTGTGGCGTTTTTTGATCACTTTTTTCGTTTTAGTTTTTTCACTATGTCGGCACCTGTGGCGTTTTTTGATAACTTTTTTGGACTTAGTTTTTTCATCATGTCGGCACCTGTGGCGTTTTTTGATGGCTTTTTTTGGACTTAGTTTTTTCATCATGTCGGCACAGGTCATGACCTGTGGCTTTTTTGATCACTTTTTTGGACTTAGTTTTTTCATCATGTCGGCACAGGTCATGACCTGTGGCGTTTTTTGATCACTTTTTTCGTTTTAGTTTTTTCATCATGTCGGCACCTGTGGCGTTTTTTGATAACTTTTTTGGACTTAGTTTTTTCATCATGTCGGCACAGGTCATGACCTGTGGCGTTTTTTGATCACTTTTTTAGACTTAGTTTTTTCATAATGTCTTCACAGGTCATGACCTGTGGCGTTTTTTGATCACTTTTTTAGACTTAGTTTTTTCATCATGTCGGCACAGGTCATGACCTGTGGCGTTTTTTGATGGCTTTTTTTGGACTTAGTTTTTTCATCATGTCGGCACAGGTCATGACCTGTGGTGTTTTTTTATCACTTTTTTAGACTTAGTTTTTTCATCATGTCGGCATTTGTGGCGTTTTTTGATCGCTTTTTTTACTTAGTTTTTCATCATGTCGGCACAGGTCATGACCTGTGGCGTTTTTTGATCGGTTTTTTGGACTTAGTTTTTTCATCATGTCGGCACAGGTCATGACCTGTGGCGTTTTTTAGACCACTTTTTTTACTTAGTTTTTTCATAAAGTTGGCACAGGTCATGACCTGTGGCTTTTTTGATCACTTTTTTCGACTTAGTTTTTTCATCATGTTGGCACAGGTCATGACCTGTGGCGTTTTTTGATCGCTTTTTTGGACTTAGTTTTTTCATCATGTCGGCACAGGTCATGACCTGTGGCGTTTTTTGATCACTTTTTTAGACTTAGTTTTTTCATCATGTCGGCACAGGTCATGACCTGTGGCGTTTTTTGATCACTTTTTTGTTTTAGTTTTTTCATCATGTCGGCACCTGTGGCGTTTTTTGATAACTTTTTTGGACTTAGTTTTTTCATCATGTCGGCACAGGTCATGACCTGCGGCGTTTTTTGATCACTTTTTTCGACTTAGTTTTTTCATCATGTCGGCACAGGTCATGACCTGTGGCGTTTTTTGATCACTTTTTTCTTTTAGTTTTTTCATCATGTCGGCACAGGTCATGACCTGTGGCGTTTTTTGATCACTTTTTTAGACTTAGTTTTTTCATCATGTCGGCACAGGTCATGACCTGTGGCGTTTTTTGATCACTTTTTTATACTTAGTTTTTTTATCATGTCGGCACAGGCGTTTTTTGATCACTTTTTTCGACTTACTTTTTTCATCATGTTGGCACAGGTCATGACCTGTGGTGTTTTTTATCACTTTTTTAGTCTTAGTTTTTTCATCATGTCGGCATTTGTGGCGTTTTTTGATCGCTTTTTTTACTTAGTTTTCCATCATGTCGGCACAGGTCATGACCTGTGGCGTTTTTTGATCACTTTTTTAGACTTAGTTTTTTCATAATGTCGGCACAGGTCATGACCTGTGGCGTTTTTTGATCACTTTTTTCGTTTTAGTTTTTCATCATGTCGGCACCTGTGGCGTTTTTTGATAACTTTTTTGGACTTAGTTTTTTCATCATGTCGGCACAGGTCATGACCTGTGGCGTTTTTTGATCACTTTTTTAGACTTAGTTTTTTCATAATGTCGGCACAGGTCATGACCTGTGGCGTTTTTTGATGGCTTTTTTTGGACTTAGTTTTTTCATCATGTCGGCACAGGTCATGACCTGTGGCTTTTTTGATCACTTTTTTCGACTTAGTTTTTTCATCATGTTGGCACAGGTGTGGCGTTTTTTGATCGCTTTTTTTGGTCTTAGTTTCTTCATCATGTCGGCACAGGTCATGACCTGTGGCGTTTTTTAGACCACTTTTTTGACTTAGTTTTTTCATAAAGTCGGCACAGGTCATGACCTGTGGCGTTTTTTGATAACTTTTTTGGACTTAGTTTTTTCATCATGTCGGCACAGGTCATGACCTGTGGCGTTTTTTGATCACTTTTTTCGTTTTAGTTTTTTCATCATGTCGGCACCTGTGGCGTTTTTTGATAACTTTTTTGGACTTAGTTTTTTCATCATGTCGGCACAGGTCATGACCTGTGGCGTTTTTTGATCACTTTTTTAGACTTAGTTTTTTCATAATGTCGGCACAGGTCATGACCTGTGGCGTTTTTTGATCACTTTTTTCGTTTTAGTTTTTTCATCATGTCGGCACCTGTGGCGTTTTTTGATAACTTTTTTGGACTTAGTTTTTTCATCATGTCGGCACCTGTGGCGTTTTTTGATGGCTTTTTTTGGACTTAGTTTTTTCATCATGTCGGCACAGGTCATGACCTGTGGCTTTTTTGATCACTTTTTTCGACTTAGTTTTTTCATCATGTTGGCACAGGTCATGACCTGTGGTGTTTTTTTATCACTTTTTTAGACTTAGTTTTTTCATCATGTCGGCATTTGTGGCGTTTTTTGATCGCTTTTTTTACTTAGTTTTTCATCATGTCTTCACAGGTCATGACCTGCGGCGTTTTTTGATCACTTTTTTAGACTTAGTTTTTTCATCATGTCGGCACAGGTGTGGCGTTTTTTGATCGCTTTTTTTGGTCTTAGTTTCTTCATCATGTCGGCACAGGTCATGACCTGTGGCGTTTTTTAGACCACTTTTTTTACTTAGTTTTTTCATAAAGTCGGCACAGGTCATGACCTGTGGCGTTTTTTGATCACTTTTTTCGTTTTAGTTTTTTCATCATGTCTGCACCTGTGGCGTTTTTTGATAACTTTTTTGGACTTAGTTTTTTCATCATGTCGGCACAGGTCATGACCTGTGGCGTTTTTTGATCACTTTTTTAGACTTAGTTTTTTCATAATGTCGGCACAGGTCATGACCTGTGGCGTTTTTTGATCACTTTTTTAGACTTAGTTTTTTCATCATGACCTGTGGCGTTTTTTGATCACTTTTTTCGTTTTAGTTTTTTCATCATGTTGGCACCTGTGGCGTTTTTTGATAACTTTTTTGGACTTAGTTTTTTCATCATGTCGGCACAGGTCATGACCTGTGGGGTTTTTTGATCACTTTTTTAGACTTAGTTTTTTCATAATGTCGGCACAGGTCATGACCTGTGGCGTTTTTGATCACTTTTTTAGACTTAGTTTTTTCATCATGTCGGCATTTGTGGCGTTTTTTGATCGCTTTTTTTACTTAGTTTTTCATCATGTCGGCACAGGTCATGACCTGTGGCGTTTTTTGATCGGTTTTTTGGACTTAGTTTTTTCATCATGTCGGCACAGGTCATGACCACTTTTTTTACTTAGTTTTTTCATAAAGTTGGCACAGGTCATGACCTGTGGCGTTTTTTGATCGCTTTTTTGGACTTAGTTTTTTCATCATGTCGGCACAGGTCATGACCTGTGGCGTTTTTTGATCACTTTTTTGTTTTAGTTTTTTCATCATGTCGGCACCTGTGGCGTTTTTTGATAACTTTTTTGGACTTAGTTTTTTCATCATGTCGGCACAGGTCATGACCTGTGGCGTTTTTTGATCACTTTTTTAGACTTAGTTTTTTCATAATGTCGGCACAGGTCATGACCTGTGGCGTTTTTTGATGGCTTTTTTTGGACTTAGTTTTTTCATCATGTCGGCACAGGTCATGACCTGTGGCTTTTTTGATCACTTTTTTCGACTTAGTTTTTTCATCATGTTGGCACAGGTCATGACCTGTGGTGTTTTTTTATCACTTTTTTAGACTTAGTTTTTTCATCATGTCGGCATTTGTGGCGTTTTTTGATCGCTTTTTTTACTTAGTTTTTCATCATGTCGGCACAGGTCATGACCTGTGGCGTTTTTTGATCGGTTTTTTGGACTTAGTTTTTTCATCATGTCGGCACAGGTCATGACCTGTGGCGTTTTTTAGACCACTTTTTTTACTTAGTTTTTTCATAAAGTTGGCACAGGTCATGACCTGTGGCGTTTTTTGATCACTTTTTTGTTTTAGTTTTTTCATCATGTCGGCACAGGTCATGACCTGTGGCGTTTTTTGATCACTTTTTTAGACTTAGTTTTTTCATCATGTCGGCACAGGTCATGACCTGTGGCGTTTTTTGATCACTTTTTTATACTTAGTTTTTTCATCATGTCGGCACAGGCGTTTTTTGATCACTTTTTTCGACTTAGTTTTTTCATGTTGGCACAGGTCATGACCTGTGGTGTTTTTTATCACTTTTTTAGACTTAGTTTTTTCATCATGTCGGCATTTGTGGCGTTTTTTGGTCGCTTTTTTTACTTAGTTTTTCATCATGTCGGCAAAGGTCATGACCTGTGGCGTTTTTTGATCACTTTTTTAGACTTAGTTTTTTCATCATGTCGGCACAGGTCATGACCTGTGGCGTTTTTTGATCACTTTTTTATACTTAGTTTTTTCATCATGTCGGCACAGGCGTTTTTTGATCACTTTTTTCGACTTAGTGGCGTTTTTTTATCACTTTTTTAGACTTAGTTTTTTCATAATGTCGGCACAGGTCATGACCTGTGGCGTTTTTTGATCACTTTTTTCGTTTTAGTTTTTTCATCATGTCGGCACCTGTGGCGTTTTTTGATAACTTTTTTGGACTTAGTTTTTTCATCATGTCGGCACAGGTCATGACCTGTGGCGTTTTTTGATCACTTTTTTAGACTTAGTTTTTTCATCATGTCGGCACAGGTCATGACCTGTGGCGTTTTTTGATCACTTTTTTAGACTTAGTTTTTTCATCATGTCGGCACAGGTGGCTTTTTTGATCACTTTTTTCGACCTAGTTTTTTATCATGTTGGCACAGGTGTGGTGTTTTTTATCACTTTTTTAGACTTAGTTTTTTCATCATGTCGGCATTTGTGGCGTTTTTTTATCGCTTTTTTTACTTAGTTTTTCATCATGTCGGCACAGGTCATGACCTGTGGCGTTTTTTGATGGCTTTTTTTGGACTTAGTTTTTTCATCATGTCGGCACAGGTCATGACCTGTGGTGTTTTTTTATCACTTTTTTAGACTTAGTTTTTTCATCATGTCGGCATTTGTGGCGTTTTTTGATCGCTTTTTTTACTTAGTTTTTCATCATGTCGGCACAGACCTAGTTTTTTATCATGTTGGCACAGGTCATGACCTGTGGTGTTTTTTTATCACTTTTTTAAACTTAGTTTTTTCATCATGTCGGCATTTGTGGCGTTTTTTGATCGCTTTTTTTACTTAGTTTTTTCATCATGTCGGCACAGGTCATGACCTGTGGCGTTTTTTGATCACTTTTTTGTTTTAGTTTTTTCATCATGTCGGCACAGGTCATGGCGTTATGGACCTGTGGCGTTATTTGATCGGTTTTTTTGGACTTAGTTTTTTCATCATGTCGGCACAGGCATGACCTGTGGCGTTTTTTGATCACTTTTTTGTTTTAGTTTTTTCATCATGACCTGTGGTGTTTTTTGATCACTTTTTTCGTTTTAGTTTTTTCATCATGTCGGCACCTTTGGCGTTTTTTGATCGCTTTTTTCGACTTAGTTTTTTCATCATGTCGGCGTTTTTTGATCACTTTTTTGACTTAGTTTTTTCATCATGTCGGCACCTGTGGCGTTTTTTGATAACTTTTTTCGACTTAGTTTTTTCATCATGTCGGCACAGGTCGACCTGTGGCGTTTTTTGATCACTTTTTTCGTTTTAGTTTTTTCATCATGTCGGCACAGGTCATGACCTGTGGCGTTTTTTGATCACTTTTTTGACTTAGTTTTTCAAAGTTACATTAAGTTACATTAAAAGTTACATTACAGATACAGGAATATTGCGCACGCTCGTTTCATCATCATCTGCATACACATAAATAATTTAAGTTCCCTGTGCAAGTTAGGGCCCGCATAACCGCTTTAAACACCTCGGCTAAAACCAAATATAAAGTGCCAAATAGGCTCCGCCCACTCGATATTCGCATTTTGTTTTTCAGTGAACAGGGTGACCAAACTATCCTTGTATATTGTCGCCGACACTCCCGACCATACCAAATATTAAAAATGCGAGTTTGCCCCTTGTACCAAATATTAAAACTGCGAGAGTGGCCCTTGTACCAAATATTAAAAATTCGAGAGTACCCACAGGTTTGCCTTGTACCCAACGGTTTGTCAGCCTGTTTATCCTCGAAGACTTCGCTAGATCATGGCATAAAAGAAAGTGCTTCGCTGGGGGTGGGTCAGGGCGGGTTATGCCTCATGCGACGATGCACCTTATATTTGGTTTTTCCCAACACCTCGTGTAGAAACCCATAAAAAACTATAGCAAGCCCCATTGAAACGATACGTTTACAAGTAAGCTTAGGCAGAGGATAAATGGCGTATACCTGCGTATACCCTCGACTACACCACTGCTAAATAGACAGCTTATACACCCAATGCCGTATTTAAGCCTAGACAGACTAGGCAGCTGCCTAGGGCGGCAGATTTGAAGGGGCGGCTTTTGAGCTGTTACTGTTTTTTTTTTTATATTATTAAACATTTTATTCATAACTCTTCAAAATAGTACCAACGTAACGCACAATAAAATAGAAATGAATGACATTGACAACAAATGCTCAAATTTAATCAACGATCTACTTAATTGTTGTTGTCAATGAAATTGGAACTCTTTCCATTTAACCGCCTTTGATTAAACTCTGACATTCTGATATTATTATTATTATTATTATTATTATTATTATTATTATTATTATTATTATTATTATTATTATTATCCTACTATTTCAGTTACAATAATGCTTATTGTAGGTCACTTTGTGGTACATTCATGTGGAAATAAGGGGGCCAAAATATTTTTTCAATGCCTAGGGGCGCTTCAGTAGCTAAATACGCCCCTGTATACACCTTGTTCGTGGAAAGAGAATGCTTCTTAAAACGTGAGCATATTGCCATGGACAACACACTTCTTGAAGTCGTGAGCGAAGTGCCAGTTTAAATGCAATGCAAGGTACAAACAATAGTATGAACATGGTTTTAAAGAAACTCTTACAGTAGCATCGGTGGTTCAGTGGTAGAATGCTCGCCTGCCACGCGGGCGGCCCGGGTTCGATTCCCGGCCTATGCTTGGTTTCTATAAACTCGTGAAATACCTCTGGGTAAATTATCCATGGGCAAATTAATGATATAATGAGGAAGGCCTTGGAGTTGTACAGTTAATTTAATTCAGAAGGCTTTGATTCTCATTGTTTAAATTATTATAGATCCTATGAGAGGTTAAATTTTATCCAGCCATCCATGAAAGGATTTAACCAAACAATTTATCCTTAGAAAGATTTAGCCCGAGTTTGTAGGAACATTTTTTCTGTCACTTTCATATTTACCCAGAGGACATTCATCTAATACTCGCCACAAGTGTATGTGATTGTTACCTTTAAATTATTTGAGTTTGTAAAAGTATTCTTGTGGAATCTAGATCAGCTCTTGGGTGATAATTTTAATCGCTTTAAAGTTTAACAGTTCAGAAGCAAACCATAGGGCAGGGTATAGGCCTAAAACGAAATAACACAAGCTTGTAACTTTCCAATAGCTATACCACAGGCTATACCTTAGCCAAATATTGTTTTGTAAGATATTATTAAAAGTCTTGAATCTTTCTTTTGACAATAACCTAAAGGATTTTTCATTTTTTCCAGGGAACAGATGCTTAACAGAAGACATCATTGGTTAGCTTCGCTGGACAGCTATTTATTCCTATGGGTCACTGGGCTAAAGCTGTACCCTTTCATGGTTTCGACCCAAAAAGGGGCTACACGGTTTATTCAGTGATCACCCCGGAATTTACGTTGTCCAGTCCAGTTTGTCCTCCTTTTCCTGTGTGGATACGCATAACGGTGCCAACTAAGCATGTGGCAGGGAGGACAAATGATAGAGTAGGGCCCCTTTTCAGGGGTGAAGAAGGTCTTGGTTCAGACCGAGGCCATACCTCTGGAACGATGGTGGAGCATCAGAAGTTTGCAAGGAGACTAAAGGTAGGGTTTCAACTATATTACTGTTTAAGAAGTCTCGCTATTGGAATGCATAACTCTACTTTTAACATATAATATAAATATATTTTAACAACATATTCTGATAATTATTGTGAATTTTCCTAGCAATTTTAATGGGTCCGCAAAGAAAATTGAACGGGTATTTAAGTTCCGTTTACAGCCAAAATTGGACCATGGAAGATTAATCTGATGCCTGATGCATTTATTAGTAGACAAAATCACGAAGGAGTACTAGAAATATTCCATGAAAATTAATTAATTTATAAGTTTCGTCCCAATAAAACAAATTTTGTTGGAATTTGTTCAAAACTGAGATTATATTTATTTTTCTCGTTATTGTAGGATTTCACGATTCAAAAGTATGCGTTTTGGTGTTATGGGAGGCGATAAAGAAAACCTTACCCTAATAGAAGATGCAAATAACAGATCGTTGATTCTTATCAACATCGGTGGTTCATTGGTAGAATGATCGACTTCCGCGTCGGTAGCCCAGGTTTGTTTCACGGTCGATGCAGTGTAGTTTTATTATTTTTTACTAATTTCCTATCGTCTGGTAGTTTTTCTGTTTTTGGTCCGATATGTTTTAATTCCATAATCTTCCTTTCATGTTGTAATATTTTATTATTATAATAATATTATTAAGGCTAGGCATTTGATGATTTTGCATCTTTTTATAATTTAGCCTGTGAAGGTTAAAAGATAGCTCGAATATAAATGTGTTTCATGAAATAATTAATTAAATAAGGGCAATTTGTTTTTTTCTTTATTTTGCATTTTTCGTCATTAAGAGATAGGTCATTTTTTTGGCAATTTTAGGCCATTTTCAGCATTTTTAGGTAATGTTTCAGTGGAGATAGAGAGGAGCTTTTCCATGTAAAAATCGTTACTTTCAGACAACAGAATCAACAGAATCTCCGCCAAAGTTATCATAGTTCATTTTAATTCAGGTTTATTGTAAATAACATAGCAGTTTGTCTTGTAGCAATAAAGATTTTTCTGCCTTTTTAAGTGGCACATATTTGCTAGGGGCAATTTGATGGACATGCCAGTTCAGAAATAATTTCTTTTTCGCTAAGGGTGTCAAAGTAGTATAAATTTACTTACTTCTTTAATAACAAAATAAGTGTGTTTTATAATGTAAATTCATGTATAAAACACTCTCATCCATTAAATATAGTTTTTAGCAATCCATTAGGCCTACTTAGAAAAACAAATTTTAATTAATACTTAAATTTAGCCTATTGTTCATTTTTTTAAATTCTGGTAATTTCTTCACTATTTTTAGGCCATAAATGCATTTTTTATTTTGCATTTTTTCACTATTTTGTGGTCAATAAATGCCTTGGCCTAATTATTATATTGCAGAAGTCTGGGATGAAACATTCACATGACTAATGCCCGGTTTCCACAAACTTGTGAATTGCCTATGGGTAAATTATCCATGGGCAAATTAGTTCCATTTCACCCACAATTATATAATGAGCAAGGCCTTGGAGTTGTACAGTTAATTTAATTCAGAAGGCTTTGATCCTCATTGTTTAAATTATTACTGATCCTAAGAGAGTTTAAATTTTATCCAGCCATCCATGAAAGGATAAATTAACCCGACGATTTACCTTGGAAAGATCTAGCCCGAGTTTGTAGGAACATTTTTTCTGTCATTTTCATATTTACCCAGAGGACATTTATCTAGAAACTCGCCACAAGTGTAAGTGATTGCTATCTTTAAATTATTTGTGTTTGTGTGGTGTTATTCTTGTGTAAATTCTGTCCATTGGATAATTTACCCATAGGTAATTCGCGAGTTTATAGAAACCGGTCATTAATCATTTATGACTTTCTTTACTTCCAAAGGCCGCATGAGGTCCGCGGACCGCCATTGGCCAAGGCCTGTCTAGAGTATAAAGGTATCCTGAATTCGAGTCTTAGTAATGAGGTACATTTAAACTAAACTGTTATGATATTCCACTTCCTTTGAAGAGAAAAACAGTTTGCAAAGTCACTTCTTTATAGATTTACTTGGAAACGAGGAAAGGATGTTTCTTCTACGTAATTCTATTGTCGAGCAGCTTTGAAGCGCTTTCTATCTGTATCCTTGGGAACGGGCGCAATTTGCTAACACATGTAGGCTATACGACACCGTTATTAAGTGCCAGTATGGTACTTTATGAGATTGTGTGGGGGACGGGAAAATGTCTGTCCGTCCTCCCGTCTGTCCGTTCGTGTGCCTGTACGCGCAATAACTCAAATACGCTTTATCAGATTTTAATGAAACGTGGTATACGTGTTTATAATGTCCATGGGAAGACCTCTGTTGATATTGGACCAAATCGGTTGGCCGGTACCGGAATAATGCCAAATTTAGTGTCTTTTTATGGTAATATATAACAAAAGGCGCGATAACTCAAATACGCTTCATCGGATTTTTATGAAACTTGGTATATGCATTTATAACGCCTATGGCAAGAAGTCTATTCATTTTGGACCTAATCGGTTGACCGGTACCAGAGTAACAACTATATAATTAAAAGTAACTTTTTTTAAAAATCATGTCTATAGCCTACTACAATGCCTCATTTCAAATCAATGAGGGCTTTGATTGCAATGTTGTCAGATGTTTGTTTACTTCGTTGATCAAGTTGAAATTGTGCACTACATGAATACTGTTATATACAGAAGATATATTACTGTCAAATAATTAGCCGAGTTCTTTGACGCTGAATTTTGTGAAATGTTGACATGTTTTTCAAGTTGCATTACATTTAGATTTGACAAATAACACTAGGCTACTATCTGTAGACCGTCGAACTGACTAAGTTGGCCGAATGGTAACGTATTGTACTCGTATGCTGGCGGTCCCTGGGTCAAATCGTGGAGCCGGGTGATTTGACATGGATTTTTTGTTATTTTTTTTTTTATGTGAGTGCGCGATTGTCAAGATATCAGAAATCTGTAGTTCTGCTGACGCTGGTCGATTTTAATCTGATTCAAAAAAAAAACTTATTTTCTGCATATCATAATGGTAATTATAATTGATTCAACAAAAGCATTCTGGCACTTTGTTATAGCAGTTTCCCTTAATTTTGGCCTATTATATAGTGTAAATTTATGCACAAAATTTAAGTAGGCTTGTGGATCTCTGAATATATAGCTAAAGCTGTTAGTAGAGGACGGATTTTTTGCATATTAGTATGTTTTATTCCCTGAGAGTAATGGGCCATTCAGATAGAAAATTAACCGTAAACGTAACGTAAACATAGAAGTTTGGGGCCATGTTTTTCAATGTGACCATTCACAATGCATCACGTAAACGTGAAACTTAAACGTAAAATTAAACGTAACGTAGAAGCTTGCAAACACCAAGCTTCTGCGTTTGTGCGAAAAATAACGATACAACCAATCAGAGAACAGAACAGGAGACGGAAGTGGAAGTAGCCAAGAGATGGCGTCTATGAATGAGAAACTCGTCATTATGATAAATGGCATCCATTAAATAAAGATGCTGTATTGAAGGAAAATATATGAAAATTAGTTCCCCAAGAAATGAACTACAGTATTAAAATAATACAGCCCATATAATATTATGTTAATTTTTATGTGCCTGCATACACTTGTATGATTTCAATTGTTAATGGCCTACATATGTGTAATAGATACATGAAAGTATTTTCGTCTGCTGCAGCCATTTTATTAGTTGTTCACGTTCTCGTTTGTGATTGGTTGTTACCTACGTTTATGTTTTCATTGCGAATGCTCAATGCCTTGCTAAAGTTTGCGTTTAAGTTTACGTTCTTACGTTTACGGTTAAGTTTCTATCTGAATGGCCCATAAAACTATGCACGAAAAGGAAATCTGTGTGTCATGCCATTAGAGAGCGATTGGTAAAGTTTTATATTGCATGTAAGTGTGTGTCCACAGAACATTCAGAAAATCAGTTGCCTTGAATGTTAACTGTACAATAACAGTGGGAGACCGGTCACATAAATCACTAATTAGTGTGCCTCACAGTACTGCATATGACATGACTTGTCTGTATGTAAGGTAGACCATTATGGCAATCAGTCGTAGGAGAGAGGTTCCATCTGGCGCTGTGAATTGGACTCCGGCTTAGCTCAGTTGGTAGAGCATTGACGCGAATAGCCAAAGATCCTGTGTTCAAATCCCAGTGTCGGAGGAATTTTTCTTCTATAATATTTTCATGATTAGAGCCCTGATTTCCATGCAAATGCATGTTTTTATATACTTTGGTTACACTTCTCAAACTTCGTAGTTACTCATTACATGACTTATGGATTCAAAATAACCATATTTTTTCCGTGCATGTTTGCATATTTCGGCCTTTTTATGGCAAAATTCATGCATAGTGCATGTTTTGGATTTTGTTGGATTAATACAGCATATTCAGACGTTTTTAATGCATCAGTCACTAGCCATTATTGAAGACGTTGAATTACCTTTGGAATCGTGTTGTGGAGAAATGGGTGTGACAGTTAGGAAAAAACTTAAGAAGGTACTTAGTTCAAATCCTGATCTTAAACTTCTGAAAACAGTGAAAGCCGTATTATGTGGAAAAAATGTAAGAGACATGGAATTCGATCTCACCCTCAGTCAAATTTCTTCTCGTAAGTATGCCCCTGTTAGGCCTACTTCTTGTGAAGTAGAAATATACTTTTCTGCGTTCAAGAATGTCCTAACTGATAAACGCACGAGTTTAAGTGAGGAGAATTTGGAAAAATTCGTTGTTGTATATTTTTTAAGAGAAATTGAAATATATTGCAGTACAGTGCGGATTTTTTATAGTGCGTGTTTCGCCCTTCATTGTGCATATTTGGAGATACGATAGTGCATGAATGCATGCATGTTTTTAAGTTTGATAGTGCATGAAAATCATGATATTCTTTACTCATGATATTCTTAATTATTGGCACTCCAAGCCATTAAAATGGTGTCGTGCACATTGGCACAGTCGCATTTTCGTGCACATTGGCATAGTATTTTTGTCTTGTAATATTATCGTGCTCATCGCCACACAACCCGTTGGGGCTATAGATCGTCCCAGCCTTAAAAGACAGTATTGAGTTAAATGTAGTATTTGCATCTCACTTGCACTCGTACGTTCTGCAATTAGCTTCGTCCTTTTCTATCCCGACAATGTTGCCATTTTCCAAAGTGATAAATGTAATAATGTGATTGCGTGGTCTGATAGGGAATTTTCCGCCCTTTCTAATGATGTCAATTGTAAAGCCATAAATAATTAATATGAGGCCTATTTTTCATAATTACGTTATTTTGGCGGAAGTCAATATTTTTGCACATTAATAACTTATCACGTGATAGACAGAAAACTAATAATCAAAACAAGTAAAGATTTTTTTCTTGGACTGCCTGATGGTGAAAGAAAGTACTCCCTTTCCGTCGGCAATAAATTTTACATAAGAAGAAAGCTATATATTTTTTTATTAAGTGCTACCTGAAAATTCTCGGACGGCAACACAGAAAAGTTAGGTAGTGAGTAACATACTTTGGTATTGACTTTACGTTGGTGACTAAGCGAGAAGAAATGTTTATAGATGTCTGAAAAAGTATTTAAAACAAACCAGAGCTCTCTATCATGTAGCATTAATAAATTATCACAGTTTTCCCGAGCTCAGCATTCTCGCGCTCATGACTTGGTTGCTTTGAGATTTTGTGTACTCAGATGTTTCTAAGACTATCGTGTCTTCTTCAGAGCTCATTGTTATATAGTAGCTGTGTAGTGAAGTTTAACTTTGATGTGAAGTGGTTCTTGTGTTTTTTAAAATTAAATTTTATATTAATTATGAATAGAGGAACTAGAAATCTTAGTGTTGACAAATTGCGCAGTAAAGAGCGAATTATAGTATTAAATATACTTAATTATTTCTTGAAGAAAATGAACGTTACCCAGGCAATTAAAGAGATAGCAGAAGCTACCGGGTGTCCAGAAAGTTTACTGTATAGAATAAGAAAAGAAAAAACGAAAGGCCCTCTGAGAAGGAATAATACTACTCCCTGAGGATAGTGAACAGGCCTAAAGGCATGTAATGTATTTTAACTATTACTTCCCTTTATAATTATATTCTTGAAAATTATAACACAATAATAGTAATAATAATATCAATAATAATAATAATGATAATAATAATAATAATGATGAAAAATAATATTATCGAAATGAAATTTAATATTAAATTTAACATTTATAAATTATTAGCTTAAAGGACCCGGCGCCACCTGGTTTTGTATTTTACTTGTACTTCGAAGTCAATTTTGGAGGAAGCCCCTTTAATTTTCAAAATTTAGGCCCTAGAGAAAGCACAACTTGTCACACTCAAGGACCCTATTACTTCTAAAGACCATGGAGGATGGGGTTGAGGTAAGAAGAGACAGAAATTCCTATTAGTATTTCTTTTCTGTGTGTCAAGTCGTAAAATGAGCCAAAAGAATGTAGATTTAAACGTCATTTAATAGGGATTAAAACATTTAAGGGACTTTTTTTCCCCCAAATTTAGTTTTACCTAAGTTTTTCTCCTGGTTCTGTTAGCTCTGTGTAAAGTCTGGCAAAAATTGATCAGAGAATTTAGATTTAAATAACATTTATATAATAGGGGTTGCAACATTTAAGGAGTGGTTTCATCCAAATAAACTTTGGTTAAAAATTTCTCTTGATTCAATAGGTTCTTGGTATAAAGTCTGATAAAATTGGTCCAAGGATGTAGATAAATATATATCACAAAATATGGGTGAAAGATCTAAAATGTGGTTTGTTCCAAAATTAGTTTTCCTACCATTTTCTCCTGATTCTGTACGTTCTGTGTACAAAGTCTGTTAAAAACACGTCAAGAATGTAGATCTAAATTTTGGTGGTGTAATAGGGGTAGAAACATTTAAAGGGTGGCTTCTTCCAAAATTAACTTCGCCTACTTTTTCTCTTGTTTTTATAGGGTCTGTGTGTAAAGTTTGGTAAAAATCGTTCAAACAATGTAGACTAGTAAAAAGATCACAAAGTAGGGATTGAAAATTTAGCAAGGGGTGTTTTTTCGAGAATGATTGTCTCGTAGAATTTTTACTTGATTCCACAGGGTACACGTGTAACATTTTGTAGACATTGGTCAGAAAATGTAGATTTGTGGGCCTATAGAGAAAATATTACTCATGGGGGTTGAAAATAAGGGAAGAAGGGTGTGCCGTCGTTCTATCTGCAGGGCATGATTTACATTAATTATTATGTACAAGAAACAAATTTCGATGTTTTCACGAGGTTTAAGAGCTTTTTCACATCATGTGCCGGGCCTTGTAATGTGAGTAGATCTGGCATCAGTGCGCTGCAAAAGACCAATACTGTCTTTTAAGGTTGGGACGGTCTATAGGGGTGGACATACAGACTCAAACCTACAGCCTCCTTCACCACAGCTCCAAGGCAGCACCCCTTAGCTACCGCGGCTTAGGAAACCGATTGTAGATACCGTAGATAGGTTGTCAGGTTAGGTTAGGTCAGGTTAGGTTAGGTTAGGTTAGGTTAGATTAGGTTAATTCAAAGTCTCATTCAATCGCAGGCAGATACTTTATGAATGATTTCTAAACAATTCAATTATAATATTAATGTACACAGTAGGTATCTATAATAATAAAAGGAAGTGTTTGTCTTTCTGTCTATCTAGCAGTTACTGTGAACTCCATTGCATTCAATACGATAATGTAATTCCAACTTTGTCTCTATGTCCACCCCTACGAAGGATGTGTGGCGATGAGCACGATGATATTGCAAGATAAAAATAATATGCCAATGTGCACGAAAATGCGATTGTGCCGATGTGCACGTGTGTCAATGTGCACGCAATCATTAAAATCATGCTCTGAAGATGGTGCAAGCTCACGAAAAGGCCTAGGCGGCGAGTTACAAAATAAATCATAGTTGAGCAACTGGTATCACATTTATTTTGTTTCATTGATCGAGCTCAACGGTATTGGATATGTATTTTCATATCTATAGAATGGTCCATGCAATATTATTTTATTTTATTATAATAATTAATGTGCCTATATGCTGTGAAGTGGACAGATAACAATGTTTACATAAAGTACCAGCTGGATATTAATTCTAAAAATGAAAGCATACTTTTTAGTCAGTAATTTCGACTATTATTTTTACTGACAAAAAGTTATACATCTGAGTTTCTCTTGTTCACCTTACTTACGTATGCAAATGTTTGTGGAAGCTTTGCCGCTGATTGGCTGAACTCGAGAGCCAATTAAAATGCCCAGGGGCTTCGCAACATATAATATAGATTTAAATATGAAATAGGCCTACGCAAAAAAGGAGAGACGATTCCAATTTTAGCACTAGAATAACCCGAGTCTGAAGTACGGGTGAGTCAGCTAATGCTTTTGCGTACGTGGTGCATATGATCTGTTTTATAAAAATTTCTCTGATTTTACTACCAGTGAGCTCAGATTTTCACTTATTTTCAATGAATTTTCTTTAAAAAATCAAAGAAACGTGGCGCTTGTACCAACAGTGCATGTTTATGGATGCTATGGATTTTTTAATGCTTTAAAAATATTTAACATAAGAATATTGATTACTAAATTCAACTTAAAATTGACATTACAAGTAATAAGTTATATATTATGCTTTCCGAGTAGCCAGTTAGAAACATGAAGAAAAAAAAAATTTTTTTAAGTAAAACTTCTTTAGTGGCGGTAGAGGGTAAATCTGGAAAATCAGTCACACTAAAACCGTCACGAAATCAGTCACAATCAGTCACACTCTTACTTGTTTCGGTGCGGACTGCACAGAAAACAATCAACTCAATGATTAGGAGTAATCAAAGGAAATTTTTTCAGACCTTACTTCCTCAATGACAATAGACAATTTATTCCTAAGCAATCTAAAGGTATATTATCTATTTTATGGAACCCGGAGGTTCATTACCGCGCAAATCCAAAATTAAAAAACCAAAATTAAAAAATACAAATTTCCAAAATTTAAAAAAACAAAATTAAAAATTATAGCATCCAAAAATTATCCAAAATTTAATAAATAATAAAATTTAAAATTTAAAAATAAAAAAATTCAAAGATCGAAAATTTAAAACATCCAAAATTAAAAATTCAAAGATCCAAAATTAAAAAGTCCAAAATCCAAAATTTAAAAAGTCCAAAAACCCAATATTAAAAAGTCCAATAATGCAAAATTGAAAAAATCCAATAATCAAAAATTGAAAAAATAGAAAAATAAAGTTTTACTTCTGTCGCGTGGCGTTCCACGCACTCTTTTTTTTTTCAAATTCTTTAACGTGTTCGCCAAAAATTTTGGGGTGTATACAGAGATACTAACGCCGAGTGACTGCGCCGATATCGAATCCAGCCACGTTCAGACTCGACCAGCGCAGTGGGGGAAATGGAATCACGTAGCAGAGCCTGCTGTTATTTATGTGCAGTTCCTATGGCAACAAACATGCAATTTGATTTGCAGATTACGGCTCTTTTTATTCAATGGTCGTGTGCTACTATATGTATTCAGGCAGAGGATGGGATTTAAACTGCAGACTGTGTGTTGTTATTATTATTATCGTTTTGCGAGAGAGTTTTAAATTGGAATTCTTTCTCTGCTGTACGGCGGAATGAATAATTAACCCAGATATCTAAGCGTGGCGCTCTAGAAAAACATTTCGCACTTCCACACGTGACGTAATTGTTGTGCGTTCCTGAAGTTATGACCTCCTGATAAGAAAGCCCTAGGCCTATAATGCACAAAGTAAACTTACAAAATTTTCGTATTATGGTTATTCACTACTTTAAGTCCCTTAGTAACTGTTGAAGAGTTAACCAGCTTTAATGCCGGTTGTTGACCAAGAGTTAAGCTAACTTAGCTTAGCTTAGCTCACATACAGTGAAGGATTTCATGTATAGTAGTGCCGGATTTCATATGTAGTTTTGTCGGCACAACTACTTATGAAATCCCGCATTGTATGTGAGCTAAGCTAAACTAACTTAGCTTAGCTCTTGGTCGACAACCGGCATGAGAGTGAAACATCAACTATACACGTCATAAGCGTACTGTGACTGACTGACTCGTTCCTGTAACCCGTATGGTGGGGCATAGGGCCTCTAAATGGAGGTTTCATTACCGATACTAATTTTGTTACCCTTATTTTCCGAAGGAAAAGCCCATCATGTTTCAACCCCCTGGAAACTAAGGTATTACTTGGACGTGAAAGGGCCGAGAAATTTTGTCCAGATGCACTAATTTAGGCTTGGAGTTCTTTTACGTATCTTAAACCAACGACACGGTTCCCCCAGCTTAAAGTCCCTCCCTAAGGACTCCGGGCCCAGGATTTTTAAAGCGTACTATAGTAGCCTATAATGTTTAACCTTTTTTTTATATTAAACTAATCCTAAGGAATTAATATATATGGAGAATTTCCTACTAAGCTTATACTTAACAAACTAGGCCTGCCAAAGATGAAGTATGTTGTGCCAATATCTTTGAGATTTGTTGATGTTTCTTATTTTTCTGTAACTCATATTATAGTGATTGTTATTGGTAGAATAATATAATTATGTAGACCTAACATTAAACATAGACTTAACGACAAAATGTATAATAGATTTTCTATTTATTTTTATACTAATACTAGCTTCGCATTGTTAGATTTATGTATATATAGGTTAAGTGAACACAATTTAAAGTTGATTTGATGTACTTCTATAAATCATCAGCCGTCCAGCCAACATGGTGGACGTATAGGCTATATATCCCACATACTCTTTCACCCCTAGTTTACTCTGATTATGTCTTAAAAAATTTAATCTTTCTGTTTCAATTTTGGAAAACATACAGTAAATAGTTGGGCGTAGGGGATGCGTTCGCTCTTCTCACGCAGCGGGCTCCGATTCGAATACTGGTCGGGACAAGTTACCTAGGTAGAGCTTTTCCCGGGATTTTTCCTCACCTGTGAGACAAATGTTTGGTAACTTTAGGTTCTGGTAACTTTAGGCTCTGGTAACTTTAGGCCCTAGTGGTCTCCGGATATCATCTGGCAGCCATTATCATCCTCATCCCACCCTCGCCTTGTTCAGAGTGAGTGTGTGAATGATGTATCTCGTCCTATATGTTTCTGTTGTCTCGGAGGTGGCCCCGGCATTTGGCTGATCACTCATCCGGGAGGCCCTCCATGTCCTTGTCTGGTCAAGAAAATATGTATGTGAGCCATAGATAATCCCTCTCCCGACAGGTCGCGGCCCTGTAAGGCCCGGGCAACGTGGGTCGCTTAAATGACCCCAAAAGGGAGGGGTAAAAACTAAGGTAAAGATAGATAGATAATATGGTAAATAGAAATTAATCAGGAAATTATATCTATTGATATTCTATGAACTACCTGGGGGTAAAGGCGGCCGGTGCGTAACGCTGACAACCTTATCACCTTCACGTTCCGATTGTCTAAAAATCCGGGAGCCTCAACTTCTTGGAACCCTCTGGGCCCCCATGGCCTGTAATAGGGAACTCTTTACTTACTATCTTTTGCAATTCAGTCCTAGGCTAGCTATAAGAAAAGAGTTCAACTCTTAAGAATAGAACCCAGGACCTTCTAAATTTACTTGGTGTCAAAAAATGGTTAATAATAATTTATAGGAATTCTATTGATAGCCTTTCTCATAATTTTATATCTATTAGGTCTACATGAAATCATGCCAAGCCACCTGTGTAGTTTAAAAAAAAAATAATGTTGCCATGGGGATTGTGTACATGCAGTATGAATTCCTTTTGGTTAATGTCATAACTTTACAACCCTATTTTGGCCCTTAGAGGCCCTTAGAGGCCAAAGATTTAGAAATCCTTTCTTAGTGCGCATCTAAAGCCTAGGAGTAATATGTGTACCAAGTTTCACGTTCCTAGGCTATATGGTTTTTGAGAAACTGTGATCAGTGAGTCAGTGGGTTTTGGCTTTTATATATAGAGATTGTCTATCTGCGCAATTTGATTATGTTGCTTCAACTGTGTACAAATAACCAAAACTACCTAAGTCAATTTTAAAATTAGGCCAAAACAAAGGTATGTAATAAAAAAGTTATCAATGATTATAAAAGCTCGCCCATTTCCTTTTTACGTCATCTAATTGACAGGATTTAAGTATGATACATTCCAGTTGGCAACTTGCAAGCGCCGTTTGGATCGATTTATCTGCTCTCCAGTTGAGGACGTAGTTAAAACTTTATAATCCCCAGCAAACTGCAGGAACCAACTTTATGGTTCTTCGTACAGCTTGGTCATTAGAACCATGTTACTGTAATACTTTATTTATTCTAATCACAAATACAGAGTAGAACACTACACGGAAAACTAATTAACTTTGAAATCCTTTGTTTTTCTTTTATAAAATTCAATCACTTAAACACTTGGGCTTACAATGGAAAAAGTGCACATTAGAATAATTCGATGCAGATTATAAAAAAAGTCGGATAGTCTGTATCGGTATCTATGACTCCCTAATAAAAACTAACCCGCTGTATCTTGTTGCCATATTTCATGGAGTATGTGGTCTTTGAATTTAATTTGTGCGAAAAATGCAAATTTACTGAAAAACTATATACTGTATATATAAGATTTAAATAAAGAAATTGACATGGAGCATATTTTAATTATCACTCAAATGTTTAGACAAAGTCCGCCTATATACCACTGTTATATTTGAAAACAACAGCTGAAGCCTACACGAGATATAAGAGACCAAATCATTAAAAAACACGTTTTAAAATTAACTTTTATTGTAATATTGTAAAAGTACCTTTTAGTGTATTAATTTGTCTATCTCTATCTCTATATATATATACAGTAAAAGGCTTTGTCCTGACTGACATGAATCAACGTAGAGCCTAAACTATAACAGGTAGAGACTTGGAATTTTGACAGTACCTTCGTTTCATAATGTAGGTGCTCACTAAGAAAGGATTTTGAAAAATTCTGATTCTAAATGCCAAAAATTAAATGTTTTTGAAAATACTTAATCCCTTTTTGCATAGAATTATCGAAACAAATTCACAGAACATATTGTTGCCAATGGTATAGGTGGGTTTGGATTAAATTAAATGGATGTTTGACAAATTAGAGAAGGTATCATTATAATTCATATTATCTATATTAATAAAAGGAATTGTCCTCGATGTCCAGCGAAATCTACTGAACGCAGAGATCTGAAATTTTAAACATAGGTGGGTTGAAGGGTCGGAAAATGCACCTCGAAGCCGGAATTTTAATTTTAGTTTTCGTTCGTGAGTTATGAGTGAAAAACGGGCAAAAAAACGTGCATTTTTTGCGTTTTCAAAACATAAGTTTTCTGTTATACATTTCAATGTTAAATCAATTACAGTTGGCTTTGGCTATTTTTGTCATATCTTGAAAATAAAACTTTCGCGATCGCTTGAATGTTGTAAACCCTAAATATGGTCAAACGTTGTTTTATTTGGACGAATCTCACTATACAGAGGTTTTCTGGGCCAAGAAACTCGAATCTGAGGTCGCTTTTACCAGACGATGCTATCTAATTGTGGTATGTAGTCCACGTGATTTAGGTGTTATTAAATATAATGATTTTACTATTTTGCTCTTAATTTTTAATTTTTGAAATAATTATCGCGGGCGAAGCCGCGGGCACATGCTAGTCACTTAATAAAAGAATAGAGTAAAATAACCCAAAGTGGGTTCTGGACTAAGTTTATCAATGTATTGTCAGTTGAATATTGTTTGCAATGATAAAAGAGTAAAAATTAATTCTTACAAAGTTGATATTAACACAGTAGCTAAAATATGACTTAAACATTAAAATTCACACATGAAAATTAGAGCAGTAGAATATTAAAACAATACTTGTCAGCTCTTCTTAAAATACGAAGCATATCTCTATGCGTCTCTGTATATAGCCTACATGTATTCAGCATGCCGACACC
Organism: Ectobius pallidus; assembly: GCA_964059195.1. Lineage (NCBI taxonomy): Eukaryota > Metazoa > Arthropoda > Insecta > Blattodea > Ectobiidae > Ectobius > Ectobius pallidus. The sequence continues at coordinate 142,351,306 of CAXKWD010000006.1, forward strand.
CACGGCCGTTAATGGTGGCTTCCATGACCGGAGCCGCTACTTCTTTATCAAGTAGCTCCACGAGGCTGAGTGCACCCCTACCAGACCTCCCTACCTCAGAAAAATCCGAGGAGGTACCGGGGATCGAACCCGGGCCGACGGATCCGTAGTCAGCGACGCTAACCACAAGACCACGCCAGCGGTCAAATGTATTTACACTGTCCATTTTTTGCAATTGATTTATAGATGCAATTGTATTGATTTGTATCGTATTGTATGCAGTTGTATTATCTCCTGGTTAGCGTCGTTTATCTCGTAACGGAGCTTGGTGAAACGTCGAAATGCTAGTTACTAATTGACTTAGTTTTATCTAAATGGTCCTAACCGAGATTGCTGCACTCGGGCCTACGTAACCAAATGTGCCACTGGAGCCGAGGAAACAGAAAGAAAATGGTTGTGATGATATCGATGAAGGTGGTGGTAATGAGGATGATGATAATCTTTGGTATAAAATTGTAAGACTACCGAATGGAAACAATGAACTCTGCATGGAGGGTTCATATTGTTATGTCTCGGGGAGACTGCGGGAAGTGAGGGAGCAGCGGGAGGGAGCGGGAAAACTCGGATCAATGAGGAGGGTCAGTGTGTCTCAGGTCAGGTCACGTTACCAAACACACAGTCTTCTGTGTAACAAAGGATACGTTCTGTGTATCGTACTGCTTCCTGCAGTGTGCTAATCCAATGCAGCATACGCATAATATGAATATGAATATATATTAAGGATGGGTCGATACCAGATTTTCTCGATACTCGATACCGATACATGATTTTTTCCTCGATACTCGATACCGTCAATATTTCCAGTTTCAATAAATAGGCACATTAAAAATTAAAAGTTGAGAGAACTGTGTAATACCAACTAAATTAATTAAGTTTGCATATTTATTGAGATAAAATTTAATATCATCAGTAGCCTATAATTATGTTTAAACTCTAATTTATATTAAAACTAAAATTAGTTTTTGAAACAGTCCACTTACAAGTTTTTGTTCAAAAATTACAATGGGGTTTGGACAGTCAGCTTGCTTGTTGGTTGTTATTGAAACGTTTGTCAGGAAACGAAACAATTAAGAATCTCTTCTGTTTGGATTTTAAAAGTAGGAAAGTCTTTATTTATCACTAGACAAAAGTCACAGAGTGGTTTTTCCCATTTCAAGGAGAAATAGAAGTATTTACTATATTGAGGGCCGATTGTATAAACATCACTGACTGGAGATCAATTATGATCTAAGTTCAGAAAATGATCTGAGTTCAGGCTCGAGTCGTATTGTATAACACTGATCTAAGATCAACAAATTGAAGTTCAATTTTGATCCTAATTCATACATGAGCACTTGGCAACATCGCAAAAACAGATGAGTATCGCGAGGCGCGAGCATTGTTATTCTGTTTTTCTCCGTATTCAGACTGTGTTATGCGAAAGGAAAGGGAAATATGATCGAAATTTAGCAGAAAAAGGATCGTTCCTAATTGAAATTGTCTTGGTAAAATATAAAGATATTATAGAATCCAAAAAGACGGATGCGATAATATCCGTGCAAGAGGAAAATGCGACGAAAAATGTTCTTGTAATTTCATTCCTGGGGTTATAAATCGGCTTAACATTTTCACGGCTAAGGACATATAAATGCTTCGTCTCATAAATTGTATAGGCTAAGAGCGGAGATGTAAAACTTAAGGAATTTTTGTTCATCTGTTATGTTTGTCATTCATGGAAACCAGGTAGCCTATTCCACTGAACTTTTCTCTATCGATTTTAAACTTAATAGCCCACTGAAGTTTTTACCTCATGACTGCCTTATTACAATGCAAAATATCAGTTCTGAAAGAGTTAATAGGTCACATAAAGAAAGATAACGAAGAAAGCATTTGGGGAAAATCCAAAAACAGGATCCTCCCACTCGAGATTTCCTAGTAGTTCCACCATAGTCTCCTATGTCTCTCGGTTAGCAGCGTTGAAAATTTTTATTTTTTCCCCTTTCTACAATTCAATCTCTTTTCTCCTTTACCCTACCTTTCGTATTAGTTGCAATTGTGGTGCAAGGGTTATTTTCGTATTATAGTAATTAGTGCAACATAATAATAACGTGCAGGTTATGCTGTAGAGTTATGATACACTACATTATAAGGAGCCTAAAATATAGCCTATATACGCACAACTAGTTTATAGCTAGAAATGTACGCACAACTGCATATAACTAGAAATGTATGAAGTTGTCTATTGTGTATTTTCTTTATATTTATCGTAACCACACAGGTAGGCCCAATATTATGTTTATAATGAACTAATCTTATATCTCAAATACGAAAACAGCCCCTTGAACTGACAATGAGATCAGCTAGTTTGATCGGAGAAATTTCTCCAGTCAAAATTGATCCTAGTTCAGTGCGAATTGATCTCAGATTAGCGTTTATACAACAAAAATTTCCGAGTTCAGCGTGAACTGAGATCAATTTAGTCTCTGATCCAAGATCAATCTGTTTATACAATCGGCCCTTAGTAGACTACTAAAAGCAGAAAGAGGTACCGCATATCCTTAAATTGCAGAATTACCAAAGTTCGAAAAAGTACCGAGCGAGTTTTCTGAAGTATCGCTCGATGCCGATATCATGCAAGTATCGAGAGTATCGAGGTATCGAAAGTATCGAGGACCCAGCCCATATATATATATATATATATATATATATATATATATATATATATATATATATAATCTAGGCTACATCTAATTATCATTCAAGAAAAATTAACATTATTCCTATCCCAATTTCTTTCCTAGGAATATTAAACATAAGTATTGCACGCGTCCGATTACGTTTTGGTTGGGGTATGTTCAGGTAAACTAATCTTTGTAAGTGATTAACAAACAGTAATTTAAAAATTCGGGGTACAGGGCCGTTTTAGCGAAAAAAAATCATTTTAATTGAAAAATAGTGCAAAAATTAAGGATATAAGTTATAAGGCCTTATGGCCTTAACTCCGCCAGGTTAAATAAATAAATAAAATAATTTTTTTAGCATGTTTTTTCTAATTAAAAATTACTTATTATGGCTATTTTTACATTCATTTTCATTACACGTTATTCACAATTATGTTTGTGTTTATTTCAACTCAATAACCCTGATAGTTTATAAGTTATTGCCATTTATTGACATAAAAGAGCTCATGCATAAGGAGAAACACAAAAAGCCTTGAAAAAACAAACAATTACTTCCGATTTTTAATTATTATTTTTGCGATAAATTTCAGCCTGGTTTCACGTCCTTTCATTTGTGCACCGGGCACATCAGCTGTATTTATACTCCTTTTATCTATGAGGGCACATCAGGAGTTCTGTGTCTACACAGTAGAGTAGGCCATGGAACTATTGATTGTCAATTATTTCTATATGGAGTAAAGTTCAACAGATATTAATTTAAATGGATGTGATACAGGATGAAATGGTGAGGATGATTCATGATTTGTAAATATCCAATTCGGCATTTTCCAATTACGACTGGGTAACCATGAGAAAACCCCAGATCAAATTGTCCGGCCACGGGATTTGATCCTAAGACCTCCCGAATGCGAGTCCAAGACCATCTCGGCTACCTCGCTCGGGACATATCAATATAGTAGGCCTATAGGCCTATAGCATATCACTTTTTCTACGATAGGAGAAATTCGTGAAAATACTTATATAAAAAAAAAATATGGTAATAATTTTCGAACACTTGTTCTCTAGTTGTATTAAGCTGGTCCCACGGTATGACAAATGTATCGATTCCTATAGCGATTATGTTGAAAAATAGCTGAATACTTGCTATATCTGTTGCAATAAATATTTCCATTAAAATTTGTTTTGTTTGTGTAAACGGCCCTAGAGAAACTTTCTTTGTGGTCGGTTGTAAATTCTATATACCCTCCCTTTAAACCAGTATGAAGTTTATCAATTATCTTTGAAGGTTTTCGCTTGTGTTCATATTTGTAATTTTAATATTGTAATTTCAGTAAAATTAAAGGTGGTTTTTAGGCAAAAGATAAACATCTGTTTCGAATCCCCCCCCCCCTGATATTTCGCTCACGGGGCCTATTCAGAGGTGAATTGTAATGAATAAAAAACTTCTGATGTCAGATTGACCTAGGTGGTGAGGGACCCAGAAACACCTTACAAAACCATTGTAACTGAAGAAAGGAGGAGGGAATCTGCACTGAATCAAGAGAACGCACCTGGCTTGGGGAGTGTAAGCAGGTCTTTTTTCATCTGACATGTTTTCAATAATGCCCATGTGTTGAAGCATATAGCTTCCCACTGCATTCTTCTGGCCCATTCAGAAAGATATTTCAAGCGTGTTAAATGGTGACAAAAGAAAAACGATCAGTTTGATAAGGTTATTCCTAGACTAAAGCCTAATCTCACATTCTCTCGCACTCTTTTTCCTTCTTTTTCCAATCTCAGTATATGTATGTTTATCAATCTGTTCAATAAAAGAAAGTGTTTGTATTTCTATCAGTCTGTGCGCGATGCCCAGCGAAATCTACTGCACGCGGAGATATGAAATTTTAAACATAAATGTACTGAAGGGTGGCCGAATGCATCTCGAAGCCGGATTTTTAATTTTTGCTTTCGTTCGCGAGTTATGGCTGAAAAACTGGCAGAAAACGTGAATTCTTTGCACCATCGAAGCATCAGTTTTCAGTAATACATTTCAATTGTCAAAATCAATTCCAGTTGACTTTGCCCTTTTTTGTCATAACTTATAAATAAAAGCATCGAGCTTCAACATATTGTATTTTTGTAAGCCTACCCTGGTCGATTCATTTGTTTATAATGTCAAGGCCAGCAGACAGCTGAAATTTTAGACCGAAGAGGGATAATGAATATAGGATTAAATGGACAAACATTGATCGACTTGGACGGAACTCACTATACAGGGGGTTTCTGGGCCAGAGAACTCGAATCTGAGTCAAATTAATTTTGACTGAGTCAATTTTCCCCAGGCGGCGCTTTCTAATCGTGGAATGCACTTTAAAGCCGGATTTTTAGCTGTTTCGTTATAATTATTAATTGTTTACTTTATGAATTATTCGCGTTTTAATTGTTTTGCTCTTTATTTTTAATATTCGAATTAAATATCGTGGGCGAATCTGCGGGGACCTGCTATTCTGTCTACAAAATCCATCCACCTACCGGTATCTTGACGCTACATCCCTTGTGGAACCAGGTCTTCCATCCGACAGCTGCGTCATCTATAGTGCATTCCACGTTAACCACTAAAATCAAAAGCCGGCCTGCACTTCGCCATAGAGTAGGAGGGTGTCCTGGACAATAAGTTTCGGGTTCCACTTGTATCGTGGCTGATAAAAGGAATTGTTTTATAAACTTGCCTTGATCTACTGTGTCCTGTCGTTTCATTGGTTAATCGCATCAGCGCATACTTCATTTTAGTGCGACAAGCTCAGTTAGAGGTTTACTTCCATTCCGCACACATATGTTTTACATCATAGCCTATATCTAGCAAACAAGATTTCATTTGTTTTTATCGTTGCCTTGGCAAATTTGTTGATTCTGAGAAAAAAAAACAAGTGACATAACTGAAGTTACTAATATAAAAATCCCTTTAGGCAGGCCTACAGGCTGAGGTAGATTTCGAAGTGCTTTTGGTTTAATTTATTGTCGCTGCATAGCACTCTTCTTCTTTAGCCTTGGCATGGTAAACCTACAGTAATAAGAACTGAATTCGGTAAAGAGGAAGAGCCTACAATCATTTGTTTTGACAACAAGAATAGGATATAATATTCTGGGTGGCCGTGCGCAAGATCAGCAATGAATAAAATTAGCAAAGCCGCTAAACAAGACAAAATTATGATATTATAATAATTCTTTTAAGTGTTATTATTTTAAAACATTAAAATCTCGCGTCATATGAGAGCTATCAAGAAACTATTTATTGATTTGTAGAGTACTCATCAAGAGCTTTTCAACGATACCCCACAAGACGTGGTTTCAAAAGTTTCTAATTTTCATCCCCCACCCCCACCTCCACCCCCACCCTCAATCGAACCCCCGAATCGTTGATGTCACTGTGAACTCCATAGGGAGTACTCTAATTTATTCAAACAAAGTTTCCCTCTATACTTCATAGGGGCCGAGATATAAAGTTTTCAAAATTTCAACCCCCTCCCCCGACCACCCCCTTGGGCCAATTTTGCCCATTAACGAACTTGTCCGAACTATTGGGCCTAGAAATAACATAATAAAATTTGGTTCAAATATCTTCAAAATTACGGCCGCTATCGTGTAAAGATATATATATATATATATAAATATCACAATTTTTTTTTTTGAACAGGCGGTGGTTTCCTACTTAGGGGAGCATGAAACGTAAAGATATGAAAGAATTTTTCGAAAATCATAAAGTGGTATCCATTGCAATAGGTAGATTTTTCTTCGAAAATCTACCTAAAATATAATACATATTTTACACCATAATTAATTAATTCGTTGTACTTTTCAATTTCATAATGAAAGTGTGATGAAGTGCACCGCATATTGTAAGTAAAAGTTATAGGTAGGGGCGGATTTCTATGACCTAAAAATAGGATATAGGCCTATGCATGCATTTATGACCTAGAAAACATTAAAATATGACCAATAAAATTTAAAATATGACTTTACCACTTACACATTGTGTATATTTTTTAAAAGTTTCATTACAATACTTTTTATTAAAATATAGTGTTAATTGTAATTGTAATTGTAATTATTTAAAATATCTGTAAATTCTCAAAAAGTATCATTATATTGCAACATTTACAAAATATGATATGAAACTTCAAAATTTCTTTAATATTCACACAAATATGCCAAAAATATCACCTAAATATGCATATCCATACTAAATATGCTACAATAGTTGAAAATGTCCTAAATATGCAGTTATATGCACAATAAAAGCCATTCCATTTTCACCAGGATGCTTGGAATCGAGTTTAAATTAGTCGAAAACCTGAAATAATGCAAAGGGGGAGAATATGATAGGCCTATGTCACAGAAATCCGCCCCCTAGTTATAAGCAAGACCTCTAGTAATTTGCATTATAGAAGAAAATTGCGAGTCAAGTCCTTTCGAATACAGATACACACACACACACACACACATATATATATATATATAACATCGGGAATCGAACCCGGGAACCTTGGCGTTTAATCTAAAAAAGAAAACTCGATTGACTTTATTGCATGTATGCGACTAAACAGTCTCAAAAACGAACTCTTGTGAACTGTGCTTTGTATTTTCACATTCGGTTGTTTACTTTTGCTCCGTATACATCTTGGATCAAATATAGTTCACAACCGTCGTTAAGAAACCATAACAGAGAAACACAAATCGTATTAAACAATTTTTAATATCATGCGGATATGGTTGTTCCCTGTTTTGTTGCAGGATAGTGGATTGTTTCAAGGTCTGGCGGGAGGGTTTGCCACTTGGGGGTGGAAAGTGTCAGAAGTGGTGAAAGAACAGCGCACCTTTACCACAATCAGAAAAAAAATCTCTTTGTGTACATTTTCACAAAGCTTTCAGATCTCATGTTATTGTCAACAGTTTTGCTGTATAGAAACCGCATCTTTCTCAGTTATAACAAAACCACAAGTTTTATATCTACAGGATAATCACTCTTTTAAACCCCATCTGGGAGCGGTGCGAAACAGCAAGGTTATTGGAATCATTGCACTTTTCAACTTATTTCATTGAAATAACCCAATTTTCATTGACGAGATAAACTTCGCTCACAAACAGAAACACATACAGGGTGTTAATGAATAACACCGAAATATTTTACCTGTTTCTAGATGGGACATAGACAAGAAACTTTTCATTAGGAGATTTTTCCTCTATGAGTCATTACAATTTGGGGCTCATAAGTCAGTAATGAAGTGAAATACGGTTAAAATTTTTATGAAACTGACTTCATGCCTTCTTAACGATCGATAGAAACCTTATTCTTAATCATTCATCAACAGCTATATCATAATTTCCATAATCCTCAAAATTTACAGACTAATCACATGACTGGCCGCCACTGCATTAGTTTTTTTATTATTAATAACTCCAGTGTTAGCAACGCAGTTCCTTTGTTTTGCATTTTTTCAAATGCTAGAAGTCAGTGGCGGCCATGCCCTGGGAGATTTTATGCTGTAACAGAAAAAATTGAATCCTCAGAGCAAAAATATCTTAATAAAAGTTGCTTGTCTATGTCCTCTCTATACACAGGTAAAATACTTCGGTGTCACTCATTAACACCCTGTATCTTTTTGCACTACCATACTGTAATACGCGCATTAAGTTATTTGTGACGTAAAAGTCTCATGTTGAGATCCATTAGAGTATAGATTTTCGTTAAAACACTGATACGGTATCGATTAATATCGAACACCAAACGATTTTTAAGCTTTGAGAGGAGCAAATGAAACTGCCTAATAAACAGCCTGTAGGCCTATTTAAAATAAAATGAATACCGTTCGTGTTAATGTTATTATTAGTTTATACTAAAGTGAGTTCAAAACTAAATTGTTTAACTATGGTTGAACAAAAACAGTCATATGCAAGTTGCCTAAAATGGTAATTAGGCCTAAGACAGAATCATGAAACACGCTTCGCTCGCTTCATAAACATAATCCTGTCTTAATATATGCCATTATAGGCTCGTTGTATGATGTACTATTCCACAAGAGCCTATATTGGATAATATTACGCATCTCAGTTCTCTAATTCTGCACGTTGGTATCACAGCATATTAAGAATGGAGGACATAATCGATTTTCAGTGGGTCGATCTATCGCATTCAGTCAGTCATTTGTAATGGAGAGAATTTGATGAGTCAGTGTTTTCTGTCTGCTGACTGGAAACAGCTGAATTCCGTAATTCGTACTGCATTGGTTAATATGAGGCCGTGTCTGACTGTTGCCAGGGTAACCGTTACAAGCCATTACCAGACATTATTATGATGCATTGATATCACTTTACAAGACAGGAATAGTTCAACCGCGATTTATTATTATTATCATCAGAACACAGACCAGCCATGAGGAAAAGGTAGTGGACGGCGGAGTTCACTGCTTACAAAATACTTCGGACAGAACTGCTTGTATTAATTACAATTTCATGCAGTCACAAGATTCAGATAGACGCACTCTGAGATTTTAGCAACTTCTACAGTATTTTTAAAACATTGTATTAGATAGTTAAGCATTTAAGCATTTTAAATTCTACAATGTGCAATTCTAAATTAGTGGAATGATAATTCTTTCACACTGGCCGTGTGTAGGTTAAGATGGAAAGGTGAAGTCAGAACGAAAAATTCAATGCCATAGCCGGGATTTGAACCAGGATTTTTGGCTCTCCCTGCCGATGCTCTAACCAATGAGCTACCATGGCAACTTGCCGGAGAGCACGGTTAGAGCATCGTTACGGAGAGCCGAAGATCCTGGTTCAAATCCCGGCTATGGCATTGAATTTTTCATTCTGACTTCACCTTTCCAATTGTAAATTAGATAATACCATGGCATGTAGTATTACACATAGCCTATGGTAATGGAGCATGCTGTAATAAATAAAATATTATATATACCCTGCGGCTGTGTCCCCAATACAGCCTTCCCAATTTTTTAGTGTCCAGAAATCCCACTGTCCCACTGACATTAAATTTGTCTCAGGCGTCGATTTCAAACCGTAAGATTTAAATTTACATTTACACTTGCTTTCGTTTCGTCTGACCGAAAAATAAATAAACATCACAATGAATATCTAGCAATAAGAATAAAAAATGCTTTTGCATCGGCCGGGAATCGAACCCGGGCCGCCCGCGTGGCAGGCGAGCATTCTACCACTGAACCACCGATGCTACTGAAGTTCATTGTATGGGATATGGAGATTAAGCTGGTATTTTTCTTATCTTCTTAGTGTTTGTTTCTTGTTTTATGTGCTTCCTGGCGAAAATGTATTTATTCTACTTCTGGCATTCCATTCATTGCAAATACAGAGTCAGGGTTTCTTTGCGTTTTTTGACAACTTAAAACTATGAAAGTGACCTTGGTTGAGGGAAAAAGTGATGCCTAGGTAAACAAAATTCCCTTTAGGCAGGCCTAAAGGCTCAGGTAGATGTCAAATCTCGCCTTATATGAGAGCTATCTAGAAACTAGTTATTGATTTGAAGAGTACTCATCAAGAGCTTTTCAACAATACCCCACAAGACGTGGTTTCAAAAATTTCGAATTTCCATCCCCCTCACCCCCCCACCCCCACTCGTACCCCCGAAACCCCCGAATCGTTGGTGTCACTGAACTCCATACGAGGGTGGCACTGTAAAGAGGGGCATTATATCAAGGGTCGACTGTATTTGAAAAGCAGCCATAGGCTTATTCATTCCATTTTCTTTTCTCCTTGATTACTTTGCTTCTCATTTTCATCTAGCAATTCACTATCTTTACCGTAACACGGTTCTTCTCTCGTCCATTTTGATTAATTTTCATAAGAAATATCCATTGCCCTTTTATTTGAACTATCTATTTCAGTCAGTTTTATGTTCTTACTTCACTTTTTTTTCTTAATTTTATTAACTTTATTCTCTTCACCCTCGAGTATTTTTTTATCATGAATGATTATATTTTAGCGATGCTCTTCTTACCCAGTTTGCTATTGCAACCGGTCTACACGGAAACACCAACTCAATTATTTATTAGATACTTGACGAGGTATACGAAATTAAGCAAGGTTCGACTGCAATAGATCCACATTATTTATTTAGATAATGAAATTAATGATTACCGTTTGAATTATTTAAATGTTCTATGAGTTTTTGATTTTCGGCAATCTTTACATGCAAGCATTCTGAACTATTTGGATTATTAGAGAAAATTGCATCAACTACAAAAAAAAAATAACTATATTTCGTATAGGCCTACAACATAGGCGTAGCGAGGGGGGGGTTTTGGGGGTTTGAACCCCCCCCATTGATTAAAAAAAGGAAAATTGTATAATTTTTTTAAGTCTGCCCATAAATTGCTTAATACAAGTATAAAGCGTGGGAAGCTTAAAACTCGTTATTTTGCGTCTTAATTTTTTAAATTTTCCGGGGAAGGACCCCCGAAAGCTTAAAACTTGTTATTTTGCATCTTAATTTTTAAAATTTTCCGTGGGAGAACCCCCGGAAGCTTAAAACTCGTTATTTTGCATCTTAATTTTTAAAATTTTCCGGGGGAGGGCCCCCGGACCCCCCTCTCCTTCCATACTCGCCAGACCCCGCGGATGTTATAACCCCCCCCATATGGTCGGCCTGGCTACGCCTATGGCCTACAATACATATTACGTTATAGGAACGAGAGGAACAGTTACAACTTTCATGTTGAACACCTTCAAGAGATTGAGACTCCCTCCATCAATTATAACTGAAGTTGTTTTAGCAACCCTCAGAGGATCTGTTTCAATACTGAGGAATCATATATATGTGTATATATATATATATATATATATATATATATATATATATAAATCTTAATTGTAACTGAATTTTCTATTTTGTATTAATTTTTCCTTAATTTTATTATCTTTTTTTTTCCAATGTTCAATGCTCAATTACTTTTTTTTGTGGTACTCTTTGTCTATGTAGGCAACCCATAACTATGGGAAGATTAAATAAATAAATAATATTTTAGAATCTTTATTGAGGTTAATGAGTGTGGCGAAAGCCAAATACAAGGTGCACTTTAAGCTCCGTCCACTCGATATTCACATTTTGTTTCTCAGTGAAGCAGGATGACCAACTATCCTTGTATATTGTCGCCGACAAACCCGACCGTACCAAATATTTTAAAATGCGAATGTGGCCCTTGTACCAAATAATATAACTACGAGAGTAAGTGCCTTTCACCCACTGGGCCCTATTTCATAAAAGTTACAATATTACACGTGACAGGTGTCATATAATTGTTTTACAAGTTTACATTTTGACAATTGCGTTTTTCATAAAAGCTGACAACTTTACATAAATGTCATGACAATTTTGTAGATTTGTATGACAATTTTACATATTGTTGTTTCTCAAAACTTTTGAGTTTACAGGTAAAAGTCCGACAAATATGTCAAATCTTAGGATACTTACCATTTATGAAACATTAATTTTTGCTGACATATTTACAAGTTTACGAAAATTGTAGAATTGTCATTACAGAAGTGACAGGCAATCTTTCATATGTAGGCCAAGTCAGTAGGTTATGTAAATGTGTGGCATAACTTGACAAACTCCTTGTTAATAAACTTGCTAAATTGTCTTGTTAATAATGAAAACTAGTAAGTTAATAGTGAAAAATAGACATGAGACCACGCAGGGTTTTTAGGCAACGGGTTAACCTAACTTTCAATTTCAGTGACTTTGCAAAGATAAATATAAATCAATTATTTTCGATAGTAATAATCGATTACTTAGGTATCACATTCGATGTGGAGATCGATTATCGCACGCGTATATGAGAGCCATCTACAGTGTACTAAAGTAATCTTTAGGTTTGACATAAAACTGTCGCGTTTATGAAAAGGGCTCTTTTAGTCTTGACAATTTACATTAATTTGCCTGTAATGTAAGGAAAAGTTGTAATATTTATGAAAAATAGAACTGTCATGATTAGACTTTGGATTTTAGGTAAAAACCTATTTTAATCCCTAAGTGATATATGGACGTAAACTTGTATATGCATGTTTCATAAGTGACAATGCCTAAAACTGATTCTTTTATAGGACCTAAAACAGCCTATTTTTACGTTAGAGCCTAATTTTGCCTTTTTGCTTGTTTTCCTCTAAAGTTCAAAATAAGTCATTTTTTGTTATAAATTCTAGCATTTATTTTCAGTTCGTACTAAATTTTTAGCTCGGAATGTGCAGTACATGACACATTTGTGACGTGGTTAAATAATAAGGAATGTTTCGTCTTCAGTAGAGAAAATTCCTTGGAATTCCCAAGAAAATATAGTAGTGTTTTTCTCCCGACTCCCACATCCAGTTAAAAAAAAAATCACTGAGGGATACAAGGGGTTGAATATACTAACGTGCATAGCTTCTGGGCGCAGGGATTAGGTTTTCACTGTTATGGTAGTAATACAGGCCCTAGTGTAATAGGTCTGTATATCATAGTCCTATATCTGTGTCTTATCATGATTATTGATTAATCGTGACTTCAATAAATATAATATTCTGCATTGCAATTGAGATATTTCAGAAAATTGGCAACTTAACGATTTTATAAGAGACTATTTTATGATTTTTAGAACCTATTTCCCAATTTTTAGAGCCTATTTTAGGCACCTAAAACAGCATTTTAGCGACCTAAAAGTCCGAAGCCTAGTCATGACATATTGACAAATTTGTCAGATTTGACATAATAGTCGTATATGTCACACCTGTAGAGTTTTATGAAATAGGGCCCTGGTTTGCCTTGTACTCAACGGTTTGTCAGCCTGTTTATCCGCGAAGAATTCGCTAGATCGTGGTATAAAAGGAACAGCTTCACTAACGATGGGTTGGGCGGGATATGTCTCATGCGAAGGTGCACCTTATATTTGTTTCTTCCCGAAAGTCTAATTTGGAATGACACAACTTTATACGGCATCTCGCAAAATTGCACTTATGTATGTGCTACTGCATACATAGCCTACAGGAGTATAGCAGCCGGAAACATAAATTTTACGTCACACGTTATCTTTGTTTATAGCATGATGAACCAAAAATAAACAGCGAGTCTATTAACTGTGCGATGGTGGTGTAATGGTCAGCATAGTTGCCTTCCAAGCAGTTGATCCGGGTTCGATTCCCGGCCATCGCACTATTTACTTTTTACGTTTGCTTTTAGGCTTTGGCAATATAGTCTACGTATCGTCTAAGTTTAGAGTTTCAGTAGGAAGAAAAAAACAAATGTAAGCTTATTTTTGAAATTTCAATACAAATGTTGTAGTTATTAATGTATCTTTTATATGAAGGCTAAAACCTTATGTAGGCCTACCAACCCTTAAATTGGTAACGTATCTTTCTGGATACAGCTATATACCTTGTAAAAATTACAGAAAGAAATTTGAATTCCATGCAAGGTTACATACTTTTGGACATAAAATATTTTACGAAACTAATCATTGTAATAACTGTTTTCTCTGCGGTCCGACATAGTTTTACAAATTGTGTGAGAAATTCTCTTGCAAAATTAATTTACATAGGCTGAGTATCTGCTTTTTTGTAATCATATTATTATCATTGTTACTATTAAGCCATTAAGTAAGGTAACAATAGGCTACGTCACTATATAAAAAAAATTACATAAGTATATTAAAACACATAGCTTACATACCAGACAAATCAACATTAAAAAGCATTTAACTTCCTACATAGGATTATTGAGAAGCCATGTTCTGAGTTTTTTCTTGAATACAATAGCCTATTGGGCAAAGCTGTAATGGTATGGTGGCAAACAGTTTACAGTCTAACCTGAGGTATCGTAGAAAATGGACATTTCTGATTCTATAAAAGTGTATAACACTAGAAAATACCCCGTGGCTTTGCCATGGTTAAAATGATGCTTAAATACGAAACTTATCTGGATATCTTACGCTTTTTCCTTCAAAATACGTTCCTATCAGTATGTAGCTTACAGAAATTAATTATATCGTAAGTTTCATGGAGTCCCAAAGCCACCTAACACTGATAATACGTATTGTTTCTCAACTGTTTGTTGACAGATGAATATGATGTGAATTTTATTTGATCAATTCAGTGCAATTTTCTGAAATTATATAATGTTTCAAGGGAGGGAGTGATTGGTTTGGATTTTTATTCTTCGCGATATTTCCGGGGTTAAATTATCAATACTTTACAGCTAGTGCCCGTGCCTTCGCCCGCCATTATTAATTGACTCCAGGATTTTTAAGAAGTTTATACTGGCAGCTTATTAAAAATATTTGTGGTTCAGAGCTATGGAAATTGTAAGTAAAAATAAAATTAGATTATTTGTTCATTATGTTCATTTCACTTAGGCCTTATATAATATAGAAACGGTTTTCCTAATTTTGTACTCTTCGTGAAAGTTTAGACTGCGAGAAACGAACATCGCCGAGTATACCCGATGTTTCACGAAGCGGACGAGCGAGTGAGCACGCTATTTAGGGCCGTTGAATTGTATAAGAAGTAGATTTCTTTCACCAAACAGATTAAGATTATGTCTCATGTATAAAATTAACTATATTAATAACAGTCATAATCTGTAAGTTCTTAAAAAGCTGAGCAGTCTGTTCTGAGTTTGTGATTGACTTATAGCTTATCGCGGGCGAAGCTGTAGGCACCTGCTAGTAAGATCATATGCTTTCGTTTGACCTTTTCACTTCTATTGAAGTAGGACTATACACGTGTCACAAAAAATATTACATAAAGAGCGAGAATTGTACAAAGATGCATGTTAAATTAATGCTTTATATTAAAATATAAAAATATATAAGAGGCTTTGTCCTGACTGACTGACTGACTGAATGACAGGAATCAACGTACAGCCTAAACTATAACAGGTAGAGACTTGGAATTTTGATAGTACCTTCGTTTCCTAATGTAGATGCTCACTAAGAAAGGATTTTGAAAAATTCTGATTCTAAATGCCAAAAATGAGTGAAAAACGGGCAGAAAACGTGCATTTTTTGCGTTTCCGAAGCGTAATATATTTCAATGTCAAATCAATTACAGCTGGCTTTGGCTATTTTTGTCAAACCTTGGAAATGAAACTTTCGCGATCGCTCGAATGTTGTAGCTCACGCTGGTCGATTCATTTGTTTTTAATGTCAAGGCACGCATACATATGAAATTTTCAACCTAATCCCGAAGAGGATTCTTCTTCTTCTTCTTATTATTATTATTATTATTATTATTATTATAAGTGGGATAATCAATATAGGCCTAAATATGGTCAAACGTTGTTCGATTTGGACGAAACTCATTATACAGGGGTTTTCTGGGCCAAGGACCTCGAATCTGAGGTCGCTTTTACCAGGCGACGCTATCTAATTGTGGTATGTAGTCCACGTGATTTAGGTGTTAATAAATATAATGATTTATAAATAATATAATAATAATAATGATATAAATTAAATGTTTTTGAAAATACTTAACACCTTTTTGCACAGATTTATCAAAACAAATTCTCAGAACGTATTGTTACCAATGGTATCAGGTGGGCTTGGATTACATGAAATGGATGTTTGACAAATTAGAGAAGGTATCATTATAATTCATATTATCTATATTAATAAAAGGAATTGTCCTCGATGTCCAGCGAAATCTACTGAACGCAGAGATCTGAAATTTTAAACATAGGTGGGCTGAAGGGTCGGAAAATGCACCTCGAAGCCGGAATTTTAATTTTAGTTTTCGTTCGTGAGTTATGAGTGAAAAACGGGTAAAAAACGTGCATTTTTTGCGTTTTCAAAACATAAGTTTTCAGTTATACATTTCAATGTCAAATCAATTACAGTTGGCTTTGGCTATTTTTGTCATATCTTGAAAATAAAACTTTCTCGATCGCTTGAATGTTGTAAACCCTAAATATGGTCAAACGTTGTTTTATTTGGACGAATCTCACTAGACAGAGGTTTTCTGGGCCAAGAAACTCGAATCTGAGGACGCTTTTACCAGACGATACTATCTAATCGTGGTATGTAGTCCACGTGATTTAGGAGTTAATAAATATAATGATATAACTATTATGCTCTTGATTTTTAATTTTTGAAATAATTATCGCGGGCGAAGCCGCGGGCACATGCTATCTCTCTATATATAAAAGGCTTTGTCCTGACTGACTGATAGGAATCAACGTAGAGCCTAAACTATAACAGGTAGAGACTTGGAATTTTGACAGTACCTTCGTTTCATAATGTAGGTGCTCACTAAGAAAGGATTTTGAAAAATTCTGATTTTAAATGCCAAAATTAAAATGTTTTTGAGAATACTTAATCCCTTTTTACACACAATTATCGAATCCGAATCACATTTGACATTAAAGCATATTGTTGCCAGTGGGTTTCAGATGGGTTTGGAATTAAATTAAATGGAAGTTTGACAATTACAGTTTGCTTTGTCTATTTTTGTCATACCTTGGAAATTAAACTTTCGCGATCGCTTGAATGTTGTAAGCCCTAATATGGTCAAACATTGTTTATTTGGACGAAACTCACTATACAGGGGTTTTCTGGACCAAGGAACTCGAATCTGAGGTCGCTTTTACCAGGCGATGCTATCTAATCGTGGTATGTAGTCCACGCGAATTATGTGTTAATAAATATAATGATTTAACTAACTATATTTTGCTCTTAATTTTTAATTTGTGAAATAATTATCGCGGGCGAAGCCGCGGGCACATGCTAGTTAAAATATAAAAATATTTATCCACGTAATAAATTATCATCCATGAAAATCTCCTACTCCCTTTAAATTTTCCTACCTTATATCAAACATAAAAAATCCCACTAGTAACGTTGGTTGATGAATGTAAAGTAAAGTGTTCCCTATACAAAGGTTTCTAAGTGGTTGAGGCTCCCAGATTTTAGACATTCGGAACGTGAAGGTGGTAAAGTTTTCAGTCTTAGGCACCGGTCGCCTTTACCCCCAGGATTACTCCTATCACTCATTTCTGTTAGAGGCTGAATCGACCTCAGGGCCATAGTGCCACCAGAAAGATTAGGCCAAATGAAAAACACCAGCGACCTCATCGGGAATCGAACACGCGACATTGCGGTTTGTAGCGCAGTGCCTCAACTACTACGCTACCACTTCTGATGAAGTCGATTTAATTTCTTTTTGAAGTAAAACTTCTTTAGTGGCGGTAGAGGGTTAATCGGGAAAATCAGTCACACTAAAACCGTCACGAAATCAGTCGCAATCAGTCACACTAAAAACGTCTTGTTTCGGTGCGGACTGCACAGAAAACAATGAACTCAATGATTAGCAGTAATCAAAGGACATTTTTCAGACCTTACTTCCTCAATGGCAATAGACAATTCCTAAGCAATCTAAAGGTATATTATCTATTTTATGGAACCCGGAGGTTCATTACCGCGCGAATCCAAAATTAAAAATCCAAAATTAAAAAATACAAATTTCCAAAATTTAAAAAAACTAAATTAAAAATTAAAACATCCAAAAATCCAAAATTTAATAAATAATAAATTCCAAAATATAAAAATTAAAAAATTAAAAATTAAAAAATCGAAAATACCAAAATTGAAAAAATCTAAAAATCCAAAATTTAAAAAACTAAAATACAAAATTTAAAAATTTAAAAATCCAAAATTTAAAAATCCAAAATTTAAAAATCCAAAAATCCAAAATTAAAAAATCCAAAAATAAAAAATTTAAAAAATAAAAAAATAAACAATTCAAAGATCGAAAATTTAAAAAATTCAAAATTCAAAGATCCAAAATTAAAAAATCCAAAACCCAAAATTAAAAAAGTCTAAAAACCCATTATTAAAAAGTCCAATAATGCAAAATTGAAAAATCCAATAATAAAAAATTGAAAAAATAAAAAAATAAAATAAAGTTTTACTTCTGCCGCGTGGCGTTCCACGCACTCATTTTTTTTTATTTCTAGCTGCCCCCAATTGATTTCCATTTGCTGTAAGCTACCTAATTGGAATGTAACACATAAAATTAGCCTTTGGTTTTATAAATATAGAAAGGTTTCACTCCATTTTACAGAGCAGTGGATGTATCGTTTGATGTGGTTGTTAATGAAATCAGGCCGGGAATGGGGTGCATTCAGTCCCCATGCATGGGCTTCATTCATATCAAACATCATTAACAAAATTACACACATATATTTAGTAGCTTAAATCGTATCAATGTCATAAATATGTTGCCTGCAGCTACGCATGCGTATATTTCACTTAACTTGTTAAAAATAATCTTTCCTCAGCACTCCAATCTTTCGTTTTTACTAATTTTGTAAAAATTACTGACTAGTGTTGTAGCCTAAATAAAACATACCTCAAAAGTATTGACTGGGAGACCAGAAGGGAAAATACCACTTGGAAGACCTAGACGTAGGTGGGAGGACATTATTAGGATAGATTTAAGGATTTGCGAGGGATGGTTGGATGGAGTTAGCTCAGAATAGGGTTGAATGGCGGGCTCAGATAAGCGCAGCAATAAATCTTCGGGTTTCATAAAATAGATAATATTCCTTTAACTTGCTTAGGAATTGTCTATTGCCAATGAGTAAGTAATTAATGTGTAAATAAGAAAACGTAAAAATACTACACTGTTTCTCCATAAACTATGGGTCTTCTTATGACCCCCTTGGGGGGTTGAATTTTGGGCCAAATGTATGATTTCTTTTGTTTCTGTATTATTCTAAGTTTCAAGAAAATCTCACAAAAAGAATTCCATTACAAACTGTTATCCAAGTGTTATGCTATTATGTCAGTAGCCTACCAAAAATAGCTATTATTTCGCGGAGTATGGCGTTTGTGGTTCTGTTTACGAAATTCGCGTAATATAATATAATCTTGTCATCGGAATACATTATTTTATAATGGTTTTCATTTATATAATTTCTTCATGTGAAACTTCTTTAGCCGCGCTAGGAGTAAATCGAGAGCTAACCCAAACTTGCGTTACGAACAAAATCGTCACGAAATTGTTACACACAAAATCATCACGAAATTAGTGGGGCTGTGACGGAACGGATTGCACAGAAAACAGTCAACTCAATGATTGGGCTTATCCAAAACTTAAAAAATCCAAAATTAAAAAATCTAAGTATCCAAAAATATAAAATTAAAAAATCAAAATTAAAAATATCCTTAAAAAAATTACAGGGCGCGCGGGGGAAAGGTATCAGGCATTGAGTGGGAGACTATTACTGCTTCGAACTAGTGGCATCATTATAGTGGCATCATTATAAAAAATCCAAAATTCCAGAGTTAAAAATAAAATATCCAAAATTTAAAAAATAAAAAATCCAAATTCCAAAACTTAAAAATTTAAAAATTAAAAAATCCAAAAAATAAAAAATACAAAGATCCAAAACTTTAAAAATCTAAAATTAAATAATAAAAAAATCCAAAATAGAAAAAATCCAAAAATTAAAACGAGTTTCACTTCTGTCGCATGGCGTTCCACGCACACTTTTTTTTTTAATTTATCCTATAAGATTACTTCAGATTTTCGGGGCCTTGTTTTATGATTCAACTATCGTGTTATCTGCGGAAATATACGTAAATTACAGAATCAGGAAAAGTAATTAAATTATGGTCCTAATTGTTTTCTTTGCAGTCCGGCACGGCTATGTATTAAATTGTGTGAGAAATTGAGTTTCCCCAAACCACAGAACAATCCGTTTATTGCGTGACTGGACTCAAATCCAGGAAAGAGTGTTATTTTTAGCAATAAGTAATCAGTCTATGAGAACTACAGGGGATAGATAGTTTTTTAAAACCATATTATTTTTAGTCGTTTAGTCGATTAGACACATGAATCGCGACTGTACAGGTAGGGGAAAAAAAGTGAACCGACTCATGTAGCTGATTTCAGAACCTTGTGATACTTAAATAAATGTAAGAGATGTAACGGACACGTTTGTTTTCACAAGCAATGCAAACTACGTGAAATTATTTCTCAATTCAAGCAATTTATCGGTTGTAGGCCTAAAACAAATTTCAATACATTCCCTGCTATCGTGTGAATCCCGCTAGGCATGCGCAGTGGCTCATATCGGCAACTCAGATATTTTAGTCGGTTCTCTTTTTTCCCCCTACCTGTATATTTACATAAAATTATATCAGTTATGAAAACAGAAATAATGAAACAAAATGACCGTGATTTACAATAAGAACAAATAGTTCTGATTTATAGTTAAACGCATAATAAGTTTATAAAGAATAAGAAGAAACAGAAATTCCGGTAACATAAAATTGTATTACCTTTGCAGAATATTTTATTTCTCACTCTCATGTTACCATAAAACCGTTTTGGGGATGAAATTAAACAGAAATACAATATCACAATCATACTTCTCTCTCCAAAAACCTGCTATATAATAATATACACATTACCATACCTCGTATTGTTTTCTCTATACCCAGGGTAGAGAAAGTTATGTGACTGCATTATTTTCGTGGATTTCATTCTTTAATATTTATTTATAACATGAATTATATTCATAACTTCTCTAATTTGTTAAACTCCCATTTCATTTATTTTCAAACCCATCTGAGACCACTGGCAGCAATATGTTGTCATGCGAACTGTGATTTGGATTTGATAATTCTATGTAAAAAGGGATTAAGCATTCTAAAAAAAAAAAAAAACATTTAATTTTTGGCATTTAAAATCAAAATTTTCCAAAATCCTTTCTTAGTGAGCACTTACATTATGAAACGAAGGTACTGTCAAAATTCCAAGTCCCTACCTATTATAGTTTAGGCTCTGCGTTGATTCTCTGTCATTAAGTCAGTCAGTCAGTCAGTCAGTCAGGACAAACCCTCTTATATATAAAGAGATTTTCTCTTCAAGGACGACCTCCAATCTGTCATCAATGCCAACCTACATGACTATAGCAGAGAGAAACATATTCTCACGTACACGTTATCTTCAATTGTTTTTAGTACAGTATGTTACATTAGGAGAAAAGAAATAATAACTACAATCAGCGTGCGATGGTGGTGTAATGGTCAGCATAGTTGCCTTCCAAGCAGTTGATCCGGGTTCGATTCCCGGCCATCGCACTTTTTATTTTTTACTTTTTACGTTTGCTTTAAGGCACTGACAACGGATCGTCTAGAATTTCGACAGGAAATAAAAACTAATGCAACCATTTCTGAAATTTCGATGTGATGTTACAACTACAGTAGAACCTCCATAATTCGAGCTAATTAGGGGCTGAGACTACCTCGAATTACAAAAAAACTCGGATCATGCGGAAATATCACTAAATCAATGGGTAAATCATAAATAAATGTTTAATGAGCACAATAATGGTTAAAAATTTCCCGCGACCTTCCGGTTTGTAGCGCAGCGCCTCAACCACTACGCCATGGCGTACCCCTTCATGAACATATAGGCCTACCTAGGCCTATATTGTAATTGAAAACTTAAATATTAGCCTATTGTTTATGTGTTACGTTATCATATACATGTGATGTGTTGTGAAAGGGGACCGAATTAAATATATTAGAACTAGGGATGGATCGATACCAGATTTTCTCGATACTCGATACCGATACGTGATTTTTTCCTCGATACTCGATACCGTCAACATTTCCAGTTTCAATAAATAGGTACCGGTACATTAAAAATTAAAAGTTGAGAGAACTGTGTAATACCAGCTAAATTAATTAAGTTTGCATATTTAATGAGACAAAATTTAATGTCATCAGTAGCCTATAATTATTTTTAAACTCTAATTTACATTAAAACTAAAATTAGTTTTTGAAACAGTCCACTTACAAGTTTATGTTCAAAAATTATAATGGGGTTAAGACAGTCAGTTTGCTTGTTGGTTGTTATTGAAACGTTTGACAGGAAACGAAACAATTAAGAATCTCTTCTGTTTGGATTTTAAAAGTCGGAAAGTCTTTATTTATGACTAGACAAAAGTCACAAAGTGGTTTTCTCCACTTCAAGGAGAAATAAAAGTATTTACTATATTTAGTAGACTACTAAAGGCAGAAAGAGATACCGCATTTTCTTAAATTGCAGAGTTATCAAAGTATCCGAAAAGTACCGAGCGATTTTCTGAAGTATCGCTCGATGCCGATACCATGCAAGTATCGATGGTATCGAGGTATCGAAAGTATCGAGGACCCATCCCTAATTAGAACATTGAAGTCTATTAAGGATACGATTAGAAAAAACGGGAGTGGTAGGAACTTGTGAGTTTTAAATAAGGTTGGTGGACCAACTCAGTCATTATATGCCTTTAGAAGTCCCAATTCCGAGGAATGCGTCTTCTTGACTTGTAACGGTCTAAATACAGTCGGTTTTGATAAAATATTTACCTCTGCTGAAGAAGATGATAGCAATATAGGAGCAGAGCATGTGGGTGGGGGTTGCCATGACGACGAGTCCCCCCTGCAACAAACACGAGCTGCAGCCTGCATAGTACACACGTGCAGTGGCTCAGAGGTTCCCTCCGCCCCAATCGATCATCTCCTAGAAATTCAGGTTGCGTTTGTTCTCGTTTGTTTTCTTTTCTTTTCTTTTCTTTTTCCGTTTTTCTCCACTTATCTATTACTTTCTCCACCCGTACTATAGGTGAAAAGGTAGAGGAAGGACTTAAGTTTATTGTGCTCGAAAATATCTACAGCTCAGTTAACTAATTGGTTCTAACTGTATATTTTTAGACCTAAGCTCAATTGAAAAGATGAAAGTTTTTTTTTAAATTACAATTACCACCTATGCCTAGTATTTAAAACCTCAACAATTTTTAGCCTATTTTGAAAAATATAACTTATTTTGACACATTCAACATATGAGCCCCTTAAAGCCCAAGTGGTGCAACTCACATTACTGCTGTTCTGAGATATTTAAGGTTTTAGCTGTCACCAAATAGATGGCTTTATTGACAGCATAAAATTGTGCTCCTGCCTACAGGGTTGCTATGCAAGTTATGACTTACACCATTTGCGCTATTAATAGAAGAACACTTTCTGAATAGGATCCTGACCATAACTAAAAAAAAATCAAAAAACTGGAGTAACACCACTTGGGCTTTAAGGGGCTCATATGTAAGTAGCGTAAGCTACTAGCCTAGAGGTATAAAAACTTGTGATACATACACTAAATTAGTCAAAAGTATTATAAAAATTCTTAAAACTCTTAAATACATTTTTAACAGCTTTAAGAATTTAAAAACTAGTGATACATACACTAAATTAGTCAAAAGTATTGCTAAAAATTCTTAAAACCGTTAAATACATTATTTAACAGTTTTAAGAATTTTTTGCAATACTTTTGACTAATTTAATGTATGTATCACAAGTTTTTATACCTCTAGACTAGTAGCTTACGCTACTTATATATGTTGAGTGTGTTAAAATAAGTTATGTTTTTCTAAATAGGCTAAAAAAAATTTAAGGTGATAGTTGTAATTTAAAAACAAATTGTATAGCTCAGTAGGAAAATGAAAATAATTTAGATAAGATGAAAGTTGCTGAAAAATATTGTGCTTAACCCCGTAGCTCAATATCGAGTTTTCAACATTTACTTATTAAGTTCAAGAATGTCCATCGCTGTAGCGTAGGGGATGCGTTCCCTCCTCTCATGCAGCGGGCCCGATTCCTGGTCGAGACAAGTTACATAGTTGGGGATTTTTCTGGGGTTTTTCGTCACCTGTGAGACAAATGTCGGTAGGCCCTTGTGGTCCCCTGATATCATCTGGCCGTCATTATCATCTTCATCCTATCCTCGCCTTATTTGGAGTGAGTGTGTGTGAATGGTGTATCTTGTCCTATGTGTTCGTATTGTCTCGGAGGTGGCCCCGGCTTTGGGCTGATCACTCATCCGGGGAGGCCCTCCATGTCCTTGTCTGGTAAAAAAAGTATGTATGTGATTCAAACATAATCCCTCTCCCGACAGGTCGCGGCCCTGAAAGGCCCGGGCGGCTTGGGCCGCCTAGATCCTGAAAGGGAGAGGTAAAACTAAGATAAAGAAAGAAAGAAGAATGTTCCAGAATGGTACTTTATGAGATTGTGTGGTGGACGGGAAAGTGTCATGAACGCGCACGCAGCTTACGTTCGCACGAGAACAACAACTTTGTTTCATTCGATGGGGCGGCTGTCCGGTGCCTCATGGGGTTACCGGGCATGCAGCTACATGGTTCTGTATCGGGGACTCTTCCTCGCTGTGTGCTCTTACGCCGCAGCAGGATGGTTCCCATACATGAATAAGCGACACATGAGAACTCTCGGCTCAGCTCAGCGATCGGTGCTGATACGCTGCTTACGCGCGTATCGCACAACGTCCAAAGTATCACTCCAAGTGGTGGCCGGGGTTCTCCCCATAGAGCTACACTTACGAGGACGACTTTGCGCCTACAACATCAGGCGAGGTCGACCGTTCCACCTACTAGGTGTGGACGTCGACCCGACGGGCGGTCCTGACGCTGAAATTGGGGCGAAACGGATGGTAGACGGGCTCCTGTTTGCCGAGTGGTGCCGTCGGTGGCGCGGGGAAGACCATGGTCGCACGACCTTCGACTTCATCCCCCGATTGGCTGCTCGCCCCCGGATGAAGTGGCTTTGGCCCTCGTTCTGGACGATGCAGTTCTTGACGGGACATGGTGATTTCGGGGCGTACCTCCATCGGTTCGGACTCAACCCTGACGCCCGCGAGGAGCAGGGCGCCCTTTGCCAGTGTGAGGCACGGGAGGTGGAAACGGTGGAACACGTGCTGTACTCGTGCCGGCTCCACTCTGAGGCTCGTCGACGGCTGCGTGAGGCAGCCGCGCAAGCTGAGGAGCCGTGGCCACCTGCTTTCCCCTTCTGGGTGAGTCGGTCTGGTTTTCCTGTGTTACAGGCCTACGCTCGAGAGGTCTTGACCTGGAAAATAAATGAAGTGCGGGTAGGCAGAGCGCCGGACCTGCACTGATTGCAGACGGACTCACTTTGAACGATGAAGCACGATGCTGGGATGTGTGTGCGATGAAGCGAGTGGAATCGCTCATGGGTCGGGCTGGGTAAAACCGCTCCGGCTAGGCTAGTCGTCCCGCCTCCAATCCCAGCATCACAAGAGTGCGACAAATCCTGTTCGGCCTGCTCCGATACAGGTGGCGACTTTGGGGTTGACGACCCAGGTAGGGAGTTCCGACCAATGATCATCGAAAGTTGATGCGTATGAACGCAGAGCAAGTTCACGACGGTGGCGTCCGACAGGAGCCGAACCGGACGGACTACGCCCGTGTGGAGAGATCATTGGAAGGACCCCTGGAGCGTCCCAGTGGGGAAGAGTCTCCCGCAGATCAACAGCGTGAGGGGGGCAGGTGGAGGTCCGCACGGGGCTGGGTTTATGATCACAGCTGGACCTCCCCGCTTGAGCTACCTTCGGGTCCCTAAAGCTGAGTGCAGCCAAAAAGCTCTAACACCACTCCTAGCGGAGAGGATCCTTAGAGAGTTAGGACGACCGGCGCAGGCCGGGGGCACCACCTCCACGAGGTTTTCCCTGGGAAACCACCCAGCTCGCTGGGTGGGCTAAGAGTGCCTACCTTTGGTTAAGTCCTATCTCCCCGCCGCCCGGCCAACTTATGTGCATAGGCCGGGTTGGGGGTGATCTTTCCGCGGCTGCACACCTGAAGCGGTGGCCGCTAGATAGATAGATTATATCCCGTCGCTCCACACCTCCCATCCTAGTCTCCCGTCTCTGGGCTATGCGCATTAGCGCGGGGTGGCCCTTGACAGGTGGATAATCCTATTTAGGACCCCATCCTGAATTCTTCTTCTTCTTGTACTTTTGTCTGTCCGTCTGTCCGTGTGCCTGTACGCACGATAACTCAAATACACTTTATCGAATTTTCTTGAAACTTCGTATACACATTTGTAGGATCCATGGGTTGAAGCCTATTTATTTTGGACCAAATCGGTTGACCGGTACCGGAGTAATGCCCAATTTAGTGCCTATTTTATGGTAATATATTAGACATATAGACATATTAGTATTTGTTACATCAAAATATGCAAATCAGATCTCTTGACAACATGTTGTATAACTGTGTTCATATACGGCTTTGGAAGTTGCAATACAGTTAGCTTTGACAAATAACATAACCCACATATTCCTTCACATATGCTTATCAAACTAGAAATTTGTTCTTCGGCATCGATGTGGAGCTTAACTCAGAAATGGATTACAAAAATAAATTATTTTCTGAATATCATAATTGCAACTATCACTGATTAAACAAAAGCATTCTGGCACTTTGTTACATCAGTTTACCTGATTTTATTAAATTTTACAAAGTTGCCTGTTTACATTGCAAATGCATTAACTGTTTAATGTGAAGTTGTTTCTCTGTTCAGAGCTATGACAATAGCATTTACCATAATTAGGCGATCTGATAATAACGATTATGCCTATCCAATGAATAGGCCACACCTCAATGCGAATCAATGGCTTTCACATCTGGCTTTGTGTCGATTGCTTACTGATACAGAGGGAGTTAGTTAATGGGAATCAAGTCCATGTTTGACATGTTGATGGTTCGATTCCAACTTGAAGTAAACTACGTGGGTTCAGGGGCGGGTCCAGAGAGACATTTTTGGGGGGGGAACCAAAGTAGAGAGGGAAGTTTTTACGCATAAAAATTAATTATTCCCAGTACACAATTGAAAACAAAATGAACATTTCAGCATTTTCTTACAAAGGTATTTCAAAATAATGAATGTCGTTGCTTTAATTTAAGTATTTGGGTTATGTTCTAATAAATTTTGAATAATTTGTGCTTAATGTTACAAATTTTTTTTTGGGGGGGGGGAATTTCCCCCATTCCCGTGGATCCGCCCCTGCGTGGGTTTGCGAGGCCGAAGAAGAACGCTCGCGCTTTAGCGCTACGCTGCAAGTTGTTACATAATGGGCTCACATAGATATTTCTAGGGCAAGGCATTTAATGATCATAAAACAGTGAAAATTCAAAATAAAAAATCTGATGTGAAAGTCACATAACTTCCTCTGCCCAAATAAAAGTTAGCAGCATTCACATATCCTTTTCGTAAGACACAATTTTACGCTAATTATCCTATAAATATCTCTTCTTTCAATGATGCGACTAAAACCGAAGGCTATATAACAAACTTTAAAAAAAAGAACAAGTGACTGCAGACGTTTATTGAACTTTCCGCCGTAAAGAATAATTTCCGAAATTTATCGAATATTTCCATCAGATACTTCTTTACTCTATACCTGGCCAACAATACATCTTTCTCACTTCACATTCTTATATACAATAAGAGGCCGTGAAAGAGCGTGTATTCAGTTCTTCATCACGCATGACAAAATTTCTACAAACAGTGGGTGAACAGTGGGTGGCTTGTAACTACCCTCAGAGAATTTTTTCGAAAAAAAGTTTCAAATAAAAGTTTTAGCTCTCAGTAAAAGGAACACATGTGCATATTTTAAAGAAAATCGTTAGAGCCGTTTTCGAGAAAATCGCGAAAAACGAAAATTTCTTCATGTAAAGTCCCCTTAAAAACAAGAGAAATTTGTCGCCAATCTTCGAATCACATCTTCAGAAGGTACCTGACCCAAATACGAAATTTTGTTTTCATACGATTCTCCGTTTCGGAGCTAGCCTGTTCACAAACTTCCACACAGACAGACACACAGACACACACACAGACACACACACAGACATGTTTCCAAAAATAGTATTTTTGGATTCAGGGGGCCTTGAAACGTGTATATATGCTAAAAACCCAACTTCGAATTTTAGGGTCGAAAACAATACTTCCTCTACCTATAGTACCTATGGTACGGGCAGAGGAAGTAAAAATGCATTTATGATCTAAAAATAGTGAAAAAATGACACAATTATTTTTAAGTGACCAATAAATTACCATTATTACTTAGAATTAGGTTTTTTTAAGTAGTCAACTGCTAAAAGCAATTTAATGAATGACAGTGCCCAGGGCCGTCGCGTGGGCGGGGCGAGCGGGGCGATTGCCCCGGGCGCCGCGACTAGGGGGGCGCCGTGGCAACGGCAAAAATAAAACAACAAACTTTGAAAAAATAAGTAGGATGTACATAACACATTTTTTAAAGTTAGGTATAACTGAATTTTGAATATTACGTTGTATGTTTTTATTGAACAAATAAATAAATTATTTGACACCAATAACTTTAGGCCTATATTTGTACTAAGGTATCCCAAAATGAAGACATATTTACGATCAACTACGTCACAGGAGAGACTGAATTCTCTGGCCTTCTTGTCCATTGAAAATGACGAAGCACAAAAAATAGACTTGATGGAAATTCTAACGACATTTGCTCGTGCAAAAACCAGGCGAATGCCATTTAATGTTTAGTACCTTATCTTAATTTAATAAACGCGGTTCCCTTTTCTATATTCTATTCAATGTATGTATCGAGGTTTCCCACACTATTAATTTGTAGTCCATTAATAACGCCTATAGTATTTTTTTTATGATTGTTAAGATTTTCTAATTTTACTAAACTTGTATTAATTTGATTTTCAATACAATCTTATAAAAAAAATTAAATAATTTTATTTCTGGTATTTTTGTAAGGTAATCCGATTAGGTGTCTCTTTTGGGCACAAAAACACAGACAGCGACGCAACCCGACGCGCAACTTTGCTAACGAGCGACTGGACGCGATGCGGCTTGGAACTTGTCCAGTCCACGTCGCCCCAAGTCGCGTCGCTCATTGCGTGTTTAATCCCAAATGTTTATATGTAGGCCTATTTGGTAGTGTCGCGTCACGTCGCTCGCTGTGTGTTTGTGTTTTAATCCTTACAGATAGGTGGAATATCGGGTGGGTGCACGTGGGATTGAGTTTGGGGGGGGGGCGCCTGACGAAATCTTGCCCCGGGCGCCAACAAACCACGCGACGGCCCTGACAGTGCCAGTGATTTTCCTACACCTGAAGAAATGACAGAGAATAAAAGAGGCAGGGATGGTTGTCACACATGGTTCAAATCACAGGCGGCAGACTTCTATGACACAAGCATTAAAAAGTTGGTCACACTGTATGGCAAATGTCTCAATTCCGGTGGCGAATATGTTGAAAAATAGCTGAACATCTGCTGTATCTGTTGCAACAAATATTTTCATGAAATTGTGTTTTGTTTCTGTAAACGGTATCTGGAAAACTTACTTTCTGGACGCGCCTCGTAATATAGAGATGTGCTAAAATGAAAATTTGATAGTTCACTAACCACGCCATACTAACTTATATCGCTGTTTCTAGTTACATTCCTCTCATAGAGGGTGATCAAAGTATGACGGGGTCTGAAACTTTTGGCACTCTGTAGATTTATTTTGTGTAATAAGATGAAAAAGATATTTTTACCTTAAAATGATAGAAACTCCCTCCCCCCACCCCTTCCCTTTATAGCTATGAATTGTGTTTTTTCTGCATTAATATGAAACTTTATACTAAAAGAGACTTCTTTTCTTTTTCAGGTAGGGTACTTTGTTTCCTGTCTTTATTATGGCGACTGGTGTAAGGTAAGATTAATGTAGCCTACTAGAGCTTTCATATTGCCGATTTACATTTAACAAATTGTTTTCGAGTTACTTTTTTCTTTATCTTTTCGGTTATGGGGACGCTCCTAAAATATACGGACTCATTGTGGAAATATTTTTAAAAAAAATCATAGGCCTATATTCTATGTTTTAACCATACACAATATTTTCATTCGTTTCGGTTACATTACAACTGGTCGCTCTGCAAATGGGAGCATAGGATATCCGAATGGAGGTTACTCTTATTTATTTATTAACGAAAGGACTTTATGAGCCAAAGCTCATTAACAAAAAACCATATAAATACAGTTTGCCAAACTTGAAAAATACATACAAACTGCTGATAAAGTTATTTAATCTAATTGCCTCACAAGCAATCATTTTCCACATCTTTAGAGAGTTCAATTCAGGGGCTGCCGATGCACTAGAATTACGTCTATTCTCTCCGAATTCGAGCCGTATGCAAACAAGAAGATGAAAATATAGTTTGTAGCGCTCTGTCCGGGATAACTAGAAACTACACTGTTGAATGCTGAATTAGCTTGCGAAAAAAAGTTTCAAATACAAATTTTAGCTCTTAGTAGAAGCAGCTCATGTTCAAATTCGTTAGAACCGTTTTAGAGAAAGTCGCGAAAACGACATTTTCTTCCAGTAGCCTAATGTGGCATTCAAGTTAGAGAAAGTTGTCGCCAATCTTCGTGTCAATACTCTAGGTAGTACCTAACCCAAATACAACATTTTATTTTTGGTTCTGGAGCTAGGCTGTTCACAGACAGACACACAGAGAGACATGTTTCTGGAAATAGTAATTTTCTTCAAACATTTGAAATGAGCGAATGTTTTAGTCTCAAGGTCTTTCCGAAAGAGTCTTAATTTTCTCTGAAAACAAAATACACTCTGCGCTAAATCAGAAATAAATTTCTCACTTCCTCATAATATGTTTTCATTAAATTATATGAACTATATACTTTTTAAAAATCTGTATTACATTTACTCTTAGCTTGGTTTCAAGAGCCGCATGTGGCTCGCGAGCCTCGTTATTGTCACCCCTGATCTATAGTATAATACTTATGGTAGAGGCAGAAGAAGTAAAAAAAATATATATAGTAAATTTTTCAGTGCTTTAATCTGTACCTGCCCTCTTAAAGGGTATTTCCAATTGAAACGATGGCACTCAAGAAAAAAAGTTAGAAATCACTGAACAGTGAGCTATGTAAGGAACTGATTTAGCAGAGACAAAAGCTTGAGTGATGTGCAAGTGTTTCTTTTATCCGGGTGAATAAACACAGCTGATCTGAAGATCGATTGGAACCAGATCTCATCTCCACGCGCAGCCTCATGCAGGACCAATACAGCTGATTATCCCTCTAACATTACGCTGCATGCAAAACATACAGCTTTCAGCTTTCTTACAAGGTTCATAATTTCTCGTAAATTATGCATAATTGCGAGAGAGGGAGAAAAGTGAGTGAGAGAAGTCACTGACAATTCCTAATAATATTTTATGGAACCCGGAGGTTCATTGTCGCTCTTACATGAGCCCGCCATTCAACCCTCTCTGCTAACTCCATCCAGCCATCCTAATTCCCTTAAATATATTCTAATATTGACCTCCCACCTACGACTAGGCCTAGGTCTTCCAAGTGGCCTCTTCCCTTCGGATCTTCCAGTCCCTTCGCTCCCAGTTTAAATATGTCTTTCTTCCGCCATGCGCGCAACATGTCCAGCCCATTTCTTCCTCCGTGATTTAATTGTCCTCACTGTATCCGGTGACGATTATAGGTTATGAAGCTCGTCGTTATGCAGTTTTCTCCAGTCCTCATTTTCATCTCTCTTAGGCACGATTGTTTTCCTAAGCCCCCTGTTTTCGAACACTCTCAGAAAATGTTCTTCCCAAAGAACCATGACATATCCATAAAAAACACAAACGGACTGGGTACCACTGATCTGAACGATAAATTAAATAAGAAGCAACATGAATAAAAAGGAATATCTGTGTCTGGTTTCTTATATCCCCTATGTTGGGGCGAAGGACCTCCAGGTGAAGGTTTCTGTTACCTGTGTGAATTTTGTTATGCTTATTTTCCGAGAGAGGGCAGAGGGACAGGTGGTAAGCCCATTCGGAACCTAAGGCATTACTTAAACGTGAAAGAGCCGAGAAATTTTGTACAGAGGCTCTGATTTAGGTTTGAAGTTCTTTTACATGCCGTAAATCTACGACACGGGCCCCCAGCATAAAGTCCCTCCCGGAGGACTCCGTGCCCAGGATTTTTACGTCCGCGGCCGGGTTTGATCCCGCGACATTCGGGTCCAGAGACGGCACGCTACCTCTAGACCACCGTGGCCGACAATAAATATAAAGCACAATAATTGTGTAAATAAAATAACCAAATAAATCAAATGGATAATAGAAGTAAGAAAATGCTAAGAATGAAAAAAAATATATTACGAAGGAAGATGAACGAAAGTATGAATCATACATTGAAAGAACAAAAAGGAAAACGAAGAAGGAATTAAAGAAAAGAAGAAACCAAGGCGAAATGCTGGTATAGTACAAACTTGTGTCGGGAGATGGAAGAAAGGAGAGAAAGAAATAAACAAAAAGGAAGACGGATGGAAACGAAGAAAGACAAGGTAGGGTAATACCTATGAATTCTGTACACTGCTTCTAGCAAACTTCCTATAAAAGCAAGAGCATGTGTGTGTTTTCAGTTTGGTAACCGGTGTAGCTGATTGCTTGTTTCTTCTTTTCTTTCTTCGACAGCGTTCAGAATGACGGAATCGGAATCGGAATCGAATTGAGAATATCTGCAACGTACTTTTGATACGTGGCTCCTTCCTCTTTTATGCCCACTACTATGTAGTAGGCAATGGGTACCTAGGCAAAGCCCATTTGCCCCATAATTTTGAGTATGATTTGGAGGTGGTGTCATAGTAGTAAAGTAGGGGTGGCTAGCATGTTCCATTCTATTGTTGTTGCCGAAAAGACAGTCTATTGTAATTTTGTATGATCCAATTTCTTGCTCTAAAATTTTGTTTTACGCGGTCAGAGGGTCCTTTTATTTAAAAATTTTGAAGTTTGGGGGGGGGGGTGTTATTGTGCGGGTTGCGGCCCGTCTTTTGCAAGGGAACTATTCCAACATTCGTTGCGAGGCCTTGGAAAACCGCAAAAAACCTTGGCAGAATAGCTTGACTTTAGTGATTTAGCAATAGGACCAGATTTTATTTAGTGTAGGCTTAATGCATGGTGACTTCTAGTCTGGAGATCCATTTCCTGAAATCACACAAAATGCTTATTAATTTCTACTCGGGGAACCAAATTAAAAATTTTCCCCTGCTATTTGGCTCGTGTTCAGAGTATTGCCAGTCCGAATTACCAGTTATCCGCCTTATATAAGGTCTTGTGTGTTCTGTTAGAGTCCTAGTGCTTCAATCATCTCCTGTGGAAGGAGTGACTTCGGCCTCTTGTGTTTGTCGTGTGTTATGTCATAACGGCCCAGCTCCGCGATTTGGGGATTTTCGTGCCCGTTGCAACTCTCGTAGAATGTCGCCGCGCTTGTCGCTATATATTCTTGGATGGTGTCCATGTTAGTTTCCTTATGGAGGGTCCAGATTGGAGTGACTCGCGGAAGTTTAGTGATAGTGTATAATACTCTGTTTTGTAGTTTTTGCAGTTTACTCATATGAGTTTTGCTGGCGTGGCCCCACACTGGGCTAGCATATGTTATGATGCTCCTAACCAATGCTTTATAGATCGTTAAGGATGTACGAATGTTTAGTTTGGAAGTGTTGTTCAACAATGGGAATAGATTCCTTAATTGGGCATACGCCTTAGCTCGCAAGGAGTCTATATGTTTCCTGAATAGTAACTTTTGATCCAATATTACTCCCAAGTACTTGGCTTCTGTTTTCCATGGGATGGCTTTTCCGGTTATTATTAATTCAGGAGGTAGGATTCTGAGTTGTGACCATTTCTTAGTGAATAGCACTGCTTGACATTTGTCAGTGTTTATTTCTACGCGCCATTTTGTTAGCCACTCCTCTAATAGAGGTATTGTTCGGCGTATTTGGTTTGCTGCATGTGTTGCTTTGACTGATTGTCCAGTGATCAGTGTATCGTCAGCAAATATGTGTATGTTGCTGTTATTATATTGTGACCGATGAGGAATATCATTTATAAAGATGTTGAACAGGCTGGGGCCCAGGATGCTTCCTTGTGGCACACCACTTCTGATATCTTTTAGGTCAGAATGTTTGTTTTCGCAAGTTACGTGGAAACGTCTGTTGCTAAGATAGTGGTACACGAGTCGGATTATACCGTCGTCGAGATTCAGTTCGATCATCTTTCTGATCAGGCCATCATGCCAGACCTTGTCGAAGGCCTGTTTTATGTCGAGATAAAGGGCTGCGGTGGAACGATTTTCGTTGAAACCTCTTGAAATGTTTTCAACGTGTCGCATGAGCTGGGCCGTCGCACTGTGTTTTGGACGGAAGCCACATTGTTCGTTTCTGATTACGTTGAGAGTTTTGAGATTATGACTGAGGCGCTTACTTAGTATTTTTTCTGCTATTTTACTCATTGTATCGAGTAGTGTTATTGGCCTGTAATTGCCTGGATCCGATAAGTCCTTTTTTGGTTTGGGAAATAGGAGTACTCTTCCTTCTTTGCAAAGAGTCGAGTTTCAGAGCTCGTGGAAACTTTTATTACCCCAAATTCTTGATCGTCGACTTTCTACCTTCGAGGAACAGGAAAACAAGAGAAAGAAGGAGTTATATGAAGACGATGTTGGAATTAATAAACACTTTTGTTTAAACTTGCTGTATTAACTTTTTCGTTATATATTAGTAGGGGGAGGATTTCTATGACATGTCATATTTCCCCCCTTTGCATTATTTCAGGTTTCCGACTAATTTAAACCCGATTCCAAGTATCCTGGTGAAAATGGAACGGCTTTTATTGTGCATATAACTGCATATTTAGGAAATTTTCAACTATTGTAGCATATTTAGTAGGAAAATGCACATTTTTGGCATATGTGTGTGGATATTAAAGAAATTTTGAAGTTTCATTTCATATTTTGTAAATTTGCATTATAATGATACTTTTTTAGAATGTACAAATATTTAAAATAATTTACATTATATTTTAATAAAATGAATTGTAATGAAACTTTTTTAAAAATATACACAATGTGTAAGTGGTAAAGTCATATTTCAAATTTTATTGGTCATATTTTAATGATTTTAGGTCATAAATGCATGCATATATCCTATTTTTTAGGTCATAGAAATCCGCCCCTTATATATTAGTAACAATGAAGCCGTATATAATTTATATTTCTGAAGTTTGGCCTATATTATACATGGCGGAATTAGTATAACGGCCATTTTAAATGGTAGTAGATAAATACAATTTAATGTAAAATCGCTAAACCCGAGAATTATTGACCGCCATGCCACACTAACCTCTACTAAGGTACTAATTCAACTAATGTTTTTACATGTTTTTTTCTTTCGTTATTTATTTATTTATTTCTGTCAAAATTATAGAAAATTACTGAAACAAAAGTATATATTTAAAGTTTATGTCCCATGAAAATGGAACAAAATGGATAATATATACCATCAACTCAACTACCTAATTTTATACTTAGGCCTTTCGATAATGTTATATCTTCAGGGCAATATTGCTATGCAGATGAAGATGTATTAATAACTAAAGAATTAAAACGTTTTTGCCTTTTAATCTCATAACTCGCGAACGAAAGCGAAAATTAAAAATACTACTTCGAGGTGCATTCGCCCACCCTCCAGTCCGTCTAAGTTTAAAATTTCAGATTTCAGTAGATTTCGCTAGGCATCACTTACAGATTGACAGACAAACCCTTCCTCTTATTGTATAGTTTATGTTTCATGGGCCCGGGAATAGAAAATGGCATCGTCAGATTTATTTCAACGACGGAGTGTAATATACAGAGTGTTAATGAATAACACCGAAATATTTTACCTGTGTATAGAGGGGACATAGACAAGCAACTTTTATTAGGAGATTTTTGCTCTATGGATTCAGTTCTTCCTGTTATAACATAAAATATCCCAAGGATATGCACGCCACTGTCTTCTAATACTTGAAATGATGGGAAACAAAGGAACAGTGAATATTGTGTAGTGGTCGGGAAAATCGTAAAAAATGACGATCGATATCTTACAACTCTGAGGGAAAAAAAAGACAAACGAAACATTTTTGTTAGGTTTGGAATTAGGAATAAAAACATAATGCAGTGGCGGGCAATCACGTGATTAATCAGTAAATTTTGCAGATTATGAAAATTCTAAATTATGGTATAGCTGTTGATGAATTATTAAGAATCAGGTTTTTATCGATCACTAGGAAGGCATGAAGTCAATTTAATGAAATTTTTAACCCTATTTCGATTCATTATTGACTTATGAGCACCAAATTATAATGACTTTAATGCCCTGTAGCATACACATTTTACGTCATAGAGCAAAAATGTCCTAATAAAAGTTGCTTGTCTATGTCCCCTCTATACACAGGTAAAATATTTCGGTGTTATTCATTAACACCCTGTATTTCCCAATAAATATAGACGAAGATTGCAGAGATCGAAACACACAACTAAACACACCTATAAGTTAACTAATAAGACAATGTTCTCATCGTCATCACTTCCTGCCCCTTGAATCACCACACAAGAGGTCGGGAGATTTAAATTTAAAAATTCTGGCCGTTTTACTAGAGTGGCCGTATTACAAGGCTTGACCCTACTTCCCTGGTCGAAGGATGTAGATAAAAAAAATATAATTTCTCCAGTTGTAATATGTTATTTCTTTTAGTAAAGAATTAACTCATTTCATTTTTCTTTGTGCAGTCATTCTAGAAAGGGTGTGTTCATAAAGTTATTTTACATTAAAACTAAGCCCACTTGATTGCGATGAATATCTCCCCTGACGCAAGCAGGGGTTGGCATCTCCCCTTCCTACGCCACATAAATTACAAATCCTCTGAAGACGTGATATTCATCCGGAAACTCCTTTACATCTGCTGGATGCTTAAGTTATTTACTGCACGGCCTATAACACAAATAATGTGTCCCCTCCCGATGTGTGTTTCTGTGTTCGATACTCCCGCACACAGAGCAGCGGGAGCGAGAGAAAGGAGACGGGAAATTGGTTTAGTTAGTGTCTGTGACATCTAGATAGGCACAGAAAAGAGGGAAGGTAGTTCGAATTTCAACAAGAAAATATGGCTATACTCTTTAGGCCTAAGCGGTTATGGATAGACTTCAGTCCCGTATTAAACATGGTAAATGTTAAAAATAGAAAAAGCACAACAATTTAAAAATGTGTGCGTGGAACGCCACGCGACAGAAGTGAAACTTGTTTTAATTTTTGGATATTTTAATTTTGGATTATTGGATTTTTTCAATTTTGGATTGTTGGATATTTTTAATTTTGGATAAGCTTAGTCATTGAGTTAATTGTTTTCTGTGCAGTCCGTTCCGTCACAGCCCCACTAATTTCGTGACGATTTTGTTCGTAACGCAAGTTTGGGATAGCCCTCGATTTACTCCTAGTGCGACTAAAGAAGTTTCACTTCAAAAATATAATTTTATAACAAATATTTCAAGATGTAATTGTTAACTACACTCCCGGCCACAAGCAGTAACTTATTCGGAAGTGTCACCTTTATTTCACACTTATAAAGTAAAATTATAAATGTAAATACTAGAAATAGAATAGTAAACATGGAATTGAATTCGATCTGAATTAGATACATTCTTCTATTGCTGAGGATCGAATTGAAAATTAATTCCGGACTTATGCCCGGTTTCTACAAACTAGTGAATTACCTATGGGTAAATTATCCATGGACAAATTAGTTCCATTTAACCTACAATGATATAATGAGCAAGGCCTTGGAGTTGTACAGTTAATTTAATTCAGAAGGCTTTGATTCTCATTGTTTAAATATTACTTTTGATCCTATGAAAGGTTAAATTTTATCCAGCCATCCATGAAAGGATAAATTAACCCGAAGATTTACCCTTGGAAAGATCTAGCCCGAGTTTGTAGGAACATATTTTCTGTCATTTTCATATTTACCCAGAGGACATTTATCTAGAAACTCGCCACAAGTGTGTGTGATTGCTATCTTTAAATTATTTGTGTTGGTGTGGTGTTATTGTTGTGTAAATTCTGTCCATTGGATAATTTACCCATAGGTAGGCCTAATTCGCGAGTTTATAGAAACCGGCCATCAGTCATTTAGATGACTATTTCGATTCACCGCGTGCGAACTAGTCAATATAAGATTCAGAAATGTTCGGCAAATCGACAAGATTCAAGACAGATTTTTTTGCTTTTGTTAATACTCTCTTCGCTTACGCGGTTGTTGCCCTTAAGCGTGCGGTCATTCAAAAGGGTTGAAGAAGATGCGCCTGCGCGATTGATTCAGCTGAGAAGCTGCACAGCGGAATCCTTTAGACACGGCCGGCGTATTGTTTCAGTTGCAAATTGCGTTTTACTGACATCTCTATAGTATGCAGAGTCGTTTCCACTCCCAAATAAGCTGCGTCGTTAATCGGATGACGAACCTCAGACCTCTGACTTTAGTATGTGACTTTTATCTTTTCAATGCAAAAATATGCGTTTACTAGGGGATAGTTTAGATATTCCCAAGAACGGAATGAGAAACAGTGCCTATCTCTATTATATAGGCCTATATATAAATGGTAGGGCTAAAAGTCGATTAAAATTTCTAATCGAGTTAACGCTTGACTTTAATCGATTAATCGACCGATTAATCGACTGATTAATCGACAAACAGGTCGGTATTTTAAACGAAACCAAAGTGTACATTTAATATTTTTTACGCGTTTATAATTACAGTACTATACTACAGATAATCAGAAGACATCCTGAATTAATGAATACCATTATTAGTTAACTACAGTATTTTTCAAATGAGAAGCCATTTCCTTCACCGCCAATCACGTGTACGAGCTAAAAAACCGCCGCTAGCAGGAAGAGTCTTCCCTCCGTCTCGCCACCTCTGATTGGACCGCGTATCTAAGCAGGAGAATGAACAAACGGCTTGTCATCGGCAAAACACTGTAGTGAAAAAATATATACAAAACTTACATTACCGGTTACTTTTTCAGCCAAGACTTGAGACACACGAGTTTGTTGACTAAACTACGCTTCAGGTTTCTCAATTACGGGAATTGTTTGGACACAATAGGCGAATGACACATGATGTGCCAAGGCCGTAGAAGCAAGAGAAAGGAGTTTGACCATTTGACCCATTTCTCGAAAAACTTTTTCAGAATTCGACTAAACCGATTAATCGGAAAATGTAATTGATCGACGATTAAATGTTTAATTGATATCGAGCCGATTAATCGATTAATCGGTACAGCCCTAATAAATGGCTTTGTCCTGACTGACAGAGAATCACCGTAGAGCCTAAACTATAATAGGTAGAGACTTGGAATTTTGACAGTGCCTACGTTTCATAATGTAAGTGCTAACTAAGAAAGGATTTTGAATTTTTTTAAATTTTAAATGCCAAAAATCAATTGTTTTTGAGAATACTTAATTCCTTTTTACACAGAATTATCAAATCCAAATCAGTTCACATGACAACACTGTATTGTTGTCATTGGTATCACCAGGGGTATCAGGAATTTTTATTTAATTTTAAATGCCAAAAATCAATTGTTTTTGAGAATACTTAATTCCTTTTTACACAGAATTATCAAATCCAAATCACAGTTCACATGTCAACACTGTATTGTTGTCATTGGTATCAGCAGGGGGTATCAGGTAGGTTTGGAGATAAATGAAATGGGAACTTGACAAATTAGAGAAGCTATTGATATAATTCATTGCTGTAATTAAATATTGAAGATGAAATGTATATTAATATATCGCGGGTTTTTGGGGAGGGAAGTATGAAAGTGGTATTTATTTTTAATTTCATTCCCGAAACGGTTGTATGGTAACATGAGAGGGAGAAATAAAATATTCCGCAAAGACAATACAATTTTATGTTACCGGAATTTCTGTTTTCTTCTCATTTTAACCCCTACCAGGCGTCGTGTGTAGAAGCGATGAGATACAAAATTCTACATTCTCTATGAGCCTTAAAAAGCTATATCAAGCTTTTCTGCAGGAATATTTTGAGTGTGATCAGTCGTTCTTCTTCATTTCAAATTTTCAATACGTATAGCCTATAAGGACCTAGAATTTAAAAATCGAAAGTCCTTCATAAGTTAATTTTGAATTACAAAATACAAAACCCGGGCGACGCTGGGCCTTTTAAGATAGTATCTAATATAACATTTGGATTCTGATTAGGCTTATCCAAAATTTAAAAATCCAAAATTTAAAAAATAAAAAACTCCTGTGGTAGATGGCACAGCAGTTGGATGGTAGGCCTAGTCCCTACAGGGATTTAGCGCCACGGAGTTAGTAGAGTATTTATTATGTTTATCTTATGTTTGTTTTGGGTTGTACTTAGGCTGTGGCATCATTCATGATGCTCATGACGTAAATGTAAATTTAAGAAATAAAAATATTTTAGGGGTAGAGAAAGTATTGTGAATCCTTTGGAAATTCGCTATATGTGTTCATTACTGCAATAACAAGATAGACTTCTCCCCCATGATTGAAAGTGTGTATATTCCCAGTCAGATCGTATTTACATTTACTTTTACAAAGATTTCCTCATTTTCCAGCATCCCCTCTGGAATTTATTCTGAATAGCAAACTTGAGGAGTTCTTCAACTCGGATGTTATCGTGCAAAAATAAGAAAAGTGCGTGAAACATGCGTGAAGTTCGGCAAACAGCATCGAACTCGCCCTTGTAGCAACTCTCCCCTTTTCAACCCCTGGAGCAGGGTGCGAATTGCATGGGGTTTAAT
This sequence comes from Ectobius pallidus, assembly GCA_964059195.1. Taxonomy (NCBI): domain Eukaryota; kingdom Metazoa; phylum Arthropoda; class Insecta; order Blattodea; family Ectobiidae; genus Ectobius; species Ectobius pallidus. The sequence continues at coordinate 142,392,553 of CAXKWD010000006.1, forward strand.
TCCCCCTATGTAGGCCTACAGCTTCATGTGTACCGGGGAGTTTCCTACCCGGGGGAAAGTAGATGAACGTTTCATGAATCAACCCTGTAGAATCATCAATTTTTAACTAGCTTCATTTCATATAGCTTGATTACCACTTTTGTCTAAAAATATATTAAGTTACACTGTATAATAACTTATTTAGTAGCCTAAGTATGAATAGGCTTCAGGCCTCATGGGTAAAGCTAGTTCAAATGTAGAAATTAGGCTACGTTCATATGACACAATGGCGAATATAATTTGTTTACCGTCCAAGCCATTCCGGAAAATGTAGTTATACAGTATTGTTGATTTCATATCAGAGCTTTTGTCTTTTAGACGTCTTTAAAATCCTTCAGAGAAGGATATATTAGACCTACTATAATATAAATACATTTATACCAATATACGTACTATACAGGATGTTAATGAATGGCACCGAAATATTTCACCTGTGTAGGCTATAGAGGGGACATAGACAAGCAACTTATTAGGAGATTTTTGCTCTATGGATTCAATTTTTTTCCTGTTACAGTACAGCATAAAATCTCCCAGGGCATGGCCGCCACTGACTTCTAACATTTGAAAAAAAAATGCAAAACAAAGGAACTTCATTGTTAACACTGGAGTTATGAATAACAGAACTAATGCAGTGTCGACTAATCATGTGATGAGTCTGTAAATTTTGCAGATTATGGAAACACTAAATTATGATATAGCTATTGATAAATCATTTAGAATCAGGTTTTTATCGATCACTAAGAAGGCATGAAGTCAATTTAATGAAAATGTTAACCCTATTTCGCTTCATTATTGACTTAATGAGGACCAAATTGTAATGACTTTATTGCTCTGTATAGCATAGATATTTTACATCATAGAGCAAAAATGTCCTAATAAAAGTGCTTCTCTGTGTCACCACTTAACACAGGTAAAATATTTCGGTGTTATTAATTAACATCCTGTATTATGCATAGTATTTACAAATCAGTCAGTCAAACTTACCTGCATCGCTTGGTTTGCTTCCTGACATATGCTTGAGAATATTACAGGAGAAAAATTCCTCCGGCACTGGGACTTGAACCCAGGACCTTTGGCTATTCGCGCCAATCCTCTACGAACTGAGCTAAGCCGGAGCTCAATTCACAGCGCCAGATGGAACTTCTCTCCTATGACTGATTGCCCTAATGGTCTACCTCACAGACAGACAAGTTATGTCATATGCAGTACTGTGAGGCACACTATGGAGAGAGAAGTTCCATCTGGCGCTGTGAATTGAGCTCCGGCTTAGCTCAGTTGGTAGAGCATTGGCGCGAATAGCCAAAGGTCCTGGGTTGAAGTCCCAGTGCCGGAGGAATTTTTCTCCTGTAATATTCTCATGTAGTGTCCAACAGAGACAATAATCTGTGGCTCATGAATGCTTATGTATCTGACATATGCTTCATTATATCAAAGCGTGTATCTTTTTATATAGGTCTATCTATTGTTGCAGATATGTAATACTATCACATTTGCTAGTTCGTGGTTACAATTTCAATATTAGCTGAGTATGACTTCTATTTAATTTATTACTATTGAGTGGGAAATACAGTACAATTTAAAAATATTCATATTTGTATTTTTTTTAAATTCTACATATTCTGTGAGATCTCCAAACAAATAGTTTGTATATTCTTCTATTCAGTTATGAAAATTCAAAATATCTTGCCCTTTAAATATAATATATTCTGTACTAAGTCCGCCGCCGTGGGTGAGTTGGTAGCGTGACTACCTTTCACCCTGGCGGCCGGGGTTCGATTCCCGGCCGGTTCGGGGATTTTTCAGTGGTGGAAAATTTCCTTCCTGGGTTCAGGACTGGGTGTTGTGTTGTGTCCTTTCATTCCCATCCCGCGAGAGGCAATGGCAAATCTCCGCGGTATCATCCTTGCCTGAATCGCCTCGGACGAGTCGTGGTCATCACCCCATGGCTTCGTCCCGGGTCTAGACCTGCCTTCGGGCAGAACACTCATCATCATCATCATCACATGTTCTACAGTCGATTTCGTGTTTTAATTCCTGGACGACACGTGATCGCCTACAATCGTGTGTTGTTTCAGCGAATTCTGAAAAATCATAGGTAACTAGATCTATTTATTTATGCTTATTTAGAGTTCCGATAATATTCATTGTAAGTAAATGGCTTTGAATTTTTTTAAATGACCTTGAAATATGAAATGGGAAAAAAGACCATAAAATGGCCAAAAATGACCAAATAATGACATTGGATTTTAAAAATTGATATGAAAATGAAAAATTTGGAAAATTACCAAAAAATGAGCCTAAAACCCATTATTTTTATAATCTAGGAGTCATGATCAGAATATCTGCACTAGTGGGCAACGTCCTTGATGTACCAGTTAAAAGACGACATTTCAATCAAAATCCGAGCCCTGATATAACATTCCAGTTATTCATTGCATGGCCAGCGGCTTCAAAGGAATAAACCATTAAGTCGGTGTTTCTTTATGTTAATTGATCTGACTAAATCGGTCTATATTTCCGCTTTCCAAAACAAAATCAACGTTGCAATATTCTCTCATTATCACTGACCTTAGTTCTTCCCTCGCTTTAATCAATTCACACGTGTTATTGTTTACTATAAGTAGATCTTGCAACCCCGCGTTTCACTCCAAGCGGAGTTGACAAGTAGCTGTCATAGCCGTCACAAGATTTTGATTGGCTGAAGTAACTAGCTGATTGGTGCGGTAAAAATAAAGAACATGGGTTGAGCTGTCGGTTAACTTTTCCTCCTAACGAAAGGAATCCGCCTGAGTATGCAAAGAATAATTACTATGTAAGGTTGTGTATGAAAAATAGTAATATTATACCCTCTTCCGTAATGAAGTTCATTAATGACAGCTAGTAAATATTTTATTCAAATATCAGCTCAAACCTTTTTCAAGTTCGTTGCTCAAGTAGGCCTACTTGTTCAAGAAATGTGACAGTCTAGTAGCCTATAGTCCTTTCACATTCGCCAGAGGTTTCAAGGCCAAACGTAGCACGCCTATGATGCCCCCACTTACCGCACTCATATGACATTATACCCCTCCAATGCCAGTCACATGACAAGCCAGTAGGGAGTTCCCCTTGGTGTCGTATGATTGTTTGCGACAGCGCAGCTCCTCCGCGCAGAGGGGAATACTGTTGACTGCTGATAGTGGGGGTATATTAGACGTGAGAAGTTGTGGCCTTGAAACCTCTGGCGAATGTGAAAGCACTATAGCGGCCATGCATAGGCATGGGCTTAGACATATGCGCCAGAAGTGTTGTGCAGTCGCACATTACAGATTACCCGAGAGAATGGCGTAGTGACCATTCAAAATATTTTTTGTTCTTTCTGCTTGACGCTTATTTTATTTCCTCATAAAGACAGACCATTAAAGATTATCAGTCATCTGTTTGCTCTCATTAAAACTCCGCAAATCCTTCTCGATGTCAGAGTTGCTATAATGAGCGAAATAAGGCAGCGGTTGAATCTGCCAGCATCCCTATGACAGCTCTTATAGTAATGAGGCAGTTCCCGTGGTCATTATTTGGGTACTGAAGATCTAAATAATAATAATAATAATAATAATAATATTAATAATATTACTATTATTATTATTATTATTATTATTTACGTACAATGTTAACATACTGTTGTGCCTAAAGTTTTATTTTTTTCCCTCCATTCGTCTCTGTCTATCCAGTACAGTCGGTCAAATAAAAAACGTCGGGACTCGTATGCTGTTAAAAATAAAGTTTTGACGCATTATTTCACAAGTTTCCTATAAAAAACACAAAATACAGGTCATTTTCGGAACATATGAGGCCATGCGGCAGGAGGGAAAATATGAACAAGGAGGGAAAAAATGAACAACGCGGAAAGCGCAACACACGATATTCAACTTAATGCATTGTCATAATTCATTTTGCTTTGTGTCATCGCCACATACAAATGCTAACGTGAGAGAAGTGTAGTTAGGGCTGTAATTGACCTGCATTTTTCGGTCTCTGAAGCAGCGAGAAGGTTCCATATTTATGAAAGAGCAGCTTAGAGGTGGGAACTTTACTATAATGCGACCGGAAGTTTTCATAGCAAACGTTGATCTGGCCGGACGCGTATTTCGATGCTAAGATTGGTTGCAGAAGTTGAGCGTAAGTTATTGATTTTGCACTAGAAGTACCGGTATTATAAAATAAAATCTTAAAAAAATGCTCCTAGAATAAACATATTCCTCGCGAATCTATTAATTATTAATATTATAAAAATTTGCAACCAAGAATATGGCGGATTTGAGGCATATAGCCACAGCGCTCTATACATGTTCGTTTTGGAACAAAACTGACTAAATAATCAAGAAAATACATGGACAGACAAGAGGCAGGTGTGAACCTAACCTTAAGTCTTCCTGTACATTCGCATATGCTCGTTCGTGATACTTAATCAAATACTGCCCGACGTTTTTTATTTGACCGACTGTATATATCTTGTAGTTCTCTTTCTTTCATTCCTTTACTGATCTCCTGCATTCATGAGTTACGAGGCTGCCTCTGGTTCTTCTTCCAGGTGGACACAATTCCCATACCCTTCTTGATAGCCTTTGTTTTTATCAATTTAATTGTTTATATTTTGCATAGGCATAGTCCAAAATAAAACTCTTGATATTAATTTTTCTCTCATGAGTGTAATTTTTTTTTTAAATTCTGAATGTCTTGCTGGCCGTAGTAAGTAATCCATTTCCATTGACACAATTTTGAGTGAATTTTTTTTATTAAAATTCCCTGTTTCAGCTCTATATGTAACGGTACTTTTCACTATTGAGTTGCATGTTTGTATTTTTACTCCCGTGATTATATATTTCTCCCATAAATAATATCAAGTAGCTCCTCACTTTGAATCACGAGGCTGAGTGCACCCCTACCAGACCTCCCTACCACAGAAAAATCCGAGGAGTTGCCTAGAATCGAACCCGGGCCGACAGATCTGTAGTCAGTGAGGGATCGGAGACATTTGTGGATTATTTATAAACAGCTGAAAAATATGATAAATAAAGTTGCACTATTTTCTACTCAGCTCGAAACTGGAAGATACTGTCAGAAGTGTACGCTGATTTTAAATTTAAAAATTTGTCCTGAAGGCCCATACATTGGTGTTTGATTTGTTAACAGTCAACCCTCGATATAGTGCCTCCATTCGTTCTCTAACATTTAGTGGCACAAAGCGAGGGTGGGACTAAAACGAAATTTAATTTTTAAAATAAAAATTGCATAATACAGTGCTGTATTCATTTACTGTACTGTATTATGAAAGAAAAATTAAATAAAAGCCAAATAATGATTTTTCTCTCTCACTCCCAATATTGCCTATGCATTTTCGACTAACAGTTTTCCCCCACAATACTGAATAATGTGATGCAGTAGTCTGCTAGCTAGACTTTGGAAATCTTTCACTGTTTTCACAAACTTCTCGTTTCTCTTGAAGTGTTCTCTTCATTTTAATAATCTTACGAGTAACTGTAGTGTAATGTTTAACAGCTGAATGAGACTGGACTAAAAGAAGTGAAACTTTGGAATTCTCATTGTATGAAGGCTCTTTCTACCTGCTCCACCCTCACGCAGGCTGTCTGTCCGACTTCTTAACATAGCTTCCTCATTCCACCGCACTATATATACACTCATTTCTTATAAATACAGTACAGTGTGTTTCTTAAATAATCTTCCTAACATTCATGCCAGTTTTAAAAGACTTCTGCAACTGAAAAAAATCACTGCAAGCTATATTTTGTAAAAATATTGTCTTTTATTCATTGGCACTAAATGAATTGGCACAGTAACGAGGTTTCTTATGTATTTCATATGGGAGAAGATCCGTTCTCTTGCATTTATTGGCGCAGTGCGAGGGTGGCACTGTAAAGAGGGGCATTATATCGAGGGTTGACTGTATAAAATACTCTATTGCTTGAAAGGATGTCCCAGCAAGGAAATACTTCAATTATTATCATATTGAAAGAAATGGTCCCATATCATAATCAATGTTGGAAGGAAAATTGTGACGTTCGTAATCTTGATTTGCCTAAGACAACAATGAAAAACAGAATAGGTTCGATTATTGCAATGATAGAAAATTCATGTTTATAGCTGGCCTTGGAATGGAATGAAATTGTCATGGCCGACGATATCGTGCAAGTGACTGGGAGTTGAACCAGAAAATCAATTGGTGGCATCGCATCTCGTAAGATGAAAACGCTTCAATACGGAACCAATTTCTTGGACAGTGCAACAGCCCGCTAACAGCCGGCGTCACTTCCGTTGCTGTGTTGCTAGCAAGCAGATTGCTTCTCATACTTCAATGTTCTTCTTCTTCTTCCTCTCACGGGTTAGGCATATTGTTTATTTCGGCTTCACAGTTGTATCAAGCGTTCCCTTGGTCATCCTGATATGTTCTTCCTCTCGACATGTGTGATATCTGATATTTCCCATTCTTAGTAAGTGTTCGGAATAGTACTTAATACATCTTTATCCCGGGGGAGGCTGTGACTTACCCCCTCAAAACTAGATGAAAATAAATGAGACAAGGGGATACCTTCATCTTGGCCTCAAAATTAGATGAAAAATTCCCTAAACGATTTTCTCACCACACATTCCCATTTCAGGAGTGCGCATTCAGCGAGACGAGGGAGACCAAATCTAGGCTAAAATAAATTTTCTCGCTTCATATTCAGTGAGACAGGGAGCGATATTCACCTTCGGTGAGGGATGGATCCAGATTTTATGGGGGAGGCGACATAAAGGGAAGTTTGCAATTACTGGAGGTGTGGGGGTATGGAACATCCCCAAAAGAGAGAAGGTTATTGGGGTTCTCCCCCGGATTTTTTTAATGAAGGGCCAAATGATGAGTTTTAGGTGCTCTGGGTGATTCCTTCAAATTTCTGAGAAGATTAAAACTCTTCTTACCCAGAGTTTTAGTTGGTTTTACATAGGCCTATTATATAAAAATTAAAATCATTAATCAAATATCAAACTTTTTATTTTTAACTTTAAGTAAGCCATTCCTGGAAACCATCGGTTGCACTGAAATTGTTCGTATTGATTTCAAACTTTTAATTCACTAATGATTTCACGTGAATGCCTATATGAATATGTAAGTTCAACTCTGAACTCTGAAAGGGTTAGAAGTTCTTTGCATGGTCTCTCAAACTGCTAGAAACTCAAAGTTTATTTCAATGCTCTTGCCATTATTAAAGCTTATATCACAGCCAAGACATTTGAAATTTGGTAGGCCTACTTGTTCTAAAATTTTATTTTCTACTTCAATTTTTCCATCAAGTGAATTCTTCCGTCTAAGAGCCATTATTTTATTTTATTAATTACATTTTTTAAATAGTAACATTTATGTAAATAAGTTAAAGAGTAGGCAAATATGAATGTTTGTAGTTTTGTTTCACTTTCTTGATTCATTATTTTGATCTTAACCAAATAGAAGAATATGTATATAAGCATCGTTTGATAGTTTGATACCTGGATCTACTAAAATTTTCCATTTCTTTAAAATGTTGCCAGTATATAAATCAAGCATTACTTTATACGGATCGGAAACATGGATAGTATGAAAACGGAGAAGAGTTTAGATTTCTGGTGCTGGAGAAGAATGGAACAAATCAATATGAACGGACAAAGCGACAAATGAAATCCCGAGAAGAGTGAACTAGAAATTATCAATCCTGAACACAGTTTTTCGTAAGAAAGCAAACTGGATAGGTCACATCTTGAGAAGAAATTGTCTGCTGCATGACGTCATCGAAGAATTCCAGGTCTTGGAAGAAAAAATCTAGCTGATGCACGATTTAAAGGAAGAAAGAAAATACTGGTTACTGAAAGAAGAAGCCACAGATAGGAGGAGATGGAAAATAAAAAGGATCTGGACAAAACAATTAACAATAAAATAATAACAATAATAATAGTAGTAACAGTAGTAGGCCTAATAATACTGGCATGATAATAACTTAGGTAATTAATAGAAGAATATCGTCCACCGCTGTGGCTCAGGGGATGCGTTCAATTCTCTCACGCAGCGGGCCCGGGTTCGATTCCTGGTCGGGACAAGTTACCTAGGTGAGGTTTCTCCGGGGTTTTCCCTCACCTGTGAGATAAATACAACTTTAGGTCCTTGTGGTCCCCGGACATCATCTGGCTGTCATTATCATCTTCATCTCCATCCTCGCCTTGTTCTGAGTGAGTGAGTGTGTGTGTGGGCTGACATTATATTTTAGAACATAATACGCGCTCTCTTTTTCTCTAATTTGTCCTCTTTTTCAACAAAACTTGTCCTCTTTTATTTGCTTGTTTCTGATCACCCTGGTAGCGTACAACTTAATGGTGTTAACAGTAATATTCCGTAGTCATGACAACTGAAGTTGTGAAGTGACTGTGAGTGGGGTTTGCTGGGGGCCATGGTATACGGTTTGACAGTCACTGGCCGTGCTCAAGCAGAATCAGTCATATAGAGTGGGGAGGGGATTACCCTCTGTATCAAACCTGCGCGTGACAGATTTATACTTTTTAATTTTGTCAGTTTCACCGCCTACTTGACACATGCACGCTCTTGCTTGAAGTTCTTTTTATTTTAAATTTAGACCCTAATAAAAATAAAAAAAATCACATACATCCAGAAACCTCTGGCTAAAATTTATCAGGCAGATTTCGTAGTTATCTGAAAATTAGATTAGAAACAATCAGTACAAAATCTCTTGCAGTCTGGTTATCTGATGGATAAAATAACAGTTAAATCGCTAACTAGCACATATGAAATCCTTGATAAAATTTATCTGACAGATTTCATACATCTGGACTTTATATCAGAAACGAAGCCCTGAAACTTCTCTTCAACTGCAATCTGGCTATCTGGTGAATAAAACAACAGTTAAATCGCTAACCAGCACATAGGAAATCCATGATAAAATTTATCTGGCAGATTTCATACTTATCTGGAACTTAGCATAGAAACAAGCACTACAACTTCTCTAATTCGGCTGTCTCATGTTAAGACAACTTCTACTATTTTCAGAATTAATTTAACTATTACCGCTAATGGGTAGTTATCATTACAAAATGGCAGTCAAATTTTGTTCACTGAAGTGCCGTTTCCCTGATAACTCAAGCATTTATTAACATATTGCAGTGAAATTTTGCATGCAAGTATATTTGATATTATTGAACATCACTATGTAGAATCATTTATGTAACTTTAATAGTATTTTTTAAAAATATTTTTATGTAAAATTTTCTAAAAAAAATTAACAAGTGATTAATTTAAAATATATATATATACTGCAGTTAATCCAAAGATTCTAGATTATGTTGTACATATGATATTTACAAATGGCTAGTTTAAATAATCACTCAGAAATATAGGTATTTATGAAAATCATCAGGGAAACGGCACTTCAGTACACAAAATTTGGGTGCCACTTTGTATTGATAACTACCCATTAACTGTAATAGTTAAATTAATTCTGAAAATAGTATGCAATTGTAGAGCTAGTCAATATAGAGCATGCCAGTTTGCAAGGCTACAGAACAATTCATTGCTGAGAAAAAAATGAAACTTCACCTATTTTTCAGCATCGAAAGCTGTATGTCCCCCCTTAAGTCGAAGCTTCATCTTGGTCACTTTAACTTGAAACCAACAAGAAGTGAACTAAAAATAATATAATACAGTAATAAAATTAACACAAATAGAATTGATTTTATTTTAAATACAGGTTGTTTACTAAGCAATTTCATTTGCTGCTCTCAAAGCTTCTGAATCGTTTGGTGTTCGATATTAATCGATACCACATCAGTATTTTAATGGAAATCTGTACTTGAATGGATGTCTCTAAGATTCCGTTACGTCACATAACTTATAATATGCGTATTATAGCACGGACGAACAAAAGCAACTTTTATGATAGAGGAATTACAAAACTAAAAGATCATACTATTTTACTGTCGTAGAATCAAATAAAAAAGCAAAGCAATCAAATGTTAATATCCTTTCAAGTAATCCTTATATCCTGTTCATTGTTCAGAGTTCATGAAGTAATAAGTTTGTAACTTATTCCTTAAGGAAATCATAGTTATTGTTTAATGGTGCTATAAATTATTTTCGTCTTGACATTTTCTCCAGTATATACGGTATAAAGACGTCTTGAGGAATTGCATTTATGTTTACGTGCCATAAAAATTCCTATTTAATTAATAGGATTACGAAGTACAGACCTTGTTCATAAGGAAATTCAGAAGGTTTAATTTTACAACTTTTAAGACGTACTGTTACTCTAATATAAAATGCTATAAGGGTAATAAATAGGGGGCGGATTTCTAAGACATGTCATATTTTCCCCCTTTGGATTATTTCAGGGTCCAACTAATTTAAACCCGATACCAAGCATCCTGGTGAAAATGGAACGGCTTTTATTGTGCATATAACTGCATATTTAGAAAATGTTCAACTATTGTAGTATATTTAGTATGAATATGCATATTTAGGTCATATTTTTGGCATATTTGTGCATATTTTATAAATTTTAAAGTTTCATATCATATTTTGTAGATTTTGCATTATAATGATACTTTTTGAGAATTTACAGATATTTTAAATAATTAACACTATATTTTAAAAAAATCAATTGTAATGAAACTTTAAAAAATACGCACAATGTGTAAGTGGTAAGGTCATATTTTAAATTTTATTGGTCATATTTTAATGTTTTTTAGGTCATAAATCCATGCATATATCCTATTTTTAGGTCATAGAAATACGCCCCCTGGTAAAAAAACACTTTATTTAAAAATTCTAAATGAGAGGTGTATTTAATTTAGTTTTTTTTTTCCTTCGGGGGAGGGCCCGAGCTTCTCGGGCCACCTCCACGGCTACATCCCCAGCCACGCTATTGTCGTTTCGTATTCTCAATTTTCTCTATCGATAGCACCGTCGATGTACTCGGCTTTTCGATTTTTAATTTTTTTAAATCTTTATGATGGTATGTAATTAATTAAGTTCTTTATAGTGGAGTCAGAAGAAATTACAGCGACAGAATAAAAACAAACAAATGCAGAACAGCACGTGATAATGGCCGGGAGACATTGCATCTCCTGATTCCGCTTCCCCCCTCGCGCTGCGCCTTTGTCGTGCGAGCAGGCGAGCTAGCCCAAGCATTTCGAGGCAGCGGGACGCATCGATAGGTCGTTCTGTTCTGTTCGCTGCCTGTAATCCCGCGGAAAACCAGCAACAATCGTATCGACATCGTCAACAGCTGCAAGATTTCCAGACATCTCAACTCGCAGTATTCACCATCATTCCATTGCATTGCATCTTGAAGATACCAGGTTTGTGTCCTGGCTCGGTCTGTTTGCCCAGGCCAAGAGCTCAGCTTTCGTGTGTGTTTCTTTCCCGTGATGGCGGGGCGCCTGCGTCCAAGACCTTGTTTGGGATAGATCCAGTGAACAATTACCAGTGATTATGTTAGTGTGGACAAATTTGATCTAAATCGGCTTGTTCAGCCACCGCAAAGATGTGTTTGTTCGTGATTTTTTTTTTCTGAACGCGGCCAGCTGAATGTCTGAATCAGCTGTTCATGTCCAATTACAATAAAGTTGTGCATCACTTTATCTTGTGACTATAAAGAAATAAACAAATAGCTGTAGTCAAACCTTGTTTAAATTATACCGTAAGAATCGTATTGCATGTCAGTGCTCCATTATTGACTGTATTAATCGTTTTAGAGTGTGATAATTGCCATTGTTTTTAGTAACCATTGTTGCGAACTCTTTACAATAATCACGTATAATAGAAACCGAACAAGCGAAGCGACATTGTACTGCATTCTTTCTTCTACCGGTGTAACATTGAATAATTTATTATTACGTAATCTCGAGTGAAACTAACCACATTGCTGATAATTGTTTGCTGCACTTTGTGAATTCCATCAGAATCTCGTCTCCTTTAAACTCAATCAGTGTAGCCATTTTGGGATAGTAAATCAACATTATTAGGGAAGGAATAAGAAGAGAAGTAGAAAAAGTGTTGGTTTGTGTTTGTTGAGAAAACTGAAGTGAGTGTTTTTAGTGTTTGTTGTTTGTTCGTCTGTTGTGACACATTAGACAGAGGATTTCGTATTGTCCAGAATTCCACGATGGAAGGATAACCTTTTACGATTAAACAGGTGAGTCAGAAGTTACCATTTCTTACTGATACTGCATTTTTTAAATGTTTATTTACTCCCTCTAGAATCTAATTTAAAGAGAAAGATAAATCTACGACTTCTAGCAAAATTTCGGGATTACATAAGCCTCAGGCCCTCCACATCATTCTGTGGGCCCCGTTATCAGCTATTATCAGCTATGTTATCATAATAAAACTAGGGATGGGTCCTCGATACTTTCGATACCTCGATACTCTCGATATTTGCATGGTATCGGCATCGAGCGATACTTCAGAAAACTCGCTCGGGGCTACTTTTTCGATACTTTGGTAATTCTTCAATTTAAGGAAATGCGGTATCTCTTTCTGCTTTTAGAAGTCTACTAAATATAGTAATTACTTCTATTTCTCCTTGAAATGGAGAAAACCACTCTGTGACTTTTGTCTAGTCATAAATAAAGACTTTCTGACACTTAAAATCCAAACAGAAGAGATTCTTAATTGTTTCGTTTCCTGTCAAACGTTTCAGTAACAACCAACCAGGCTACTGATGATATTAAATTTTGTCTCATTAAATATGCACACTTAATTAATTTAGTTGGTATTACACAGTTCTCTCAACTTTTAATTTTTAATGTACCTATTTATTGAAACTGGAAATGTTGACGGTCGAGTATCGAAGTATCGAGTATCGAGGAAAAAATCATGTATCGGTATCGAGAAAATCTGGTATCGACCCATCCCTAAATAAAACTAATCGGGTTTGCGGGAACCCTTTTCCACAATAACATAATTATTTTTCTAGACAGTGCTGTAGTCCCAAAATTGTCTTAGTTTTTATTACAGATCCTGTTTTTATAGGATTTTTAAACTGCACAGGACCAGATATTATTAGGGATGAAAATCGATTAAAATTTCTAATCGAGTTAACGTTTGACTTAATCGACCGATTAATCGACAAACAGGTCGGTATTTTAAACGAAACCAAAGTGTACATTTAATATTGTTTTACACGTTTCATAACCACTTCACTACAGGTAATCAGAAGAAATCCTGAATTAATTAATACCATTATTAGTTAACTAGTGAACAAATATATACAAAACTTACATTTCCGGTTTCTTTTTCAGCCAAGACTTGAGACATACGAGTTTGTTGATATCTGAATGTTCAAGAGACGATCGTAGCTTGTTTACAATAATACCGGCAGGACTAAAAACTCTCACAGTCGGCACTGAGAAAGGAGTTTGGTCATTTGACCCATCTCTCGAAAAAGTTTGGTAAACTTTTTCAGAATTCGACTAAACCGATTAATCGGAAAATGTAATTGTTCGACGATTAAATATTTAATCGATTAATCGAGTCGGATCAATTGAGAGATTAATCGGTACAGTCCTCTAGATATTATGCATAAAATATTGCAAAATGCTTCCCTGATTTAAAATGGCATAAAATAACCATATTAAGTGGTCGCATTTTCTGAGTTATTACCAAAATGAATTATGCTACATTTTATCAATAGCACTAACACGAAAACTGTAGTAGCCTACAAGTATAAAATAGTTTGAACCTGACTCATTTTGATTTCATAATAAAATCTTATTGAGGAGCTGTCAATCAATTATTACCGGCACACTTCCAAGAACCAATTTTATGGTAGCCATATGCAGTGGCGTACCAAGGGGGGTGCGAACGGGGCGGCCGCACCGGGCGCCGTAAAGAAGGGGCGCCAAAATTGAAAAACATATTTTTTTAGTTAAAAAAAATAATTTTTCAGGCAAAATTTAAGGTTTTATTGGTCAAATTTTCTTTATTACTTTATTAAATACTGAAGTAATGTTATTTAGAAATGAAATAAACGTTTCGTTTTAAACTACAGTATTTGTAGACAATACGAAATAGGTCGTGGGTGCCGAGCACACAGGAAAAGTTTACAGTGTAATTTAGCAATTTTATCTACCGTACTTTCTTTTTTCAAACAAAAATTAATAATTGTGAACATTAAACTGTGTTTAAATTAAACTCATGAACCTTGACCCTTTTAGTGTTGGGGGCGACTACCATCTAATTAGCCCTGGGCGCCAAGTATACTTTGTACGCCACTGGGCATATGTTATTAACAGTGTACGATTTGTGGATTTACCTCAACCAAATCGCACACTGATTTATTAACCAAGGTTTTCTAACCAAACCTCTTACTCACCCGGTTGGAACCCGAGAAACAATAAAACAAAGTTATCGAGTGACAGTATTATCCCATATAAAATGAATAGTAATTATGTTATTAAACTTGGTTATTTAGCCCTTAGGTACTCGTTATTTAAGATATTTTAATCATTCACTTTAATTACAAAAGAAAAGAAAAGTCTAAAGTTTGATAAGCATGGGGTGAAGGAATATGTGGGTTGTGTTATTTGTCAAAGCTAACTGTATTTCAACTTCCAAAGCCGTATATTAACACTGCAAAACAATAAGTTGTCATGAGAACTGATTTGCATTTTATAAATTCTTTCTAATGTATTACCATAAAATAGGCACTAAATTGAGCGTTACTCCGGTACCGGTCAACCGATTTGGTCCAATACCAGTAGGCTTCTTCCCATGGACATTACAAGTGCCTCGACCAAGTTTCATGAAAATCAAATAAAGCGTATTTGAGTTATCAGACAGACGGACAGACGTTTTCCGTCCACCACACAATCTCATGAAGTATCATTCTGGCACTTAATAATTTCAATTTTAGTTTAAAAAAAACTGCATTAAAAAATGTGCGGCCCGTGACGTAAACACATTGGCCCTCGTAAGTAAAGAAGTTGGCGATGAAACTGCCAGGGTCGACCGACCACTTTCAGCCAAAGGAATTTAGTTAGGTATAAGAAATGAGTTTGTGGAGTGGCGCAGGTCATGATTGATGTCTTATATTATCAGTTATAGGCCTAATTGTGGTAGGCTACATGTAAGGAAACTAAAAATATTTCTGAAAAAGAAAGGTTGAGCTAATACACATGGACATAGTACATTTTGGAATCTAGATACCACCGCCATTTCGTATTTTGAAAGTAGGCCTACCTTGATTGTTTGCGTGCCACAGTGGAAACTGATGATACAGCTAGCTGGAAGAGTTGTATGGTTGTACAATAATATAGAGCAGTCGTTTAACAGTTAAAAGCGGATAATGATACTGCATACATCCTTTTGTTCCCCAGGACATTGTGTTCACATCAAATGAGCACATAGTCTTTTAGATTTGTGATTTAATTAGATAAATGTTGTAATATTAACATCATTATACTAATTAACAAGCATTTAATCTCTTCCTTTCTTTTCCGTAGTTTTACATCTTCCCTTTTAGGTATATTTACGCGACCCACGCCGTCCCGGCCTTACAGGGCCGCGACCTGTCGGGAGAGGGATTATATACTTTTTAGACCAGAAAACGACAGGGAGGAACGATCAGCCCAATGCCGGGGCCACCTCCGAGACACACTAATCACACACACATTCGTTCTGAACAAGGCGAGGATGGGATGAAGGTGATAATGTCGGCCAGATGATATCCAGGGACCTCAGGCAGTGGCGTAGGCAGAAATAATTTCGGGAGGATTCAGGGGTATCCAATACCCCTCCCCCCAAAGGAAGTGGGGGATTCGTTGTCTACCCTGCAAAATTTTTAAATATTGAACTAATAAAAATCACATTTTACGCTATTTTAGCACTGAAAAACTAGTTAGCAAATTTGTTTACTATTCTCTAAGACAAGCCAACTCAAACAAGAAAACGTTACCTAAGTTAAAACGCTTAGGCCTATTACTATTTATAGGGAACAGTGGAAATAGTAGGCCTACATTTACAAGTTTTGCTTGACACACTAACAAACCTTGTGTAATTTAAAAAAAAAAACGGAAAAACCTCACTTAGGTAACTTGTCCCGACCAGGATTCGAATCCGGGCCCGCTGCGTGAGAGGAGAGAACACATCCTCTAAACCACAGCGGTGGACATTAATAATGAGTTCTTATATTATTAGCAAGTTCTATGAAACAGGACCCTGGAGTGTTATAATTTTATACCACTCTGTGTCATAATTTCCTCCTGCAAAACTTGAAAAATACTTTTCCATATTTGCTGATATCGGTTAGATCGTAGCAGAGTTGGAGTTTTTATGAAGATCCGCTAACAAGTTCTTGTGATTGTGGAAACAATTTATGTGGTTATAGAACGCAAACTGGAGCGCTATGGGTTATTTAATTACCACTGTTAAAGGAAGCTGCAGTGCTTATGGAAATGAAACCAAAACAAAACGGTACATAGCCATGCTGCCTTTTCTTTTTATCCATACAGCTGGGAATGCCCCTTAGCGCTTTAATACCAGACTGACACAAAGCTATAAGCTGAGGGGCATTTTATTGTTTAGTGTCTACATTCATAATGGATTAAAATAGTATTGCAGGCATTTTTGTTCGACAGTACGCTTATTAAATACTAGCATGTGCCCGCGGCTTCGCCCGCGATAATTATTTCAAGAATTAAAAATGAAGAGCATAATAGTTAAATCATTACATTTATTAACACCTAAATCGCATGGACTACATACCACGATCAGATAGCATCGACTGGTAAAAGCGACCTCAGATTCTAGTTTCTTGGCTAAGAAAACCTCTGTATAGTGAGATTCGTCCAAATAAAACAACGTTTGACCATATTTACGGCTTACAACATTCAAGCGATCGCGAAAGTTTTGTTTTCAAGGTTTGACAAAAATAGCCATAGCCAACTGTAATTGATTTGACATTGAAATGTATAACTGAAAACTTATGTTTTGAAAACGCAAAAAATGCACGTTTTTTGCCAGTTTTTCACTCATAACTCACTAACGAAAACTAAAATTAAAATTCCGGCTTCGAGGTGCATTTTCCGACCCTTCAGCACACCTATGTTTAAAATTTCAGATCTCTGCGTTCAGTAGATTTCGCTGGACATCGAGGAGAATTCCTTTTATTAATATAGATAATATGAATTATAATGATACCTTCTCTAATTTGTCAAACATCCATTTAATTTAATCCAAGCCCACCTGATACCACTGGTAACAATACGTTCTGTGAATTTGTTTGGATAATTCTATGTAAAAAGGGATTAAGTATTTTCAAAAACATTTAATTTTTGGCATTTAGAATCAGAATTTTTCAAAATCCTTTCTTAGTGAGCACCTACATTATGAAGCGAAGGTACTGTCAAAATTCCAAGTCTCTACCTGTTATAGTTTAGGCTGTACGTTGATTCCTGTCTTTCAGTCAGTCATTCATTCAGTCAGTCAGTCAGGACAAAGCCTTTTATATATATATAGAGATGACGTACCGATAACAGATACAGAATTTCATTATAACCAGGGCCCGGATTTTGCTAAAAATACTTGAAAAATGAGCTATAAAATGACCGTAAAAATACAAAAAAATTACCCAAAAATTTGTATGAAAATACTAGTTTATTCATAAGATTTTATGTTGTTGACAAAATTATAGACTTGTACGGTAATTAATTAATTGGAACATAGCCTCAGTTAAATGAGGGGTCTATTAGCAAACCCGGCAATCTCCATTTTAAAGAAAGATAGAGATGCTAACTTCTAATGCAAATTTAATGCATTTCCTGGTACATATTTAGTGTATGCGTTGTAAATCTGATCTCACCCCTTATGTGGGAAGTCGGATTTGTAATAGATCCACTAAATATGTAATGGGAAACGCATTAAACTTTCATTAGAAGTTAGCATTTCTATTTTTCTTTAAAATGGAGATTGCCGGCTTTGCTAATAGACCCCTCAAATACAAACAGGCAACACCGATTTTCCGCATCCAAATTAAAATTATAACAAAATCTATTTATTTATGCTTATATAGAGTATGTAAATTCACAAATACTACATATAATGCAGGAAACAACAGAAAACACATCTAATGTCATCCTCAATAATAAATTATTGTAATGGCCAACATCTAATTCTTTTACACTGAACGGACATCCCCTTAAAATGTAAGTTTGCGTACTTGGAGAGTGCTGTTAAGCAATGTTTACAATTCCAAATATTACCGAGCGAGGTGGCCGAGATGGTAACGTTTTGAACTTTCATTCGGGAGGTCCCAGGTCCAAATCCGTTGCCCGCCAATTTGACATGGGTTTTTTTCATGGTATCCCCAGTAGTAAAGGCAAATGCCGAATTGGATATTTACATACTATGAATAATCATCATTTCATTCTGTATCATATCCATTTAAATTAATATCAGTTGAAATTTACTCCATAAAAATACACCAATAATAGAAACAATTGAAAATCATTAGTTCCATGGCCTACCCTACTGTATAGACACAGATCCCGAACTCCTCGTATGGCCTTGTAGCTAAAAGAAGTATAAACACTGCTGATTGAAAAAAATCCCTTTAGGCAGGCCTACAGGCTGAGGTAGATTTCGAACTGCTTTTGGTTTAATTTATTGTCGCTGCGCAGCTCTCTTCTTCTTTAGCCTTGGCATGACAAACCCGCAATAATAACTGCAAAAAAGAGGAAAGAGCACTTTTTCAAACATTCAAATCTCGCTTTATATGAGAATTATCGAGAAACTAGTTACTGATTTGTAGAGTAGGCCTACTCATCAAGAGCTTTTCAACGATACCCCACAAGACGTGGTTTCAAAAATTTCGAATTTCCATCCCCCACCCCCACTCATACCCCCAAAACCCCCCGAATCGTTGGTGTCACTGTGAACTGCATAGGGAGTACTCTAACTTATTCAAGCAAAGTTTCCCTCTATACTTCATAGGGGCCGAGATGTAAATTTTTCAAAATTTCGACCCCACCTCCCTTGGGCCAATTTTGCTAATTAACGAACTTGTCCGAACTGTTGGGCCTAGAAATAAGATAATAAAATATGGTTCAAATATCTTCAAAATTACGGCCGCTAGCGTGTAAAGATGTACGGTATATAAATATAAATATAGGCTACAAAAAAAATTTAACGGGCGGTGGTTTCGTACTTAGGGAGGCATGAAACGTCATGATATGAAAGAATTTTTCGAAAGCCATGACATGGTATCGATTGCAATATGTAGATTTTTCTTCGAAATCTACTTAAAAATTCAAATAGGCCCATAGGCGTAACCAGGCCGACCATATGGGGGGGGGGTTATAACATCCGCGGGGTCTGGGGGTATGGAATACCCCCCAGGGAGAGGGGGGTCCGGGGGTACTCCCCCGGAAAATTAAAAAAAATTAAGATGCAAAATAACGAGTTTTAAACATCCGGGGGTCCTCCCCCGGAAAATTTTAAAAATTAAGACGCAAAATAACGAGTTTTAAGCTTCCCACGCTTTATACTTGTATTAAGTAATTTATAAGCAGACTTAAAAAAATTATACAATTTTCCTTTTTTTAATCAAACCCCCAAAACCCCCCCTTCGGTACGCCTATGAATAGGCCTACCATAAAAATAAGTACATTGTTTTATACCTGAAGCTCTGTTTACAGTTAACCGTAATGAAATTGAGTGCATTAATGACTATGCTTACACAGAGCCTTACTCAAGCTGTCACGCAATAAAGCGAGTACACAATAGCGGTATCGATCATAATAAGAGGTGCATGACCTGTGATTATCAGTTCCACTCCACCTTTATGATAACATGATGGTTGGGTTTGCTATCAATACGCACGACATGAGTAGTATTCACAGTTATTAGGTAATTGTATAATAATATCATTTTGTAGGAAAAACGCCTTTTTGGCTTATCATTATGCATATTGTATGTGAACGAATGAATATTTATGTACAGCCGGCTGCAAAACAGAAGTAAAATTCTATGGCGCGGTTCACAAGTGTAAAGATGTAGCTCTGCCTTCTCTACCGAAGATTTGCTTTCCGGTAGAGCAGTTTTTTTTTTTTTTTCAGAGAAGTACTTTCTGAGTTTGTGTGGTGGATGGGAAAATGTCTGTCCGTCTGTCTGTCTTGTCCGTGTGTCTGCACGCGCGATAACTCAAATACGCTTTATCGGATTTTCATGAAACTTGGTATACACATTTATAACGTCCATGGGAAGAAGCTTTCAATGTTTGACCAAATTGGGTGACCGGTACCGGAATAGTGGTCAATTTAGTACCTATTTTATGGTAATATATTAGAAAGAATTTATCCATGCAAATCAGTTATCATTGCAACATATTGTTTTACAGTGTTCATATATGGCTTTGGAATTGCAATACAAGTATAGTTAATTAGCTTCATATTTTCCAGTGGTATAATTAGATTGAATGTAATACAATGCAATGCAATACAAGTAGCTTTGACAAAATGATACTACGCGCATATTCCTTCACATATGCTTATTAAACTTTAGACCTTTATTTTCCGTAAGCCCTGCTTAATGAATCGATCTGGTGCTTAACTCGGAGATTTCTTTCTTTCTTTCTTTCTTTCTCGTAGTTTAACCTCTCCCTTTTAGGATTTAAGCGACCTTACAGGGCCGCGACCTGTCGGGAGAGGGATTATCTTTGGATCACATACATACTTTTTTAACCAGACAAGGACATGGAGGGCCTCCCCGGATGAGTGATCAGCCCAATGCCGGGGCCACCTCCGAGACAACACGAACACACACACTCACTCCAAACAAGGCGAGAATGGGATGAAGATGATAATGACGGCCAGATGATATCTGGGGACCACAAGGGCCTAAAGTTACCCGGTAACTTGTCCCGACCATTAATCGAACCCGGGCCTGCTGCGTGAGAGGATTGAACGCATCCCCTGAGCCACAGCGGTGGACTAACTCGGAGATTGATTACAAAAATAACTTATTTTCTGCATATCATAATTGCAATTACCACTGATTAAACAAAAGCTTTCTGGCACTTTGTTACACCATTTTACCTGATTCTATTTTAAAGTGTTCGTCACATTCGTTATTAAATACAGTAACTTACAGTAAAATAAATAAAGTAACGAACAATGTTATGCCAATCCTTCAAAAACATTACGGGTAAAGCCTGTAAAAAGCTGAAATAAGTCAATTTGATTTTCCTTGAAAATTGTACCAAATAAGTGTCACAAGGAAAAAAAAAAACCATGCGATTGGGAATAGTATCTTGTCAATTGCAGACATATGATCAAAAGTTTGAGTTTCCAACGTATATCTCAGTCGTTTCGTAGGGCAGCGATTTAACGACTGTAGCCACTTTGCTGCTGATATAGGACTGGCAGAGTTTATTTAATTCTTCAAATACCCTAGTACAGCGTTTCTCAACCGTTTTGAACCCAAGGACAACTAAAGTGTCTAAAAAATTTTACGGACCCCTAATTTTACATCCCATTTTTAAAAGAAGGCCTATATTCTTAATACTTATTTGGGGTATTAATTATAGGTCTTTATAACAAATTATGTCAAAAAATTTTACTTCTTTACTTTCCACTTGCTTTATGATATTTTTTAATTATGTCTGCGGACCATCTGCACCATCTTCGCGAACCATCTGTGGTCCGCGTACCATAGTTTGAGAAACGCTGACCTAGTATATACTGAAAAAATCTCGAAAAATGAAATCGTCGTCATGTAAAGTGGCATTAAAAGAAATAGCAAGTCATCGCCAATCTTCACGTCACATCCTCTGAAGATCCTAACCAAAATACAAAATTTTGTTTCAATACGATTTTTCGTTCCGTTGCTCAAAGACACACGGGCATGTTTCTTAAAATAGTATTTTGGGTTCAGGGGACATCAAAACGTGTATTTATGTTAAAATCTCATCTTCGAGCACAATAGGTCTATTTCCTTTAAAAATTGGGAATTTATTTTAAATGTTGCATATTAAGTTATGATATAAAATTTAGATCTGACTCCTGATGAGACTCAAAACTAGGTGTCGGCCTGGTTGGTGCGGTTAGTATCGCGCTGCGCTGGCTTTCTGTGTCCAAGGTTGCGGGTTCGATCCTGGCCCAGGTCGATGGCATTTATGTGTGGATAAATGTGACAAGCCCATGTCAGTAGATTTACTGGCATGCAAAAGAACTCCTGCGGGGTAAAATTCCAGCACACCGGCGACGGTTACAGGCCTAGGTTGCAGTACAGCACCATCTTTAAATAAATATACCAACCAGTCAAAACTTGGTAGGCCTTTGTGGCCTGATGAGCCATTAATTATGATTAATAACAACCTGGGAGACGTATATTTTATCTCGCGCAAGTAAAATCTTGACTGTGTGTATGAGAAATGTTGTTTACTCCCATTTTATCTGCGGAAGGAAGTATGTTGAAGTTTAAAAGTTGGGTTTGGTTATCTTTCAGCGAGTGTAAAGTTTGCATGCGGTTATAGAAGGCAGTCTGAGGCTCACACGGGGAAGCATATGTCAAGGCCGTCATATGCCGATTCAAGGCAAGAGGTAATTACCTCTGTCTCACATCCTCTCTTCATCTCCACATCGGCTAAGTAGGCCTAGTTCACGTTTGTACAACTGGCAGCACGCGAACCGCATGAGGCACGTAATGTAAGGCATGAAATTTGAAGTCTGAAGCCAGTAGCTATCCAATAATTTTTTAAGTGAAACTTCTTTAGCCGCGGTAGGGGTAAATCGAGAGCTTGTGTAACGCTTAAAAATCGTCACGAAATTAATGTAACGCTCAAAATCGTCACGAAATTAGTGAGGTGTGACGGAATGGACTGCACAGAAAACAACTCAATGATTAGGCTTATCCATAGTTTTAAAAATTCAAAATTAATAAATTAAAAATTCTAAGATCTAAAATTCAAAAGTGCAAAAATCCTAATTTAAAAATAAAAAAATCCAAATATCCAAAATTTAAAGATAAAAAAATTAAAATTCAAAATAAAAAAAATTAAAAAATTAAAAATCCAGTATCCAAAATTTAATAATAAAAAATCGAAAATTAAAAACTCCAAAATTTAAAAAAGTCCAACAACCCAATATTAAAAAGTCCAACAATCCAAAATTCAAAAAATCCTATAAGTAATTCAAAATGGAAAAATCCAAAAATTAAAACAAGTTTCACTTCTGTCGCGTGGCGTTCCACGCACACTTTTTTTTTTCCGCCGCTTCGCCCGCGATTATCTAGTCAACTGAGCATTACTGAAACGGAATCTCAAAAGGCCGCCATCTTGAAACTGAAATTAAAAATAAAAATACTTACACATACGTCGTTCTTAATGAGTTCAAGGAACACTCTTATCAATTTGGAAGAAAATCGAACAGCGCGTTTAGCCGTAACTGCGTAACACACAAATTTACAAACAGTCTAAATGCCGAACGGTCTTGATAAAACAGGCTCCTCGCTTCACTCGGTGTGTGTGTTTTTTAAAAAAATTTAATTATTCAGGTGTGTTAAACTCCTCTTAGCTAGGAGGCCATGTCAGAAGTTCGGAATGTATGTCTGTACAGTAGGGTAGGCCATGGAA
Source organism: Ectobius pallidus (assembly GCA_964059195.1). Lineage (NCBI taxonomy): Eukaryota > Metazoa > Arthropoda > Insecta > Blattodea > Ectobiidae > Ectobius > Ectobius pallidus. The sequence goes on from CAXKWD010000006.1 coordinate 142,416,234, forward strand.
CTATTGATTGTCAATTATTATTTTTATTCTTAGTGTATTTTATGGAGTAAATTTAACTGAATTAATTTAAATGGATATATGATACAAGATCAAATGGTGAGGATGATTCATGGTATGTACATATCCAATTCGCTATTTGCCTTTACGACTGGGGAAACCATGAAAAAAAGCCCATGTAAATTGGCCGACTTCGGGATTTGAACCTGGGACCTCCCGAATGCGAGTCCATGACGTTACCATCTCGGCCACCTCGCTCGGTAGTTTGTGTTTTATGTTGGAAGATAAAGTGTAAATTCATCTTTAAGTAACTAATGATTGTACCATAGAAGGAGAACAATGAGCTTGAAGTAATATAGAATATGTGCTTAGTAGATAGCCTTTAACTTTTTAAGAGTAACACTGCCAAGTTTGCATGACTGTTGTTTTTCTCGTGAAGACACACAAATAGGCTTTCCTCTTCATTGTTACACAGGAAACAGGTTTTATGAATAAAAGGAAACGAGCCAAGTTTGTGATAAAGTTCATTATTTCTTGCGGCGTTAAAATGCATGTCTACCGCCCTACGCTAAGTTATACTAGTCATGTTATGTAGAATTAGGAAAGCACTATATTTAAACCACGATCTTCACGAGGTAGCGTGTAGACAGACATATTTGTTTTAGCTGCCTCAGTAAGGCCGTTGACCTAGATATCAAAAATATAATAATTAGGGATGGGTCGATACTAGATTTTCTCGATACCGATACATGATTTTTTCTTCGATACTTCGATACTCGATACCGTCAACATTTCCAGTTTCAATAAATAGGTAGCCTACATTAAAAATTAAATGTTGAGAGAACTGTATAATGCCAACTAAATTAATTAAGTGTGGATATTTAATAAGACAAAATTTAATATCATCAGTAGCCTATAATTATTTTTAAACTCTACATTATTTCTTTCTTTCTTTCTCGTAGTTTATCCTCTCCCTTTTAGGATTTAAGCGACCCTAGCCGCCCGGGCCTCACAGGGCCGCGACCTGTCGGGAGAGGGATTATCTTTGGATCACATACATACTTTTTTGACCAGACAAGGACATGGAGGGCCTCCCCGGATGAGTGATCAGCCCAATGCCGGGGCCACCTCCGAGACAACACGAACACATAGGACGAGACACACCATTCACACACACTCCAAACAAGGCGAGGATGGGATGAAGATGATAATGACGGCCAGATGATATCTGGGGACCACAAGGGCCTAAAGTTACCCGACATTTGTCTCAAAGGTGAGGAAAAACCCCAGAAAAAACCTCACCTAGGTAACTTGTCCCGACCAGGAATCGAACCCGGGCCCGCTGCGTGAGAGGATTGAACGCATCCCCTGAGCCACAGCGGTGGACTTAAACTCTACATTAAAACTAAAATTAGTTTTTGAAACAGTCCACTTACAAGTTTTTGTTCAAAAATTACAATGGGATTTGGACAGTCAGCTTGTTGGTGAAACGTTTGACAGGAAACGAAACAATTAAAAATCTCTCCTGTCGGAAAGTCTTTATTTTTTGACTAGACAAAAGTCACAGAGTGGTTTTCTCCATTTCAAGGAGAAATAGAAGTAGTTACTATATTTAGTAGACTAATAAAAGCAGAAAGAGACACCGCATTTCCTTAAATTGCAGAATTACCAAAGTATCGAAAAAGTACCGAGCTAGTTTTCTGAAGTATCAGTCGATGCCGATACCATGCATGAATCGAGAGTATCGAGGTATCGAAAGCATCGAGGACCCATCCCTAATAATAATGCATGTATATTTCATGTTGTGAAGTATATATCAGTTAGTATTATTAGATTTTTTGTGTGGGTATTAGAGTAGTTAATATTATTATTGGAATTTATTTTGCTTTAAATGATTTGATTCATTTTGTTGAATGGGAAATTGTTAATTTAAATCGTTTTTGCTCTTCTTTCTCTTAGTTTAACGTCTCCCGTTAAACGGACTTTCATGCGCCCGAGAATCGAATCCGGACCAGCTGCATGATGGGAGCGAACGTATCCTCTGCGCCACTCAACCCAGCCTTTTTCTTATTTTCTTTATCTTTCCCTTTTTTAGGGAAATTGAACTCAAATTCAATTACAATATTACAATAAAATTACAATAAATACAATATAATAAATTCTATAGAGAGAGAAAAATTGTAATAATACTGTTAATAACTTCTACTAAAGTAGTACATTTTGGAAGAAGCGTATAATGGCATTTATTAATACACGAGTATGTTTTTATGAAACGAGCAAAGCGAGCGACTGAAACAGATGTTAACCAATACAACACAGGATACAACTACCTTCTTTCCAAACCTAGAGTTATATTATGTAAGGCAAGAAAATTGTTTATTCTATAACCTGAAGTATGTCCAAAGACTGCGTCAAGTGTTATAGGCCTATAATGTAAACTAGACACTTTTTTTTCCTAATTAAGTCTTCATTCTTTATATTTTCTATCTCGTATTGATTATTTTTCCATCATATGCTTTCCTTTCGCCTTTAATGTATTTTTATTATTTTGAAATTTTCATCAGTTCCTTGTAGGCTACTGTCTTTACTTGATATAACCCAGCTTTCTGTATCCTACTTCTAATATTCCTTCCTTGACCCCATTCTTGGTTTCTACTCTCTTTTTTATTCTTCTTTCTTCCTATCTTTTCAATTACTTAATTGTTATTTCTTTCTTGAATTGTGCTTCTTTTTGTTATGACTTGTTGTCATAGTCTTCTGTCTTCCTTCCTTTCTGTTATTTCCTCGTTCCTCTTCTCGTCTTTTCTTTTTTTGTCTTGTATTGTATCTTGCTTTTGTTCATTATGTTTTCCTTTTTCCTTTAATTTCGTTTGTTGTTTTGAATTTTTCACATGTTTCATACTTTGTCCTTATCTCTATATATATAAAAGGCTTTGTCCTGACTGAATGAATGACTGACTGACTGATTGACTGAATGACAGGAATCAACGTACAGCCTAAACTATAACAGGTAGAGACTTGGAATTTTGACAGTACCTTCGTTTTATAATGTAGGTGCTCACTAAGAAAGGATTTTGAAAAATTCTGATTCTAAATGCCAGAAATTAAATGTTTTTGAAAATACTTAATCCCTTTTTACATAGAATTATCAATTCCAAATCACAGAATATATTGTTGCCAAATGGTATCAGGTGGGCTTAGAAGAAACAAATGAAATGCACTTTTGACAAATAAGAGAAGTTATCAAAATAATTCATGTTATAAATAAATATTACAGAATGAAATCCACTAAAATAATGGAATCACATAACTTTCTCTACCCTGGACATAGAGAAAACAAAACGAGGTATGGTAATGTGTATATTATTATATTATATCGCAGGTTTTTGGAGAGAAAAGTATGAAGGCTTTATGGTAACATAAGAGTGGGAAATTTCCCGCCTCGATATTACAATTTTATGTTACAGGAATTTCTGTTTCTTCTTATTTAAACCTCTACCAGGCTTGCTGTGCACTGTACAAGCGATGGGATGCAAAATTCTAGAGCCTCTATGAGCCATAAAAAATTATATCAAGCGTTTTCTGAGGGAATAGTTTGAGTGTAATAAGTCGTTCTTCCTATTTCAAAATTAAAATTGAAATTGAAAATCCTTCATAAGCTAATTTCCAATTACAAAATACAAAACCCGGGCGACGCCGGGTCTTTTAAGCTAGTTTAATATAACCCGCCTTTCTATCTATTCCTTCATTTCTTACACATTCAATTCGTGCTATCTACTTTCTGATTTTTCTTCCTTTTTAACTTTCTTATTATGTTTTATTATTACCGGTAGCTTTTCCGTCTTGAATTGTGCATTCTTTTTATTAAATTCTTTACTTCTATCATCCTCTGCCTTTTTTCTATCATTCTTCTTGTGTTCTTAGTAATTTATTTTGTTTATAATGAACTCATGTACAGTCGGTCAAATAAAAAACGTCGGGCGGTATTTGATTAAGTATCACGAACGAGCATATGCGCATGTACAGGAAGACTTAAGGTTGGTTCACACACGCCTCTTGTCTATCCATGTATTTTCTTGATTATTTAGTCAGTTTTGTTCCAAAACAAACATGTATAGAAGGCTGTGGCTATATGCCTCAAATCCGCCATATTCTTGGTTGCAAATTTTTATAATATTAATAATTAATAGATTCGCGAGGAATATGTTTATTCAAGGAGCATTTTTTAAAGATTTTATTTTATAATACCGGTACTTGTAGTGCAAAATCAATAACTTACGCTCAGCATCTGCAACCAATCTTAGCATCGAAATACGCGTCCGGCCAGATCAACGTTTGCTATGAAAACTTCCGGTCGCATTATAGTAAAGTTCACACCTCTGACCTGCTTTTCATAAATATGGAACCTTCTCGCTGCTTCAGAGACCGAAAAATGCAGGTCAATTACAGCCCTAACTACACTTTCTCTCACGTTAGCATTTGTATGTGGCGATGACACAAAGCAAAATGAATTATGACAATGCATTAAGTTGAATATCGTGTGTTGCGCTTTCCGCGTTGCTCATTTTTTCCCTCCTTGTTCATATTTTCCCTCCTGCCGCATGGCCTCATATGGTCCGAAAATGACCTGTATTTTGTGTTTTTTATAGGAAACTTGTGAACTAATGCGTCAAAACTTTAATTTTAACAGCATACGAGTCCCGACGTTTTTTATTTGACCGACTGTACTCTGAATGAGCTAATTGAATAATTTGTGGTCCAGTACTCATCTTTCCCCTACTAGACATCTTAACATTTAACATGCACGATTGAGCGTAATGCTTCTTTCAGGGTTCAGATTAGTAGCCTAGATTGCCCTAACATAGCTGAGTATAATATCGTTATACTTGTGGGCACTTTACAGGAATCCCCACAAAGACACCCTCGTCAACTCGAGTGTCTCTATGTTATGTGAAGTCACCCTTAGTTATTTTGAATTTGTTTGCCCAAGGCAGTTTTCATCGTGACCCTAAACTCTCTCTAACCCCCTCCCAACTCAGGATCTCGAGCATTCTCTGGTTTCATTATGTGAACAAGTAGCCCTTGTGTAAAGTTTTACAGGTTTAATTTGCTGATCTCCCTGCTCTAACTTATTTTCCGTTTTCCTTTATGTGGGATAAGGATGGATAAAACGGTTACTAGGTTAGTTGTATAAATTTTTCAGGATTTCCATCTGGGCCCTGTTTCATAGAACTTTTACACTTATATTATTAGCAAATACATAATAATATTAGTTATTATTATTAGTCTTCTGTTTCATAAGAATATTTTCTAATAATATTAGTTATGAGTTCATGGCTCTAAATTATTAGTAAATATTGCTAATATTAGTTTCATAGACAGCAGAACTAATCAAATTTACTGATAAAATTAGGTGTTTTTCTATAAGTGTATTTGCGCTAATAAGTTATTCCCAAGCCCTGGTAATTCAGATTTTGTGATCTAAAAATTGTGAAAAATGAATCAGTCATTAATTATCAATTTAGAAAAAAACTTACATACGCCATTAAAACAATATTTTAGTCATAACAATACTAATGAAACAAAGTGCCAGAATGCTTATGTTTAACCAGTGATAATTGCAATTATGATAATGCAGGAAATAAGTTATTTTTGTAATCGATTCCCGAGTTAAGCTCCAGATTGGTTCATTAAGCAGGGCTTACGGAAGAACAAATGTCTAGTTTGATAAAGGTATGTGAAGAAATTTGCAGGTAACTGTATTGCAACGTCCAAAGTCGTATATGAACACTGTAAAACAATATGTTGTCATGTGAAATGATTTCCATTTGATTATTTCAGTCTAATATATTACCATAAAATAGCTGCTAAATTGCGCATTACTCCGGGACCAGTCAACCGATTTGGTCCAAAATCAATAGGCTTCTTCCCATGGACGTTATAAACGCATATACCAAGTTTCATAAAAATCCGATAAAGCGTATTTGATCTATCGCGGACAGACAGAATTTTCCCGTCCACCACACAATCTCAGAAAGTACCATTCTTGCATTTTATTAACACTTTACGCAAGTTTTAGCCGGACGTAACTTTATTGAAGAAGTGAATGGACTGATTTTTTTTTTACATAGGATGATGATGATGATGATGAAGTGTTCGGCCCGGAGGCCGGTCCTGCCCTAGGACAGAGCCGCGGGGGGAGGCCCGACCGAGGGACACCAGGCCGGATGATACCGCCAGTTCCTTTCGCGGGATGGGAACGAGGACACAACACCTAGTCCTGACTTTACATCTCTGTAAAATCCCCGACCTGGCCGGGAATCGAACCCACGGCGAGTTTACATAGGAGTGGAATTTAAACTAATATTTTAAACTGTAGAAAAGAGTTGTTAAATTTTGTATCAAAATGGATTTTAATGGCAAAATTGAAGAGAGAGAGAGAGAGAGAGAGAGAGAGAGAGAGAAGAGAGTAAGGAAACTAAAATGCACTGAAAATTATTAAATAATTATTTTAAAACGCTCTTACTAGTAAAAATGGATAAACCCTGACAAATACTTATAAAAAGATTATAGACTTGTCTATTTAGCTTAAAACATTCAAATACGAAAGCAGTTAAGTTTCTATATTACCGGTACTAGTAAAAAATATGCAATTTCATCAAAATCTTGCATCTACTTATCACCATATGTATTAAATATAGTGGTTGGTTTGATGTTTAGACGCCTTCTTGTATGAATCAAGACATATGGCGGTTTAAGGCAAATATAAGTTTAAAGTTTAGTGAAGACATATTACCGTTGTTGTTCGCTACAGGTGTTGTTAATGCAGATAATCAAGTTATAATGTGTGAGTCAACACACAATAGAAAATGCATCATGGGATAAAGTGGAATATATTAACAAGGTGCGTGCAATGTTTCATAATAGGTTGTACATTAAACTGACATATGCTGCCGCTGTCCCTAAATAAGTTAGCATTTCATTTACCGGTACCTCATTTTCTTCTAGGCTACTAGCAAGTCGCCTGCAGAAGTTCGGCTGGTAGGTGTTTATAAACATCCACCTTACAGCCCGGGCCTCGCTCCCAGTGATTTCTATTTTTTCCCTACACCTCAAAAAATGACAGGGGTTGACAGAGAATGACAGTGTTTCAAATCCCTGGCGGAAGACTTGTACGACATAGGTAACTTATTCAAAAGTTGCTTCCACGGTATGACAAATGTTTAAATTCCGGTGGCAAATATGTTGAAAAATAGCTGAACTCTTGCTGTATCTGTTGCAATAAATATGTTCATGAAATTGTGTTTTGTTTCTGTAAACGGTCCCAGGGAAACTCACTTTCTGGACGAGCCTCGTATATTTAAAAAAATGCGAAGGTGAATCTGAAAGCAGATGTTAGGTAGCGAGAGAAATATCGAGTTGATATTAATAGACTTTTTCCCAGGAAGTGATTATACATAAGTAATGATGCAGTGCAACTGGTCTCTGCTTCAACAAAAAGCACCGAGATGTGATCAATAATTCAGGGATTCCGTGAGTTGCTTGCTTACACGACAGTCCTAAACTAATCTGGGATTAGTCTACCTCTGGGGGTGTAAAATATGCTATGTAAGAACTGTTTTACAAACCAATATTTAATAATTGATTTTTACAATATAATCACTCATTACTAGGGCAAGGCATTTTATGATATATAGCTACACATGATATGATATAGCCTATAGCTATATGACGCTATAATGTACTTCATTGCACAAACAAATTATAACCTTGTACAGTGGAATCAGTGTAAATCACTTCTAACTTAAAACCTGAGTTGTACGAAAATCTCTTCTGTACAAGTGGCAACGCGTAAATTTTAACAATTAAACTGATTTCTCATGAAATACTGAAAATACTTTTACACCCTCTGACCGTTACTTCAGTGTACTGTTAGTGTATGGGACAAGGATATTTAGAGGTTATGCCCTTCATTTAAACCACCCGGCGGAGACAATTCCTTTAGTATAAAAGAACTCAACATTACTTTCTTTTCGCATTGTACACCTGGCTTCCAGCTACCCTCATTTTACGATTGTGACAAGTGCATTGATGTGGAGTCAGTGCCACCTTGTTTATAATTATGGTGTTCCAGCAATATTTACCATATTTTTTTTTTTTTGTGTACTTCGGACCATTAGACGCACCCAAGTTTCAAGGCTCTGTTTTCAAAGTAAAAAAGTGCGTCTTATGGTCCGTAAAATACGGTAAGTTTCTCTGGGACCGTATACAGAAACAAAACAAATATCATGGAAATGTTTATTGCAACAGATAATGCAAGTATTCAGCTATTTTTAAAAATATTCGCCACGGGAATTGAGACATGTTTCATACTTTTGAACACCTGTGTCGTAGAACTCTGCCGCCTGGGATTTGAACCACTTTGAGACAACCATCTCCGCCTGTCAGTCATTCTCTGTCATTTCTCGAGGTGTAGGAAAAGATGGAAATCACTGGGAGTGAGGTCCGGGTTATAGGGTGAATGTTTATACACCTCCTGCCAAGTCTCCTACATGATTTATCCTATCACGATAATCCTTTTATTCACTAAAAAGGATCAATAATATATAAATCAATATAAAAATCCACCCTACAGCCCGGATCTCGCTCCTATTGATTTCCATCTTTTCCTACACTTCAAGAAATGACAGAGAATGAAAATGGAGATGGTTGCCACACAATGGTTCAAGTCCAGGTGGCAGACTTCTTCGACACAGGTATTCAAACGTTGGTCCCACGGAATGAAAAATGTCTCATTTCCGGTAGCGAATATGTTGAAAAATACCTGAACACTTGCTGTATCTGTTGCAATAAACATTTCCATGAAGTTGTGTTTTGTATTCGTAAACGGCCCCCTTACTTTATGGACGGCCCTCGTAATAGTCTAACAGTGAATAGGAGAGCAGTTTTTCAAAACTGAATCTTTACACCCGCTTCCGAATTCTGGTCGGGCCCTACCGTTAGGGATGAAGTGCCATGGAGTTTAGTTTTCTTCGTGACCCTGCTTGTGTGATGGTAGCCGCGTGTAGGGTGAGCCGAGCTACATGTTTAACGAGGAGGTCCATGGTTTTACGCAGAACGGATCGATTATCCCTGAAGGAGGAAGAGGGAGACAGTGAGAGAGGGAAAGAGAGGGATGCTGGGCTATATTGATTCACGGAGCCTCACAATTGATAAACTCATTTCTCGTGTCTGTCAGAGATAATATGGATTACATTGCACACGGTGGAACGCTTGCACCCCATCAACTTGTACAAATTTCCTCCACGTCAATCAAGAAGTATGTTAAGGCACAATAAAGGGTTACGAATGTATTAAATGTCAATCATAGGCGCGATTCTTACACAAATTCTTGTGTTAAATCTTGTTCTTGTAGGAACATTTATAAGACCGCCGGCGTGGTCTTCTGGTTAGCTGACTACAGATCCGTTGGCCCAGGTTCGATCCCCGGTACCTCGGATTTTTCTGAGGTAGGGAGGTCTGGAACGGAGTGCACTCAGCCTCGTGATTCAAAACTGAGGAGCTACTTGATAGAGAAGTAGCGGCTCTGGTAATGTAAACCACCATTAACGGCCGTGGGTGCCGGCATGCTGACCACATGCCCCCCAAATTCTGCCATCTGCCTACGGTAGATGACGCAGCGGTCGGGTGGTAGGAGTTTAGTTTAGGAACATTTCTGAGAATCGCTATCGAATTTTCTTCTATGCTTTCAAATTTTTACCCCTACTCACGAAAAAGCGTGATTTGTTCGTTAATTTCAGTTTGATGTTTTTTATTTTGAATGCGGGATTTTTTTATGGTTGACGATATATATCACTAATTCCGTGGCGCTGCATCCCTGAAGGGAATTTGCCTGTCATACGCAGGTGGCAAGATTGGGGCATGTGGTCAGCATTCCGAGACCCACGGCTATTAATAGTGGTTTCCGTGACCTGAACCGCTACGTCTCAAGAAGTAGTTCCTCTGCTTGAATCACGAGGCTGAGTGCATCCCGATCCAGACGTCCCTACATCAGAAATATCCGAAAAGGTACCGGGGATCTAAGCAAGACTTGCTGTTCCTTAGCCAGCGACACCAACGAGACCACGCAAGAGGGGTGACAATATATGTGTTCATTCAATTACGTACGGTACGGTATCTCAGGAAAAATTATTCCTTTCTCTCTTAATGTGTAAAATAAGTTAGGCTATTATAGATTAATACAAGTAAGTAATAGATACCACTGATAACATTAATCTTACTGCTAATTTTCGTAAAAGCCTTTGAACTTCAAACTATGTACCGACAGCCTATTCAGGGGTAACACCAGTATGAAATCACCAGTTCATGTAGATCACTAGTACGAACCTACGAAATCTGCACAGAGTTTTATTTCTGTCTCTCCCCCGCCTTTACCGAGACTATTCCACTCATACGCCGCGTGTTTGATACTGACCAATAACGTTTAGCAATTCCTCGGATATAGACCAATCACGATCGTCTACCTTATAAAATTCTTGCTATTAATATGAGGATGCTATTTTATCTGATAAAATCGTTTGCTCGTTTCTGGACACGTAAGCATCAGTATGCAGTGATTAATACGTCACATGCTGCCATTAAACAGCACGAAAACACATTATTTTATACAACATAACTTGTTTGGGAATTGAAACAATAGAAATGTACATTGATTAAAACGCAATTTCGAGTCGGTGCAAGCCAGTTGGTGTGCTTTTATTCTGTTCTGCTGTTAGCTTACCTGAATTAGGTGAACTATGTCTTATATGCACCATTGGTAGCACTGGTCACCATGTGGTAACTCGAATCGATTCATGGATGGTTGATTCGTAGTAGGCCGTGGTCTCGCAGCTGTTAGTTGTGTTTTTATATAACAAAGCACGAAAGTAATTATTATTTATATATTCCGTTACATTTTTATTCATTTAATAGTCTTATTAAATCCAACTCGAGTTGACGAGTTTCATCAGATAAATTCGCTCCTGCTGCGCAGTCGTGAATCTGTGGATAAAAACGTAAACTTTCGTGGGATTACCTAAGATAAAACCTCAATGAAGCAAATTGCTTATTTTAAATTTCATTTGAATTAAATGTTGCTATGACTTCCTACGGTATCGAAGAGTAGTCCTGCAGATAGAGACATATTTGAAAACTACCTTTTTCCATAATCAAGGCAAAAGAGAATATGTAAATCCGTTGAAAGTGGAATATTTTTGTGATTACCATATTTTCTACGTACAAGCAAGTCAAGTCTGTGGAAGAGGATCATCTTGTCGCTCAATCCTCTACCAGCCTTAATGCACTTCAACGAACATCATTTCCATATCATCCTCTATCGGGTTCCAGGTAATGCAGGCAATTCTGCCCTTGCATCAGCTAAATAAAATTAAGTAAAACCTCTTATGAGTAAGGCCCGGATTTTTAGGGGTTTAAACATATTAAAATGTTACTTTAGTTTTTACTATTTTCAGACGATTTTTTAGAATTTCGCTTTAATGAGTAACTTACAATAAACTCATTGGGGCAAGAAATGTTAATGAATTTTACTTTCTTCTTTTTCCCCCCTTTATTATTACAAAATTTATCATTACAAAATTTTATAATAATTACAAATTACAAAAAAAATACACATTATTACAAAATTATGACAAATACAAATATAAATTATATAAACACAATTATTACAATTACAAGAGAGCATTATTTACCCCGCATGAGCATAGCTTGTGTTCGGGGTCAGTTCAGTCATACTAAAATTATATTATAAACATTTCAAAAACAAACATATTATATGTTTAAACAAAGACAATGGCCTACATATGAAATAAATACATGAATAATGTACAAAAAAAATACAATATCATAACAGGGATACAAACAAATTACCTCATGTTAAAAATTTACAAGAATGAATAATGGAATATAAAGTGAATAAAAGTACCATTACAAGTTAGTTTTAATAAATTTCCATGGCTCTGAACCACAAAACTTGAGGAATGCATTTAGCTTAATTTTACGACTACCCCTTCATTTCCAACTCCACCACAAACTCAACAAGAACGTTTTTCAATTAATCAGTCAACTTTTAGAATACTTCACTATCAGCGTCTTGCTGGATCAAACACTGTGAATAAACTGCAAGTGTAAGCTTCTTTAGACTGGCTTTAATTTGCTTCTAAAGAAACTGGGGATTTCGGTTCACTTAAGATATCCTTTACCGGGACAAGGGGATACAAAATGACAACATTACAAAACTCAGTGCTATTTTATCTTACAAAATAATATACTGGCATCACTAAGGTAAGGGAAAAATATAGGTAGACATTTAAAAAATAATTTTTAGTAGAACTATAATAATTATATTAATCATTATAGTTATTATTGTTATCTTATCGTATTTTACTTGAACAGCAGTTTTAGCCATTTTTAGGTTTTATGAGATTGGACTTTGTGAGTGCCATGACTGTGAAATGGATAATTATGTTAAAATATCATAGCTAGCTTGCAAGGAACAAAATAGTTTAAAACCTAAGAATCCGGGCCCTACTTATGAGTAGGGCAAGACATTTTATGATTTTGCGTCCTTTTCATGCGAAGATTGAAAGACAGGTCGAATATATACAAATATCTTTAAGGATTAATTGATTAAATAAAGGAAATTTATCAGGGGATTATTTTGATTTTTTGTCATTTTCAAGAGATAGGTATTTTTTGGGTCATTTTCCGCATTATTTTTGTAAATTCAGATTATATAGTTTGCTTTCAATATGCAATTGATTCAATGGAGGTTGAGGGGAACTTTAACATAAACAGTACAAGTCACTACTTACAGACAATAGAAAATCATTTTCGTTTGAGAATCTCCACCAAGTCTTCGTACGAGTGATTACTTGGCGTTGAAAGTCTTTACTTACCAGTAGAGCAGGGATTTCTTTGAAATTAAATATTACTTTACTCTTTACCTTCATATTCTGGAAAACCATAAATATCCATGGTTCGCCATATCAGTCGTACTAATAATCCGTGTGTAACATAATATATATCGGGAATGTATACAGCGAGGATAAAAAAATCTTACTACAGTAATAATTTCTGCCTAAACGACGGAATGTGTTGTCCAGAGCTTGTTGTTTCAGAATGTTCACAATATTGGCTCTTTACGCCTGCTGCTAAAATTCGTGGCTAAATAATTCACTTTTCAACTTCACGTGTTAAAAGGATGTGGTAAAACGCGTTTGTTTTGGCACTGACGAAGTCTTTGTTATCGAAGTCATAATGAAAGCTGAATTGGGCAAGGTCAAGTGCAGAACAATAAATTATTCTCCGCACACAATTCCCTCATACAGATAAGAAATTCCTTTTGTTCTTTACTAACATTTTTTCAACGTTGAACTCGTATCTTTGCCTGTAGAAGAAGTGTACGTATTCTTATTAACTCGTATTCGGGTTATCGCGCATACAGACACACGGACAGACAGGCAGACGGACCGGCATTTTTCCGATCCACCATAATAATCTATCATTCTATAATTGATCCCATTCTAGTTTGATCCTAGTCAAAACAAAGGGGAGGAGAGAGAGAGAATTAATAGTAGAAGAGAGTATGCATATTTTTTTTTCTGTATGACTTCTTCATCAGAATCCGTACTGAATTGCTTACAAATGAGTCCATAGTAAATAGCGTGTTAAAGTCAACATAGGAATGGCCACAGTTATTAGTAGAGACCGGATTTTAAAGGGAAAATTTTCACCCAAAAAAGGACGAAAAAAGGGAAAATTATTGCCAAAAAAAGGTGGGGAAAAAGGGAAAATTATTGCCAAAAAAAAGGTGCAGCTTGCTCTAAAGCTGCTGATTCTGTAACATCTAATAACTAAAGAAATTTTTTGATCTTGTTGAAATTCTCACAGAGGAAAATAGCACACGATATCCATGTTCCCCACCTTGTTATAATGGGAAACTTAGGCAATGGCAAGCCTGTGATTTCCCTGTAACGCTCTATTCTGCTGGGAGGAATTATTTTTTCAATGGTGAATCAGTGAAAACAATTTTTTATGTTTTCATATTACCAAATACTGGGTAATTTACGAATTTTTCAAAATAAATTAGCAAAAAAGGTACTGGAAAGGGAAAGTACCTTAAAAAAAGGGAAATGAGCCTAAAAAAGGAAAAAAGGGACGATAAAAACCAGGCCATTTGCATTTGAAACTTACTCAGTAATGTCCTTTTCAATTTTATCACGTTTTGTGATGAAATATAAAAAAAGGAATTCCCTTTAAAATCCGGTCTCTAGTTATTAGATGCAAACCATTCTACATGTACATTTCAAAATGTTAAATTAAACATTTAACAAATTTATGTAAGTTATCTTTCGTAGTGAAAAGCAGAATCTGAATAAGGCTTATGAATAGTTTAAAAAACCTGCAGGAGATTAATGTTACAGCTTACTGAGTAAGAGTGAAAAAGAAGCAAGGTGAATTTAACGAAGACCCTTTACAACGATGAAAGGAAACCGGATGTAAAAAAAATAGTCTTTATGTTGAATTGCGCAGAAAGGCCTCTCTCCATGAGCACCGGTAATTAAATGAAACAAAGAAAATCTCGTCTCTACTTGGATTCCAGGAACTTTGCTATGAGATGAATGGGACGTTAGAAAAATTAAGAGAAAAGCATATTTTAATGAAATCAATTAGGTCTACAGGAATTCCGGCTATGACTTTTACCCGGTCGATGAAACAAATTCGAAACCATTCATCACAGTTAGAATCCATTGCACCTCTTTACGTTTCGGAAAGGAAAATAAGGGAATGTGTTGCGTGGCAACGACTAATGCCCGGTTTCTATAAACTCGTGAAATACCTATTAAATTATCCATGGGCAAATTAGTTCCATTTCACCCATATTGATATAATGAGCAAAGCCTTGGAGTTGTACAGTTAATTTAATTCAAAAGGCTTTGATTCTCATTGTTTAAATTATTATTGATCCTATGATAGGTTAAATTTTATCCAGCCATCCATGAATGGATAAATTAGCCCGACGATTTACCCTTGGAAAGATCTAGCCCGAGTTTGTAGGAACATTTTTTCTGTCATTTTCATATTTACATAGAGGACATTTATCTAGAAACTCGCCTCAAGTGTATGTCATTGTTACCTTTAAATTATTTGTTATTCTTGTGTAAATTCTGTCCATTGGATAATTTATCCATATGTATTTCGCGAGTTTATAGAAACCGGGCATAAGTCAGTTAAAAAACCCACTGCCATTAAAACCCGAGAATAGTTACTTACGATGTAAGACCGATGTAGAATTTAACAGCTAAGCAGGAAGTTGACAAAACGATCGGTAGCGATCTCCGTCTAAGTAAATTTCCACTTTACGGGCTGAACAGTTAAAAAAGATATAAGCCCGTTAAGGGTAAAGAAAAAGGGGCTAGCACGTTATAATGATTATTGAGAATACCACGGATATCAATGTCGTTCTCTTCCCTTTCGTACAAATAAATACTTATCCATTTCCGTCATTTTAACCACTACAAATACTACAACTGTTATTCCTACTACTAGTACTACTACTATCATGTAAGTTATCTATTACCGGTAATTAATTAAATTCAAAATAGCATTTGAGAATTTGGTCCATAAACTGGACGGCTTTTGACAAAGCACAACCGTTAACCAACACAATATATATATACATATATATACATATATATATATATGCTATAGGCCTATATAGCTTTGCGCAAACGTTACCTACGAACTTCATTTCTCTCCATGCTTTAAATGTCTGCAACTTTATCAAATGCGATTTATGCGAAGGATTTTTCAATATTAGTTCGTTATTTAACAGAGATATAAATTATTTACAATAGATCAGGATTTAGTATTTTTAGGAAATGTTTCTGCTGTTTACAACTGTTTTCATACGTGATTTGTTTCAAACAAATTGTTGCCAACCAAAAGAGCCTGTACATACGAAATTACCAAAAAGTTTATTTTTTAAATATTTTTATTATTACTCTTCTTAGCACAAGCGAACTGAAACTATTTTCCTTTTAAAATCAACGATTCAAAATAACATAAAACGTCATGCTATGTATGAAAGTTGAAAAATTTAACAAGCCAACTTTTGGTTGGCTGCCATTTATCCATTAAGAGCGGAAACGGAATGTGTAAAGGATAAAGAGCATGACTACATACACATACAACTACAGTTTTTTTTAATACTCTTTAAAGAAGACGGTATTTGCCGAACAATGATGTTGGCTTTTATAATAGATTGTATTGTATTTTTATTAATAAATCATAGGAAATGCAGAACATTAATCTTACAAGAAAACCACAGCGGATCCGGAAACTGCATATATCGCAATGGAGCTAAACTGCTAAAAGGCACAATAAAGCAGCGACGTATTTCATACGGATTGTGGTCATAATAAAACAGTTAATCGACTAATGGAATTTATGTATCGTTTGGCAATGAAACAAACGGTCTTTAGTTGTCATCCCAGTATGATGGCCGCAAATTGATGGCCAAGGAACAATAGCCCATTCGATAGATTCTACAGCTACACAACAGACTGATAAACACAGTTACACAATGAATAGTCTACAGCCATGCGCGTTATTACTCGGTGATCAAGAAAGATCAAGATTCCAGTCATTGGGTTGTGGTTACTGCACCCAGCTATGGTGTTTTTAAATTTATTCACTTTACATATTCCAAAATGATTCAGTTGAATTGTGTTAGAAATATGACCCGAAAGTAGGCCTATTTAAAATAAAATAGTCTATAATTATTTAAATTATAGAATGCAATTGAGTATAGTACTCGCCAGCTATCAGTATCCATGTTAGTTTGCTTTTAAATAAATGGTGAATAATAGCGTACCTAATGTAGGTGTCCATATAAAGTTTATATAAAAACAGGACATTTTGATTTTTTTTTAATCTGGGACAATATTGAGAAAAAAATAGGACAAAAATTTAACTCCCAAAATGTTGGTGGCCATATAATGTTTATATAAAACAGGAATTTTAATTTTTTTGTAAACAATCTGGGACAATATTGAGGGGAAAAAAATGAGGACAAAAATTCATTCCCAAAATTTAGGGAGTGTTTACAATTTACCTTTGTCTCGTGAACACAAATTATCCCAAATGACTTCTTAAATTTCTTCTGCAGATTGGTGTAGATAATTTATTCCACAGAAATATATGTCTCATTGTCACTGTACATTTCACTTTTATGTATTCTATCAAGAAGTGCGTTTTTTGTCTTATAATTTATCTTAAAAATCAGCACAGTGTGAATGTTTAAAGACCTCCTAGCAAGTCTCCTGCAGGAGTTCGGCTGGGAGGTGTTTAAACATTCACCCTATAGCCCGGACCTCGCTCCCAGTGATTTCCATATTTTCCTGTACCTCACGAAATGACAAAGAATGACAGAGAGGCGAAGGTGATAATCACACGATGGTTCAAATCCCAGGCGGCACACTTCTACGACACATGTATTCAAAAGATGGTGCCACGGTAAAACAAATGTTTCAATTCGGTGGGGAGTATGTTGAAAAATAGCTTAACACTGGCTGTGTCGCAATAAACATTTCCTTGCAATAGTGTTTTGTTTCTGTAAACGGCCCCAGGGAAACTTACTTTATGGACGCTCCTCGTATAACATACCTAAGGAAATCTGTTATGAAAAAATTCTCACTTTTCGATGTTACGAAAGATAGGTCCCCACGTAGGCCTATAAGTAGGGCCCTGATTTATTGGTGAAATAAAATGGCTGATTTCGGTGTTAACTTCCTTCTATTTCGGTGGGTATTTCGTGAAATAAATTACTTATACTACATTGGGAACATTGCGCAATGATAAACTTTGCTTCTTTATTTACATTCCATTTCTATGTTCTTCTGCCCTTGTATGAACTGAAGTAACTTTTGATTTAGGCACGATTAGAGTTAATGTTCAAATTCAATGACTAGAAATATTATCGTAATTTCTACTAAACACCGTCAGATAGTCATTTGCAAACAGAAATGCCAACCATATCACTGAGGATAAAAGACGAAATCTGTTGAATACAAGTAACAAACATTCTACACTCTTCTGCTGTAATCGATCATAGGCATCGCTAACTTGGCAAAGACATAGCAGGAAAGGAGTGTACTCAACAGTAAAAACCAGGTCACAGACAATCTTTGCGTAAATTCTGCAATCTTTGTAATCGATCACAAATATCGATATATCGGTAAATCTTCAACAGCCACAGAAACAGCAGAAAAAAGCATGCTGCTAAGAAATAAAAAATACAGTACATCAAAACACAATATTGTGATTTTAAGGCACATTTTCGTGCTCATTTCTCACTTTACGGACAGAAGGGGCATATTTCGCGCTTATAGACACATTTCGCGGAATCGAATAAATTCTCGATATTTCGTGGATTCAGTTTGGTTCATATTGGTATTTTAAGCATATAAAAGCTAAATATAGCTAAGGGGCGTTGTTTTATAAAATTTCGCGCTTAACGTTGTTACCAAAAAATACGGCCCCTACCTATAAGTAAAGTCTTGTCTACCTAAAGCTTCCCCTGTATAACATGTTGCCTCTGACAGGTTGAATGCGAGGTTGTTGTACTGGTACCCGGCATCTTGTCACATTCACTGCATCAAGTTACGCCTCAGCGAACTCGACCTTCATCCCCCCCCCCCAACCCGTCTGATTAATGAGCAACAACAAAAGTGAAACCATTTTTATTTCATAAATTTCACTCTTCTTATTTTTCCCTTCCTTCATCTCACATTTATAAGACTTGATTCATTGTTTACGTTATATTTCTGACACCTTTCTCTTATGCTCAGGAAACGAAGGCCACAACTGGGATGATAAAGCAGTTTCTTTTGTTTGGTTTGCTAATTTATGCTTTTGTCGCATTTCGCATTGTCTGGTTGACAGGCAGTTTAAAAATAAGAAAGTGATATCTAATAATTTTTCATTTCTGTATTCAAAGCGTGAACACCTTGCCTTTAGCTTATAAAAAATGTATTTTTTCTAGAAATAATGTTTTTCATCCATTCCCTGGTTCATGCTGTCATGGTGGAAACTGGAATTTCTTGCACCCATTGCAGGAACCTGCGACTTCTGCGTTAATGTCTTTTCCAAACTGTATAAAACAATAGTGTCGTAATTTTAATTTTAACGTAATTTAATTAACTGTAAGCACGGTGCAAGTTACCTAGATGGGGGTTTTCGAGGGGTTTTCCCCATCTGTCAGAGAAAATATGTCGGATAACTTAAGCCATTGTTGTCCCCGGATATCATCTGGATGTCATTACCATCTTCATCCCATCCTCGACTTGTTCGAAATGAGTATTGTGTCTCGTCCTGTGTTATCTCGGGGTGGCCCCGGCATTGGGCTGATCACTTATCCGGAGAGGCCCTCCATGTCCTTGTCTGGTAAAAAAAAGTATGTTTGTTACCAAAGAAACACTCTTCTCCGTAATGCCTGGGTGGCGTAGGTAGCAGAAAGTCCCTACAAGAGGGAGAAAAACTCAGGTAAAGAAGAAGAAGAAGATGATGATGATGAAGAAGAAGAAGAAGAAGAAGAAAAACAAGAACAAGTTTCAAATGAATAACACAATAACAAAATGTTCACTTTCCTCTCTTTAAAATCATTTCATCAAGTACCCTACATGTTACAATATTTGCCTTAAATTTGAAATAAAATAACGAAAATTAACAGAATTCGAAAGAAAATTAAAATTCATGGAGCATTTATAGAAACGATCAAATATATAGCCTAGCCTATGTTTATTAATACAAACACACAGAAATACATTACAAATAATAAATAGTAGGCTATCAAGTGAGCAGTTTGTAGGTTCCCATGATGCTTATCGCATTCCCTCGCTGAATGGTTATGGCTAACCGTTGCCTGAGGTGTTCAGTTGAGCTAGGATGTATGTATGTCTGTCTGTCATTCTGGTGTCCTATATACCCTCTGTTGGGGCGAAGGGCCTCCAAGTGGAGGTTTCTGTTATCTGTGTGAATTTTGTTATGCTTATTTTCCGAGAGAAGGCAGAGGGACAGGTGGTAAGCCCATCGCCTCTCAAACCCTTTCTGTAAACTAAGGTATTACTTGGACGTGAAAGGGCCGAATAATTTTGTCCAGAGGCCCTAATTTAGGCTTGGAGTTCTTTTACGTGCCGTAAATTTACGACACGGGCCCCCCAGCTTAAAGTCCATCCCGGAGGACTCCGTGCCCAGGATTTTTACATCCTGAAAAATCCGCTGCAGAGCAAGCAAGTTTGGAAGTCTGTGGTATATCTGAAGCTGCATGTAGCATTCCATATTAAGATCTTCCTTTGGACCAAGGGACAAGAGACATTCCGTCTGGTCGCTTGCCATCAGAGTGACTAAGTCCTGATGGCTCTTAGATCGCAGAAATGGACACATGTTAACGCTGTCCGAAGTAAGTCATTAATTTCAGAACAACTCAGGGCATGATGGCCATAGGAATCTGATGTAGATTAAAATATATACTTGTGAGAATGATACATTCTGCACCAGAGTCGTAATGCAACAGATATCTTGAAAGAATTGCTATCTAATAAGGTTCCAATGTTCGGAGATGTTAAAACATTTAAAAACTTTAACTTCGTTATGTTAAATGTTTTCTGTGCAGTCCGATACGGATTTATAATTACTTGAGCAATTATTTCTCGGTTTAAAAACTCATTATGTTCTCTCAAAAAATTCATTGGCTTTTAGCCTTATGCGCCATCGCGAAAAAAAAGAGGAGCAGGGTTGGGGAGTAGGCATGGCGGAGCCGGTTTAGAATTCCCTTACCAACATAAACCACTGCGTATTATATCGGAAACATTCCGTGAACTCGAGTGTACGCTGTATATATTTAACAGAAAATTACCTTACAGTCCTTTAAAGATGGCTTAAAATTTGAAAATGCTCTCTGATACCGTGCCGGAAATCTGAAGAAACCGGATTTTTGAAGTACCGGTATCTGTATCAAGGAGTGAGATGTTATGACCCTATGTTGTCATATGGACATTTCAAAATTATATGGCTCGGAAAAAAATATAGGCTATCGTACAAGTTACACTAGCTAGAAATTTTAGTCCGTACTGTGAAAGTACGCTCAGCTGTGTTAAGAGTCCATAACAAGTGATATTTTTTCTATTTAAAGAATTAATTTCCATCAACTTAACAGTAAAATCAACTTTTTCCCCTGACCTGTTCACACAACTAACAGTAGGCCTACTTTTATAACGTGAAAAGAAATTGGGGAAGGCAGCATATTAAAAGGCGCGTCCGTAAAGTAAGTTTCCCTGGGACCGTTTAAAGAAACAAAAAACAATTTCGTGAAAATATTTATTGCAACAGATACAGCAAGTGTTCAGCTATTTTTCAACATATTCGCCACCGGAATTGAGACATGTGTCATACCGTGGAACCAACTTTTGAACACTTGTGTCGTAGAAGTCAGCCGTCTGGGATTTGAACCATTGTGTGACAACCGTCATTCTCTGCCATTTCTTGACGTGTAGGAGCGAGGGAGGTCTGGGTTGTAGGGTGGATGTTGAAACATCTCCTAGCCGAACTTTTGCAGGAGACTTGCAGGGAGGTGTTTAAGCCCTAGAGATTGATAGAGAAAAGACGAAGGTTGTGACACAATGGTTAAAATCCCAGGCGGCAGACTTCTATGGCACATGTATTCAAAAGTTGGTCCCATGTTGTGACAAATGTCTCAATTCCAGTGTCGAATTTGTTAAAAAAAATAGCTGAACACTTGCTGTATCTGTTGCAATAAATATTTCCATGAAATTGTGTATTGTTTTTTTAATAAAGTTCATTATGAAGCTTAGATGTGGTTTCAACTAGTATACGATAATAATTCAAATCATAATAAGCATTTCCGCCTATATACTAGTAGCCTAATTGTTTCAACACCACTTAACGTACTTGAGTCCGAATGTGAATAAACTTATGGGATATATACATTAATACATTTAAATTTATTTTAACATATCTTTATACATTATCATTTACAATTGTACAAAAAGAGCAATTTAACTTAAATGATAATATATATATAGGCGGAAATTCTTATTATGATTTGAATTGTGTTTTGATTGTGTAAACGGCCCTAGGGAAACTTACTTTATGGACGGCCCTCGTATTTAGATGGCAATTTCTTACTGAATGAGTTTTCGAAAATGCTTAGTGAGATTCCAAAACAGAGGTCTTAAGACTTAGCCGTTACACATTTAACTCGTATTAAACATATTTTGCAGATGCTTTCAATTACTAAATTGATGGCTCAAGGACGTTCTGGTTTGAAGGCAGGAAATGCCTGGTTAAAATTAGAACAGCTGTCTTACTTCTGTTCTTGTCCGTTACGAGTGATAAACTCAACTCACTTATCTAGGCCTATCACTGTTCCAAATGGAGTAGTACTCAAACAGCTCCAAATTAAGTGGCATGAGTTTGCTTAGTTCCACAATAAATTACGTGGCATGAATTAGCTTAATTCCAAGAAATTACTTGGCACAAGTTAGCTTAATCCCACAAGAAACTACAAGAGATAGCTTATCTCGCAGGAAATTACGTGACATGAGATAACTTAATGCCATAAGAAATTGCATGGTACCGGTAGCTTAAATCTACAAAATACTACTTGTCATGAGATAGCTTAATTCCAGAAAAAATTGCGTAGCAAAGCTTAATTCCACAACAAAATTACTTGGCATGAGATGCTGGTAGCTTAATTCTGCAAAATATTACTTGTCATGAGTCAGCTTAATTCCAGAAAAAATTGCCTGGCAAAGCTTAATGGCACAATAAATTTCATGGCATGAGATACCGATAGCTTAGTTCTGTAAATTATTACTTGTCAAGAGATAGCTTAGTTCCAGAAGAAATTGCGTGGCATAGCTTAATTCCACAAGAAATTATGTGGCATGAGATAGCTTAATTCCGCAAAAAGAATTGCTTGGCATGAGATAGCTTAAAGACCAAAAGAAATTGTAGCCTATGTCATGACATACCGATAGCTTATTTCTTAAAAATATTTTATATCATGAGATAGCTTAATTACAGAAAAAATTGCGTAGCCAAGCATAATTTCACAAGAAATTATGTAGCATGAGATAGCTTAATTTCGCAAAAAAAAAAAAAAAAATGCTTGGCATGAGATAGCTTAAAGCCCACAAGAAATTAAGTGGCATGAGATAGCTTAGGCCCATAAGAAATTACGTGGCATGAGATACCGATAGCTTAATTCTGCAAAATATTACTTATCATGAGATAGCTTAATTCCAGAAAAAATTGCATGGCAAAGCTTAATTCCACAAGAAATTACGTGCAACGAGATAGCTTAATTCCGCAAAGAAACTGCTTGGCATGAGATAGCTTAAGCCCACAAGAAATTACGTGGCATGAGATAGCTTAATTCTACAAGAAATTACTTGAAATAACTTAATTCCACAAAAAAAATTACGTGGCATGAGATACACAATACATTACATAGAACTTTGTCCTTTTAATGGAGATAACATACGATGTTATTATGTTGATACTATTACAGAATAGATTAACATGAGCACTGAAGTGCAAAGTGGAACAAGTTTCTCCACATGTGCGAAAAAAGTTTGTGATACGAAAGTGCTGAACCGTCGCCCATTGTGTAGTTATGCAGCAAAAACCCTGCCTGGCTTGCTGGCTGTCACCGTGAATGGGGGTGATTTTCATAACAATGCTTACTGCACAGCATAGTTATATCTAGATGCAGGGAGTTTCGCAGTTTGCTTCTCTTCTTGACTCTGCAGATAGTAGTAATTATTCGCATTAGCGATAAAGTGCGAAATCTCTCCGAAACTTACCTCTTTCTTATTTTCATTTAAAATAGCTAATTTCGAGGTATTTTGTATTCGTCACCGGATATAGTAAGGGTAATTAAATAACGGAAGATGAAATGAGCTGGACATGTTGCACGCATAGGGGAGGAAAGACATATCTCAAAAATATTGACTGGAATACCGGAAGTAAAAAAAAAACACTTGGAAGACCTAGACGTAGGTGGGAGGACAATATTAGGATAGATTAAAGCAGCGTTTCTCAACCTTTTTGAATCCGAGGACCTCTAAAATGTCTAAAAAGAATTTACGGACCCCTAATTTTACATCCTATTTTTAAAAGAAGGCCTATATTCTTAATATTTGGGGTATTAAGTATAGGTCACTATAACGAAGTATGTAAAAAGAATTTACTTCTTTACTTTCCACTTGCTTTATGATATTTTTTAATTATGTCTGAGGACCATCTGCATCATCTTCGCGGACCACCAGATTTTCAAATAGGTGTATCCAAATTATAATTGTAAGAAGATCTATTTTTATGTTTAAGTTATTTAAAGTAAATGCATAAAAAAACTCTATACAATGCGAGACAACAAAAAATGAGAAAATAATGACTTTGTATTTTTTTAAATGCCTAAAAGTATAAAATGTGGGGGGGGGGGAAAGACCGAAAAATGGCAAAAAAAAGACCATATAATGACATTAAACCCTAAAATTACAATTTTTATAATCTAGGATTCATGATCAGAATTTCTGCACTAGTGGGCAACGCCCATGAAGTACCAAGTTAAAAGATATGTCATCAAAATCCGGACCTTGAGTATAATAAATAAAATTAACAATGCTATCTGATTGATGAAAAGCTCTCTTAAGGTTGCTCCAGTATGAACAATAGAATAAGCATCATTAATGCCCGGTTTCTATAAACTCGTGAAATACCTATGGGTAAATTATCCATGGACAAATTAGTTCCATTTCACCCACAATGATATAATGAGCAAGGCCTTGGAGTTGTACAGTTAATTTAATTCAGAAGGCTTTGATTCTTATTGTTTAAATTATTATTGATCCTACAAGAGGTTAAATTTTATCCAGCCATCCATGAAAGGATAAATTAACCTGACGATTTACCCTTGGAAAGATCTAGCCCGAGTTTGTAGGAACATTTTTTCTGTCATTTTCATATTTACCCAGAGGACATTTATCTAGAAACTCGCCACAAGTGTCTGTGATTGCTATCTTTAAATTATTTGTGTTTGTATGGTGTTATTCTTGTGTAAATTCAGTCCATTGGATAATTTATCCATAGGTATTTCGCGAGTTTATAGAAACCGGGCATAAATAACTCAATGTTTCCTAGCATCGTAGCCACTGTCATTTTATTGCACACAACCTGGGGATGTGGTGAGGGACGAACTCGGTCAAGCTGCTTATAGGGGAGAATATGCCAATTATACACGTAGAAATAATCCCATAATATTCACTGCTGTATGGGCCGTACCGCTTTATTGCCACATGTGAGAATTGGGCCGTAGAAATCCCTTGAATACGCAGGATAATTGAATTGAATTATGAATATTTACACAAACGCGATATGCTAAAACTTTATACCCATACGTGGAGGTTTAATTATGTACCTGCATGTAATGAATTGGCCAGGTCGTTAACACAAATTAGCCGCAATATCACGTAACAATGTGACACTACCGTAGCCAGTCACCATGGCAACGCCATACAGAGCAAGACAGCAGCCATGTTTGGAACTAATATTACTTAAGTCTGTTATTTTCTAAGAACCGAAGCAAAGCATATGATGTGATACACTCACATAACGTTCTCTGCCCTAAGTATGGACAGTAAAAGTTTGTCACTTCACATTCTGAAATGGGGGACAACTCTGATTCATTAGCCTACAGAATCCACAACGTCCGCAATGCTGACTTACTATATCCAACAACAATTCTCCCTTAAAAAAATAGTTCTGTCAGAACGAATTCTAGAGTGATAGGGAAAAGCGAATAAGTCAAAATACCAGAGTTTCAGGAAAGACAAAAAACAATTGATTTCCACAGCATTGTTACAGATTTAGATCAGTCCACCCAGATATTTTTACTTAGCATAAGATACTGTGTAAAAATATCTGGTGGACTGAACTAAATATTGAAAGTGTGCTGTGGAAATAAATGGTATTTCGTCTCTCCTAAAACTTTGGTATTTTGACTTACTCGCCTTTCCCCTATCACTCTAGAATTAATCTTTGGACACGTCACAACTGCCACCAATTAGTAAAAGATCTGTACTCTCTCTCTCTCTCTCTCTCTCTCTCTCTCTCTCTTTACCTTAGTTTCACCTCTCCCATGTAGGGACATTTAAGCGACCCAATCCGCCCGGGCCTTACAGGGCCGCGACCTGTCGGGAGAGGGATTATCTTTGGATCGCATACAAACTTTTTGACCAGAGAAGGACATGGAGGGCCTCCCCGGATGAGTGATCAGCCCAATGCCGGGGCCACCTCCGAGACAACACGAACACATAGGACGAGACACACCATTCACACACTAAACTAAACTCCGTGGCGCTACATCCCTGGAGGGACTTGGCCTACCACCCGACCGCTGCGTCATCTCCCGTAGGCAGAAGGCAGGATTGGGGGCATGTGGTCAGCATGCCGACACCCACGGCCGTTATTGGTGGTTTTCATGACCGGAGCCGCTACTTCTCTATCAAGTAGCTCCTCAATTTGGAATCACGAGGCTGAGTGCACCCCTACCAGACCTCCCTACCTCAGAAAAATCCGAGGAGGTACCGGGAATCGAACCCGGGCCGACGGATCTGTAGTCAGCGACGCTAACCACAAGACCACGCCGGCGGACTCACACACACACACACTCATTCTAAACAAGGCGAGGATGGGATGAAGATGATAATGACGGCCAGATGATATTCGGGGACCAAAAGGGCTTAAAGTTACCTGAGACATTTGTCTCACAGGTGAGGAAAAACCCAGGAACCCCAATTAGGTAACTTTTCCCGACCAGGATTTGAACCCGGGCCTGAGCGAACGCATCCCCTACGCCACAGCAGAAGACGATCTATACTCTGTATTCTGTATGCCATTAAGGCATAATCTGTAATGATGGGACGGTCAGGTCAAGGGCGGGAGAATCTATTACACAGAGTTGAAGAGAGATAACAAAAGACTCACGTCAAACGCACCATTCTGCCGATTTATTCAGCGGGATGCCAACTTCTTTTTGCGCCACGGGGGGCTGATAACACGGATACTGAACTTAACTGTTCCCATCATATCTACGTTACACAAAATAAATTGCATCTCAAGTGTCGATACACAAGGTTCTTTTCTTGGCCCTCTACAAAGTAAAACGAAAGCCTTTTTACTACCCAGTCATAAATATATTATTTCCATAGTAATTTTACACTTTTCAAACGAGTAGGCCTTCAGGGTCAATACGTGCGAGTCATGTATGAATCGATAGTATATTGCGACACAAGGGCGGAAAGGCACGTTTACGGGTCGAGGAAACAGATTGAAAACCCGAGGCGCAGCCGAGTCGCGCAGGATTTTTGAAAACTCGAAATAAAAACGTTTTATCAGCGTACTACATAAATCCTCCCAAATGACAAAAGGCATAACTTTTCTTTGCGAAATTTTTTGCACTCCTTAGCTAGTAAGTGTTTCTTACGAAAGTTGTTTACATGGCTCGTAATTTGACATTACCACACGCAATCTTGTTGCTACGGGCGACGGGCGGAAAGTGAATTGTTGCTAGGGGCGACGGGCGGAAAGTTACTTTACCGCCCGCAAATGCTTATTTGCGAGCAGAAATGACCAAGGCCTCCCCGCTTTATAAATATTCGGTTGCCATAAACAATAACAAATGCGAATCCCTTTCTGAAATAAGCACCATTCTTCAAGTCTGTATTTACATAATATTTTCAGGTAATATCACAATTAATATAATTAAATTGATATAAGTAACCGTCGTGCAAAAAATAGCATGCAACACACGGACCGTAAAGGCATTTACGGGTCTCGAAAACTTAAAAACCCTCGGCTGCGCCTCGGGTTTTCAATCTGTTTCCTCGACCCGTAAACGTGCCTTTCCGCCCTTGTGTCGCAATATACTATTTCACGCCGGTTTGACTGATTTGCATACAGTTGAGTTTGAAGAAATATTTTGGCCAAAATGTTTAATTAGAGTATTACATTTTAAAGTCGAATAGAATGTTTCATTTCGATATCTCGATCCTAAGCCCCATATAAGATTAATTCAAAGAACAGTTCATAACAGTGAAACAAATGATTAACGCCATTGTGGTCAACTTTGAAGCTGAAATTAATGTTAAAACATCTCAACCATCTAATAAATATTTTTTAACAATTAGGTGTTAATGTTGGTTTTCATATACATTTTGAATATGAAATGTAAAAAGATAAAATGCGAAGCAGTTCAAGTGTAAAATGTGTTTAAAAAGTAAAATAAATTTGGATTGTTACTAGTCTACCTCTGTGTCGGCCTCTAGATCCGAAGGTCGCGGGATCAAACCCGGCCGCGGACGATGAATTTTACAGGACGTAAAAATCTTGGGTACGGAGTCCTCCGGGAGGGACTTTAAGCTGGGGGGCCCGTTTCGTAGATTTACGGCACGTAAAAGAACTCTTAGCCTAAATTAGAGCCTCTGGACAAAATTTCTCGGCCCTTTCACGTCCAAGTATTACTTTAGTTTCCGGTGGGCTTACCACCTGTCCTTCTGCCCTCTCTCGTAAAATAAGCGTAACAAAATTCACATAGGTAACAGAAACCTCCATTTGGAGGCCCTTCGCCCCAACATAGAGGTTATCTGGTAGGAAACCAGACCTCTGTGGTTATCGTCTATTCTTTTATTGAAACCTCACGTAGGCCTAACGGTATATTAAACTTTAATGTAACTTATATTTCACTTTAAACACTCCTTACCTATTTATGTGCTTGTAGCCGATCTCTTTAGTCACTAGGTTGACGACAAAGGAAGTTATGTCGGATGAAAAGTCTCAGCACATGTCCACTCTAACATTAATTAACTTAATAATCTTTGAATAAATGTAGGCTGCGGGAAGATTCTGGTTCCGATGCTTCTGGCTTCTTCTGGTGGTTTCTTCATGTAAAGTTGGCACTGAATCTGCTTTTCTATGTTCCACACCAGCCCTGGGTGAGCAAATGTCCGAACACACGTATTAGCGTATGAACATCGCTCAGGCCTAGGTAAGAGGTAAAATGGGGGTGTGGTATAGGAACATTTCATTTCAGCGACTGAAGGCGGGCCTCACAGCAAATGTCCATACCAGCCCCTGAATGAGTCCGATTCTTATTGGTTTGATGTCAAAAGTCTGGCACTCAAACAGTAACCTATGAACGCAGGTCGGTTTCAGGTTCAGGAGGAAGGGGAATAAGACAAACTTAAGCGGAGGGTTAACCTCTGCTGCGGATCCTCCAACGCGAAAAAATGATATGCTCAGGGGTGGGGAGTGGGCCTGGCGGAGTTGCTTGTGTATTTCCTTACCAAGATAAACCACAGCACATTAAATCGGAAAGATTCCGTGCGCTCGACTGTACGTGGATACATTAGAATAAATTCTAGCAGTAACATTCCAAAACTATATTAAGCAAAACAGTACATTCATGTTTATATGTATGTCCCATATGTTATTACCAGGGCCCGGATTTTCATGACGTGTCATCTTTTAACTGGTACTTCATGGACGTCGCCCACTAGTGCAGGTATTCTGATCATGACCCCTAAATTACAAAAATATCAATTTTAGGGTCATTTTTTGTCATTTTATCCAATTTTTAATTTTTAGGTCATTTTAAGAATTCAATGTCATTATTTGGCCATTTTTTAAACCATTTTATGGTTTTTATTCCCACATTCCATATTTTTAGGTCATTTTTTTTATTTTAAAGTCATTATATTTTTTTCGTTTTGGGTTGTTTCTTGCATTATATGGAGTTTTTGTGCATTTACGTACATTATATATTATATACATTATATGTTATAAATAAATATTACAGAATGAAATCCACTAAAATAATGGAATCACATAACTTTCTCTACCCTGGACATAGAGAAAACAAAACGAGGTATGGTAATGTGTATATTATTATATTATATCGCAGGTTTTGGAGAGTGAAGTATGAAAGTGATAATGCTTTCTGTTTAATTTCATCCCCAAAACGGTTTTATGGTAACATAAGAGTGGGAAATTTCCCGCCTCGATATTACAATTTTATGTTACAGGAATTTCTGTTTCTTCTTATTTAAACCTATACCAGGCTTGCTGTGCACTGTAGGCCTACAAGCGATGGGATGCAAAATTCTAGATCCTCTATGAGCCATAAAAATCTATATCAAGCGTTTTCTGAGGGAATAGTTTGAGTGTAATAAGTCGTTCTTTTTATTTCAAATTATAAATGCCTATATAAGGACCTAGAATTTAAAATTGAAAATCCTTCATAAGTTAATTTCCAATTACAAAATACAAAACCCGGGCGACGCCGGGTCTTTTAAGCTAGTATATTATAAGAACTCTAAATAATCATAATTAAATAGATCTTGTTATAATTTTAATTTGGATACTGAAAGACGGTGTTTGCTGTTTGCATTTAACTGTATGTGCCAATTAACTAATTACAAGCCTATATAATGGGGTCAAAAACATTAATGTAGAATAGACACAAATCTGATGAATAAACAAGCATATTCACGTAAATTTTAGGGTCTTTTTATTAATTTTTGGGTCATTTTTCTGTATTTTTCCAGTCATTTTATAGCTCATTCTTAAGTATTTTTAGGTAATTAAAATCCTGGCCCTGGTTATTACATGATACCTATTAGGGGGAAAAACTACACTAAACAGGTTTTCAAGCATAACTTACTCTACAAATGGTTAATAAAAAAAATATAAAAAACCTTCTATAGCCTACTCTACAAGAATTTTAAACTTGTTGGTTGATACAGCTATCATAATATTTTTCATTCCTGCGCGGGGTTAATTACGGGCAGTGTTCCAACTGTTGGGGGTACGCCATAGCGTAGTGGTTGAGGCGCTGCGCTATATACCAGGAGTTCGCGGGTTCGATCCCCGATGAAGTCGGAGTTTTTCAACTGGCTTAATCCTTCTGGTGGCACTATAGCCCAGGGGTCGACTCATCCTCTATCAGAAATGAGTACCAGGAGCATTCCTGTGTATAAAGGCAGCCGGTGCTTATGGCTAACAACCTTCATGTTCTGAATGTCTAAAATCTGGGAACCTTAACCTTCTGGAACGCTCTGGGCGTCCATGGCCTATATAGGGAACACTTTAGTTTTTTGTTCCAACTATTATAGGTCAAAATAAAAAATTACTTCCTCTCCCAACTCTAGTCTCCCATCAGCCAATGGGAGCACATAAATGTACTCCATAGGAAATTGTCGTTTAATCTTGTTTTATAGGAATTTCCTGAAGACTGGCGGTCATTCGTAATTTTACCTGCCTGTACAGACGTCATCTCTTCATACCTGCTTTTGTTATTTTCAGGAGATTTCCACGTGCTGTGCTATGCACACGTGTAATTATATTCTCCATGCTATGCACGTGTGAGTCACATCTCACATGAGTTGCAGAGGTTATGATTCTCCCATCCTTGTCAGTGCAAGCAGTGGCGTGCGAAGAGCAAGTTTTTTCGTCTTTTTTGATGACCTATAGACTATAATATAGTTACATGTTTCACACATTTTAGGACAAAAATTCCGACACACACACACAGACATGGTTCTGAAAATAACATTTTTGGATTCTGGGTGGTTTAAAACATGTATTTATATAAACATTTCGACTTCGAATTTCGGGGTCGAACACAATTACTTCCTCTACCTATAGTAGGCCTACCTATGGTACAGGCAGAGGAAGTAAAAAGCACACTGCACCCCTATATGCTCAAAGATACGCATCATTTTTCACTCTTACGTCGATCAGATTATCGATTTAGGTCTCGAAATCAAAACACATTTTTCTGCGTGTTAAAATCCACTTGTTTAAATAAAAATGTACCCATTACGTCAAAGAGTATGGGAATACCCACCCAGGTGAAGTCTTCATTGTAAACAATACGAGCTGTTATCACTTTATACCCAAGTTAGAGTGGAATCATTCCAGTTGGTTTCTTTTATGGAGAAGAAACAAGCTCATAAAGTAGCATATTGCTATCCGCCCACTTCACTGTTTCATCTTCTTCAGATGAATATTATAGTGAGTTACGCTATCTTGTGAAAGTAATAAGTAAGAAGGCAATGTGAAGGTTACTTAGGCTACTCGTAAAACAGTTACCATTAAAGGCGAAATTACTTTTTTTATAATATAGCATATTCAGCCTTACTGGAGGAGACATATTGCTCATTTTTTTAAGAGATTGCTCTCAGTACTTCATAAGTGTCGAATAGGAAACTTCCAAAGACCATGAAACCTATTAGCCTATTTTTAAATTCTACCCTTGAAATTTGATACAGTACTTTCATTTCAACATGAATAAGCCCGTATGCGTTTTTTGCACGACGTAACTAATTAGTGGTACTTACGAATATTGTTGCCGTGGATCGTAACTTGACATTCCCGCACACAATCTGGTTGCTATGAAAACGAAAGAAATCTCCGTGCGGTAAAAATTACAAAAAGCACAAGTGCCGTAAGTAAAACCATCATAATACAAGCCTTTATGAAAGACCGGAACCAAGGCCCCCTTGTTTGTGGCGACTTTAACAGGACAAATATTCAGTCCCCATAGCTACCAACACTGCAAATCACTTTCTGAAATATAACACCCATCTTCAATAGTGTAGCCTATATACATAATATTTTCAGCTAATATCTCAATTAATATAAATAAATTGATATAAATAATCATCGTGCAAAAAATAGCATGCAATACTCGTGCCGTAAGCGCTTAACGGATCTCGGAAATTGAAAAAACGAGGCGCTTGTGTGTTTTCAAACTCTTTCCTCGATCCGTATGCACCGCTTACGGCACTTGTATCGCAATATACTATATCACACGAACTCCAGTGCATTTTAGACGTGAAACCAATTGGACACATATAGAATATTAATTTACAGTGTGTGACAAAAACCATAGGAATTTATGGTGTTCTTTTTACTATTAACTATGTTTTATGTGAAAAAAAAAAAGAAAAAACAGTGTCAGTAAAACAAGATAGCGTAAAGAAAAAGAGCTAGCATTATTCAGACTATTCCATTTATACGACGCGTAGTTGATACTGAGCAATAACGTTTAGCTATGTTCGGATATCGATCAGTCACGGTCGTGTAACATAGGTAATCCCACGAATTTGTCTGATGAAACTCGAGTTGGATTTATTAAAACTATTCCATGATTAAAAATGTAACGGATTTTACAAATAATAATTACTTTCGTGCTTTCTTATATAAAAACAAAACTAACAGCTGCGAGATCACGGCATACTATGAATCAACCATCCATGAATCGATTCGAGTTGCCATGTTGTGACCAATGCTACCAATGGTGCATATAAGACATAGTTAACCTAATTCAGGTAAGCTAATAGCAGAACAGAATAAAAGCACACGAACTGGCTTGAACCTAATTAAAATTGTGTTTTTAATCAACGTATATTTATATTAACTTATCTCAATTTCCAAACAAGTTATGTCGTATAAAATAATATGTTTTCCTGCTGCTTAATGGCAACATATGACTTATTAATCACCTTGATACCTTACGTGTCCAGTAACGAGCTGATGTTTTATCAGATAAAATTGCATCCTTGCGATCCGAGGAAGGACATTATAATATAAACGATCGTGATTGGTTTATATCCGAGGAATTGCTAAACGTTAAACGCGGCGTATCGTAGGTTCGGTAAGATATAATTCTAATAGCCATTAATTTAATTTTAGGCCTATGTGTTTATTTTAACACTGTTCCGAAGTAAATATATCCATTTTCGAAATTAAAGTTGCTTTTTTTTCTAAATTGAAATTACTTTAACGAGTATAGATTTACTTTTTCCGAAATTGATGTTACCTCTTCCGAAATTGAGGTTGAAAAGGTGCGTCTTGTTATTTACTTGAGAGAGAATGTTTTTAATCACATAGCATTAATTCCTTTGCTACATGTGGCTATTCAAGGATTGAGCATTGTATAGCTTTAAAACTCCGCTCTCAATAGAACTTACAGCCTTTGTGTAATTCCCAGCACCCACGCGACACTCATATTTGTCGCATGTCACAAACATTTTTTCATAATGCCTGCAGGGCTTTTGTTTTGCTTTCTTCTACATGGAGTATTTTATTTTTTGTACAGTCAGTTCTTTTATTAATTATTACCAAGGCCCGGATGACCTAAAAATACTGGAAAATTAACAAAAATGACTAAAAATTTTTATGAAAATGCTAGTTTATTCATCAGATTTGTGTCTATTCTACATTTATGTTGTTGACCCAACTATAGGCTTGTAATTAGTTAACTACCAGTGTTTTGCAGATGACAAGCCGTTTCTTCCTTCTCCTGCTTAGATACGCGGTCCAATCAGAGACGGGGAGACGGAGGGAAGACCCTTACTGCTAGCTCGTACACGTGATTGGCGGTGAAGGAATTGGCTTCTCATTTGAAAAATACTTCACATATGGTTAACTACAAGCAGCAAAAACTGTCTTTCTATATCCAAATTAAAGTTATAACAAGATTTATTTATTAATGCTTATTTAGAGTTCTGGTAATATTAAATGTAAGTAAATGCACAAAACGATATGTAATGCAAAAAACACCACAAAATGAGAAAATGAGAAAATAATGACTTTAAAATATAGAAAATACCAAAAAATATGAAATGGAGGAAAAAAGACGACATTGATTTTTTTTAAATTTCCTAAAATGAAAAGTTGGGAAAAATTACCAAAAAAGTTACCATTTTTATAATCTAGGAGTCATGATCAGAATATCTGCACAAGTGAGCAACGTCCTTGATGTACCAGTTAAAAGATGACATGTGATCAAAATCCGGGCCCTGATTATTATTTTATCCATCCGTACCATATTTGTACAGTTAAGGAAGTATTGTGTTCGACCCTAAAATTGACTGTCGATTTTTCAACATTAGGTAGAGGTGTGATTCTTTGGTAACAACGCAAAATATGTTAAAAGTAAATTGTCTTTCTTTCTCTTAGTTTTTACCTCTCGCGTTGTAGGAATGTTTATGCGGGCCACGCCGCCGACGCCTTACAAGACCGTGACCTGTCGGGAGAGGGATTATCTTTGGATCAAAGTCATACATTTTTGACCAGACAAGTACATGCAAGGCCTCCCCGGATGAGTGATAGCCCAATGCCGGGGCCACCTCCGAGACAACCGAACACATAGGACGAGAAACACACATTTACGCTGAACAAGTCGCGGATGGAATGAAGATGATAATGACGGCCATAATGATAATGATATCCGGGGACCACAAGGGCTTAAAGTTACCCGACATCCGTCTTATAGGTGAGGATAAACCCCACCTAAGTAACTTGTCCTGACCAGGATTCGAACCCGGCCCACTGCATGAAAGGAGCGTACGCATGAGCTGTGGACAAAACGTAATTTTAAGCGTGGAAGATGGAAGTAACAGACTTACGTGAAATTTATCCGTAGATAACTGAGAAATTGACAGAAATCCAAGAAATCACCACATAATCACGATATAATTTAAAAAAAAAAGTATTTTCAAACCTTTAAATTTGTCATAGGCTATATCGTGTGGGACTGAGTAGTTGTCTTATATGTGTAATAAAATGATGGAAAAAATTGGAAGAATTTTTTAAACTAAACTAAGTGAAAAATTACAGAATAAGAAACAAGAAATAACTATGGACCTAATCACTGTGTTAAGTGTTTTCTTCGCAGTCCGACCTGGGTTTATATATTGGGTGAAAAATCGAGTGTTATCAATTGAAATATTATCCATGTTATCTGGACTAGATGATTTTGCTTATTTGAGATTTTACCAGCAACCTTTAGCATGCATCGGATAACGACCAATCACGTCGTTTGTCTTAGGAATACAAGGATGTGATTTTATCTAATCAAATGTTAGCTCTTTACTGGAAACGTAGCCCAATGTGTCGATTAATAACGTCGCTGCCAGTGAACAGAAAGAAAACATAAATATCGGCACTTATAGCATTCCCAAACGCCTTAGGACGTTGAAACTTCTCAGGGGAAAGTTATGCAAAATTCAGAGAGAAAATTTCTCAAAAATATTATTTTCAGTTTATTTATTAATTTGCTTGCTTACTTACTTACTTACTTACTTAGGCCTATTTATTTATTTATTTATTCATTCATTCATATTTCCTTCTGGTGTAGCTATGACCTTAAGGCCTTCTCTTCCTCTCTAAACACAGGTGGATACATTCATACATCACCAAATAATCTAAACAAGAATAAAATATAAGCGACACATATGATTAATTATATTTCCCCATGAAAGAAGTTCCGTAATGAAAAAAAAAAAAACAAACAAACAAACATACACACACCGCTCTAAAATATCTCGTAGCTTTCTTCAGTGGGGGAACTCCGTAGCGTGGTGTTGAGGGGCTGCGCTAAAAACCGGAAGGTCGCGGGTTCGATCCCGGATGAGGTAATTGGAGTTTTTCAGTTGTCCTAAATCTTCTAGTGCCACTATGGCCCTGGGGTCGACTCAGCCTTCAACAGAAATGAGTAACAGGAGCAATCCTGGGGGTAAAGGTGACCGGAGCGTAAGGCTGATAACCTTACCACCGATTGTCTAAAACCCGGGAGCCTCACCCTCCTGGAACTGTCTGGGCCTCCGTGGCCTGTAATAGGGAACACTTCACTTTTCTTCGGTGAGTTTTTTTAACATTTTCTGAAATGCTGAAGTCTTGGCTAAATTTAAACAAAACCCTTAATAATCAATCACGAAATGTTTAAATGAGTTTTGTTTAGCCCTGAATGGTTAAGTTACGAGTGATGAGTTGTTTGCAAAATAACATGATGTCACACTTGGCAGATGTAGGAGGGCGCACTGGCTCTGTATACCTGTTCCTAACCACCCTTCATTCCTATTCCCTTCACATCAACATCCTTGGCAATACGGGCCGTACACAAAACATCGCTAATAGATTTCAAAACAACGCAAAATCGATTTTTTAGACAATCTAAGGTAAAAGAAGAATTTTAACAGAAGATGATTAAAAGGACAAAATCATCCCACTTATGCCCGGTTTCTACAAACTTGTGAATTACCTATGGGTAAATTATCCATGGACAAATTAGTTCCATTTCACCCACAATTATATAATGAGCAAGGCCTTGGAGTTGTACAGTTAATTTAATTCAGAAGGCTTTGATTCTTATTGTTTAAATTATTATTGATCCTACAAGAGGTTAAATTTTATCCAGCAATCCATGAAAGGATAAATTAACCCGACGATTTACCCTTGGAAAGATCTAGCCCGAGTTTGTAGGAACATTTTTTCTGTCATTTTCATATTTACCCAGAGGACATTTATCTAGAAACTCGCCACAAGTGTATGTGATTGCTATCTTTAAGTTATTTGTGTTTGTGTGGTGTTATCCTTGTGTAAATTCAGTTCATTGGATAATTTACCCCAGTGGCGACTCCTGGTTTTTTAGTTGTGTAGGATGGTGTGGAGAGAGCGAATTAACCCATTCACTGCTATTGACGTACATATGCGTCGCCGTAAAAAATACATAAAGGCTGAGATGTAAATTTAATACAATAATGCTTTATCCTAAAATATGAAAATATTTAACCACGTATGAAAACTGTCGTTTACGGAAATCAGCTATTCCGCTATAATTTTCATAGTTGATATCAAACTTGATATTACTCCAGGAATACTTATATTGAAATATAAACAGCACTGTAAAGTTTAATAATAGCTAGGCCTATAATATATACCAAGAAATGAAATAAAAATATGATCACTCCCCTCTTAGAAAACAAGCTATCGAACGTGAGGAAGGACTGTACTGTAAGACGTCCTCAACTTCCACCATATGAAACTGGCTTCTCACAACATTTCCCTTTCCCGTCTCCCCCTTCACATGCCCCAGAGATCTATCAACGGCATGGACTGCGTAACACCAACACTGAGGACATCCTCGCAAATACCAACCTGCTCAAAACAGAACCGCCAACTTCCATCCCAAGTGCTCTACAATAACGCTGTTTTGTCATTTTATTGTTTTAATTTTGACAATGAATGCTAGTAAACATTTATGTAGATGAATTATGAAGTGTAGGATGATCCTCACATCCTATATGGAATAATCGCCACTGATTTACCCATAGGTAATTCGCGAGTTTATAGAAACCGGCCATAGTGGTATAAAATGATAATACACCAGGGTTACCAACTTTGATTGCTTCATAAATTCTGTTATAAATCTAATCCTACAAGCAAAATATAGATTACGAATTTCATACGATAAATTCCCTCGTATTCGCGGTCGCGAATATATCGTTAACTCGTAATCTCTCTCTCGCTATTTTTTTAAAATTAATTTCAGCTGTTTTTATACTCCTTTTAGCTGCGAGACCATATCAGGAGTTCGGGATCTGTGTCTATACAGTAGGGTAGGCCATGGAACTATTGATTGTCAATTGTTTCTATTGTCGGTGTATTTTAATGGGGTAAATTTCATCTGATATTAATGTAAATGGATACGATAGAAGATGAAATGGTGAGGATGATTCATGGTATGTAAATATCCAATTCGGCATTTGCCTTTACGGCTGGGGAAAACATGAACAAAATCCATGTCAAATTGGCTGCCCATGGAACCTGGAACCTCCCGAATGCGAGTACAAGACGTTACCATCTCGTCGTAATCTCTTGTAGGATTAGCTATATTAAAATAATGGAGGTAGACTATTCTCTATCCCATTTAAGAACGATCCTGTTCAAAACAAAGAGGCGTGGCTGTCATAGCCTGCACGTGAGAACGCACGTGTTCACCGTGTTTATGTGGGTTTGTTTATTCTCAGTACAACTGATCCGCAGGGTCGTCGTGAACAATGAATCCTTTGTTTTCTTTGCTAATTGATATACTATAATGATGACGATGCCAGTGAGAGTTTGTTATTTCACGTGTGAATGTTGATATTATTGTTGCATGAACTTGCGAACACTCGTTAGCCACACCCTGGTAATGGCGCATGCTAATGACATTAACCAATCACGTTTTGTCACATGATGCGAATTTTCCGCGAACTCTCTGTGAGTTCTCCTCCCCTTTGTTTTGACAAGGATCAAACTAGAATGGGATCAATTATAAGGAGTATTTCTTTCCTTTGATGATTGCTGGGCTGGCGAGGAATCAGGAGCGTAAACATTTTTCTCTCTCCCTCCCTCCCTCTCTCTCTCTCTTCCTTCCCTCCTTCTACGAGGTGGGTGGTGCTGAATACTGACTTCAAGGACTTACTCTTAGCAATCAATTTGTTATTAAACGAATATCCATTAGTCAGCATACATGCTGTGTAGATCGACAAGTATGATATCCATTCGAATTTCCGGACAAGTTAAGGCTCAGTACATAGCTCTGCCTAGGGGCAAGACAAAATTTAACGTAAATCTCATCCAGATCATTAGCATTGTTCGTTTCTTGAATAACTTATATCTTTTTTTCGGTTTATCCATCTACTAGCATGTGCCCGCGGCTTTGTCCATGCTTATTAGTTCGATCACGATTTTTTTTAAAATGATTTATTTAACAGCAAAAGATTTGAACATTTTTATTAACAAACTAATTTGTCTTGCGAAAATGTAAAATTTGAAGTGCTTTCCAATGTTCTGTCCCTGTTCTGCCTACTAAGAGCTAAAACTTTTATTTGAAACATTTCTTCCAGAAAAAAAATCTCTGAAGAGTAGTTATAAGCCACTCATTGTTTGTAGAAACTCATTATTGCATAGTGTACAATAAAGCTTTGCATCAGGTTGAAACAACTGAATACGCGCTCTTTGCAATGCGGCCTCTTATTCTATATCAAAATGCGATGTGAGAAAAATGTATTGGACACTTGAAAAAGTTACAGGTCCTACACGCTTTTCCCATGCTTGGAGTAAAAAAGTTACGTGAGTGCATTAATCAGATTTTATTTTGGTTGTGTATCCTTCGGGGATGCGACATATTGTAGATGTGTGGTTTGGTGAGAATCGCGGCAATGTGTAACAACATCCCCCCTCTGCATTCACAGGTTATTGATTAGCCCGTCACCCTTCCGGAGAATTCAGTTTGTGTATGCTTCATTATTTTATAGCTCACAAGACTCGATTATCCCGGCTTTTTGTACCGGAACAAAAACTCCATAATTGCGACATCTCACATTTAGAAATGTACAAATTTCATTCGGGCTGACGCCCAGCAGACACCAGAGACGAACACCGGTCTAACTTCAATTTGATAAGGCTGTTAAGAAGTTAATTTAACGTTATAATTAGGTGTGAAGGTGACCAACTCTCCCGTATTTTAGGTTTTTTTTTATATCGTCCCGGCTTTTTATTATCTTCATGTACTCCCGCATTCTTCATCATCATTTTTTATCGTTAATTTCTCAATATTGTAAGTACTTATAACCCCGAATTTGACTGTATATCGACAGTTTTGGTAAATTTTAGGCTTTGTGTTAAGTATTGCAAGCTCAAATTTCCACACTGACATAGTTGTCTCAATGATGAATAATAAATGGAATATCAAAGAAATCAAAGCAGCTGACAGTTAATTAAATCTGAACTAATAGTAGTCCTCGGTTTTGTTTATGATTGTAAAGAGTTCTTGCACAGCAAGACAAGAAAATCAAAGCTGCCGCAGGATCTGTCGATTACGTAGTAATTATGTAATACTTAAGTCAGAAAAAGTAAATTTATTCTGACTATTCGATTCATAACCTGCGTATTTGATATTGACCAATCACGTTTAGCAATTCCTAGGATAGGCCTATAGACCAATCACGATCGTTTACCGTAATATCCTTCCTCGGATCGCAAGGATGCAATTTTATCTTATAAAACGTCAGCTTGTTATTGGACACGTAGGGCATCAACGTGCGGTGATTAATACGTCACATGCTGCAACTGAGCAGAATGAAAACACATTATTTAATACAACATATCTTATTTGGAAATTTAAATAATATAAATGTCCTTTGTTTAAAAACACAGTTTCGATTCGGTGCAAGCCAGTTCTTGTGCTTTTATAGCGTTTTGATGTAAGCAACTACCACGACGCCCTCAATCTTGTGATGCGAACCACTGGTAGAATTGGGACCTCGGATCGATTTATCGAATCGATTCTTGGCCTGTTCATTCATTCCGTATTCCGTATTCCGTAGTCTTACGGCTGACAGAATTTTGACAACAAAATA
This sequence comes from Ectobius pallidus, assembly GCA_964059195.1. Lineage (NCBI taxonomy): Eukaryota > Metazoa > Arthropoda > Insecta > Blattodea > Ectobiidae > Ectobius > Ectobius pallidus. The sequence continues at coordinate 142,457,621 of CAXKWD010000006.1, forward strand.
AGAAAATTATTATTATTTACAAATCCGTTACATTTTATAAATGGATTAGTCTTAATAAATTCGACTCGAGATTACGAGTTTCATCAGATTTAATTTGCTCGAACTTCGTTCTCGCAAATATATCGATAAACTCGTAATCTCTCGTGGGATTACCTACGATAATAAATAGAAATTTTAATTGTAATTGTATTTAGTAGGGGTGGGTCCTCGATACTCTCGATACTTGCATGGTATCGGCATTGAGCTATGCTTCAGAAAACTCGCTCGGTACTTTTTCGATACTTTGGTAACTCTGCAATTTAAGGAAATGCGGTATCTCTTTCTGCTTTTGGTAGTCTACTAAATATAGTAAATACTTCTATTTCTCCTTGAAATGGAGAAAACCACTCTGTAACTTTTGTCTAGTCATACATAAAGACTTTTCGACTTTTAAAATCCAATTCAATAACATGCAACAAGCAAGACTACTGTCCAAACCCCATTGTAATTTTTTAACAAAAACTTGTAAGTGGACTGTTTTAAAAACGGATTTTAGTTTTAATGTAAATTAGAGCTTAAAAAAAATTGTCTCATTAAATATGCAAACTTGATTAATTTAGTTGGTATTACACAATTCTCTCAACTTTTAATTTTTAATGTACCTATTTATTGAAACTGGAAATGTTGACGGTTTCGAGCATCGAGGAAAGAATCATGTATCGGTATCGAGTATGGAGAAAATCTGGTATCGACCCATCCCTAGTATTTAGTATTGCCATGTAAATAGTTTTATGTGCTATAATTTAAATTAATATAGGGCTATTGATTTTTTTTTTAATATGAACCATTCGACCAATTCATTAATGTAGGATTTACGTCCCAAAAATTTGCCGTGGTCCTCTCCCTTATTTTCATGTTCAAAATTTGACCGGTCTCTCAGACCTCACGTCCATGTAAATATAACAGATTAATTACGTCCACAGTTAAGGGTTAAATAGGAAATCCCACATAATAAACTATAAAAATGAAAAATCACGTTTTTAAAATCTCAATGGGGTAGGCTACTACACGACTCCATAAGAGTCCTTTCCTGTATAATATTAAGCTGCAGCGAAATAAGCCCATATTTGTTGAGGCTACATGATACTCTCATGTGTATTTATTTAGCCTTACCAGATTACAAGCTCTCTATTCCCTTAGAAAGAGAGGGAGTACTCCCAGGAGAGAATGAGTTAATGTTTTCTGTGCGGATGATAGCACACACTGGCTTCTCTCCTGTCCGCCTTGCCAAGGTTGCCGTGCAGTGTTGCCATCCCATCCAATGTGAGAGGAATGGACCAGCCTACAAACCTAAAAGCAATTTGACAATATTAACCTCAGGAATGGGTTATTATTGTTTGAATGTTACTATTCAATAGGAATGATGTTTTGTTGCGTTCTTTCAGAGGGACGAGGGCAAGGTCCGTAAATAAATACAGTATCTGTATCTGGTTTCCTATATCCCCTATGTTGAGGCGAAAGGCCTCCAAGTGAAGGTTTCTGTCACCTATGTGAATTTTGTTACGCTTATTTTCCGAGAGAGCGCAGAGGGACAGGTGGTAAGCCCATCGCCTCTCTAACTCTCTCCGGAAACTAGGGACGTGAAAAGGCCGAGAAATATTGTCCAGAGGTTCTAATTTAGACTTGGAGTTTTTTGTTTCGTTTTGTTTTTGACGTGCCGTGAATCTTACGACACAGGAGTCCGTGCCCAAGATTTTTACGTCCATCGACCGCGGCCGGGTTTGATCCCGCGACCTTCGGATTTAGAGGCCTCTAGACCACTGCGGCCGACAAATATTATCCGAACGCCAAATATCCGGATCGATTTTACGAATATTTCTTTCAACTATTGCATTCTAGGCCTTACAGTTTTATAGGTTTACTGTTTGGGTTTAAATAGTTGGAACTTTTGTTCTTTAAATATATCTTTGGTTTAAATATGTATTTGCAACTTTTATTCCTTTAATACATATAGTATGCTACTGCACTTTCACAACAGCATTTTGGGAGGGTATTTTTCAGTTATGGCCCAATAATACGGATTTCTGCTTACCAGGCTCATGTCAGTCCCCAATTTGTTTAGATAGTTGGAGTCCTACTGTGTTTTATTTAATCTTATATAGGCTACAGCTCAAGATGGTGTATAGCAAAGCTTCCGATTGTGTTAATATATACATTTTATTGAAAAAATTGAAGCTTTTAGGCTTTAGGCGAGTGAACCATAACTTTATCAAATCTTATATGACAAAATTTACTGGTGAACTAGGTACATATACATTCCAAACAGCTGAACATATTTCTGGTGTCCCGCAGGGCTCTAGTTTAGGACCGTTATTATTCATTTTATAGCTATACCAATGATATTGAAAGTTACGTACCCAATACTATGTCACTTTATGTTTCAGTAACGATGATCTAAATACGTTAGAAACCATCTTAGATAGTATTATTAATTCTGTTGTCCAATAATTAATACTGTAATGCTAAATTGTCTGTAAATGCAAAGAAAAGTAAACTAATTCTTTTTTAGTTTAAAACACCGCCTTTTCTGCCTGGCTTAAGCATAGGTGACCAAACCATAGATGCACGCTAATGAAGTATCTTTTTTGATTTTATTATTGATAAGAAGTTAACTTGGAATAGTCATATTGAAAAAAAAGGTTGGTACAGAGCTTTTTTGTATTAAGAAATAATTATAATGAAATATGTCTCAATCGATACTGGCAAATCGGTTTTTTTTCACTAATTTATTCAGACTTTGTATATGGAATCGAACTGTAAGGAGATTCATTTAAATCAAATATGAATAAAATCAGGTAAACTGATGTAACAAAGTGCCAGTATGTTTTTGTTTAATCAGTTATCATTGCAATTATGATATGCACAATATGTATTTTTTAAATTGATTTCCTAGTTAAGCTCCAGATTTATTCATTAAGCAGGGCTTACGGAAGAACAAAGGTCTAGTTTTTTAAAAAATCAGATTAAAATCGTCCAGCATCAGCTGTACTGTACAGATTTGTGATATCTTGACAATCGCACACTCACATAAAAAAAAGTTAAAAAGTCAAATTAGTCGGCTCGGGATTTGAACCATTGAACTGCAGAATGTGAGTCCAAGACGTTACCATCTTGCCCACCAGGGTCAGATTAACAGTCTAGTTGGATAAGCGTATGTAAAGCAATAATGTTATTTGTCATAGCCAACTGCAATTTAATCTCCAAATCCTTATAAGATCACAGTAAAACAATTTACTATGTTGTCATGATAACTGATTTGACTTTCATAAATTCTTTCGAATACGTATATTTACATAAAATAGGCACTAAATTGGGAATTACTCCGAAACCGTTCAACCGATTTTATCCAATATCAATAGACATGTTCCCATGGACATTATAAATGTGTACACCAAGTTTCATGGAAATCCGGTAAAGCATGTTTGAGTTACCGCTTCTTTAAAATAGACACTAAATTGGGTTTTACTCGGGTACCGGTCTACCGATTTGGTCCAATATCATTAGACATCTTCTCATGTACATTATAAATGCTTATACAAAGTTTCATGAAAATTCAATAAAGCATATTTGAGTTGTCGCAACTTCTTATATATTAACATACTAAATTGGGCATAATTCCGCTACCGGCCTACCGATTTGGTCGAATATGAATAGAAGTCTTTCCATGGACATTATAAATGGGTATACCAAGTTTCATAAAAATCCGATAAAGCGTATTTTAGTTATTGCGCCTTTAAAATAGACACTAAGTTGGGTTTTACTCCGGTACCGGTCAACAGATTAGGTTCAGATTCAATAGGCTACTTCTCTTGGACGTCATAAATGCGTATACGAAGTTTCATGAAAATCCGATACAGCGTATTTCAGTTATGGTGCCTTTCTAATATAATACTATTAAAATAGGCACTAAATTGGGCATTACTCCGGTACCGGTGAACCGATTTGGTTCAATAACAATAGGGTTCTTCCAATTGCCATTATGAATGTTTATACCAAGTTTCATGAAAATCCGTAAAAGCGTACTTGAGTTATGGTGCGTACAGACGCACGGACAGACGGACAGACATTTTTTCGTCCCCCACACAATCTCATAAAGTACCATACTGGCACTTAATAAAACCATTATCCTGCATAAAAGAGCAGTTAGATATGTCGTGAACATTCCACAAAGGAATTCGTGCCGCGATTTTTTAAAAATCGATCTAGTATTTTTATTTTAAGAACCAGTTTATTTGTATTAAAAAGAATAAATTAAAAAAATCTCCTATTAACAAGACAGTATTCAATTGAAAGAATAATTGTCATAAGATATTCCTCAGGTTCGCGAGCTACCCCTGGTGATTAGATCCCGTAAGGGGATATTCTCAGCGGATTTGTTACCGGGGTGCGCCAGTCCCCTACCTACTTAAACCTAAGGACACACACACACCCAGTCCTGAACCCGGGAAAGAAATTTTTCACTACTGAAAAATCCCCGACCCGGCCGGGAATCGAACCCGGGCCGCCCAGGTGGCTGGCAGTCACGCTACCAACTCACCCACGGCGGCGGACAATTGTCATAGCAACCGGAGGGGGGGGGGGGAGGGGGGGAAAGAGTATTGAATGACTTGGCCGAAACTCACTATGCGGGGGTTTTTTGGACTAGGGAACTCAAATCCGAGCTTTTTTCTCCTCGGGCATCGCACTTTAATCGTGAAATGTACATCGAAACCGGGATTTTAGTTTAATTATTCATTGTTTTAATTGTTTGTGCAATCCTTCCATCTGCATATGGTAAATGACGCAGCGGTCGGGAGGTAGGCCTTGCCCCTTCAGGGATGTAGCGCCAGGGAGTTTAGTTTATTTATAATCTTTATGCCCATAGGGAAGCACAAGATTCGTTCTATTCGTGTAATGATTTATGTTTGTTGCGGAAAACCAATATAATTAAGCTTAAAATTATGTATTCGTTAAATACGTCATTTAAATAAAACATCTAGCAGTTTAGTAATAATTAATATTGTATTAATCTTAATAACTAATTAATTAATATTTCTTTATCTTAGTTTTACCTCTCCCTTTTAGGATTTAAGCGGCCCAAGCCGCCCGGGCCTTATAGGGCCGCAACCTGTCAGGAGAGGGAATGTCTGTGGATCACATAGATACTTTTTTGACCAGACAAAGACATGGAGGGCCTCACCGGATGAGTGATCAGCCCAATGCCGGGGCCACCTCCGAGACAACACGAACACATAGGACGAGACACACCATTCACACACACACACAGAACAAGGCGAGGATGGGGATGAAGTGTGACGGCCAGATGATATCCGGGGACCACAAGGGCCTAAAGTTACCTGACATTTGTCTCACAGGTTAGGGAAAACCCCGGAAAAAACCTCACCTGGGCAACTTGTCCCGACCACTATGTGAGAGGAGCGAACGCATCCACTGATCCACAGCGGTGCACAATTAATGAATCTTAATAATCTTGTTTTAATCTTAATAATTAATCAATCTTAACATGCTTGTATACAGAGATGACAATAACAGTGGCCATATCACACATACACAAGATTAAGGAACGTACGGTATATGAATACAGAATCGTTTTACTCTGGTATTAATGTTAATGCTATATTTGAGTGCGGAAGTAATTCCATTATAGTGACACAACTTGTTATGTGGAACACTCCGCCCGTTCCAACCTATTTCCTGTTCATACAATACCAGACAAACCACTCTCCTGAATATTTAACGTTCTTAGTGCATTCTTTAATGTGGCTCTTTTAATAGCATATAACAGAATCTGCTGTTCGAGTAATTCATCCCTTCTTAAAAAAAAACTAGACAAATCCTTATTTATAGCCAAGAAAAAATGGTAAGCAAAGTTAGAGGAACTACATGCTTTATAATGACAAATTACTTACTTACTTACTCAATGGCAATAGACAATTCCTAATCAAACTAAAGGAATATTACTGTATCTACTTTATGGAACCCTGAGGTTCACTGCCGCGTTTACGTGAGCCCGCCATTCAACCCTCCCAGTCAATATTTTTTAGGTATGTCTTTCCTCCCCCATGCACAACATTTCAGCCCATTTCATCCTCCGTTATTTAATTTCCCTTACTATATTAGGTAAAGAGTACAGGTTATGAAGTCATCGTTATGCAATTTTCTCAATTTTCTCCATTTTCCCATTTTCATCTCTAATATACACAATATATACAAACATTTATTCAGTGTACTCAACACTATTATCACCATTTTTGTTAATAAACTTCATTATGAAGCTTAATTTGTAGTATCAACTAGTATAAGATAATAATTCAATTCTTGTAAGTATTTCCACCTATATACTAGTAATCGTTATATACACCATATAATGCATTCAAATCCGAATGTGAATAAAATTTGGGATTATATACATTCATGTACATTGAATTTTATTAAAACATATCAATATACAATTGTCATATAAATTATTTTTACTTAAAATACAATGAATGTTTTCTAATACTGTAAGATCACTAATTTCTTGTTTGCCACTAAAACTTAATAATAAATTTTATTTATTCTTTTGTTATAAAAATCATATGTTTAATTGTAATATAACTTCTTATCTATCAATTATTTGACAACTTAGATTACTAGAAAGTTAGGTTAAAAGTATTTCTGTTTAATCTTAATTGAAATTAATACTTTGTTTCTTATGTTTGTGGATTATAAATTCATTTGCCATAATTATTGCTTATAATAGAGAAAATTTACTAAAGACTTGGCAAGAGAACTTACATTCATTTTAAAATTTTAACTTTGATCAAAAAGAATATCTTCATAAACTTGAACATATGTTTTAATTGCTACAAGACAAGAGTTATATATTTCTAACTCAATGCATTTTAAATAATCGTATGTCATGCAACATATTTTAACTTTTACTTCATAACAAATCAGAATATTGTAGAGGATATTTTAACTTTTACTTCATCTGAATACTGTAAATACTGTCATTTTAAAATTTTAACTTTGATCAAAAAGAATATCTTCATAAACTTGAACATATGTTTTAATTGATACAAGACAAGAGTTATATATTTTTAACTCAATGCATTTTAAATAATCGTACGTCATGCAACATATTTTAACTTTTACTTCATAACAAATCAGAATATTGTTGAGGATATTTTAACTTTTACTTCATCTGAATACTGTAAAAGGGATCTTAATATGTCAATAAAGGACTGAGATATAAATTGATTCCTATAACTGACTCTTATATGTAATACATGTATGATTTGACTACGAAATATGTAGATGCAATAAGTTCCTCTAGATTCGAATATTGAATGGCTTATTGCTAATCACTATTGTATTTAGCCAACTTTAATGTAAATATTACTTAATATAAGCTGGAACATTTTTTAACCGTACTCACTAGTAGTCAAACTCTGAATGTATCTATTTTAAAAATTATATAATATAGTTTAGACACTTACTGTAAATGTAATTTGTATACGTATTTTAACTTCTAATAAGAAAATTTGAAAACATAAGAAACAAAGTATTAATTTCAATTAAGATTAAACAGAAATACTTTTAACCTAACTTTCTAGTAATCTAAGTTGTCAAATAATTGATAGATAAGAAGTTATATTACAATTAAACATATGATTTTTATAACAAAAGAATAAATAAAATTTATTATTAAGTTTTAGTGGCAAACAAGAAATTAGTGATCTTACAGTATTAGAAAACATTCATTGTATTTTAAGTAAAAATAATTTATATGACAATTGTATATTGATATGTTTTAATAAAATTCAATGTACATGAATGTATATAATCCCAAATTTTATTCACATTCGGATTTGAATGCATTATATGGTGTATATAACGATTACTAGTATATAGGTGGAAATACTTACAAGAATTGAATTACTATTATCACCAGATATTAATCACAGTTCATCACAGTAAATGGTTGTGTTCAAAATTGCAGTACTTTTGATTTAACACATTTTTAGGTAGATTTCGAAGAAAATCTACCTATTGCAATGGATACCACTTTATGATTTTCGAAAAATTCTTTCATATCTTTACGTTTCATGCTCCCCTAAGTACGAAACCACCGCCCGTTAAAAAAAAAAATTTGTGATATTTATATATATATATATATATATATATATGTATATCTTTACACGATAGCGGCCGTAATTTTGAAGATATTTTAACCAAATTTTAATATGTTATTTCTAGGCTCAATAGTTCGGACAAGTTCGTTAATGAGCAAAATTGGCCCAAGGGGGTGGTCGGGGGAGGGGGTTGAAATTTTTAAAAATGTATATCTCGGCCCCTATGAAGTATAGAGGGAAACTTTGTTTGAATAAATTAGAGTACTCCCTATGGAGTTCACAGTGACACCAACTGTTCGGGGGTTCGAGTGGGGGTGGGGGATGAAAATTCGAAACTTTTGAAACCACGTCTTGTGGGGTATCGTTGAAAAGCTCTTGATGAGTACTCTACAAATCAATAAATAGTTTCTTGATAGCTCTCATATGACGCGAGATTTTAATGTTTGAAAATAATAACACTTGAAAGAATTATTATAATATCATAATTTTGTCTTGTTTAGCGGCTTTGCTAATTTTATTCATTGCTGATCTTGCGCACGGCCTCCCAGAATATTATATCCTAATATTGTTGTCAAAACAATTGATTGTAGGCTCTTCCTCTTTACTGCAGGTTTGCCATGCCAAGGCTAAAGAAGAAGAGTGCTATGCAGCGACAATAAATTAAACCAAAAGCACTTCGAAATCTACCTCCGCCTGTAGGCCTGCCTAAAGGGATTTTTTTCCTTAGAAATGAGACCTACAGTCATTCTCTCAAAACATTCACTGCAAAATTTCGCCGAAATAATTCATCATTTTATTGTTATCACATACAGTATTCTTGAAATTCTCAGCCGTGGTTCACTCATTGATAATCACAAAATCGTAGACTTAAAAAACTTACATAACCATGACTGAGGTCTCAAAGACCGCTTCAAAAATAAACAATTTTCTAGCACGACTCTACTAACACTGATGGGTAAGTGACACATATGAGGTGATAAAGGGTCTTGGGAAGGGACGGTAGTAAGTTATAACACACCTGTGAAGGCTATTTTTTTACTGTGGTCTCACAGACCCCACGTCTATGGTTAAGGTTTAAAGTTGAATACGTTTTAGGCATACTTGTTTGTTTCTTTTTATATTTTCTCTATTCTTTTTTACCAATAAAATATATATATATATTTTTTGTACAAAGTTATTATTTTTTCCCTATAGTTCAAACTTTTCATTTTATCCTTCCACTTTTATGTAATGCAAATTATAAGTTATAGGGAATAAAATAAACTGTATATAGTCTTCGATGTTTGTATTTTAGTTTAATTAAATAATGCGATTGCTCATTAAATTTACCACTCTAAATAATAACAAAAAGTGCAACCCTCCAAGTCAGCGTTTCTCAACCTTTTTAAACCCGAGGATCTCTAAAATGGAAAAAAAAAAAAAAAAAAAAAAAAAAAAAAAAAAAAAAAAAAAAATTACGGACCCCTAATTTTACATCCCATTTTTAAAAGAAGGCCTATATTCTTAATATTTTGGATATTAATTATAGGTCATTATAACGGAATATGTGAAAAATTTTACTTCTTTACTTTCCACTTGCTTTATATTTTTTAATTATGTCTGCCGACCATCTGCACCATCTTCGCGCGGACCACCAGTGGTTCGCGGACCATAGGTTGAGAAACGCTGCTCTTAGTTAATTCGGAACATAACATTTAGCCTATTTTTAAATCTTTTTTTTTTAGAATTTATATGGCATTTTTTTAGGATTTGGGGTAAAAGTGTCTCGTTTAACTTATAATGTTTTTTTTTAAATTTATAGGTAATCGAAATCCCAGCCCTAATGGCACATTTGTATCTGCCTATTCTGAACTATACTATTTTTGCGAACATACACACATTTCATTAATTAATAATCCCCTGACCAGTTTTCTTTTCTTTTTCATTTTTATTTCCTTGCGCCATATAAGATTTTGAACCTGAGCGCATATAGTGGACAGGAAACGGGGAGGTGCATAAGTTTGGCTGTCTGAGCTTGGCCACCTGTAGAGAAGGAAGTGTATAGTTGCTAAGCGACACATTTTCACATTTGTGAGTTGTATGGCATCTCTTTCCCTGTGTGCTTGCGTGATTCATAGGCCCTGGTTATTCCCGTGACACAGGCCAGATCAGATGCTGTTTAGGGGATAGTCTGGTCAAAATAATAAAAATCCGTAATTTTTATTTCATTTCGACCTAAGAGGGATGAAAACGGGGACTGAAGAAAACTGCTCAATGACGAGCTTCATAATAAATATATGCATATGCATTCATGAACCACAGATTATTGTTCTGTTGGACATTACATGATAATATTATAGGAGAAAAATTCATCTGACCATTGGTAGTGAGGTAGACAATTAAAGGCAATCAGTCATAGAAGAGAGGTTCCATCTGGCGCTGTGAAGTAAACTCTGGCTTAGCTCAGTTAGTAGAGCATTGGTACGGATAGCCAGATGTCCTGGATTCAAATCCCAGTATCAGATGAATTTTTCTCCTATAATATTATCACGAGCTTCATAACCTGTGCTCTTCAGCGAATATAATAAGGGTAATTGGACCATGGATGATAGAATGGGCAGGACTTGTTGCGCGCATGGAGGAGGGAAGACATCTAAAAAATATTGACTGGGAGACCCGAAGGGAAAAGACACTTGGAAGACCTAGACGTAAGTGGAGGACAATATTAGGGAAGTAGGATTTGCGAGGGATGGAGTTACAACAGAAAAGGGTTGAATGGCGGGCTCATATAAGCGCGGCAATGAACTTCCGAGTTCCCAAAAATAGTTAACAGGCTACTGTATTCCTTTAGCTTGCTGAGGAATTGTCTATTGCCATTGAATGAGTAAATATAGCTTTATGTGTGGCGAAGCATTTAATTTTCGTATAATATTAATACAATATTATTATATTAATAATACGAAATTATTGTAACAGTGAGGTTAATTTAAAAATAAAACAGCTGATATCGTCTATGGTTATCTCGCTTGACACCAATAGCGATGTGTTTTATTAAATTCCTTACAAGCTTAAAGCGGTGAGTATACGCTAAATTGTCACAAGAAATGCAACTCGTGTTCGGTCGTTTCTCGAGACATTTCCTATTTTTTTCTGTGTGTTTTTTTTACCAGACTATCCCCTTAAAGTAAGAAAAAAAATTACCAGCGTTATTTTTTTCTCGCTATTCCCTAGCAAGGGAGGGTGAGATAGTGGACACCACCTGCAAAGAGAAAAGAAAAGCTCTGTTGGGGAAGAATTTTAGTTCAAAAGGTCAGTAGAAGCTAGAATAGATCGAAATACCAAGACATACCAAGACATATATACCAAGAAATACCCATCACATTCAGGGGGTTTCACCATATTCCTGTTTGTCACAGGCAGTGACGTAAAAGATTTTACACAGGGTGTCCACTGGTCGGGAAAGTCCGGGAAAAGGCCGGGAATTTCGTATGGTCGGGAAAATCCGGGAAAAGGCCGGGAATTTCGTATGGTCGGGAAAATCCGGGAAAAGTTAATGAATTTGTTAAAATATCCGGGAAAATTCGAAAAATTGCAAACTGGGATCAAAAAGACTTCTAGACAATAATAGGCCTATGTGAAAGTATATTTAATTTATTTTACTGTTCCTAACTTTTGTATCTGTTATAGCCTAAGTAATTATTCTTTGCAATTTCTTTTGTTCCTAAAAGTTTTTCTTATTTAAAGTATGTATAATCCTGTAATTTTTCTTACACAGTTATTAGAAAGTGCTTCATATTTTAGTCGGGAATTTCTGAAATGATCAATGAAAATCAGGGAATAAGCCGGGAATTTCTTCAGTATTACTTGGTGGACACCCTGAATTTACATCTATTAGCATATAATACAATTGAAATTAATCCGACTATGACATCGAACCCACTAGATGAAGTAATTATTTTAAGTTAGGAAACTGAACATTTCGTTATTTTCGTATTCGTCTTAAACAGAATTTGTGACAATTGATATTGATATTTACTCTACTGAGAAAAGGTTACATGAAAAGTCTACCGATTATGATGTTGATCTTTTTCCCAATACATGCTTACTCAATGGCAATAGACAATTCCTAAGCAATCTGAAGGTTTATTATCTATTTTATGGAACCCGTAGGTTCATTGCCGCACTTACCTGAGCCCACCATTCAACCCTATTTTGTGCCAACTCCTTCCAGCCATCCCTCGCAAATCCTACTTCCCTCAAATCTATCCTAATATTGTCCTTCTACCTGCGTCTAGGTCTTCCAAATGGTCTTTTCCCTTCGGGTCTCCCAATCAATTCTCTTGAGATATGTCTTTCCTCCCCCATCCGCCCAAGATGTCCAGCCCATTTCTTCCGTTATTTAATTACCCTTACTATATTTGGTAACGAGTACAGATTATGAATCTCATCGTTATGTAGTTTTCTCCAGTCCCCATTTTCATCTCTCTTCAGTTCGAATATTTTCCTAAGCATCCTATTTTCGAACACTCTCAGAATATGTTCTTCCCGAAGAGTAAGGGTCCACCCATTGTCATTGCTCTGGAAGTGAAGACTTTCATTCCCAATGGTTTGAAAATATCCTCCCTCCCTACATTAGCATTGTAATCTCCTGTGATGTGCCGAAAACTGATCAAAATTTCGCCATAAAAACTTTTCTTGTCATTATCGTCTTTATCATTTTCCCAATATCTGTATCTGGTACCCTATGATCCCCAGGTGGGGCGAAGGGGCCTCCAATGGAGGTTTCATTACCTATACTAATTTGGATATGCTTATTTTCCGAGAGAGGGTAGAGGGACAGGTGGTAATCCCATCGCCTCGCAACCCCCCTCTGGAAACTAAGTATTTCGTGGACGTGAAAGGGCCGAGAAATTTTGTCCAGAGGCTCTAATTTAGGTTTGGAGTTCTTTTACGTGCCGTAAATCTACGACACGGGACCACCAGCTTAAAGTCCCTCCCGGAGGACTCCGTGCCCAGAATTTTTACGTCATGAAAAATCCATCGACCGCGGCCGGGTTTGATCCCGCGCCCTGCGGATCTAGAGGCGGGCACGCTACCTCTAGACCACCGCGGCCGACATTTTCCCAATAGACATCTTAAAATAAAATAACATCTAATGAGAAGAGACACCAATCTCAAATGCTAGTCAATAATTCATTTTAAATATATTAATAATTGTTACATAGCATTCGTTATATAGTCATTATGAAAGTACCTCGTGAGTTAGAACTCCCGTAGATAAATTCACGGCTACAATTTCTATGTCACTCTTAGCATTACCTATGATAAAGCTGTTGCGTTATGTTTTGAAACTACTAGCCTATTAATAAAAAGGTATAGGCTATGTTTTAATTTATATCAATTAATAATCTTGATATCCGAAACGGTAACATCTTGCATTCGCATTCTGGAGGTCCCAGGTTCAAATCCCATAGCTGGCCAATTTGACATGGGATTTTTCATGATTTCCCCAGTCGTAAAGGCAAATGCTAATTGGATATTTACATACCATGACTCATCCTCGCTATTTCATCCTGCATCGTATTAATTCAAATTTATATTAGTTGAAATTTTTTGACGCCATAAAACAATAATAAATAGTTGAGCATCAATAGCTTCATGGCCTACTGTATAGACACAGAACCTGAACTCCTGATATGGCCTCGATCCTCAAAGGAGTATAAATACAGCTGAATTATAAAAAAATCTTCATATATATATATACTGCATATTTTCATTCAGCTTCGAGGCCATATCAGGAGTTCAGGATCTGTGTCAATACAGTAGGCCATGAAACGATTGATTATCAACTATTTTCTATTGCTGGTGTATTTTATAGTGTAAATTTCAACTGACATTAATTTCAATGGATATGATATAGGATGAAAATAGTGATGATGATTCATGGTGTGTAAATATCCAATTCGGCATTCGCCTTTACGACTGAGAAAACCATGAATTGGCTGGCCACGAGATTTGAACCTGGGACCTCCCGAATATTTTATTGTTGAAATAGATTCGCGAATTTACTTGTGATATTCACCTTCACTAAGAGGTGATAATACCACAGTGATAATTTATTCTTATAAGGATATGTTGATACCCAAGACACGTTTGATCATATTTGTGTGGATCACATAACTGGATGTGTGGAAATGTGTTTTGGGTATAACTGGTTACATAGACAAGCAAACAAATGACTCGCTGGAAGCGCTGTGATTAGCCAAGGCCGCGGTCTTGTGTACTTTTTCACTTTCCACTTCAACGTTCCGCTCCGCTAAATGTTTCTCGAATTTATTATTCTAGTTCTCAACGACAAGTGACTTTATGGTTCACCTTCAAAGATTTAGCATTAGAAATTACAGATCTGAACAACTTAATTCTAGATCAGGATGAATCGTCTTGTCACAATAATAAAATTGTCAAGTGTTAGAAAGGAATTCATTATTTTGTCGTCTGCTCGAATTAGGTATAACCCATAATTTATCAGTATGGCCTATGTTACACTCTCTTGTTTTTATATCACAGAAATTTCATTAGCCTATGATTATTTAACTCAAGGCCTGCCTGCGTGGTCTCCTAGCTAGCATCGGATCCGCATGCCCAGGTTCATTTCCTGGTACCGGAGTAAGGCTGAAAAAATAAATTAGAGTGTGTAGTTTCAAAGTATTGTAAAACAAATTATGTAACTTAATCACTTTTTTTAAATAAATTGAAGTTACTTTATGAATAACACACAGTACTGTAGTACTCAGGACCGAGGGCCCCCAGAGCTCAAGGGGGTAAAAAAAAATGTTAAAATGGCTGAATTTTCTGAAGAAAAAATTAAGTAAGCATTTTTTCCCGAAGAAGTTAGAAAAGAAGCTACAATTTTTATGTTCGTGAGAGTTAGCTTTTACAAAATAATTCAAATGAGTCTATACCAGTGGTTCACAAAGTGGGGTCCGCGATGGTGTTTCAGGGGGTCCGCAGGTGGTTTAAGAAGAAATAGGATATCCCGTAATTTTGAAGTGCTTAACTGTGTTCCCCACTACTTATCTACCTGTGAAACGCCATTCTCCGACCTCACTTATTTGAAATCAAAGTTGAGAAATAAACATGAAGCTGAAAGTGACTTAATATTGAAATTATCAGACATTAAACCTACCATTGCAGAGGTAATTAATCAAAAGTAGCTTCACTGTTCACATTAAGGAGTAAACTCTGTTTTTTACCATTGATATTGTTATTTTGTCTATTGAATTTAATACATTTGAATCAAAGTATTTAATTAGTTTTTTATTTCAAAACCCAGAGGTGGTCCGCAAAATCTTTCCCCCCCCCCCCCCAAAGGGTCCGCGGACTGAGAAGTTTGGGAACCACTGGTCTATACTATGTATTTCAGAACTTACAACAGCAGAATGCAAAAGAGAGAACGGGATACTCGTATATTAAAATTAATATACTAAATTCGGTCTTCAAATTCTGCATGCTGAAATTTTTTGTAACGTTGTTTTAGTGAGAATCGGCTAAACTGGTTTGTTTTGTAAAAATTATGTATCTGTATCTGGTACCCTATGATCCCCAGGTGGGACGAAGGGGCCTCCAATGGAGGTTTCATTACCTATACTAATTTTGATATGCTTATTTTCCGAGAGAGGGTAGAGGGACAGGTGGTAAGACCATCACCTCGCAACCCCCCTCCGGAAACTAAGTATTTCTTGGACGTGAAAGGGCCGAGAAATTTTGTCCAGAGGCTCTAATATAGGCTTGGAGTTCTTTTACGTGCCGTAAATCTACGACACGGGACCCCCAGCTTAAAGTCCCTCCCGGAGGACTCCGTGCCCAGGATTTTTACGTCCTGAAAAATCCATCGACCGCGGCCGGGTTTGATCCCGCGCCCTGCGGATCTAGAGGCGGGCACGCTACCTCTAGACCACCTCTAGACCTACTATAAATCATAAAAATAATCAGATTGATTTTTAAAAATATTTTTGCATTTTGTTTTGATATTAGGCCTATAATATCTACGCCAGTACAATAAATGCAAATTTATAACATTTATAACAAATACATAAATAAAAGTTACGAGAAAACTGCTTTCAAGTCCTATGTTCCTATTAAAGTAAATTATACATTGTTTGGTGTCATTTTTCTTGTAATTATGTGTAGAATTTATATATAACAAACATTTTAAGATAAAATGACATATTAAAAAAATCTAAGATTGATTGATTGAAGTAGACTAGGTGACTCATGGGGCGGAAATTACGGTCGGTACTAATCCCCTGCCCTTGTAAATGTGAGGGTGCTTGCGGGTGAAGGAACCTACCTGGCCTCAACCGCCATCCCTGCTTGCAAAGGGAAAACTTTATGTGTAATGATAATGGTACATATTAATACAGAATGTACATTGAGGATGCAGACAGAGAGTCTGGACATCCGGAGTGAGGTGTCTGGTTTCATTGTGTCACCGATATCGCAACGCGCGTCGTTTCTGCTCAATCAACACAATAATCCAGTGTAGAGATGGGGAATATTTCTTGTAACTGTTACTTTGTAACTGTTACATGTATGTAACGGTAACGACCTGTTACAAAAAATCAAAAGTAACGGTTACCAAAGCTCCTCCTAGGATAGCTTATTTTCGTCTCAACCAAAGGCGGAACCAGAAAATACTGAAAGGAGGGACCGACACAGACGAAAGTTTGCTATTATTTGGAAATCCAAAAAATGGGGGTCCTCCCCCGGGATTTTTTTTATTAAAAAACGAGGGAAAATCAGGTCGTCCCTTTAGCTCTTCCCACTCCAGACATCTAGATGTGAATGGTGGAACAACTAACAGTATTGGAAATTCTGACTCCCCCCCTTCACCACTTCTTTACCCTTTCCTACTATTCAACCTTCATCTTACCCACTACGCCATCGAGCAATCATTGCAATGAGAAGCGAAAATTCATCTATTTAAGTTTAGACATCTGCATGAAATGGCGGGGATTGATCATTTCCTATTAATTGCATTTGTGTGAAGTGAAATAAAATCCCTTTAGGCAGGCCTACAGGCTGAGGTAGATTTCGAAGTACTTTTGGTTTAATTTATTGTCACTGCGCAGTTCTCTTCTTCATTAGCCTTGGCATGATAAACCCGCAATAATAACTGCAAAAAAGAGGAAAGAGCACTTGTTTAAAACATTCAAATCTTGCCTTATATGAGAGCTATCGAGAAACTAGGTATTGATTTGTAGAGTACTCATCAAGAGCTTTTCAACGATACCCCACAAGACGTGGTTTCAAAAATTTCGAATTTCCATCCCCCACCCCTACTCGTACCCCTAAAACCCCCGAATCGTTACTGTCACTGTGAACTCCATAGGGAGTACTCTAATTTATTCCAACAAAGTTTCTCTCTATACTTCATAGGGGCCGAGATATAATTTTTTCAAAATTTAACCCCCTCCCACGACCCCCCTTGGGCTAATTTTGCTCATTAACTATTGGGCCTAGAAATAACATAATAAAATTTGGTTCAAATATCTTCAAAATTACGGCCGCTAGCGTGTAAATATATATAAATATATAAGAATTCTGTATAGTTTCTCCAAATTTCTCAGCAGCTCTCCTTTTTCTCAGGGTTTTTTTAATACTTTTATTTTTATTTTTATTTTTATTTTATTTATTTACTTATTATTATTGTTATTATTAGTTGCGTTGAGAAATTTGTCGGTGTCGAGCGAATGTAACTGGTCTGGAACAAAGTAACGTGTCGAGAGTTACACCCGTTACATTATTTTCACCTGCTCCAGTTACACGGACCCGTTACTGTTATTTCCACCTGCTCCAGTTAATCTGACCTGTTACTGATACTCTCGCCTGCTCCAGTTATTTGGACCCGTTACTGTTATTTCCACCTGCTCCAGTTACTCTGACCTGTTACTGATACTCTCGCCTGCTCCAGTTATTTGGACCCGTTACTGTTATTTCCACCTGCTCCAGTTATTTGGACCCGTTACTGTTATTTCCACCTGCTCCAGTTACTCTGACCTGTTACAGTTAATTCTAATATTTCTGTTACAAGTGTTTTATCCGTGACTTTCGCCTCGTTCCGTTACATCTGTTACTTCCAATATTTGAAAAACAAAAATAATTAAAAAAT
Source organism: Ectobius pallidus (assembly GCA_964059195.1). Lineage (NCBI taxonomy): Eukaryota > Metazoa > Arthropoda > Insecta > Blattodea > Ectobiidae > Ectobius > Ectobius pallidus. Next base: position 142,475,927 of record CAXKWD010000006.1, read on the forward strand.
AAAAAATAATAAAAAATTAAAATAATAAAAAAACAAAAAATAAAAATAAAAATATTAAAAAATAAAAATATTAAAAAATTAAAATTTCAAAAAAAAGAATAAAAAATAAATAAAGAATAAAAAAATTAAAAAGTTATTTTCTTAATTAAAACAAAAATAATTAAAAAAATAAAAAATTAAAATAATAAAAAAACAAAAAATAAAAATATTAAAAAATAAAAATATTAAAAAATAAAAATTACATAAAAATAAGAATAAAAAAAAATAAAAAAAATTAAAAAGTTATTTTTTTAATTATTAATGGGCGTCAAGAGTTCATGCATAGAATTCATGCTGTCTGATCTCATATATATATTTCTTGCTTTACATACCACTTAAAAATTTGTCAAAATACGATATTGCCTTTACTGGACAATTTAAACTTAGAATGTGGGTATATAGCATGAAATGTGAATTCAATAACTGTAGTAAATTATTCGAAATAATATTGATAATTTTACTACTAATAATAAAATCCCTATAATATAAAGCTACACGGCTGACTGACTGACTCACTGATATTAATGTTTGCCCACTTCCAGATGAGCTAGAAACTTGAAATTTGGTACACATATAGCTTTTAGGCTGTAAACCACAGGAAAATTCCAAAACGTTTTTTTTTTTAATTTCTAGCCCAAAAACCCCCGAGTAAGGGCTCGCTCACTCACATTAACGTTTGCCCACATCCAGATGAGCTAGAAACTTTCAATTTGGTACACATATAGCTTTTAGGCTCTAAACCACAGGCGAATTCCAAAAAGTATTTTTTTTTTTAATTTTTAGCCCTAAAAACCTCGGAAAAAGGGCTCGCTCACTTCGAGATGAGCTAGAAACTTGAAATTTGGTACACATATAGCTATTAGGCTGTAAACCACAGGAAAATTCCAAAAAGTGTTTTTTTTAATTTTTAGCTCTAAAAACTCCCGAAAAAGGGCTCGCTCACTGACATTACTGTTTGCCCACTTTCAGAAGAGCTAGAAAATTGAAATTTGGTACACATGTAGCTTTTAGGCTGTAAACCATAGGAAAATTCCAAAAAAAAGTAATTTTTAAAAATGTTTAGCCCTATAACCCCCGAAAAAGGGCTCGCTCACTGACATTACTGTTTGCCCACTTCCAGATGAGCTAGAAACTTTAAATTTGGTACACACATTGCTTTTAGGCTGTAAACCATAGGAAAATTCCAAAAAAAGTATTTTTTTTAAATTTTTAGCACTATAATCCCCGAAAAAGGGCTCGCTCACTGACATTACAGCTAGAAACTTTAAATTTGGTACACATATAACTTTTAGGCTGTAAACCACAGGAAAATGCCAAAAAGTAGTTTTTATATTTTTAGCCCTAAAAACCTCCGAAAAAAGGGCTCGCTCACTGACATGAATGCTTGCCCACTTCCACATGAGCTAGAAACTAGAAATTTTGTATACTTATATCTTTTAGGCTGTAAACCACAGGAAAATTCCAAAAAGTTTATTTTCATGACGATAATCGATGTTTTTTACATCGATGGAAAACAACTGATGTTTTTGCTACATCGATGTTTCTCCCCGACATGGATGTTTTTGTAACAAAAAGAAGATTAATAGGCTACCTTGGTTCTACGATATAATTTTATTTACAGGAGCTTAATTTCCCAAAACATTGATTTTTTACATCGATTGCTTTCATGGAAATTCTTCTGTTTATTTATGAATTTTGCCTAATTTTCTGATACCATGGCCCTTTTTAAATATACATCGATGTTTTTTGTCTAAATACATCGATGTTTTCAGGCCGATATTATCGTCATATCGATGGTTATCTCCGATTTTAACCTCGATATTTTAGCTATCGATTATCATCCCTAATTGAAAGCTTAATTTTACAACTGTTTTTTATTTCGGGGGTCCCTCCCTAGAGCCCCAGCCTTGGCTACGTCCATAACCGTTGTGGGGGGGGGAGATAAAGGGCATTCCCCTACAAGTGGGAAGTGATCTGACGATTAACTACGTAATATACAAGAAAAGTAACAGGTAACGGTTATAAATAACAGTTACTTTCGTGTAACTGTAACAGTAACGTAACTGTTCCAAAAAAAGTAACAGATTCCCATCTCTAATCCAGTGTGAGGAAGATTTCTCGACGGTTTTTATCTCGTGAGGTGAACGACCTGACAAACCGTCTGGCGGTGCGTCTCAGCTGATCCTCCATAATATGCAGATACTTAAATTATCTCTAATCATATTCTCTCCTTCTCTTTATCTCGATATCTCATTCACTCACTCTATCTTACGCTCTCTTTTTTCGTTTCTTGCTTTCTTTCTCGTTTACTCTTTTTCTCTCTTGAGCATTTACTAGGTCGGGACAAGTTACCTAGTTTAGGGGTTTTCCGGGTTTTCCTCACCTGTGAGACAAATGTCGGGTAACTTTAGGCCCTTGTGGTCCCCGGATATCATCTGGCCGTCATTATCATCTTCGCCCCATACTCGCCTTGTTTGGAGTGAGTGTGAGTGTGACTGGTGTGTCTCGTTCTATGTGTTCGTGTTGTCTCGGAGGTGGCCCCGGCATTGGGCTGATCACTCATCCGGGAGGCCCTCCATGTCCTTGTCTGATCAAAAAAGTATGTATGTGATCCATGGATAATCCCTCTCCCGACAGGTCGCAGCCCTGTAAGGCCCGGGCGGCTTGAGTAGCTTAAGTGTCCCTAAAAGGGAGAGGTGAAACTAAGGTAAATACAGAAAGAAAGAGCATTTACACGTAATGTAATTCTTACAATTTCAATTACTATACACCTATACAAAACACACTTATAAATAAATAATTCCACACTTTTCTCTACAATTTTGTCTCTGGAAGTTTTTATGTGGACTTATAGAACGAAATTCAGCCAGCGACGACATTTTCCAGTACAAACATAAAAAATACTTTTACCTTGTCTGACAATTTTTTTTTATAATCATTACTTTTATAATATCGGCCAATTCTAAGAACCAGCATTGCCTATAAGGACAAACGTATTGACATATTTTTTCTCTTTCACCAAGTAATCTTAGAAGTAGGCCTACAAAGCTAAAAAAACAGGGTTCGACATGGAGTACAAGAGAGGGTCTTATGACCTTCGCCAGTATAAATAAATAAAATTAGACGAAATAATCTGTTGTTGATTGGAAAACTATTTGACTAATGCCAATACCATGTTCTGGTGTCAGACACAGCCGCACAGGCTATGTAGGCCTATTGCTGAAACCAGAGGCTGACCTGAACATGGAGGCATGTCAATCTGTCAGCGTATGTCGAGTCGGGACTCGAAGTCCTGACCAGAATAATGCAGAGGCATGCGAGAGAGGGAGTATTGATTACTGGAGTGGGTTGCAAATTGTTTTATAATGTGCACCGACGTGCCTGCAGTTTCAATTGCATTTCATTACAGTTAGGAGCTAGTTTTTACTCGGCAAAGCTTTATACAGTTTCTATTTCTATTAGAGTGCAAAATACAAGGCACTTTCTCAGAGCCCCAAAGCTGTGGTCGTTATTCTTTTGTTATCGAAGCATTTGGCAGCGATATAGATTTAAACCACTGTACTAATTCTTTATTGCAACCAAATGGTCATATTGTGACTAGGGGGCGGATTTCTGTGACATGTCATATTTTTCCCCTTTGCATTATTTCAGGTTTCCGACTAATTTTATCCCGATTCCAAGCATCCTGGTGAAAATGGAACGGCTTTTTGTGTGCATATAACTGCATATTTAGGAAATTTTCAACTATTGTAGCATATTTAGTATGAATATGCATATTTAAGTCATATTTTTGGCATATTTGTGTACATATTAAAGAAATTTTGAAGTTTCATATCATATTTTGTAAATTTTGCATTATAATGATACTTTTGAGAAATTACAGATATTGTAAATAATTAACATTATATTTTAATAAAATGAATTATAATGAAACTTAGAAAATATATACACAGTGTCTAAGTGGTAAAGTCACATTTTAAATTTTATTGGTCATCTTTTATTGCTTTTTGGTCATAAATACATGCATATATCCAATTTTTTAGGTCATAGAAATCCGCCCCCCAATTATGACGAACGCAGCAGCGGTGGAGTGACATATGGCAGGGGAAACAGGAGCACCCTGAGAAAACATGCCCGCCCCCATTTTCCCCACCTCAAATTCCACATGGATCCACCGAGATTCGATCTCGGGTTCCAGCGGTGGCAGGCAAGCGGTCTAACCACTTAGCCATGGGGGCTGCCTCCTATTAAATTATTAAGGTGCCAAAAAACCAAGGAATCGTTGAATTACATGTTTCATATTTCATGATTAATTTCAGTAATACGATATGCAATAAACTTTGTCCAATAACAGAATAATTGTTTAAAGACACTAGTTCGTATGCATTAAATTATGCATTAAATTATGTTAATGCAGTAGTATTATCTACATATTCGATAGTTATTTTCTCTGGTGTAACAGCTGGAAGATCAATGATAGCAATAAGAACCCTCAATAAACAGTAAAGGCCCCAATTCTGAACCCTGCGGCACACCAATAATGACTGTTTTAGGTAGATTTTCGAAGAAAAATCTACCTATTGCAATGGATACCACTTTATGATTTTCGAAAAATTCTTTCATATCTTTACGTTTCATGCTCCCCTAAGTACGAAACCACCGCCCGTTCAAAAAAAAAATTTGTGATATATATTTATATATATATATATTTATATATATATATATTTATATATATATATATATATATCTTTACACGATAGCGGCCGTAATTTTGAAGATATTTGAACCAAATTTTATTATGTTATTTCTAGGCCCAATAGTTCGGACAAGTTCGTTAATGGGCAAAATTGGCCCAAGGGGGTGGTCGGGGGAGGGGGTTGAAATTTTAAAACATTTATATCTCGGCCCCTATGATGTATAGAGGGAAACTTTGTTTGAATAAATTAGAGTACTCCCTATGGAGTTCACAGTGACACCAACAACTCGGGGGTTCGAGTGAGGGTGGGGGTGGGGGTGGGGGTGGGGGTGGGGGATGAAAATTCGAAACTTTTGAAACCACGTCTTGTGGGGTATCGTTGAAAAGCTCTTGATGAGTACTCTACAAATCAATAAATAGTTTCTTGATAGCTCTCATATGACGCGAGATTTTAATGTTTGAAAATAATAACACTTAAAAGAATTATTAAAATATCATAATTTTGTCTTGTTTAGCGGCTTTGCTAATTTTATTCATTGCTGATCTTGCGCACGGCCTCCCAGAATATTATATCCTATTCTTGTTGTCAAAACAAATGATTGTAGGCTCTTCCTCTTTACCGAATTCAGTTCTTATTACTGCAGGTTTACCATGCCAAGGCTAAAGAAAAAGAGTGCTATGCAGCGACAATAAATTAAACCAAAAGCACTTCGAAATCTACCTCCGCCTGTAGGCCTGCCTAAAGGGATTTTTTTATTTCATTTATTATTATTATCATTATTATTATTATTATTATTATTATTATTATTATTATTATTATTATTATTATTTGCTACGGGGCAATCACCAGATACCTCTATTTATCTTCTATTATTAAGGTTACTGTATTATTTTTAATGTATGTAACTCCATAGAGCCTAAGCTTATTTTATTGCATTGTGAGGCAAATAATCGAATGCCTTAATGAGGTTAACTTTTTGTTGATGTTGCAAAAAGTTATATTTCATTGAGATTTCCATTTCCAGGCTGTATGGCCGTAGTCTGTCCGTTGCTACTGCTAACGTTTCGCAACGAACTACGTGTGGCATCTTCAGAACTGGTTACAGCTGGGTAGTCGGCTGCGAACTGCTGGAGATATATATATATTTTTTTTTAACTATTTTCTTGTTATATGGTGGATTCTTATAGGCCTGTACGAAATATTTAACGTAGTTTTTCTTTTCGTTAACGTAATTTTTACAAAATAGCGACGATAGTTTAGAAAAACGAAAATAACGCCTTTATTTAGCCTTCTAGACAAAAACGGAAATATACAACATGCATAACTTTCCACTTCGAGTAAAAATGACTATTATAAAAATTCCGCTAGAGCGCATATTTTACGAGATAACGGAACACTAGGGGTCCAAACGGCCTCCGAGGGAAACAAAGTCGTAGGTATTAAAAAAAAAAAAAATTAATCCGTCGTAATGTAGTGATTTTCGGCTGCGGTGGTCTAGAGGTAGCGTGCACGCCTCTAGATCCGAAGGTCGTGGGATCAAACCCGGCCGCAGACGGTAGGGACTTTAAGCTGGGGGGGCGCGTGTCGTAGATTTACGGCACGTAAAAGAACTCCAAGCCTAAATTAGAGCCTCTGGACAAAATTTCTCGTCCCTTTCACGTCCAAGTTTCCGGATTGGGGTTCCGGGGCGATGGGCTTACCACCTGTCCCTCTGCCCTATGCCCTCTCTAGGAAAATAAGAGTAACAAAATTCACATCGGTAAACAGAAACCTCCACTTCGAGGCCCTTCGCCCCAACATGGGGGCATAGGATTCGAGAGAATGTAGTGATTGAAACTATATCTCATGTGGACCATCGCACGATTAACTCTAATGTAAATCATGAACCCTAGGAGAAAAAAAAATACTGGTTACTTCTCGGAACAACTAGCCTGCATCACTATAAGCACAGATACCTTACATACCGGGGCAATGCAGCTAAGATGCTGCCATCTTCATACTTGGCTGATCAAGCCGAGAGTATGAAATGAAAACGTTTCCTTGGAATGTCAAGGTCCAGGCTTCAATACATTCATCACGTCACATATAATGTTAACAAGAAACACAATGCTCTTGTAAGACTATCTAAATAGTTCGTTGCTGTACAGTACATGCCTTATCGTCTTATCAGTGTTGCCGTGTTTTCCTACTTCTAAATCTGGACCAGACTGAACACGATTGTTATAAAGATAAGCAAAAATAACGTGGATACTTTACAATGGAATTAATATATCTTGCAGTAAAACAGAATAGTAAAAGGAATTAATTGATGATATTGGGAAACCGAGAACTGGAAAATCCTCATAAGATTTGTATAGATCCCGCACGAAATCTGTGCCGATTGCCTAGGTCATTGCATTACGTTTTCGTGGGGACTGTAGCGTCGATTGTCCTGCTACCTATCTCTCTCGCACAACAGTACCTCCCTTTCTATTTGTAAAGGCCAAGCTGCCTCTCTCTCTCGCACAATAGCATGTCTCTCTCTAGAGAGTAACGGTCTCATCGGCATAGATTTCGTGCGAGATCTTTACTTAGGAAGACTGCTGAAGATTGATGCCTGTTGCACCAAGAAAAATAAATAAATAAAAAAAAATAAATAAATAAAGAAATAACACGCACATTTCTTGAAATGCTTTGAAAACTCTATATTATGAGAGCATAAATAGCCATATGTAAACAAAATATTCCCTATACAGGCCATAGAGGCCCAGAGGGTTCGAGGAGTTGAGGCTACCAGATTTTTAGACATTCGGATCTACGCCTTATGTGCCTTACGCACCGACCGCCTATACCCCCAGGATTGCTCCTGGTACTCATTTATGTTAGATGCTGAGTCGATTCCAGGCCCATACTGCCACCAGAAGGATTAGGCCAATTGAAAAACTCCAACGACCTCATCGGGGAACCCACAACCTTCCGGTTTTGTAGCGCAGCCCTTCAACCACTACGCTACGGTGTACGCCTACGGTTTTAAAAAATATATGTCTACGTCTTCCGTATTCTCAATCTCCAAGCCTTTCTATCCTCCCATAGATTCTCAGGAATGTTTTTCTCCTTCATGTCTTCTTGTATCCGATTAGGCTAAACCATGCCTTCTTTGGTCTGCCTCTCTTCTTTCTGCCTGGAGGATTCCATCTGAAGATCTTCTTTGGTAATCTCTCCTCCCCCACCCTTCTCACATGACCATACCACACGAGTTGCTTTTCTTTAATTTCATCTATTATAGTGTGTTGTACTTCCATTTGTTCCCGAATTGCTTCATTTCTAATTCTTGCCATCCTAAGTTCTATTTGCTCTTCTCCAAAAATCCATTTCTGTTGCTAATAATTTTCTTTCCTCTCTCTTTTTAATAGGTCAAATTTCTGAACTGTATTGTACTATTTTCTTGACTATTGAATCATAAATACACTGTTTTTTTCCTTTTCGTGATATGTCTGTCCCACAGTATTCCATTCCTTTTATTCGTTTTTCTGCCCTGAGTGTTTCTATTCTGAATTTCTTTCTCCATTCCACCATCTTTATGAATCGCATTGGCTAAATATTTTTTGTTTTCTGTGTTTTTAATAATCACTTTATTATATAATAATAATAATAAATTAACTTAAATGTATAGTTTGAAGCTCTAAGGGCGCTCTTCCAGGATTTTTAATAAATGAAATTGACTTGAAACTAGGGCTGTGCCGATTAATCGTCGATCAATTACATTTTCCGATTAATCGGTTTAGTCGAATTCTGAAATTTTTTTCGAGAAATGGGTCAAATGACCAAACTCCCATCTCTCTTCTCCGGCCTTGGCACATCATGTGTCATTCTGCCTATTGCGTCCAAACAGTTCCCGTTATTCAGAAACCTGAAGGGTAGTTTAGTTTTGCAAGTCTTGGCTGAAAAAGTAATCGGAAATGTAAGTTTTGTATATATTTTTTCACTAGTTAACTAATTATGGTATTCATTAATTCAGGATTTCTCCTGATTATTTGTAGTGTAGTACTTATTAAACGTGTAAAACAATATTAAATGTACACTTTGGTTTCGTTTAAAATACCGGCCTGTTTGTCGATTAATCGATTAAAGTCAAGCGTTAACTCGATTAGAAATTCTAATCGATTTTTCAGCCCTACTTGAAACCCATAGCTTAGTATAAGTAAAATTCCTACAATCTGCCAATGTCAAGGACCTAGGCAGATGAAATACAACGGGCACAATTATTATTCAATTAAAATAACACGTAGAAAGTTGTAATGAACTATTGAGTAATGCTGGGTCAGCTAATGTATTCTTTAACTAAATCTCTTTGGGGGTCTGCCATGTTACTTGTTTAACCGTTGGCAATGATTTGAGGGCTTCGTGGAATTTCTCGGAGACCAGGAAGAACAGGTGAGTGCAGGCCCTCAGGTGTTCGGCCTTGGTGACGTCACACTTCTCCACCTGACTTTCACCTCAATCAACATGTCACACGCCGCACATATGCAGAACATATGACCCTGCTGTCATTTGTTTCATCATAACCTACAACAGGTGTGTCAAACATGCAGCCCCCTAAAGTTAGGTAAAACCTATAAATAATGTCCACCAAAAAAATGGAATGAAAAATAAAATCTGCTAAAACCTGATTTTCTATAAATGTAGAAGATAAGTGTCTCATGAAATACTGGTAGACCTATATAGTGCATTTTTCATGGGTAATCCACCGAGAGTTGACGAGTTTATCGATAGATTCGCGACTGCGCAGCAGGAGCGAATTTATCTGATGAAACTCATCAACTCGAGTTGGATTTTTTAAGACTATTCCATGAATAAAAATGTAACGGATTATACAAATAATAATTACTTTCGTGCTTTGTTAAATAAAAACAAAACTAACAGCTGTGAGATCACGGCATTCTATGAATTAACCATCCAGGAATCGATTCGAGTTACCATGTTGTAACCAGGACTACCAGTGGTGCATATAAGATATAATTAACCTAATTCATGTAAGCTAACAGCAGAACAGAATAAAAGCACACGAATGGCTTGCACCGAATCGAAATGGTATTTTTAGTCAGTGTACATTTCTGTTATTTCAATTTCCAAACAAGTTATGTTGTAAAAAATAGTCTTTTTCTGGTGCTGTTTAATAGCAACATGTGACGTATTAATCACTGCACATTGAAGTTTTCGTGTCCAGTAACGAAAAGACGGTTTTACCAATCACGACCGTTTATCTTATAATATCCTTCCTCGCATCGAAAAGATGCAATTTTATCTGATAAAACGTCAACTCGTTACTGGACATGTAAGGCATCAACTTGCGGTGATAAAATAATCAAATAAGATAGCAGTTTTCAAAATTGAATCTTTGATTGCCAGCCTCAGAAGTCTGGTCGCCATTTGCGATCTGGAGACCTGAAATTTCGCGCCTTACATATAATATATAATATAATACAATATATAAAACAATATTGTATTTAATAAATATTCATCCATTCGTTTGTACATAATAGCAAAATTTCTAGTTCGTGTGTTTCTGTAAATCCTGCAAATTTAAGCAAAGTAGATAGTTTTGTTTATTGTTTTGTTATATATTTGAGATGAATATGTGTGAATAAATGTTTAAATGTCGTAATATCTAATTTGCTTTTCTTATCTTTCCAGGTGGGTGTGCTATCTTGTCATGCTGACGAACTAATTCTGCGAAAGTGTAAGTACACAAAAGGAAATCCTTATGCATCTGTTCTTCCTATTGTTAATACCTCGGAGACTTTCTCGTAATGCTCGTTAATATTAAATTTTATTCATCCATCTTCATAATGGAGAGTGACATTGTTCTTAGTGTCTTAGTTTTTTCTGTACCTTTAATCGAATGGATTTTCTCACTTATGTTTCAATTCTTTCTCTGTTATCCTTTTTTTCTTTCCACTCGTCTTTTTCTTTATGCTTTGGTTTATTCTGTATTTCCATGGTCATTTTATTTTAGTAACTCCTAAAATGTCAATTTGTTTTTCCATTAATTCATTATTATTGTACCCTACTCATTTCATTACTTAGCGTAGTGATTGAGGCGCTGCGCTACAAACCGTAAGGTCGCGGGTTCGATTCCCGACATAGGCGTACCGAGGGGGGGGTTTTGGGGGTTTGAACCCCCCCCCCCCCATTGATTAAAAAAAGGAAAATTGTATAATTTTTTTAAGTCTGCCCATAAATTACTTAATACAAGTATAAAGCGTGGGAAGCTTAAAACTCGTTATTTTGCGTCTTAATTTTTAAAATTCTCCGGGGGAGGACCCCCGGACCCTCCTCTCCCTGGGGGGTATTCCCTACCCCCAAACCCCGCGGATGTTATAACCCCCCCCCCATATGGTCGGCCTGGTTACGCCTTTGATTCCCGATGAGGACGTTGGAGTTTTTCAATTGGCCTAATCCTTCTGGTGCCTCTACGGCCCTGCGGTAATCTCAGCCTCCAACAGAAATTAGTACCATGAGCAATCCTGGGGGTAAAGGCGGCCGGTGCGTAAGGCTGACATTCTTACCACCTTCAAATTCCGACTGTAAAAAAACTCTGAGAACTTCAATTTCCTGCAACTCTCTGGGCCTCGATGTCATGTATAGGGAACACTTTACTTTTACTTTTACGCGTTTCATAAACACGTGTGGTTTTCTCAAAGTGTTTAGCTTCTAATTCCTCACAATTTTCAAACTTTTTAAATTATTTCGATTTATTTATTTCTTCCTTCATTTAATTAATTTATCTCCTTCTGTCTATCATATTGTCCTTATTTTTTGCGTAATACTAGACTACCTAAATAATAATAATAATAATAATAATAATAATAATAATAATAATAATAATAATAATAATAATAATAATAATAATAAAGCCTGGTTAAATCACACATCATAGGCCTACTTTCAATTTGGATTAATAAATATAATAGGAACGAGGCTGAAATCAGCCAAAGGCAGACAAATTTCACTCAATCTTTATCTAAATTTCGTTTCCACCTTCTACAAAACATGATAAAGAATGATCTCTATAATTTGAATTAAGTAGGCTACATATTTACTTATTGCAATATATTTGGAGAAATAGATCTTTACAATCGGGACATGAAGGTGGTAAGGTTGTCAGCCTTAAGCACTGACCGCCTTTACCCTCAGGATTGCTCCTGGTACTCATTTCTGTTAGAGGCTGAGTCGACCCCAGGGCCATAGTGCCACCAGAAGGATTAGGCCAATTGAAAAACTCCAATGACTTCATCGGGGATCGAACCCGCGACCTTCCGGTTTGTAGTGCAGCGCCTAAACCACTACGCTACGGCGTACCCACTATAACAGTTATAGACTAGTGTGATTGAGTGGTTCTCGTAAGGTTTGTTCTGTAAGTAATAGTTATTAAGTGCCAGTATGGTACTTTATGAGATTGTGTGGGGGACGAAAAATGTCTGTCCGTCTGTCCGTCCGTCCGTCCGTCCGTGTGTCTGTACGCGCTCTAACTCAAATACGCTTTATCGAATTTTAATGAAACTTGGTATACGCGTTTATAATGTCCATGGGAAGAACCCTATTGAAATTGGACCAAATCGGTTCACCGGTACCGGAGTAAAACCCAATTTAGTGTATATTTTAAAGGCACCATAACTCACATACGCTTTATCGGATGTTCATGAAACTTGGAATACCTATTTATAATGTCCATGGGAAGATGTCTATTGATATTGGACCAGATCGGTTGGGCAGTACCGGAATAATGCCCAATTTAGTGCCTTTTTATGGTAATATATCACAAAGGCGTGGATAACTCAAATACGCTTTATCGGATTTTCTTGAAACTTGGTATACGAATTTATGACGTTTTTGGGTACAAGCCTATTGAATTAGGGCCAAATCGGTTGATCGGTACCGAAGTAACGCGTATATCAATATTAATTTTGTAATCAATATTCTTTCAAGGCCCACAATGTAAGCTTATTAAAAAACTTAACAAATTGCCAATCGTTTATTCATATTGTTAGCAGCCTTCATTGATTTGTTTCTTCATAACGATGTCAGTGTGGCTAAATAATAACTTAAATAAACGATTTATAACAACTAGCCGTTGAATATTGATATTATAATGTGTATTCTATGGTTATGTAGACTACCGATATTTACATTAGGCTATATTTTACTGTGAGTATTTTTCTTATCGTTCCTGTGCAGCAATATACCTAATGTAATTCCTGACAGATAGATTTCATATGCTTATTATTCATTCATAACCTTTAAGGCTGCTTTAAATTGAAACAGAGATATCAGCGAATCGTAGGTCTATTGCATCATTATTATTATTGCCGGCACATTTCTTTTTTGGAGTTAACTCGGACATCTATTACAAAAATAACTTTTATGCATGGGCCTATCATAATTGCGTGTATCACTGATTAAAAAAAACACATACTGGCACTTGGTTATATCAGTTTACCTGATTTTATTTATGTTACAAGTAGTAAATGAGAGATTTTATTTCACTCGTAGGATTGCTACACTCGCCGTGATGGGCTCGTTACGCAAATATACCTACTCGCAAAATAAAACCATTTACTAGGTGTATCATGCACTATTTTTTACACAGCCGTTATTATTTGTGAAATCAGATGTCGTAATAAACAACCTGTATTAAAAATAAAATCAGTTCTGTTCATGTTAATTTGAATATTAATTTGAATATTATAGGCCTACTAAATTGAGTTAATTTCGTCTCTAAAAATCAGTTCGTTTCAAGAAAACCGCCAAGAACAAGCTTCAACTTGACCATACGCCATCAGCTGCCATCTATCGCAGAATACAAGAACTACGAGAACGTGCTAACTGCTGTTGCCGCGGTCAGATCTTTTTCTTATCTATCTAAAATATCAAACTTAAACATTTAATTATGATAGAACAGAGCAGCCGCATAATGGCAAATACGGTAGGTCTACTCATGAAAATTTTGAAACACCCTTTGCTCGTTTCGTAAACAAACTCGTTTCTTAATAAATGTCATTATAGGCTGGTTGCATAATTTACTATGTATTATTGAATTTTATTTTTATTTTGTAATGTTCCAGATCATATTATCAGCTGCATTATAAACATACATGACACATGCAGACTAAAGAGTTTTACAATACTGTAGATCGCATTGTACAGCTTGAAGTTAGTGCGAAGTGTTGTTGCCATGGCAACAGTGTGGAAACACAATGGCTCGATTTGAGTGACGCATCACCACAATCTGCGTGTGAAAATGTCGCTCTTCGCAATTTCATCTGTCCAAGCGAATCTCACAAAAGCGACAAAGCCAAGTTCATTGAATAATAGAAGGCTACATTCTAGGAAAAGAGATTAATACAGGTTTAAAGTACACAGAATGTAAAGTTCATTTTATTTCTCAGTTTGTGTTGGACACTTGTGAGAAACTCTCATAATTTTCTCTACCCCAAGTTTGAAGGTTATGTAATTTTTTATTTTTTTTTTAAATTTTTTTTTTAATACCGTAATCATTTCGATATATTTTACCTACTTTCGAATTTAATTTCGTCAATAATTTAGCTAGTGGCTAGCGAGATGGCCGAGGCAGTAGTGCTTTTGACTTACATTCTGGAGGTCTCTGGTTCAAATCCGTTGGCTGACAAATTTGACATGGACTTTTCATTGTTTTCCCCAGTCATAAACGAAATGCTGAAATGGATATTTAACTTACCATGAGTCATCGCGGCTATTTCTTCCTGTACCACAATCGTTAAAATTGAATATCAGTTGAAATTAACAGAAGCCATAACCCATCAATAATAGACAACTAAATGCACATCAACGGTTATATAGTATAATATTTTCCAAAACATGAAAACCTCAGTTCTTCGAGCTACCCGGACCCGATCCGCATAATTGGATAAACCATGGGAAAATAAATTAAATAAATAAATTGCACAGTACTGTCCTCATATAAAGTGTCACATCTTCAACATATCTGACAGAGTCAGTTGTTTTGCTGACAAACTGTCGATTTTTTCGGCTAAAGTTTTGCTTTTTCGCAAATAATATCGACCCTAAAAGAGGGCAGCAAAAACCACTTGAATACCGCCTCAAAGCGATCCGTATAGTTGGAGTTCGAATAATTGGAATTCTACTGTATGTATATATATATAATATTTATTTATTTATTTGGTATCATCATACGCCAATTTCTTTCAAACTTTGAATTTCCCTAGGGTAAAATATTTTTTTAAACAAAAAGTGTGAAGAACATTTAACAATCCGTTTATTTTGTAAAGGAAGCATCGAAGAATGTTGTAAGAAAATTCAGGTCCACATTTTAATATCTGTTGGATGTGATAGATTTAACTTTTTATTTTTAAAAATAAATTAAATTAATAATTTTATTAATATCTCAAAAACAAATTCAGATACTAAACTGAAATTTGAAGCTCTAATATATGTTCAGGTTAGAGTTAAGTTTGTCAGATTTCAAGTTTATAGAAAATCACTCTCAACACTTCGGTCATCCCTTAAATCTTTCCTAGATCAGCAGTGACCTGGATTCGAAGTGGAGTCTGCAAAGAGCGGAGCTTGTTCCGTTCAGTTAAATGCAGTTCACCGAACTAGTTACTGAAATGAGTGATGGACTGAAACAACGTGCAGGTTTTTTGTCCCTTTTGGTTCCTCGTTCATTGACAATACTCGGTTGTGTGTTTTACATGGCGTGACGAATGCGA
The DNA here is from genome assembly GCA_964059195.1 of Ectobius pallidus. Classification (NCBI taxonomy): domain Eukaryota; kingdom Metazoa; phylum Arthropoda; class Insecta; order Blattodea; family Ectobiidae; genus Ectobius; species Ectobius pallidus. Next base: position 142,491,411 of record CAXKWD010000006.1, read on the forward strand.
TTGTCTGCTGGCACGCCGTGATTCGGCTCATTAAAGTAATTGTTTTGTCACTATTTTTATGTCTCTGTGTGATAAGACTAGGTCAACATTAAATAAATAGAGAAAACACTTTCCCTAAATTTTTTCTTGCAGTATGCATTACTAAACTAAACTAAACTCCGTGGCGCTACATCCCTGAAGGGACTTGGCCTACCACCCGACCGCTGCGTCATCTCCCGTAGGCAGATGGCAGGATTGGGGGGCATGTGGTCAGCATGCCGACACCCACGGCCGTTAATGGTGGTGTTCTTGACCGGAGCCGCTACTTCTCTATCAGGTAGCTCCTCAATTTGGAATCACGAGGCTGAGTGCAGCCCTACCAGACCTCCCTACCTCAGAAAAATCCGAGGAGGTACCGGGAATCGAACCCGGGCCGACGGATCTGTAGTCAGCGACGCTAACCACAAGACCACGCCGGCGGACTAGTATGCATTACAGGATGTTAAAAAGTTCATTTACAAAAGGTAACATTTGGTAAGAATGGTAAAGGCCCGGCCTTGCCCGGGTTTTCTATTTTGTAGTTGAACATTAACTTATGATTTTCAAATTCCAGGTCCTTATATAGGTATTTTGAATTTGAAATGAAGAAGAACGACTTATCGCATTCAAATTATTCGCTCAGAAAATGCTTGATATAGCTTTTTATGGCTCTTAGAGGATGTAAAAGTTTGCATCCCATCGCTTCTACACACCAAACCTGGTAGAAGTTGAAATAATAAGAAACAAATTCCGGAACATAAAATTGTATTGTCTTTGCGGAATATTTTTATTTCTCACTCTCATGTTAATCGATTTCCGAAGCTCCAGATCGATTCATTAAGCAGGGCTTACGGAAGAACAAATGTATAAAGTTTTTTAAGCGTATGTGAAGGAATGTGCGGGTAATGTTATTTCTCAAAGCTAACTGTATTGCAGTCTCCAAAGCCGTATATGAAAACTGTAAAATAGTATGTTGTCATGAGAATTGTTGCATTTGATAAATTCTGCCTAATATAATAGCATAAAATACTCCGGTACCGGTCAACCGATTTAGTCCAATATCAATAGGCTTCTTCCCATGGACGTTATATTTTTGTTTACAAAATCAATAGAGCCGATTTGGAGAAAATCGCGAAAAACTTAATTTTCTTCATGTAAATTGTCATTCAAAATAAGAGAAAATCGACACCGATCTTCGTGTCACAACCTCAGAAGGTATCTAATCCAATTTTGTTTCCATACGATTTTTCATTCTGGAGCTAGGCTGTTCACACAAATACATGTTTCTGAAAAAAAAGTATTATTGGATTTAGGGGTCCGCCGCTATGGCTCACGCAGCTGGCCCGGGTTCGATTCCTGGTCGGGACAAGTTACCTAGGTGAAGTTTTTTCCGGGGTTTTCCCTCACCTGTGAGACAAATGTCAGGTAACTTTAGGCCCTTATGGTCCCCGGATATCATCTGGCCGTCACTGTCATCTTCATCCCCATCCTCGCCTTGTTTGGAGTGTGTGTGAATGGTGTGTCTCGTCCTATGTGTTTGTGTTGTCTCGGAGGTGGCCCCGGCATTGGGCTGATCACTCATCCGGGGAGGCCCTCCATGTCCTTGTCTGGTCCAAAAAAAATATGTATGTGATCCAAAGATAATCCCTCTCCCGACAGGTCGCGGCCGTGTAAGGCTTAAATCCTAAAACGGAGAGGTAAAACTACGACAAAGAAAGAAAGAAAGGATTTAGGGGACCTCAAATGTGTATTTGTTTTAAAACTCAGCTTCGAATTTTTTAGTTCAACACATTATTTCCTCTGCCTATAATAATTATAGTGCGGGCAGAGGAAGAAAAGGAAAGGAAAAAAAAGGAAAAAAAAAAGTTACGACATTTGGCCTGGACATAATCGAATCGCAACTCGTGACTCTGAATTTCCCTAGGTAATTCCGGTTGAGAATTCCAAAATCACTCGTGGCAATATCTATGAAGGAATTGCATTTTTACTATTTGTATTGTTTATGTACTGTGTCGGTGTTTGCGTGAACACTTTCACTGGAAGGAAGGAATGATTGTGTTTCGTGTGTTCCCAGCATCGCGTGCTGTGCCATTCCTTTGTTTACCCAGAATTCGAGAAGTATCGATCCGAGTAGTTTTGATACACATCTTGTCACGTGACTACAATATATCACCGAAACCCAAATCCCATCCAGTCCTTGTTTCTTCCTCTTCCCATCGATTCAGGCAATTTAGGAGACCTCGATGCATTGCATCAGATAAAAAGAAGCGACGATTCTGTTCATTCTGCGGTCTACAACCAGGATCAGAATCCGATTCCTATCACTTCCATGCTGAATGTAAAATATTGGCATAGAATTCAACGATTTCCAAATGTTCTTCAGTGAGTTTTAACTATAAAATAAATAATAATACAGGATAATAATAATAATATCAGGTAAACTGACGTAACAAAGTGCCAGAATGCTTTTGTTCAATCAGTGATAATTGCAATTATGATATAGACAGAATATAAGTTATTTTTGTAATCGATTTCCGTTTTAAGCTCCAGATCGATTCATTAAGCAAGCCTTAAGCCGGTTGTCGACCAAGAGCTAAGCTAACTCAGCTTAGCTCAGCTCACATACTGAGCAGGATTTCATACGTAGTTGTGCCGACACAACTACATATGAAATCCGGCACAACTACATATAAAATCCCCCACAGTATGCGAGCTAAGCTAAGCTAACTTAATTTAGCTCTTGGTCGACAACCGGCTTTACGGAAGAACACAGGTCTAAAGTTTGATAAGCATTTGTGAGGGAATATGTGGGTAGTGTTATTTGTCAAAGCTACTGTATTGCAACTTGCATTACCGAATATAGACAGTGTAAAACAATATGTTGTCATGAGAACTGATTTGCATTCGATAAATTTTTCTAATATATTACCATAAAATAGGCACTAAATTGGGCATTACTCTGGTACCGGTCAACCGATTTGGTCCAGTATCAATAGGTTTCTTCCCATGGACCTTATAATGCGTATACTAAGTTTCATGAAAATCCTATAAAGCGTAGTTTAGTTATCATGCGTACAGACAGACAGACGAACAGTCATTTTCTCGTCCACCACACAATCTCAGAAAGTACGATTCTGGCACTTAATAACTATATTGTATTTGTCCAGTTTTTGGAAATCAGTTCCTCTGAAAAGTCTGAAGAAGAGGACACCCAAGAATTAAAAAAAGGAAGACAGAATATGAAGATTAGTAAGCAGAAGATTGACAACCAAAAGCTCATTTACTGAAAATGTCAAAAGCACTAAATACAAGTGACTGGCAGAATGGAGCTAGCTGTGTGTACTTACTGCTCTGTGTAACAACATTGACCAGCTCGGTCCAGGCTATCTTGTGTATCGATCACTTTGCTCACTTCTCTCGGAGATGCTGCGATCTTCTCTCCAATACAGCATCCATCGGCTTTATTATCAACAACTTCTTTATAACAACGTTACTCTGGCTTCGCTTCTACGGGTCGCATTTTCCTCTTTTTTCTTATTTTTGCCTCTGGACTTATAATAAGTTAAGATAAAATACAGTGTACTTTATTGTCTTTAGAGAAGAATTTTGTTTCAAGTGATCAGAATACTTGGAAGCGAGAGTGAGTCACAGAAGAAATGCAAACAATAGATTATAGTTATATTATTATTATTATTATTATTATTATTATTATTATTATTATTATTATTATTATTATTATTATTATTATTATTATTATTATTATTATTGGAGTCAGTTATCCTGCCGGTTGTATTATATGGATGTGAGACATGGTCGCTTACTCTTCGGGAAGAACATAATCAAAGAGTGTTCGATTAGTGGGGCTTAGGAAAATAATTGGGCCTAAGAGAGATGAAAATGGGGACTGAAGAAAGCTGCATAACGACGAGCTTCATAGCCTGTACTCGTCACTGGATATAGTAAGGGTAATTAAATCACGGAGGATGAAATGGTCTGGACATGTGCGCACGGGGAAAGACATAATTATTATCTAAAAAATATTGATTGTGAGACCCGAAGAGAAAAGACCACTTGGAAGACCTAGACGAAGGTGGGAGGCGGGAGGGCAATATGGGGATAGATTTAAGGGAAATAGGATTTGCGAGGGATGGTTGGATGGAGTTAGCACAAAGTAGAGTTGAATGGCGGGCTCAGGTAAGCGCGGCAATGAACCTTCGGGTTCCATAAAATAGGTAATATTCTTTTAGTTTGCTTAGGAAGTGACTATTGCCATTGAGTAAGCAAGTAAGTAAGGATTTTTATTTTTTCCTTCCGCTTCAAAATAGTAGCCGTTTTAACTTATGTGGAGCAGATCTTAGATTTTGTTTGGATGTGAGAGCTACTGTTTACAGAACTACTTTTAATAATATGAAGCCTGCAATAGTATGCCTAACTTAACCTGACCGGAAAATGAATAGTTGGAAGTGTACATATCTGTTATCGTGTTCTAATTTGAAACTATTATGCGTGTGTGTATTTCTGCGCACTTACTGAGAATATTTTGACTCACGCAGTGTAAACACATCGCTTGTCTATTTATACCCCACGAGTTCAATGTTCAGTGGATAGAGGTCAGCTGTTGGGAAACAAAGAAACATCTTCACTATTGCTACTTTGTTCACATTAATTGTTTAAATTCCATTACATTTTGCTACAGCCTGTTTCTTGCACTTTGATGAGTTATAGGCCTATATATATATATATATATATCTGTACCTCAGAGCCAAACGAGCGTAACTGCCAAAAACTAAATTTTACAGGAGGAGCGAAAAACAAAATTAAGAACAATAAAGGGGAATGGAGTTACTACTATTTGGCTCTCAATATCTTGGTTTCTAATGAAAACATGGATTTAATATTAATTGGTTCTATAGAGGTCAAGAGGTTAGTAAAGAATATGAAAAAAACAAAAAAATATGAAATTTGGAGTTACGTTCCTTTGGCTCTGAGGTACAGATATATATATATGCCTACACAACTTAAGTAAAAAATTCCAACAGGTGTAAATTCTCCTACAAAAATAAGTGAATAGCTCATGCATTCCACGAGTGACGGACGGGACGCTCAGAGTTAGAAAATTCAAAATCAATAGCCTATTTTTTATTTAAATCCTTGATTTATTCCTAAAGTCCGAAGTTTTGTTATTTTATAAATAAGAATAACGTGCAATTTTAATAATCCACCACCATTTCTGTCTGCAGTTCAGAAAAATAATGACGTGACGGACGGGGCAAATATTGAGCCTCAAATGTTGGAGAATATAGAACAAGACATTATTTCTGTGAGTTTAAGTATGCATACAAAACTAAATGTAACTTACACATGAAATTAAAACCCTAAGAATTACACACAGCACGTTTTAATCTAGGATCATTAACAAATTTCTTTCTTTCTTGCTTTCTTTCTTTCTTTTTCGTAGTTTTACCTCTCCCTTTTTAGGATTTAAGCGACCCATGCCGCCCGGGCCTTACAGGGCCACGACCTGTCGGGAGAGGGATTACCTTTGGATCACATACATACTTTTTTGACCAGACAAGGACATGGAGGGCCTCCCCGGATGAGTGATCAGCCCAATCCCGGGGCCACCTCCGAGACAACACGAACACATAGGACGATACGCACCATTCACACACACACTCACTCAGAACAAGGCGAGGATGAGGATGAAGATGATAATGACGGCCAGATGATATCCGGGGACCACAAGGGCCTAAAGTTACCTGACATTTGTCTCATAGGTGAGGGAAAACCCCGGAAAAAACCTCACCTATGTAACTTGTCCCGACCAGGAATCGAACCCGGGCCCGCTGCGTGAGAGGATTGGACGCATCCCCTGAGCCACAGCGGATTAACAAATTTAAGATTCTTAAAAGATAAATGATATATGACGGACGGGACAGGTAATGTGACGGACGGGACATGTCCAACAACTGCATTCCATAAAATTATTTTCAACATCTTCGAGACAGAAAATCCTAAACATAATTACAGTAGAACAAAAATGACACTTCAGTGAAAGACCAGTGTATGAAAAATAGTCAAGAGACTAAATTACACAACAGAAACACAGTCTACTTTAAAGGTCATCCTTTGCCAACCTGACAACGTACAATGTACCACTACCACCCAGTGACTGCTATTTTCCTAAGTTGATGGTGATAAGCTAAAGAAAAAAATAGTTGTAGAATGTTTTTTCTCCTTTACATGCAGTTTCAATATCTTAGGATTTCACTATAGCTGCTCATAGCAATGATTTCAAGATTTTTAAATTTCACTCATAGGCTCACTCACTCATGAAATGCATGAGCTTTCCCCATAGCTCCGGTCACCTTTCCCGAAAGTTAAATGTCCCTGCAGACCAAAAATCCAGTTAAAATATATCATTTCCACTACAATTTCCCGGAAACTTTAGAGTATACTCTGGGTAAATTTTGGGACTACCTGCAGAAAAAAATTCTGGTGCCGGTACTAGGTTACTAGGTCATTAAAGTAAGATATAGACTACAGTATTTTATTAGCGAATTTTACGCAGTCCATACACCGGCAGTTTTGAAGATAATTCGGCACTTATTGCTTTTTGAAAGTCTTGTAATTGCCTCGCCATGTACGCCGCATGTAAGGGTTTTTATGTTCTCGTGCGTATGTGAAGGGGAAAGAAGGAACGGGCGTGGCGCATGGTAGACATCAACAGATTATGTTTTACAGCTCGTCGTAGGTGGTCTGGGATGTGAAATTTGTCTTTCCCTCGCGCGAGATCTACAAACTGCACATCAGCTTCGTGTAAACACTTTTTAATGCAGGAAATGTGCTCTCTACGGTCTGTCAATCAGAATACCGCTGTCACATCCGCGTGTTATATCATAAGTAAATTGTCATAATCAGGAGAGATTTAACAATTTGGGCCCCTAAGCCACATATTATTATTGTTATAATTACTATTATTGTTCTGTTTTCACAATAGGCTGGACATGTTGCACGCATGGGGGAGGAAAGATATCTCAAATGTATTGACTGGGAGAGCCGAAGAGAAAAGACCACGTGGAAGTTCTAGACGTAGGTGGGAGGACAATCTTAAACGGATTTATCGCAAGTAGGATTTATGGGGATGATTGGATGGAGTTAGCACAGAATAGGGTTGAATGGCGGACTCAGTTAAGCGCGGCAATGAACCTTCGGATTCCATAAAATAGATAATATTCCTTTAGGAACTGTCTATTGTCATTGAGTAAGTTGAGTTGAGTTCTGTTTTCACTCTATGGCCGACCAATATGACATTGCTTTTTTTTTTATGGTTTCCCCAGTCCTAAAGGCAAATGCCGAATTGGATATTTACATACCATGAATCATCCTCACCATTTCATCTTCTATCATATCCATTTATGTTTGTTTTTGGTTTGTTTTTGTAGGAAATATTGATTTAGAATTTTTCTTAAGTTCGTATTGAATGCTCGTAATTGGGTGTCTATATCTGCAAGCATATATTTCCCCAAAAAAGTTAAATGAAATTCATTTCACCATATTAAGAAAATTGGAAGCCAAAGAACTTATAATTTATGGAGCAAATAGTGATAAGTTTGTATTCTGAAAGTGCCGGAACATGCAGATTGATCCATCGATTCTTCCTCCTTGGCTGCAGGTTGTGCAGTGAGCACTTCGTTTTGGAGCGAAAATTGCACCATGGAAGAATATCATTCTATGGCAACATGGAGAGTGACAAAATCACGAGTTCATACTGGATATATTCGTTAAAAATGAACTGATGTTAAGATAATTCCTAAATAAAATATTATGGATTTCGTTTAAAAAGAGGGATTATGTTTATTTTCGCGTTATTGCAGGACTAACTAACTAACCGCATGATTTCCCGATTCGAAAGTGCGTTTTAAGGGGGGGGGAGGGGGCTACGGGAGGCGGTAAAAGAAACATTTTCAAACCTTAGTCGAAATGAGAACAATTCGTGTTATCTCTTCTCGCTAATTTCATTGATCTCTAATATAATAAGTCTGTATGTTCTATAGAAATTTCAACACATTTGATTGCAGGTATGAGACGTAAATTAATACTTTACAAGATGATGATGATGATGAGTGTTCTGCCCGAAGGCAGGTCCAGACCCGGGACGAAGCCGTGGGGTGATGACCACGACTCGTCCGAGGTGATACCGCAAGGGTGATACCGCGGAGATTTGCCATTGCCTCTCGCGGGATGGGAATGAAAGGACACAACACAACACCCAGTCCTGAACCCAGGAAGGAAATTTTTCACTGCTGAAAAATCCCCGACCCAGCCGGGAACGAACCCGGGCCGCCAGGGTGGAAAGGCTAACATAATGATCTTCGAGCATGAAATATATAAATACTCATCCAACAATATGGCACCTTTTGTTATGAAATAAATTATTAAGTGCCAGTATGGTACTTTATGAGATTGTGTGGGGGACGAAAAATGTCTGTCCGTCCGTCCGTCCGTGTGTCTGTACGCGCTCTAACTCAAATACGCTTTATCGAATTTTAATGAAACTTGGTATACGCGTTTATAATGTCCATGGGAAGAACCCTATTGAAATTGGACCAAATCGGTTCACCGGTACCGGAGTAAAACCCAATTTAGTGTATATTTTAAAGGCGCCATAACTCACATACGCTTTATCGGATTTTCATGAAACTTGGAATACCTATTTATAATGCCCATGGGAAGATGTCTATTGATATTGGACCAGATCGGTTGGGCGGTACCGGAATAATGCCCAATTTAGTGCCTTTTTATGGTAATATATCACAAAGGCGTGGATAACTCAAATACGCTTTATCGGATTTTCTTGAAACTTGGTATACGAATTTATGACGTTTTTGGGTACAAGCCTATTGAATTAGGGCCAAATCGGTTGATCGGTACCGAAGTAACGCGTATATCAATATTAATTTTGTAATCAATATTCTTTCAAGGCCCACAATGTAAGCTTATTAAAAAAACTTAACAAATTGCCAATCGTTTATTCATATTGTTAGCAGCCTTCATTGATTTGTTTCTTCATAACGATGTCAGTGTGGCTAAATAATAACTTAAATAAACGATTTATAACAACTAGCCGTTGAATATTGATATTATAATGTGTATTCTATGGTTATGTACACTACCGATATTTACATTAGGCTATATTTTACTGTGAGTATTTTTCTTATCGTTCCTGTGCAGCAATATACCTAATGTAATTCCTGACAGATAGATTTCATATGCTTATTATTCATTCATAACCTTTAAGGCTGCTTTAAATTGAAACAGAGATATCAGCGAATCGTAGGTCTATTGCATCATTATTATTATTGCCGGCACATTTTGTTTTTGGAGTTAACTCGGACATCTATTACAAAAATAACTTTTATGCATGGGCCTATCATAATTGCGTGTATCACTGATTAAAAAAAAAACATACTGGCACTTGGTTATATCAGTTTACCTGATTTTATTTTATGTGTGATTGAGCAACGAGCTCAATAACCTGTACTCTTCTATGGTAAGGGCAATTAAATCAAGAGGATGAAATAGGCTGGACGTTTGCACGCATGGGGAGGAAATACATATCTCAAAATATTGAATGGGAGACCCGAAAGGAAAAGATCACTTGGAAGACCTAGACGAAGGACAATAGGCCTATTAAGTTAGATTTAAGGGAAGTAAGGTTAGCGAGGGTTGTTTGGATGGAGTTAGCACAGAATAGGGTTGAGTGGCGGGCTCAGGTAAGCGCGGCAATGAACCTTCGGGTTCTATAAAATAGTTAATATTCCTTTAGCTTGTCATTGCCAGTGCCATTGAATTTGTAAGAAAGTATGTGATTGAGCAATGTACTGGTCTTAGAACATATTGGGAAAATGCGTTGAAATCCTGGCCCTGCTATTTCGTTTGTACTCAACACGTATGTCGGGCGGTCAGACACTCTTCTACAGTAGACATAATGTTCCAGGAGAATGGATTTGAATGCATTATGCGCTGCCTATCATACACAGTTCATTACTTTAACAGGAGCATCTGAAGTGATCAGAATACGCTATCCTTTAAAGCTGGAAGCGAGCATGCGCGATGTCACCCCTTTCTCTTCCCGCCAAGCCGTCAATACTCGCGAAAAAACCAGGAAACAACATTACTCCATGCTTTTGTTACCCTTTGTATGCGCTATGTGCATTGTTAATTGTCACTCGATGAATATACATGCGTATGAAGGGGGCAAGTTTTTGGCAGCGGCGAATTCTTCAAACTACCCTCTGGCATCATAACAAACTTCTTACAGTCATCGTTCGAAACAAAATTTGACAGGGCGAGGTGGCTTAATCCATGATATTCAACCCGGGGTGCACGATCGCATCTGGGAGCACCTCAAGAGAATTTAGAATTGAGGGAAGTGCGAACAGCGGTCAGGGAAATGTGTATTTCTGCATTTCATTCACTGCTTTTTGAAGTGAAACTTCTTTAGCCGCGGTAGGTGTAAATCCAGAGCTTGTGTAACGCTCAAAATCGTCACGAAATTAGTGTCAAGCTCAAAATCGTCACGAAATTAGTGAGGTGTGACGGAACGGACTGCACAGAAAACAATCCAAAATTTAAAAAGTAAAAAAATTAAAAATTAAAAAATCGAAAATCCAAAATATAAAAATCTAAAAATCCAAAGTTAAAAATTCGGAAATCCAAAATTGAAAAATCCAAAAAATTAAAAAATTCAAAGATCCGATAATTTAAACAAATCCAGAATTCTAAAATTAAAAAATTCAAAGATCCAAAATTCAAAAGTTCAAAAATTCAAAATTTAAAAACAAAAAATCCAAAATTAAAAACCCAAATATCTCTAAAATTTAAAAAACCACATAATTTAAAATTAAAAAATTAAAAATTCCAAAATTTAAAAAATAAAAATTCTAAAATCCAAAATTTAGAAATCCAAAAATCGGAAATTAAAAAATCCAAAATATAAAAAATTCAAAGATCCAAAATTTATAAAATCCAAAATTCCAAAATTTAAAAAAATTATAAGATCAAAAATAAAAAATCCAAAATAAAAAATGTCCAAAAACCCAATATTAAAAAGTTCAACAATCTAAAATTGAAAAAATCCAACATTCCAAAATTGGAAAAAATCCAAAAATTAAAACAAATTTCACTTCTGTCGCGTGGCGTACCACGCACACTTTTTTAATTCGTTGGTTGTTGTTGATAACAGGGCAAGATCACCCGCGCACCGGAGAGTGGACAACTTTCTTCCATCTATGTTAATACCATGTTCGTATTTAGTTTTTTCCATATCTCTTCAAGAAGGCTTATGAACAATTTTGATGGTACAGGATCCCCTTGCTTTACTCACAGTTCTATAACACCTGTCCCTACTTGTCTAATTTAAAGTTGGCTGTTTCGAATTAATATACTCGTATTTCAGCTAGTAGCCAACATACTTTTCTTCGATTTCTTGGGATTTGAGTACTGTCATCAAAGGAACATATTCCACTGTTTAGAACGCTTTGATGAAGTATATAGACGTTGTGTCTTCTTCATTAGTTGAGTGAGCGCTTGTAGATCGTCTTTCGTGGAGTAGCCAGCACAAAATCCAGCTTGTTCTTCTGTTTTTTTTCTTCTTCTTTTCTTTTTCAGGCAGCGGATATTCTCCTCTCTTTGAAGAGAATTTATAAAGGTTTGACATTACACTATTTCCTTGTAGTTAACGCAGTACTATTTTCCTTGGTAAAATTTCTGGACGGCCGCATCTTTAAACACTGTCAAATGAAACCTTCAGGAATAATGTTGGAGAGGCGTTTGTTAACGGTAGGGGTGTGGTGAGGGTTGGTGGTAGGGGCCGGGTTTGAATGTCTGTGTATATTATCGTGTATATTATATTAACGTGTATGACTTGAGTTTGAGTTTAAAGCCGGTTGTCGACTAAGAGCTAAGCTAAGTTAGCTTAGCACATATAGTGCGGGATTTCATATGTAGTTGTACCGACACAACTACATATGAAATCCGGCACAACTACATATGAAATCCCGCACTGTATGTGAGGTAAGCTAAACTAACTTAGCTTAGCTTAGCACACATACGGTGCGGAATTTCATATGTAGTTGTGCCGACAACTACATATGAAATCCGGCACAACTATATATGAAATCCCTCACTGTATGTGAGCTAAGCTAAGCTAAGTTAGCTTAGCTCTTGGTCGACAACCGGCATAAGAGTCGCACTAAAATCGAAGCATTCGCACGTTAAGTTTTAAAATGAGATAGATCTACGGTTGACAAATTACAATTTATTTGAACGAGTGTGCTGATTAATGGGATAAAACACGCCTGGAATGAAGCTGGTACTGATGACGGGTAGATTGTACTAACACATGTTCAATATTATTTGGCATCAATACACTGCAGACAACTGTAATCACCCCTCATTACACTGACATGATCACTCACTCATTTGTCTGCACGATTTGTCCAGCAGTAGGCCTAATAAACACTATAATGCATTACATAAAATAATAATAATTAGGGGGTGGATTTCTATGACATAAAAAATAGGATATATGCATGCATTTGTGACCTAAAAACATTTAAAATATTACTTTACCACTTACACATTGTGTATATGTTTTTTAAGTTTCATTACAATTCATTTATTAAAATATAATGTTAATTATTTAAAACTAGCTGAAAAGGCCCGGCGTCGCCCGGGCTTTGTATTTTTTAATTTGAAATTAACTTATGAAGGACTTTATGTATGTAGAACTTGAAATGAAGAAAAAGATTTATCACACTCAAACTATTCCATCAGAAAACGCTGGATATAAATTTTTATGGCTCATAGAGGATGTGGAATGCTGCATTCCGTTGCTTCTACACATCATGCTTGGGAGGGGTTGAAATAAGAAGAAACACAAATTACATAAGATTGTACTGACTTGACGGAAAATAATATTTCTCATTCTCATGTTACTATACAATCGTTTCGGAGCTGAAATAAAAGAGAAATGCAGTATCACTTTCATACTTTCCTCCCCTAGAACCCGAGACATAATATACTGCGAGTCAAAATGTTCCATCCCATGCTTAGGGCCTATGATAAACATCCCTATTTCTCAACTAATACAAAGCCTACAGGTATGGATAACTTATCAGCGGAAAGGATTATTTACAGACTTTTGATATAGCATACTAACACACTTAAGTTGTCCCTCTTATTCTACATCAAAATGTGAAGTGAGTAAATATTTCTTATGTCGAGGGTAGAGAAAGTTACGTGACTACATCACACTGTGCTTTATTTTCGTGGATTTCATTTTCAGTAATTATTTTCGCCAATATACTCGTATTACATTAAATTCCAGCATTAGGCTATATACTTGCCAAGGCCCTATGTAATCATAGTAAACAATTCATTGTTGCCATGTGAACTAAACAGCATTTCTTTTTTTTTCAGTATAAAATTCTCAGAAATTATATAATTTTCAAGGGAAGGACTGATTTATTTCAATTTTAATGTTGACCGCGTAACTTCCCGGGCTTAACTGGGTATGTGTGCAAAATTTCGTACAAATTGGTGAAGAAATGTGGATTTGTATAAGGAACAAACATACATACATACCCACAAACACACATTCGACTTTATATATTAGATATCTGTAAATTCTTAAAAAGTACCATTATAATGAAAAATTTACAAAATATGATATGAAACTTCATAACTTCTTTAATATGCACACAAATATGCCAAAAATATGACCTAAGTATGCATATTCATACTAAATATGCTACAATAGTTTTCTAAATATGCAGTTATATGCACAATAAAAGCCGTTCCATTTTCACCAGGATGCTTGGAATCGGGTTTAAATTAGTGAAATAATGCAAAGGGGAAAAATATGACATGTCGTAGAAAATCCGCCCCCTATTAATAATAATAATAATAATAATAATAATAATAATAATAATAATAATTTATTATTATTCTTAGGGTTTTCCAAAATGTTGCTATTCCCAATTGTTACGAGTGAATATCTCAACAGTATCGTCAGCAAAAGAATAGACATTTCCTTTAGTGACAAGAGTAATAAGGGAGGTCCCAGGTTCAAATCCAGTGGCCGGCCAATTTGACATGGGACTTTTCATGTTTTCCTCAGTCGTAAAGGCAAATGCTGAATTGGATATTTATATACCATGAATCATCCTCACCATTTCCTCCTGCATCATATCCATTTAAATTAATATCAGTTGAAATTTACTCCATAAAATACATTAATAATGGAAACAATTGGCAATCAATAGTTTCATGGCCTACCCTACTGTATAACACAAATCCCGAACTCCTGATATGGCCTCGTAGCTAAAAGGAGTATAAACATAGCTGAAGAAAAAAGAAAGAAAGAACAAAGAGTAATAAGCAGTGATAGGATTTCAATGTATCTGCTTCTTTTTCTTTTTCTGGTAAGACCAGATATAAATGTATTTTACAACCAAGGGAACTGAGTTAGGCCTATGCATATCGGTTGATTTTGCATTTGCTTGTACATTTTGTGGGAAATTGCATTTTATGGAATTTTCTGGCATTTTTTGTGCTTCTTAACCATTGTTATACATTAATTTGATTTTGATTGTTTTTTCAATAGATTGAGTGATTTTTAGTGTTTATGTATGTATTCTAAAAAATAATTTCAATTTTCTTGTTTTTTGTCACTATGATTTTGGTTCTGAAAAACCAGATTAACAGTTAGAGATCACACTTCTGTACATAGTATTAATGTACTATGCGCCATACTTTCCCAAGAAATTTTTATACATTTTGGAAAGATTGAGTCTGACTGAAAAATTCAACGTCATAGCCGGGATATGAACCAGAATCTTCGGACCTCCGTGCCACTGCTCTACCACTGAGCTACCATGGCAACATTAAATTCTCCAATTGACAGCTGATTCATCGAATCGATTCGTGTACTGTTCATTCATTCAGTATGCCATGCTGACAGAATATTGACAACAAATTAAGAAAATTATTATTTACAAAATCCGTTAAAGGTTATTCGTGAAATAGCCTTAATAAATCCTATTCGAGATTACCTATGATAGTTCAGATTTGTAGAGAATATTGTAGTAAGAGCAGGAGAGGAAAGCAGGCATATAGCAGTAATGAATGGAAGCAATTATAAGAGACAAGGCTTTCAGAACAATAGAACAAGGCTAGAACACGAGTGTTGTACGTACAGGCATCTTTTCCATTATCTAATAACTCCGACATCCTTATCGTGATCTGAAAACGGTATTACGAAATGTACAAGCTAATATTCTGTAATCTTGTCTTCATCAAGGACTTCCAGTTCCTGCCTTCGGCACAAGCGGTCCTGGGTTCGACCCTAAATGGATCTTCTCAAATTTAACGGATGCCATGGTGGAATATCTTTCTCTTTTTCTTAATACTGACATTTTAAAATGATTTTTCCTTAGAAATAAAACCACTTTCATAAATTTCTTCTTCTTCTTCTTCTTCTTCTTCTTCTTATTATTATTATTATGGATGGGTCCTCGATACTTTCGATACCTCGATACTCACGATACTTGCATGGTATCGGCATCGAGCGATACTTCAAAAAAACTCGCTCGGAATTTTTTCGATACTTGGGTAACTCTGCAATTTAAGGAAATGCGGTATCTCTTTCTGCTCTTTTAACAAAAACTTGTAAGTGGACTGTTTCAAAAACTAATATTAGTTTTAATGTAGAGTTTATAAATAATTATAGGCAACTGATGATATTAAATTTTGTCTCATTAAATATGCACACTTTATTAATTTAGTTGGTATTATACAGTTCTCTCAACTTTTAATTTTTAATGTACCTTTTTATTGAAACTGGAAATGTTGACGGTATCGAGTATCGAAGTATCGAGTGTCGAGGAAAAATCATGTATCGGTATCGAGTATCGAGAAAATCTGGTATCGACCCATCCCTAATTATTATTATTATAAACCAAACTGCATATCAGTTTCATTTTATCTCTTTACAAAAAAAATCTATATGATTTTTTTCTAGTCATAATTGAAGCAAAGTTAGACAGTAGCTGATAGTGTATTATGAAGACACCGCCATGAAAAGAGAAGATAAGTCACCCACCCTGTTCATAAAGTTAAATGCCGGAAGTTTTATATGTTTGTTCAGAATGTATGTTTTATTACAAATCTCGCAAAGCGGCAGCCATTCATATGAGACGCCGTGCAGAATCTCAAGTGTATACTGCAGATCATCTGCTACATAACAAGGTTTCTCAACTACTACCATCACACCTGCATAACAATAATATTGGCAATATTTTGTCTGTCTCATTAACCTTTCCACGAAAACTTCATACGTTCATTCATTTTTTTGTGTGTGTTTTTTTTGCCTGCACTATTGAAATAGGAAAATGTATGCAACTAGGAGGTGCCCGTGGCTTCGCCACGATAATTCTTTTAAAATTAAAAATTAAGAGTATAATAATTATTAAAGCATTATATTTATTAACACTTGCACGCGAATCATTCATAAACTAAGCCATTAATAATTAATGAAACAGCTAAAATTCCTGCTTTAGAGTACATTCCACGACATGAAAGCGCCCCCTGGGAAAACTATATCAGAATCGATTATGCAGTTCCAAAGGACCTGTGAACACGTAATACGTATTGTTTCTCAGCTGTTTATTGACATGAATATGATGTGAATTTTATTTTATCAATTCAGTGTAATTTTCGGGAATTATATAATGTTTCAAGGGAAGGAATGGTTTGTTTGGATTATTATTATCAGAGATATTTCAAGAGATAAAACCATCAATATTTTACAGCTGTTGCCCCCGGCTTCGCCCGCCATTATTCTTTGACTCCAGGATTTTTAAGAAAATTACACTGGTAGATTATTAAAAATGTTTGTGGTTCAGAGCTATGAAAATTGTAAGTAAAAATAAAATTAGAATATTTGTTCATTGTGTTCATTTCACTTAGGCCTTATATAATAAAGAAACGGTTTTCCTTCCTAATTTTTTAGTCGTCATGAAAGTTTAGACTGCGAGATACGAACATCGCCGAGTATACCCGATGTCTCACGAAGCGGGCGAGCGAGCAAGCACGCTATTTAGGGCCGTTGAATTGTATAAGAGTAGATAATAGAGAATAAAATTCTTCTTCCTTAACAAAAGAACAAAACAGAGCTAGGCCACTTTCTAAATTAAGTGTTTAAACTGGCAGCCTTCGGTTCCTTAGCTTCTTTTCTTCTTGATGTTATCCAGTATCTCCATTCTTCTTCTATTAACTTTTCTTGTTCCTTTTATTTTACCTTCAACTACCTCCAGCAGAAGAATTTGTGTGTTATCAGGGCCCGAATTTTGATGACTTAAAAATACTTTTTAAAAATTAGCAATAAAATGACTGCAAAAGTACAAAAAAAAGACCCAAAAACTGAAAAAACATGACCCAAAAATTTGTATTAAAGGCTTGTAATTAGTTAATTGGAACATGCAGTTAAATGCAAACAGAAAACATCACCTTTCTGTATCCAATTAAAAATTATAACAAGATCTATTTATTTATGCTTATTTAGAGTTTCGATAATATTCAATGTAAGTAGGCTAAATCCACAAAAACTCTGTATAATACGAGAAACGACATAAAATGAGAAAATATTGACCTTATATTTTTTTAAATTACATAAAAATATGAAGTGTGGAGAAAAGACAGAAAAAGATCAAATAATGACATTAAATTCTAAAAATGCCCTTACTTACTCAATGGCAATAGACAATTCCTCAGCAAGTTAAAGGAATATTACCTATTTTATGGAACCCGACAGTTCATTGCCGCGCTTACCTGAGCCCGCCATTGAACCCTATTCTGTGCTAACTCCAACCATTTCTCGCAAAACCTACTTCTCTTAAATCTATTCTAATATTGCCCTCCCGCCTACGTCTAGGTCTTCCAAGTGGTGTTTTCCCTTCGGATCTCCCAATCAATATTTTTACTTCCTCTGCCCGTACCATAGGTACTATAGGTAGAGGAAGTATTGTTTTCGACCCTAAAATTCGAAGTTGAGTTTTTAGCATATATACACGTTTCAAGGCCCCCTGAATCCAAAAATACTATTTTTGGAAACATGTCTGTGTGTGTGTCTGTCTGTCTGTGTGGAAGTTTGTGAACAGGCTAGCTCCGAAACGGAGAATCGTATGAAAACAAAATTTCGTATTTGGGTCAGGTACCTTCTGAAGATGTGATTCGAAGATTGGCGACAAATTTCTCTTATTTTTAAGGGGACTTTGCATGAAGAAATTTTCGTTTTTCGCGATTTTCTTTAAAATTTGCACATGTGTTTCTTTTACTGAGAGCTAAAACTTTTATTTGAAACTTTTTTTCGAAAAAATTCTCTGAGGGTAGTTACAAGCCACCCACTGTTCACCCACTGTTTGTAGAAATTTTGTCTTGCGTGATGAACAACTGAATACACGCTCTTTCATGGCCTCTTATTCTATAAAAGAATGTAAAGTGAGAAAGTTGTATTGTTGGCCATGCATAGAGTAAATATATGAGGGAAATATTCGATGAAGTTCGGAAATTATTCTTTACGGCGGAAAGTTCAATAAACGTCTGCAGTCACTTGTTCTTTTTTTTTTAAGTTTGTTATATAGCCTTGCGCTTTTAGTCGCATCATTGAAAGAAGAGGTATTTATAGGATAATTAGCGTAAAATTGTGTTTTGAGATTCTGTAAAAGGATATGTGAATACTACTTTTATTTGGGCAGAGGAAGTTATGTGACATTCACATCAGATTTTTTAGATGTGTCTTTCCTCCCCCATGTCCAGCCCATTTCATCCTCCGTGATTTAAGTACCCTTATGATATACAAATTAAAGATTAAGTAAGGTCCAACGCGATCATATCCTTTGAATAAAACCCAGCCAAAAAAGGTATTCCACATAAAGCAAAATTAGATACCATTAAACAAGAAGATATTAACGGTATTTGAAAGCTTAATCCGGATAAGAGTAGGTCCTACAGGTCATGAAGCTCGTCGTTATGCAGTTTTCTTCAGTCCCCCAATAAAATGACCCTAAAAATGACCGTTTTTATAATCTAGGAGTCATGATCAGAATATATGTACTAGTGGGCATTGCCCATGATATTCCAGTTAAAAGATGACATGTCATCAAAATCCGGTCCATGGTTATTATTTTTAAATTCACTCACAATGATACATTCTTCTTTAGTTTTGAATATTAGGGTCGAAGCATTTTTGCGGATGTGAATTTCATTCATTTCAGCAAATTTCCTTTCTTTAAATTTATTTGCGCATGAGACCCATAGGCTACTAGGGCAGCGAGACTTGGGAAAGCAGTAATAAATATAATGCAGATAATGGACATTGTTTATTGTGCATAAGAGCTAGAAGGCAAGAGGTGTGGAATTGTGCAATGTGCAAACAAGCTTATGTTGTTTTATAAACATGGAATAAATTACATCGCCTGCATGGGTGGTGTCTTGTGGTCTGTCAGTCCGTACATGCACTTCACACATAAAGCTGTTCGGTCTGTCTCAAGGTCTTTAGGCATACATATTTGATTACAACCACTGACGAAAGTTCGACATGTTCCAGGTTTCATATAAAAATCTTAACTTCCTCTGCTCAAATAAAAGTTTTACCTCATAATATAAAACATTATGTGAGATAAGCACGTTTAGTGTGACAGTTTTGAGTAAAATATGCAATTTTTATTCTTTTCTTTCTTTCGGATTATGTACGGCTACCTATTTATTTTTTGCTACGCTTATTTTCCTAGAGAGGGCTGAGGGACAGGTGGTAAGCCCGTCTCCTCGTAACCCCCTCCGGAAACTAAGGTATTACTTGGACGTGAAAGGGCCGAGAAATTTTGTCCAGAGGCTCTAATTTAGGCTTGGAGTTCTTTTACTTGCCGTAAATCTACGACACGGGCCCCCCAGCTTAAAGTCCCTCCCGGAGGACTCCGTACCCAGGATTTTTACGTCCTGAAAAAACCCATCGACTGCGGCTGGGTTTGATCCCGCGACCTTCGGATCTAGAAGCGGGCACGCTAAACCACCGCAGCCGACGCATTTTTTTTTTTTTTTTTTATTCAGAATCATAAAATAAGGAAAATAGTTTCTCCATCAGAATAAGCAAAATAAACACTTTCAAAAATACAGTTCAAATTGCTTGTCAAGCTGTGGCTTACGAAATATAACATTTCTGTTTATGTTTAGGCCGGTCTGAAAATAAATATGCATTTTGCTTAGAAATCAGGGCTCTGTTTATAAGCCTTTGTCAGAGATCAGTGGTTTAGGACCTATAAGTTAATCCAGTTTTTTTTATTTTCTCATTAATTCGGCCTTTGTGTCACATCCGCATTGTGCATAGCCTATATTGCATATTTTTGCAAAAAGAAATATCTAATCCTTAAAGTTTAAGTTAATTTGATAGTACTTATTTTGCTTATTCTGAAAAAGAAAAATGTGCTTGCTTATTTTATTTTATTTTTTTAAAATTGGATATTGTACCAAAAAAAACTCACATTAAAAGTGCTTAATTCACTCCTAGACGTCACATCGTTTCCTTTCTTTTGTTGGCTAATAGAATTACGGAAAAACTGGGGTTATAAAACACAGTCAGATTTCTAAAATACTTTCCGGTGAAGAAACAGATATTGAAGAGGAATAATTCATCAAAGAAGAAATGTGTTGTTTTCCACACGCACCTGTGACGTCCTGCGACATTAAAAGAATATTTTCACTTTACAAATCGGTCTTCACCGACAGACAAAGAAATTTGCACATGACCTTCGTTAAATATTGTAACAGCCTTGAATAAGATAAGATTTCTACGAAATTAATAATTTATTTGATTTCCCTGCTTATTTTCTCGCTTATTTCACTGTTTAATTCTGCTTATAAATCCGGACTTACTGTAGGCCTACAGCTCTTTTCTCATGCCGTTGTTGTCTTTCTGTTATATTGCCCCGAGTCTTTGTAGAACATATTTAAATGTATGGTGTCAAGCATATAGACATTTTTTTTTAGAAATCTCATTCTTTTCGTTTCAGGTATGTTCCATGAGTTAGTGCCACACTAACAAAATTCTCAATAACGTAAGTAGGCCTAGGCCCCTTTGTTTATTCTTGTTATTGCATAATTAATTGTTATTAAGTTACTTGGGGCAGGATTTGTATGCTAAAGAATCTGCATATCTATTTTAACTAGCATGTTACTAGAGTAATATTTCTTCACAAACTAAGTTCTTATATTAAAAAACTGGTGCCATTATTGACATGTTTAGCTATATTTAAAGTTATTTGTCTTGCAAATTTCTGGCTTTTTTAGGTCATAAAATCCGGGGCCTGGTAATGAAGATTTAAATTGGGTTTTCTACCTGTAATCTTCATTATTGTATAAATAAATAAATAGATAAATAAATAATACGTTGAAAAGTTTCTTAAATGATGACAGTAGATATTTTCCGAGCTGTGGTCTCAGGTATCAGTTCGGGAAAAGGTAATCTGCGCCACTTCTACCTTTTCCCCCAATCTACACTATGTAAACTGCGCCACCGACATTTAAATAGCGTCAGCGTCATACCAACGCACTAACATTTTCCTTCCCACTTCTCCAGTCTTAGGACTGGCTATGAAATTGCATAGGTGTGGTTAAAAATGTTAGGCTTAGTAGCTTTGTCATTTTAAAAAATGTTAAAAACAATACCCTAATTTATTTTGCATGAACGCTTCGTCACTTATAAAATTGTTAAAAACACTACCGTAATTTTTTTGCATGAACACTTTGTTCTCTTATGACGCCTTCTTAATAAAATCAAAACGGGATATTTCATTGTTTATAGAGCCTATTATTCTCTCCACTTGAGTAGACGAGAATACTTGTCATTCACATATTAGGCCTAGGTCTAACTTTTGTTTGCCTATAACTACTGCCGCAACCTACATATCTCCGTGGCGCAGTTTACATATCTGAGCCGTAGTTTACATATCTCATTTTTATTCTATTTCAAATTCGGTGTCAACCGCGGCGCAGATTACATACACCCCTCAGTTCCTTCGTAGACCTGCCGATATTTTTCCCCAGGCAAGATTCGAACTAGGACAAGACAAAGCCAAAACTTTGTACAAATTCCCCCTCTCCGCTTGTTTGCATTAACTGCTGTTCCATGAAGTTTGAGATTGTTTCGGAATTATGTCGTTTCGAAGAGCGAGATAAAGTAGTTTGAGTTGTTATTGCTTAACAGTGTGGGGAAGTCACAAGCGCTGACATCAGTCTGGAAAACATTCACAAGTTATATTTCCTTGCATTGCGTGCGAAGTAGGTATATCGTAATCCCATATCAGATTGAAACTTTGATAAGACAATCGCCGTATTACTCTACACTAACATACAAATATTGGAAGACATAGACAAGGAGATTCAATCTGTGGTGCGCGTACCAGTGGCAGGTTGGTAGATGTAGGTTTTCCGCCTGTGTACGTGAGAGATTTTATCTTTATTTGCCTGACTTAAGAACATAATAATAATAATAAGTTAATAATAATAATAATTTAATGTAATATCGTGGACATCATGAATTATCCGTAGACAGAATTAATTAACGTTTAAAATTACATATAAAAATCTGATGTGAAACTTTCATAACTTTCTCTGCCCAAATAAAAGTTTGCCTCTTAATATAGGCCTAATATATTATACAAGGTGACACAAAAAAAGGAACTTTTTAACATCCAATAATAACACCAAGAGTGATGGAAGAAAAAATTTGATTCATAGTAATTGAAACCTTAAAACTTACCATTTAAGAAACATTAATGTAATTTATCATTTTTTTTAAATTACGTCCTTTAGATGGCGTCCTCCTGATCGAATACAATGTTGCAGCAGTCAATGAGGAATCTCAACAGCAGGTTTCAAGAATGCATTCGTACAGGAGGACGCCATCTAAAGGACGTAATTTAAAAAAAAATGATAAATTCCATTAATGTTTCTTAAATGGCAAGCTTTAAGGTTTCAATTACTATGAATAAAAAATGTTCTTCCATCACTCTTGGTTTTATTATTGGATGTTAAAAGTTCCCGTTTTTTTGTGTCACCTTGTATTTTACATTCTCTTAATGTAAATTGTTTATAATAATGGATACATCAGGCAAGACTAAATTTCTACAGTCTAACAGAAATGAGTACCAGGAGCAATCCTGGAGGTAATGGCGTGCGGTAAGGTTGACAGCCTTGCCACTTTCACCTGCCGAATATCTAAAAATCTTTGAGCCTCACTTCCTGGAACCATAAGGACCTTTGTGGTCTGTATCGGAACGCTTTACTTTTACTCCTATAGACCAAGTGCAGTGCTTAATAGGGGATCGCAGGAGTATAGAGTTACACGTGGGGATGATCGATATATGCATCGCAATGAGTTGGAACTACCCCTACAGTGTTATATCCATGCTCTAGTGCACCCCTGTCTTGTGAAGGGTGCTGTGTGTCGTGCTATCAGATGTACGCAGTGCTTTAGTTGGGGGACTCACACTTCTCAGTAGTTTTCGTAAATTATTATTATTACTATCATCATTATTATTATTATTGAAGTGAAACTTCTTTAGCCGCGGTAGGAGTAAATCGAGACTTAACCCAAACTTGCGTTACGTACAAAATCGTCACGAAATTGTTAAGCTCAAAATCGGAATCGAATTGAGAATATCTGCAACGTACTTTTGATACGTGGCTCCTTCCTCTTTTATGCCCACTACTATGTAGTAGGCAATGGGTACCTAGGCAAAGCCCATTTGCCCCATAATTTTGAGTATGATTTGGAGGTGGTGTCATAGCTGTAATAAGCTCAAAATCGTCACGAAATTAGTGGGGCTGTGACGGAACGGACTGCACAGAAAACAATCAACTCAATGATTAGGCTTATCCAAAATTTAAAAAATTAAAAAATCTATAAATTCAAACTTAAAAAATAGAAAATCCAAAATGTAAAAAATCAAAATATTCAAAATTAAAAAATCGAAAATTCAAAATTTAAAAAATATAAAATCCAAAATCCAAAATTTAAAAATCTAAGAAATAAAAAACTAAAATCCAAAATTGAAGTAATTAAAAATTCCAAAATTTTAAAATTAAAAAAATTAAAAGATCAAAAATTTAAAATTTAAAAAATTCCAAAAACCCAATGTTAAAAAGTCTAACAATCCAAAATTGAAAAAAATCCAATAATCGAAAATTGAAAAATCTAAAAATTAAAACAAGTTTCGCTTCTGTCGCGTGGCGTTTCACGCACACTTTATTATTATTATTATTATTATTATTATTATTATTACTATTGTTATTACTATTATTATTACTATTGTTATTTCTGCTATTTTTTTGTTTTAGTGTAAAAAATCAAGCATATCCTAAAGTATACCGTGGAAAGTTTTATGCAGTTTGGACTCATGGAACTGGTGCTGCTGACATTTTTAAACCTCAGTGCGCTTCCAACTGCCAGTGCATGCAAACTGTAATTGCCTTTTTCTCATTCCTCTATTCAAATACTTTTTTGTTTGTTTTTTTTTTTTTTCGCCTTCCACCCCCGGATTACCTGAGCAATAGGCTATATCTCCGGTCCAACAACCGATTTGGCATGTTCTAAGATCATCGCATCACCTTCTCTTGATAATAGAACTCAGGGAAAATGTTTAATGAATTGACTTTGGCATTTTCTTTCTTTCATTATTTCTGTCTTTCTTTATCTTAGTTTTACCTCTCCCTTTTAGTATTTAAGCGACCCAAGCCACCCGGGCCTTACAGGGCCGCGACCTGTCGGGGGAGGGATTATGTTTGGATCACATACTATACATACTTTTCTGACCAGACAAGGACATGGAGGGCCTCCCCGGATGAGTGATCAGCCCAATCCCGGGGCCACCTCCGAGACAACACGAACACATAGGACGAGACACACCATTCACACATGCACTCACTCCGAACAAGGCGAGGATGGAAATTAAGATGATAATGACGGCCAGGTGTTATCCGGGGACCACAAGGGCCTAAAGTTACCCTACAACTGTCTCACAGGTGAGGGAAAACCCCGGAAAAACCTCACCTAGGTAACTTATCCCGACCAGGAATCGAACCCGGCCCCGCTGCGTGAGAGGAGCGAACGCATCTCCTAACTTTGGCATTTTATTAATTTAATTTTACTCGTGTTCATCTGTCTATTCTTGCGGGGGACGTGTCCCCGATCATTCAAATATCGGTAAAGTTTTGGCTGTTAGTATAATATATTATATCAAATAACGTATGTTATTTTTAAAACAATGTATAAGTCATTGCCATTTTTATCGCCGAAGAATTACAATAATTGTGCTGTAAAGCATTAGCAAAACATCTGTATGACTAGGCTTCAGATATATTTTTTGGAAAAAAAAGTTTGAAATACAAGTTTTAGCTCTTAGCAACTTTTGTACAAAATTTAAACAAACTTCTAGAGCCATTTTCGGGAAAATGAAATTTTTCATGTAAAGAGGCATTACAAATACGAAAAGTCGCCGCTAATCTTCATGCCACACCCTCTAGGAGGTACCTAACCCAAATGCGAAATTTTGATTATGTATGGGATTTTTCGTTCTCGAGCTATGCTGTATATAGATATACAGACACATATTTATGAAAATAGCATTTCAACCGTTCCACGGAAGTTAGCCTGAAGTTTCCAGACCGTAACAACCTTTTAATATAAGCTTAAAATATATGCCATCACTGAAAAATTATCAAATTAATTTTGAGAATTGGTTCTTCAGTAGACTAGCACTGAAAATTAATTTCACAATTTTTCAATGATGACATATATTTTAAATTAGGCCTAATTGGATTAAAGGGTAATCAAAACGTAAAAAAAAAAAAAAAAAAAAAAAAAAAAAAAAAAAAAAAAACCTAGACATCTAATTTCGGGGTTGATACGTCATCTACTAAAAAACCTATGATCATAGGCGTACCGAGGGGGGGGGTTTGGGTTGAACTCCCCCCCCCCCCCCATTGATTAAAAAAAGGAAAATTGTATAATTTTTTAAGTCTGCCCATAAATTACTTAATACAAGTATAAAGCGTGGGAAGCTTAAAACTCGTTATTTTGAGTCTTAATTTTTAAAATATTCCGGGGGTGACCCCCGGAAGCTTAAAACTCGTTATTTTGCGTCTTAATTTTTAAAATTTTCCGGGGGAGGACCCCCGGAAGCTTAAAACTCGTTATTTTGCGTCTTAATTTTCAAAATTTTCCGCGGAAGGACCCCCCTCTCCCTGGGGGGTATTCCATACCCCCAGACCCCGCTGATGTTATAACCCCCCCCCATATGGCCGGCCTGGTTACGCCTATGCCTATGATAAGGGTAGAGAAAGTTTAAAATTCATTTTTAAGAGTGTGTGCCAAGATTTATCTCATGTGTAAAGAATTAACTAAGTTTAAACTCTCGGGCTATCTCAACACAACCTCGAAGTTATTTCCGGCAATAAACTGGTGGGTGTTAAATAACATGCTATTAAAGTTGGAATGCATACGTCACTGAGTTAGAAGTGGAGAATGTGACAGCTCAGGGCTTAGAGAACACACGGGGATGCAAACGCGATCTGGAAAGTGATTGCTATCGTTAAAATGTTCCGGCACGGCAGTTTCTCATAGAAATGGATCAGTTGTGGTCTGATTGTTGACGTCAGAGCCCCTAGCGGCCAGGATGTGGGTCACAGATCCCGCTACACGAGAGCTGGTTCTCTCGCAGCATCCCAAACAAATCTCTGCTGCTACACAGCGCCACTGACCTCTGTACCGGTATGTAATGCAGTCTTCAAACAAAAGACCTTCAACCTCAGTAAGATTCGGTTACGAATCCTTCTTGTTATTCACTTAAGCAAGCTGTATTCCATACTATACCCTTAGCAACCAGGGAAGGCGGTTGAGGCCAGGTAGGTTCCTTCACCCGCTTGGACCCTCACATTTACAAGGGCAGGAGATTAGGACCAACCGTAATTTCCTCCCCATGAGTCACCTAGTCTACTTCAATCAATCAATCTTAGATTTTTTTAATATGTCATTTTATCTTAAAATGCTTGTTATATATCAATTATATACATAATTACAAGAAAAATGACACCAAACAATGTATAATTTACTTTAATAGGAACATTTCTAACAAATACAGAAATAAAAGTTACAAGAAAACTGCTTTCAAGTCCTATGTTCCTATTAAAGTAAATTATACATTGTTTGGTGTCATTTTTCTTGTAATTATGTGTAGAATTGATATATAACAAGCATTTTAAGATAAAATGACATATTAAAAAAATCTAAGATTGATTGATTGAAGTAGGCTAGGTGACTCATGGGGAGGAAATTACGGTTGGTCCTAAATCTCCTGCCCTTGTAAATGTGAGGGTCCAAGCGGGTGAAGGAACCTACCTGGCCTCAACCGCCTTCCCTGGTTGCTAAGGGTATACATTCAAATATAGTGAACGCCGCTTAATGTATTCGCGGATGTTATCAGTCGGGTAATGTTATCACTTTTATGAAGTCCCGTGCGGATTAATTCTGATAGACTACATTGAAAAAATGATGTTTATTGTGATCAAAGATTCGGTTTATGTTATCACATTTTCGTTTTTGCGGCTTTATTTCCAAGTACTGCATATCATTCAGAATGTCGTTTATAATGGTTTCGTTTCTAACTTTACTGTATTGTGTTGTACTGGAGGTAGAAATTCTGTTTCCAGCTCACAGGATGACCAGTTCGAGGGGGTGCCATTACCTAACTTTCTGTTTTAAGCAACAACAAAAAAAAAAAACACATTTCACCCCACAGTTAAGCAGCAGCTTTTGATTTATTAAAGATTATTTCATGGCCCACAATATAAGTTATTAAAATAACATAACAAATTGCCAATCGTTTATTGATATTGTTAGCCCGCCTTGATTGATTCGTTTCTTCATAACGATATCAGTGTAAATAATAATGTAAATAAAAGATTTAAAACACAACTAGCCGTTGAATATTGATTTTATATTGTACATTCTATGGAAAAGTATGACTACCGATATCTACATTATATTATTCGTTCCTGTGCAGCAATATACCTAATGTAACTCCTGACGGATTGACTTTTTATCATTCATAACCTAAAAGGCTGCTTTAAACTTGAAACAAACATGTCAGGTCTATTACATCATTAATATTATTGCCAGCGCATTTTGTTTTTGGAGTTTAACTCGGAGATCTATTACAAAATTAACTTCTTTTCTGCATGTGCCTAACATAATTGCAATTATCACTGATTAAAAAAATTCATACTGGCACTTTGCTTTTTCAGTTTACCTGATTTTATTTTTAATAGTCTAGTATTTTTTACAGTTCGGCTTAATTTTATATCCCGAGTCTGTTTCTATAGGAATACCAGAGCAGGCCATGTAATTACCGGTGTGAGTCTGTGCGAAGGTCATGAGTTCGAATCCCTGTATCGGATGGATTTTTCTTATATAATATTCTCATGTAATGTTCAACAGAGTATTCCGTGGTTCATGAATACATGTCTATCTGACCAGGTTAGCTTGCAGATGATTAATATAGGGTCAAAATGTTATGGTTCCCAAACTTTGAGGGTCTACTGGAGCAATATTTATTTACTCAGAAAGTTAACGCTTTCCGTTTCACTTTACACTAAATTTAACGCTGTTTTTATTGCAAGTTTCATGAATGTGCACATAAATCAGCGACAGAAAAAAAAATGTGCGTGGAACGCCACGCGACAGAAGTGAAACTTGTTTTAATTTTTATTTTTCCAATTTTTGATTATTGGATTTTTTAAATTTTGCATTATTGGACTTTTTAATATTGGGTTTTTGGACTTTTTAAATTTTGGATTTTGGATTTTTTCTATCTTTAAATTTTTAATTTTGGATTTTTTTAATTTTCAATCTTTGAATTTTTTATTTTATACATTTTGGATTTTTTGATTTTTAAATTTTGGATTTTATTTTTTTTTAATTTTAGATTTTTGGATCTTTAAATTTTTTTAAATTTTGAAAATTTGGATTTTTTAATTTTGGATTTTTTATTTATTAAATTTTGGATTTTTGGACTTTTTAATTTTGGATCTTTGATTTTTTAATTTTGAAATTTTGAATTTTTTAAATATTTAATCTTTTATTTTATTTATTGTTTGGATTTTTTAAGCGCGGTAATGAACCTCCGGGTTCCATAAAATAGATAATATACCTTTAGATTGCTTAGGAATTGTCTATTGCCATTGAGCAAGTAAGTATTATTATTATTATTATTATTATTGTTATTATTGTTGTTATTATTATTATTACTACTACTAGTACTACTACTACTACTACTACTACTACTACTACTACTACTACTACCATTTGGAGGTCCTCGTACTAGGACTGAAAAATTTCCTTTAGTAACTCCTATCATTGAGTTGATTGTTTTCTGTGCAGTCCGCTCCGAAAAACACTACTAATTTCGTGACGGTTTTCAGCGTTACATTAATTTTGTGACGATTTTTGAGCGTTACACAAGTTCCCGATTTACCCCGTAGGCCTACCGCCGCTAAAGAAGTTTCACTTCAAAAATTCTAAAAGTAGGCTACTTAAAATAAAAGATAGATGCCGAGGCTATAAAAAAGGGAATGCATGAAGCGTGAAGGTATGAGAGATACAACAGATGAAGAGAGAGGAGAAATCAAGAATAAGAGTAAAAGCAAGAAAACGTGCGAAGGAAGACAGTGAAATAAACAACTTTACGGGGGAGATAGAGGGAAGAAGGATGGAAAAGAAAACAAGAGGAAACGAAAATCAAGACAATAGAAGCAAATGAAGTATGAAGGAAGAAAAAATAAAGAGCAGGAGCAGACAAAGTAAAGAGTTAAATTCTTGATAAGTTTCCCCAGGCTGGAAGGGAAAGTTTGGACCGGTTGTAGTATGGGAAGTTCTCCTTCACGTTGGAAAGGGAAGGTCCCACAGGGATCTCTGCGAGTAGTAATTATGGATTGTGATTTAGTTTGGACGCGCCGCCAGGTAGATAGATAGGCTATTCCTGTATCAGTCTGTAATTACTAATTCAATTGGGTCTGAGTTGTATGATTTCAGAATAAAGGCTGATTAGGTTTTCTGAAAATTCGTGTTCTTCTTTAACTGAGTTTAATCTCACTTTGTAGGGACTTTTATACGGCCCACGCCGTCCGGGCTTCTGAAAATTATGTTTAGCTATGTGGTTTATTATACGTATATACGTAGGAAGTGCGCGTAAGTAGCCTACTATACTTTCCACAAGTGCCATTACTTCCGAGTATTTTTTTTTCTTTCAAATTTCATATGAACAACATTACCTAAATCTCTGGATTATTTACAGTATAACGTCCCCTTAGAATGAAAACCTCGTATCTCATAAATCACATACGTGGCTTCCTAGCAATACACTAGTTTTCATTTTTCCTCTCTAGAGGGCAGCACACATGTTATTATTGTAATACTGGCTGACAAATAGTTGAGATACGTGTTTTTCTATCTAATAATAAATTAAAAATACTCTTGCTTCAGTTTTGAGATACAAGGTTTTCATTCTAAGGGGACGATAAGTGTTTAAAAAAAAAAGTAAATCCTTTGAAAGTCAATTTTTTTTTTTTTACATTTTCTTTTACATTAAAATATATTTTTAAAATATACTATTAACGTTAATCAATAATTGTAGATAATGTTGTTCGTATCATATTTACTATACAAATAGATAGAAAGAAGAATATCTCTCTGAAACATTGACATTTGAGGAAATTATCACGGAAACTGCATTTCAGTGCATGAAACGTGCCTGCCTTTTTGTAACGACTATTCCACTCATATGCCGCGTGTTTGATATTGACCAATAACGTTTAGCAATTCCTCGGATATACACCAATAACGATCGTTTATCTTATAAAATGCTTTTATTAATATACTTGATAAAATGGTCAGCTCGTTACTGGACACCCAAGCATCAATGTGCCGTGATTAATACGTCACATGTCCTTAAGCAGCATGAGAACAGATTTTTTTGTATAGCATAACTTGTTTGGAAGTGGAAATAATATAAATCTACATCGGTTAAAACACAATTTCGATTAGGTGCAAACCAGTTCGTGTGCTTTTATTCTTTTCTGCTGTTAGCTCACCTGAATTAAGTTAACTATGTCTTTTGTGCACTATTGGTAGCACTGATCACAACATGGTAACTCGAATCGATTCATGGATTGTTGATTCATAGTATGCCGGCCGTTACATTTTTATTCATGGAATAGTCTTAATAAATCCAACTCGAGTTGACGAGTTTCATCAGATAAATTCGATAAATCTATCGGTAAACTCGTAAATTTTTGTGGGATTACTGTCTGACTGTGAGCTGAAGGCCGAGCTGGTGGCATAGTGGGGGAAAGACATAGACAGTAAATGCAAGCGCATGGTAAGGTAGTGGGGGAACGCTAGCTCGGCCTTCAGCTCGCAGCCAGACAGTACCTATGATAATTGTCCATAACAGTAACAGTTTAATTAATTCTGAAAATACTATATAATTGTAGAAGTAGCCAATAAAGAGCATGCCAAAGTACGAAGTTACAGAACAATTCATTGCTGAGAAAAAATGAATTTTACCTGTTTCCCAGTACTCAAACCCGTAAATTCCCGTCTTAAAATTCCAGGAACCAAAATAACTTTCTTAGGGTACGTCCAGACAGAGCGCGATAAAAGCGTGCGTTGCGTTTTATACGTTACAAGCGGTTTACGCGTTTCCCGCTTATGCAATCAAATGAATGGTCATTCTATTCGTTGGCCACACAGACAATCGCGCGTCATAAGAGTGCGATACGAGAATCGCCACGCTCGCCAGAAAGTCAAAGTAGTTTGATATTTTATCGCTTAACACGCTACATCAGTCGAGAGTTGCTGCAATACTTCAATTGCTGCTGCAATAGACATGTATGGAGAGCGTTTTATACCTCAACGCTGGGATTGTACCGCTTTTGTTCTCGGAGGAGTTGTATAGGACAGATGATATTAAGTAATGCTATACACAGCGAGTTGTGTTTGGTGCCTGCAGGGTAGCAAGCGAGTGATCGTAAAGGGGTAGTTTGCAGAGGGTTGGAGTGGTTATATTGATCTGCAAGGCAACGCGTGTGTCGCGCCCCGAATGATCCTTATCTCCAGCGGAACCTTCTCCCTCCCAGAGAGCACTTTTATGATTTCTCCTCCTGATACCCAAATCACT
Source organism: Ectobius pallidus (assembly GCA_964059195.1). Classification (NCBI taxonomy): domain Eukaryota; kingdom Metazoa; phylum Arthropoda; class Insecta; order Blattodea; family Ectobiidae; genus Ectobius; species Ectobius pallidus. The sequence continues at coordinate 142,523,783 of CAXKWD010000006.1, forward strand.
GTATCAAACACTGCACTTGAAACCTGAAGGAGACCTGAAGACATTTTCCCTCCAGGACCCTATTTCATAAATGTTACGATTTTACAGGTGACAGGTATCAGTAAATTGTTTTACAGGTTTACATTTTGACAATAATTGTGTTTATCATAAAAGCTGACAGCTATAATGCCATGACAATTTTGCAGATTAGTATAACAGTTTTATAATATTGTTGTTTCTCAAAACCTTTGAGTTTACAGGTAAAAGTCTGACAAATATGTCAAATCTTAGGATACCTACCATTTATAAAACATTAATTTTTGTTGATATATTTACAAATTTACATAAAATGTAGTTCAATTGTCTTTCATATGTAAGCCAAGTCAGTAAGTTTTGTAAATGTGTGGCATAACTTGGCAAACTGTTTTTTGTGACTTAAACTTTCTTGTTAACAAACTTGCTAAATTGTCTTGTTAATAATGAACACTAGTTGTAGTGATATTGGTAGTAGTGAAAGTGATTAAGAAATATACATGAGAATACTCAGGGCTTTTAGGCAATTTCAGTGACTTTATACTCAAAGATAAATTTAATTCAATTATATTCGATAGTAATAATCGTACTAAAGTAATCTTTTTAGGTTTGACATAAAATTGTGGCGTTTATGAAAAGGGTCCTTTTAGTCTTACAATTTACATTAATTTGCCTGTAATATAAGGAAAAGTTGCAATATTTATGAAAAATACAATTGTCATGACATGTTGACAGATTTGTCAGACTTGACATAATTGTCGTATTTGTCACACCTGTATAGCTTTATGAAATAGGGCCCAGGTCTAACAATTTTACCATTGCTTTTTATCCGTGCAAAGAAGCATATTATTTGTCTGGGGTCTTATTTTGACTCCGGAGTAATTTTGATTAAGGCCCAGAAGTTAATGCTCTATCAGAAGACTAAATGTGTATGCAAATATGCTCTTAGATTTTGAAATTTTCTCTGGAACCAATTAATAATGCTCTATAGTTTACATAATTTTAATACTTTACGTTCTCTTGTTAGCTGAATTACATTATAAATTACAAAAAAAAAAAGTCGAAGTTGTATAAATTTGGTTCTACACTAAAATCTTAAAAAAAAAAAAATAATAAAAAAAATAAAAATAAAAAAAACAAGCTCAAAGAAACAAATTTTGGTAAATTGAAAACTAATGAAACGTCACTTTAATATTATACAGTCAGTTCCGAAAACATTAGGCTTTTTCAATTGCTGTCAAAACATTCACTTAGCCAAATAGGCTGTAAATATTTAAATTAACAGAGATAAGCGCAATATTTAAACACTTTCTTAAATATGCCTTTAAAAATGTGAAAAATTAATAAAACATGCATAAATATTTTACCATCAAGCAAAATAAAACCATCAGTTTTCTGTCATTTCTTTCATGTCTTGTTCAGGTAGGGGGGGAACAAAAGCGGACCTACTAAAATAGCGGGTTCTAGGCATGCGGAGTGGCTCATATCTGCAACTTAGATATTTTAGTAGGTCCGCTTTTTTTCCCCACCTACCTGTACACATTTTATGACCAGACTAGCGTGCGTTATTAAAATATGATTTTTCATTCGTAGCTTGGTCGGTATAGGCCTGTGACCGTCGCTGGTGTGCCGGAATTTTGCCCCGCAGGAGTTCTTTTATATGCCAATAAATCTACTGACATGGACCTGTCACATTTATGCAAACATAAATGATCGACCTGGGCCGGGATCGAACTTGCAACCTGGCACAGAAAGCCAGCGTGATACTAACTGCGCCACTCAGGCCGATGCGAATATTTCTGATTGTACAATTGTTGATTAAATTTTTTAGGATAACTCATAATAATGCCCACAATATGGCGTTAAAATCGTATCACGGTACTTTATCTTTTAAAATGTAGAAGTTAGAAATGTCAGTAAATGAACTGAATAAAATATTTTCTCGTTTCACGTAGGATTTATTCATCTGAAAATGTGAGCTCTTTTCTCGGAAGTGAGTTTTATTGATGATGGACTTTGATGCGATGTATTGGATGTGATTTTTTAAACCCGAACACACATTAAATAAAGCTGGAGGTTGTATTCCGCGTCGAACATTGACCCACTTTCCGGAACGCTGTGTTTTTATTTTATTTTAGCCATCTAGAAAACAAACCGCTCTCATTTCGTGGTATTGTATATATGATTGTGTTCAACTTGTATAAGCTCACGTGAAAAATGTACGTCCAAAAGTGACATATGGTCAGTTGTGTACTGCAAAGCATTTAATCCACTCTTTACGAATAGTCAGGTATTTCGAACTCTTTGTTTAGTTATGCATCATATGTCTATACTGGGAAGTCAGTTTTCCACCTCTAAATACCGAAATACAGTAATATATTGTTTTATATCATGTTAAATATGAGTCTCCTCACAATTCTTAGCTTTTTTTCCCCCCCTTCGCTTTCCCAACCCTTCCCTTGATGGAAATGATACGTGCACTCCAATACTCAGGTGATAGGTAAAATAGTGCTCTTGTACTTGGATATTTAATAAATAAATAAATAAATACTCAGGTTAATACTCAGTTAAACGGTGTGTAGTGGATTCCATGTTAAGACGGCTTCTTCCCATACCATCATTTTTCTACAAAAGAATACCATTGCATTGTTCCCTAGTCCTACAATCTTTTTACAGGTGATTAACAGGTCCCGGATTTTGATGGCCTAAAAATACTTTAAAAATGAGCTATAAAAGGACAACAAGAATACAAAAACTTATATCAAAATACTAGTTTATTCATCAGATTTGTATCTATTCTACATTTATGTTGTTGGCGCAATTCTAATTAGCTAATTGGTGCATACGGTTAAATGCAAACAGTAAACACCGTCTTTCTATGTCCAATTTAAATTGTAACAAGATTATTTAGAGTTGCTATAACATTCAATGGAAGTATATGCACAAAAACTATATGCTGTGTGTGTATACATATATATTGCGAGTAACAACACAAAATAAGAAAATAATGACCTTATATTAATAAAAGACCCAAAAAATGACCATTAATGACAAATATAGAAAAATGTAGAGTATCCTCGTATGTTTAAATAAAAGATGTGTGTCCAATATGACAATTTTTCACGTGACCAAAAAAATTGTACTACATAAGACATGTTCTCATAATAATCATCACTTCATTCGATAAAATTTGCAATTTGAAAGTTCACACTACAGTCGGTTATATAACCAAAATAGATCGTTGTTCTCATACGACGTTTTACCAGAAACATTCAGCTGTTTTTATGAACATTTCACCTAAAAATTATTAATTTCTAATATATGAAGTCTTTTTTTCTTAACTCTGCCACAACCAAATCAGTGTATAGTTTCTTATAAGGCTAACAGACTGATTATGAATTCAAAAATGTCAGCTCATTTATGGGGATTTCGAAAAATTGAATTTCGAAATACCGAGTCTCTGCTAACTTATATTAGGCCTAAGGGATGACACAAGTGTTGATTTAGTCATTTTTATAAAACAATGCTAGTTTTATTTTAGTGTAAAAAAATCAAGCATATTCAAAAGTATACCTGTGCAAAATGTTATGCCGCATGAAAGAGGTGATGCTGCCGCCATTTTTAAACATCAATGCGCTTCCATCTGCTAGTGCATACAGACTTTTATCGCCTGTTTTCTTAACTTCAATTTGTGTTATTCTGCCACATTCAAAATCTATCTTCTTCCACAAAAATAGGGATACAGCTATGAAAAGTTTTTCACGATATACCTTATAAGGGTGCAATTAAATGTTTAATAAAATTTTCTGTATAGGCCTTAGTTCTATAAAAAAATATATTTAGTGTAACCCCAGGACAGTTTTTCATTTTTCTGAGTAAATATATATTTTTAAAACAAGGATTATTAAAGAATAGATCTATAAAAATCCATTAGTAAATTTGTAAAGCAAGGAAAAAACAATCTCTCATAAAAAATTCGGGTTCATATTTTAGTATCCGATGTAGGAGAAAGATTTCAATTTTGATTTTAAAAAATTAATTAAATCAATTAATATCTCAAAAAGAAATTGAGATATTAGAATGAAACTTTTAACTTTATTTTACTTTTACATTCTAATTAAGTGTGCACATTTCAAGTTTCTGAGACAAGTAGGTTTAGTTTAGAAATCCACTCTCAAAACTTCGGCCATCCCTTAATGCTGCAGTTGAACACATTATTTCCTCTAACTCAGTGATTCTCAAAGTGGTGATGGTGATGGTGTTTCAGGGGGTCCGCAGGCGGTTTAAGGTGAAATAGGATATCCCGTAATTTTCTCAAATTACATATCTTCTGAACCAGCTTCACTGTTCACGTTAAGGAGTAAACTTTGTTTGTTACCATTGATAGTATTATTTTGTCTATTGAATTTAATACATTTGAATCAAAGTATTTATTTAGTTTTTTTTTCCTTCCAAATCCAGAAGGGGTCCGCGAAATCTTAATTTTTTTCAAGGGGTCCGCGGACTGAAAAGTTTGGGAACCACTGCTCTAACTGTAGGCCTAGTATCTGTGATAATATTATAGAAGGTAACAATAGGCTATAAGTTACCAAGAAATTATTAAAATAACGGCAACATTCTCTTTGCATAGTCTATTTGACGGCGATGTACAGGGTAGAAATTTACCGTGGTAAATTCAATTAATGACTGTAACACGACCCCTGATATTCGGGAGAGAAACGCTTGCTTATGTAATATTAATAGAAACGTCAGCTCGAGATTGTTACTGAAAGTGAAATAAACTTCGCAGAAACAAGGTGAGTTCCACGAAACAGAATTCCCAGAAGCAAGATAATGGATTTCTTTCTCACACAGTGGGGAATAAGTTTGGAGATGACAACGAACCGTCAAAACCAAATATAATATATGTAAACAATAGTCATGTCCACGCGATGCTCAAGTCTTGCTCTTGGTTATATGGTTATTTATTAGGGATAGGTCGATACCAGATTTTTCGATACTCGGTACCGATACATGAGTTTTTCCTCGATACTCGATACCGTCAACATTACCAGTTTCAATAAATAGGTACATTAAAAATTAAACGTTGAGAGAACTGTGTAATACCAACTAAATTAAGTGTGCATATTTAATTAGACAAAATTTAATATCATCAGTAGCCCATAATTATTTTTAAATTCTACATTAAAACTAAAATTAGTTTTTGAAACAGTCCACTTAAAAGTTTTTGTTCAAAAAATTACAATGGGGTTTGGACAGTCAGCTTGCTTGTTGGTTGTTATTGAAACGTTTGACAGGAAAATTAAGAATCTCTTCTGTTTGGATTTTAAAAGTCGGAAAGTCTTGATTTATGACTAGACAAAAGTCACAGAGTGGTTTTCTCCATTTCTAGGAGAAATAGAAGTATTTACTATATCTAGAAGACTACTAAAAGCACAAAGAGATAGGCCTACCGCATTTCCTTAAATTGCAGAATTACCAAAGTATCGAAGAAGTACCGAGCGATTTTTCTGAATTGTCGCTCGATGCCGATACCATGCAAGTATCGAGAGTATCGAGGACCCATCCTTATTATTTATTATGATGTGTATGCGTTGTATGTTTTGTTGTAATTATGTATAGGCCGTTAGGATGTGGGACTTGAAGTCAGAGAGACAAGCTCATCATTCCCCTCACGCCAGTCATGACACTTATAACCGTATACCTTAGTCAGCGTGATGTGACTCCCTTGAAGACTGACGTACGAATAAAATATCACCCCTTCAAATGACAATATTTCGATAGTAGACTCGTCCAGGCTACTGAGCTTTTATCTGAAAAGTGTCAGTTACTACGTGCACAGTACGCTTTATTAAGTGCCAGAATGGTACTTTATGAGATTATGTGAGGGACGGGAAAATGTCTGTCCAGAATTTTTTTGTTATGCCGAAAATAAGTTATTTTTTTTAATCGATTTCCGAGTTAAGCTCCAAATCGATTCATTAAGCAGGGCTTACGAAAGAACAAAGGTCTAGTTTGATAAGCATATGTGAAGGAATATGTGGGTGGTGTTATTTGTCATAGCTACCTGTATTGCAACTTCCAAAGCCGTATAGTATGAACACTATAAAACAATATGTTGTCATGAGAACTGATTTACATTTGATAAATTCTTTCTAATAACTAGAGTGATAGGGAAAAAGCGAATAAGTCAAAAACCAAAGTTTTAGAGAGACAAATAACGGTTTATTTTCACAGCATTTTTACAATATTTAGATTCGTCCACCCAGATATTTTTACATAGTAAAAGATACTGTGTAAAAATAACTGGGTGGACTGAACTAAATATTGTAACAAAGCTGTGGAAATAAATTGTTTTTTGTCATTCCTGAAACTTTGGAATTTTGACTTATTCGCTTTTTCCCTATCACTCTAGTTATATTACCACAAAATAGGCACTAAATTGGGTATTACCCGGTACTGGTCAACTGATTTCATCCAAAATCAATAAGCCTCTTTCCATGGACGTTATAAATGCGTATAACAACTTTGATGAAAATCCGATAAAGCGTATTTGAGTTATCGCGTGTACATACACACAGACAAACAGAGACAAAATCTCTTAAAGTTCCATTCTGTATCTGTATCGGATACCCTATGATCAACCAGGTGGGGCGAAGGGGCCTCCAATGGAGGTTTCATTACCTATACTAATTTTGATATGCTTATTTTCCGAGAGAGAGTAGAGGGACAGGTGGTAAGCCCATCGCCTCGCAACCCCCCTCTGGAAACGAAGTATTTCTTGGACGTGAAAGGGCCGAGAAATTTTGTCCAGAGGCTCTAATTTAGGCTTGGAGTTCTTTTACGTGCCGTAAATCTACGACACGGGACCCCCAGCTTAAAGTCCCTCCCGGAGGACTCCGTGCCCAGGATTTTTACGTCCTGAAAAATCCATCGACCGCGGCCGGGTTTGATCCCGCGCCCTGCGGATCTAGAGGTGGGCACGCTACCTCTAGACCACCGCGGCCGACAAAGTACCATTCTGGCACTTAATAATTATTTGACACTTATAGTGCGAGAAAATTACGGTATTGAAATCTACCGATATCAAGAAGTTATAGAGACTTTAAATTTGATGATGATGTCTGTTGAATGCGAACGAGTCTTAATAAAATTAGCATATAAGTTAGTGTATTTTGGGCGTGATGCTTGCAGTGCAGTTATGAGTCACCCCCTGCCGTTGCAAGATGTAAACTTTCAGCATCTGCATCTCTTGCATTGTTCAGTTCTAACAGCATAACATTCAAATTTGCAATTATAATGAGACGAGATGACCTTCCAACACATCAAGCTGCTAGCGAAGCAATTTTACGATAGCTTAACATTATAGTAAAGTGAAGTGTTCCCTATTAGGCCTACAGGCCATGGAGGCCCAGAGGGTTCCAGGAGGTTGAGGTTCCCAGAATTTTAGACATCGGCACATGAAGGTGGTAAGGTTGTCAGCCTTACGCACCGGCAGCCCTTACCCCCAGGATTGCTCATTTCTGTTAGAGGCTGAGTCGATCCCAGGGTCATAGTGCCACCAGAAGGATTAGGCCGATTGAAAAACTCCAACGACCTCATCGGGGGTCGAACCCGCGACCTTCCGGTTTGTAGCTGAGCGCCTCAACCACTACGCTACGGCGTACCCCTAACATTATAGGAGCCTTAGTAATAAAGAGGACCCGGATTTTGATGGCCTAAAATACTTTAAAAAGTAAGCCATAAAATGAATGCACACTTAAAAAAAGACCCTAAAACTAAGAATAATAACCCAAAATTATGTATGAAAACACTAATTTGTTCATCAGATTTGTGTCCTTTCTACATGAATGTTGTTGACTTAATTATATTATATAATGAAAGAATATGTGGGTAGTGTTATTTGTCAAAGTTAACTGTATTGCAACTTCCAAAGCCGTATATGAACACTGTAAAACAATATGTTGTCATGAGAACTGATTTGCATTTGATAAATTCTTTCTAATATACGGCCATAAAATAGGCACTAAATTGGGCATTACTCCGTCACCGATCAATAGATTTGGTCCAAAATCAATAGGATTCTTCCCATGGACGTTATAAACGCGCAAACTAAGTTTTATAAAAATCCGATAAAGCGTATTTGAGTTCTCGCGCGTACAGACACACGGACGGACGGACAGACATTTCCCGTCCACCACATAGTCTCATAAAGTATCATTCTGCCACTTAATAAAGATATGGGGAACTTTATTCCCACATATAAGTCACTAGCTTAAAAGACCCGGCGTCGCCCGGGTTTTGTATTTTGTAATTGGAAATTAACTTATGAAGGATTTTCAATTTTAAATTCTAGGACCTTATATAGGCATTTATAATTTGAAATAGGAAGAACGACTTATTACACTCAAACTATTCCCTCAGAAAACGCTTGATATAATTTTTTATGGCTCATAGAGGATCTAGAATTTTGCATCCCATCGCTTGTACAGTGCACAGCAAGCCTGGTAGAGGTTTAAATAAGAAGAAACAGAAATTCCTGTAACATTAAATTGTAATATCGAGGCGGGAAATTTCCCACTCTTATGTTACCATAAAGCCGTTTTGGAGATGAAATTAAACAGAAAGCATTATCACTTTCATACTTTTCTCTCCAAAAACTTGCGATATAATATAATAATATACACATTACCATACCTCGTTTTGTTTTCTCTATGTCCAGGGTAGAGAAAGTTATGTGATTCCATTATTTTAGTGGATTTCATTCTGTAATATTTATTTATAACATGAATTATTTTGATAACTTCTCTTATTTCTCAAAAGTGCATTTCAATTGTTTTTTCCAAGCCCATCATATAAAATTTGGCAACAATATATTCTGTGATTTGGAATGGATAATTCTATGTAAAAAGGGGTTAAGTATTCTCAAAAACATTTAATTTTTGGCATTTAGAATCAGAATTTTTCAAAATCCTTTCTTAGTGAGCATCTACATTAGGAAACGAAGGTACTATCAAAATTCCAAGTCTCTACCTGTTATAGTTTAGGCTGTACGTTGATTCCTGTCATTCAGTCAATCAGTCAGTCATTCATTCAGTCAGTCAGGACAAAGCCTTTTATATATATAGAGATATTGTATTAAGTTTATATTAGAAAAATCACAACACTTCGACGTGGGCCCTGCGATTATACGAACGAAGGCCAATTCACAGGTGTCTACACTGAAATTACCAATTTTGGGGTCATCTTAATAATAGCAAATTCATTTTTTAGTTCTGGCTTGTCCGTTGGGTACAACAGAGGATCTTCGTATGGACTGACAACAATGCCAAATGTACCAAATGTGGACTGTGAGAAAAATTAAGGCTGCAATTTCAACTCCTGTTGTACCCAACGGAAAAGTCAGACCTGTAGGCCTAAAGAAAATTAATTTTTCGCTTTACAGATCGTTCTTCACTAACAGATGCAGAAGCTTTCCAGAAGAAAACCTTCCTGTAACAGCCGTGATTAAGATAAGATTTCTACGTAACTAATATATAGGCCTATATATTTTTTTCGTATTATTTGATTTTGTTTATTAATGTGCTTATTTGCTACATTTTTCGTGCTTATGTGTTTCTTATTTTACTGTTTTATTTTTTTTGTAAATCCAGGCTATAGGGTAATCACAATAGTATGAATTGTATACACTTAACTATAGTATTAGTACAGTGCGTTTCCCGTAAAAGTTGGCCAATCATGTGGGTTTCTGCGTCCCGGCGGCCATAGCTCTAACTCTCGAGCGATCGTGTGAAATATCTACGCAAATAAAGCCGCTAACGGTGTAATGATTCAAGTTCTCACAATAATATATGGAAAATTGACCTATACACTTTATTTTTTGAAGTTCCCCCATAAATAATAGTCACATACTGTTAGAAAAACTTAAAGATAATATCACCAGAAAAAATAACTCTATCTCGGAGCTGAACTTATAAGCGTGAAAGAAAATTTACTAAAAAGGTGCAAGAGGAGGACATTTCCAACATCTCTTGTGATGAGGTACTTGGTTATTTTCATTGTAATTTTAACTAATTGTGAGAACTTGAATCGTTAGCGGCTTTATTTGCGTAGATATTACAACCGATCGCTCGGGAGTTAGAGCGGTCGTTACCGCGACGTAGAAACCCGCATGATTGGCCAACTCTTACGTGAAACGCACTGTATAATCGTGTAGTTTAAACAACGAAATAATAAAGTCTTTATTTTTAACGTATTTCGCAAATAAATTCCTGTTATTCTATTCATAAGCTGTCATTTACAATATACGGTAGGAGAATACTACCGAAACATTTCACCAATAACGTTCTGGGCGGAATGATACAAATGCAATTTTACATGCACATCGAATAGGATATTAGAAGCTTACGTTCCTGTATCTGAAGGGCTATAATCTTGTGTTTCGCTCGAGAAAAATTATTTCAGGAAAAGCACAGAATGTAATGTTTAAAACTCGGCCTTCTGTATCAAGTTACATTAGCTGTCAATACCATTAAGAGCGATACAGGGAACTAGTTATATCTCGCATCCTACGCACAGTTCAGGAATCCCATGGGCTCTGGAATGGAGCAGTAATTTAATTGGACCCGCCTGTAACAAGTCGAGAAGGCAAATACATCTTTCTGCTTAATGATGTAATTGTATAACAAATATTTACATAGATATTACTCCAGCTCCTCTTACAACAACTTATTTTGTTTCTTTCTAACTTTCTAATAATGCAACAGTTTTCTTGTGGAGAAAGTGTTACTTCAAAATAAACTCTTTTCCTGCAATGTATCCTAAATTAAATACTACTTCATTTTCTTGAAGACGGAATATTTCTAACGATATGCATGTATGGAATCACACGAAGGGGAGAGAGGTGGGTTGGGAGCGACCCTAAGCACGTAGGCCACAAGTCCGGGCCCATCCAATGGGATTTTGGCATGCCCAGAGGCCCCCCGGAGCAGATTCCACCGCGAGCCCCAACATCCAGCAAGTACCTGAAACCACACCATCTGCACTACGCACCCAGGGTCCCCCAGAAACCCCCACCAGCGAGACTCTGGATGTGCAGCACACCACCAGCAACCCACATAACCACAAGCCATGGGACAGAACGGGAGAGGCCCGCAGCGAAGTTTATTATCTAGACCGGCACCATTATTGTTATTATTATTATTATTATTTTATTCAATAGTAATTATTATGAACTCCTTCCAAAGTTAATTATTTCGTTCGCTCCTCTCACGCAGTTCCAATCCTGGTCAAGACAAATTAGCTAGGTGGGGATTTTTCCGGGGTTTTTCCTCCCTGTGAGACAGACGACGGGTAATTTTAAGCATTGTGGTTCCCGGGTATTATCTGGCCGTCATTATCATCTATAAACACTTGGTGGAGATTCTCAATTAAAAACGATTGTATGTTGTCTGAAAGTAAGAATTTCCACATGGAAAAGCTCCTCTCTATCTCTACTGATCCTTGACCTAAAAATGCCGAAAATGACCGAAAAATTGCAAAAAAAAAAAATTACATTTATTTTGAAAATGGAAAATTCAAAATAAAGCAAAAAATCTAAAAGCAAATTACCCTTATTTAATCAATTATTTCATGAGACACATTTATATTCGAGCTATCTAACCGTCATATAAGTTATATATATTTATTTAAAAAAAAAGATGCAAAATCATGAAATGCCTTGCCCTAGTGATAATTTAATTGGTTAAGTTAATACAGTAGAGTCCCGCTATTACGAACTAATTGGGACCGAACACTGTTCGGTTTAGCGGGAATTCGGAATAGGCGGATTTCATTAATAATGTCAACGTATTGACTTGTTAAGGCGTAAATTAAGTGCGGGGAATTGTATAAATGGAGCCGATATGTGCTGTAAGTAACCAGTTATCATTCCAATTTGGTTTCAAGCTTAGGCTCTATGTATGTCTCGATTTAACTTCTTTGTATAAAAATAAATGTAGGCCTACGTTTTTTCACGAACGTCTTTTTTAATTTCACCTGTTTTAAGTTTAAAAAGTCGGTATATTTTCCTGAACTCTGTTCGGAATAGGCGGATTTTCGGACTAGCGGGACTCTACTGTATGGATAAAATGATGTAATTTTGGTGCAGCCCTCAAGAAGACTTGTCTAAATTAATTTGACTCCCAGATCGTCCAGAGTTGGGCAAACATGACCTAACTGTTCCTCTACACGAGTAGGCCTATTTAATATCGATGTTATCAATTTGATGCCGTTATTTGAAGTAACTTTCCTATTCCCTGGCAGTGTTCATTTCTTTATGCCAGTGGCTAAGCTAACAAAAGCAGTGGTTTAAATCAGAGGTGTTAATTTGTTATTCCTGCAGCTAGCAGTGGAGTGTGGTATGAATTATGAATACACAATTGCTACCTCCTCACTTTTCTACCGGCCTTGTCACACACACGCTTCTCTCGTGTCAATTCCAAGCTCGCTTACGTCACTCAGCTGTATTTTTTATCAACATTTTTAACGTCAGTCTATTGGCGGTGGATTGACATCAAACACAACACTTCCCGTTAATTGGACCCGCATTAATTTCATATTAATTAATTAATGCTCTTGATAGTCATTGCGGTTTCTGCCTTACCGAAACAAAATTACCTGCTGAAACCAGGCCCCTAGCCAGACAGAACATTTTTCGGAAATGCATATAATAAAGCCATCGTTTTCAATTAGGTTCATTTATTCGCCTATTAGCATTCCAAATGTAGAAGATAACAAATGCACAGAAATTCTTACATAGGAAAAGCATTGAAAAAATCTCTTTACTTCGATAAGAAACCTTAACTCCAGCTGTCACAGTTTTGAGTAAATCATCTAATCACATTTTGACCTAGGCCAAAACTTTTAAAATGTGTTTTGTACATTCTAATAGCATAAATTAGTTGAAATAATGTGTAAAATTTATATGATCCCCTTAAAAATATTCAAAAGGTGATCAGTTATGGAACTATGTGGAGTTAGGGTACACTGCCTTACAATTTATTAAGTGCCAGAACGGTACTTTGTGAGATTGTGTGGAGGACGGGAAAATGTCTGTTCGACTGTCTGTCCGTGTGTCTGTAGGCACGATAACTCGAATACGCTTTATCGGATTTTAATGAAAATTGGTAGGCCTATACGCATTTATAACGTCCATGGGAAGAAGCCTATTGATATTAGACCAAATCGGTTGACCGGTACCGGAGTAAAGTCCAATTTAGTGCCTATTTATGGTAATATATTAGAAAAAATTTATCAAATGGAAATCAGTTTTCAGGACAACATATTGTTTTACAGTGTTCGTATACAGCTTTGGAAGTTGCGATACAGTTAGCTTTGACAAATAACTAAAGACTAAACTCTGTGACGCTACATCCCTGAAGGGACAAGGCCTACCACCCGACCGCTGCGTCATCTACCATAGGCAGATGGCAGGATTGGGGGCATGTGGTTAGCATGCCGACACCCACGGCCGTTAATGGTGGTTTCCATTTGACAAATAATACTACCCACATATTCTTTCACATTTGCTTATAAAACTTTAGACTTTTGTTTTCCTGTAAGCCCTGCTAAATGAATCGATCTGGAACTTAACTCAGAAGTCGATTAAAAATAACTTATTTTCTGCATATTGCAATTATCACTGATTAAACAATAGCAATCTAGCACTTTGTTACATCAGTTAACATGACCTTATTTTTTCTTTACACGTTTGTTCCTTCAATTATCTCATAGATTTCAAAGTATTCTGTTCGTAGTCTTCCTAATATGAGGTAAATAACAACCCCTCAATATAACAATACCCCCCACATAACGATACCCTCTGCTTGGTCCCACAAATTTCGCTGTATGGAGGTTTGACTGTAAAACGATATAAATAATAATAATACGTTATAGATGATAATTTTCATAATTGATTTAATAGAGTTTATTTACGGAAATATTTAATTGGAGAATGTAAAATTGGAAAAACACGATTAGCAATTCATAATTTGTTGTTGGGGACAGTGGAATTGATAGCCACTGGGAAAACAGATCGCAGCAGCAACACAAACATAACTCTCTCTGAATCCTTTGTAGTCTGTACGCATTGCTTTGATGTTCTCTGGAATGTTATCATGGTAATATATTAAGTCAGATAATAATAATAATGGTAGGTACTTTGATCACAATGTTGTGCATAGTTTTATACAAGTAGAAATAAACTCTTCACTCTATCAAAATGATGTCATATACCCTCATATTTATAAAGCTGTGTTTGAAAATATCCCAACATATAAATTTGTTCTCTTTTTCATGATTAGTAATGAAATGCAATATCGGCGGACAGTTGTTGAGGATGAGTGCATTTAAACGTAAACTCTTTGTAGAAGTGAAAATGTCACTTTCTAGTAACGTACACTCGTTTCACTCTCTATCTTTAAAATCACTAACCAGGCAAACATAATGTTTATAGGGAATATAACGAGATATCCGAACAACTTGTGAACTTATCTTCACTAGTATTAATAAATTTCATTTTTCTTTCTTTGAGGGTTGAAGTATTAAGGAAATTGGTGATTAATATTTCGCCTTATACCCTCAAATATTGATAAAACCAAAAAGCCGCAGTTAGCCTCAGATATTTATTATTAGAATGATATAATCTGTTTGATTAATGCTAAAAAATACACATGCTAAAAAGAAAAAATACACATATTTACACAGTCAGTACACACAGTACACAGCATAACAGCAGCAGGTGAAGACATATAGTCTCTTTAGACTACAAGCGACTGAAGATGGTGTAAACCTGCACCGAAATGCATCTCGCAGTCTAAAATGATAAAACCCAAGAAGCAGCAAGCCGAATTTTTAATCAACGATTCATATATAGAACTCTCTACAATTTAAACTCAGAAGAATATCATACTACTAGAGCAACAATTTTTATTGTATATAATCAACCTGGTTTTTGTGTTAACATTGACTACTGCAATTAGCAGCTAAATAGACATTGTTACATTTTATAATAATCTGCTGTCAACAGATTACATTTTATGACTAAATACAAATAGATTTTAATGAATTTGTAAATACTTACTGTGATAATGTAAATAGTATTTTAATTGACTGTGTAAATATGTGTATTTTTTCTTTTTAGTGTGTATTTTTTAGCATTAATCAAACAGATTATTTCATTCTAATAATAAATATCTGAGGCTAACTACGGCTTTTTGGTTTTATCATTATTTGAGGGTATAAGGCGAAACATTAATCACCAATTTCCTTATCTTCACTATTTAGCTGATACGACTGTCTTTCGATTTGGACCAGTAACATGAACAAAGAAAAGCCAAATGCTAACTACATTTTTTAAAATATATATTTTATTTATTTATTTTTATTTTTTTGTTAAACTTTCGCTGTGTATATACTCCTTTTAGCTACGAGGCCATATCAGGAGTTCGGGATCTGTGTCTATACAGTAGGGTAGGCCATGGATTTATTGAGTATATTATTTTCTAGTCTTGGTGTATTTTATGGAGTAAATTTCACTTCATAGCGTCATTTTAGGTTAATTTTGGGTGAACTTATAAGCGATTTTATCATTTATATTTAGAATATTCTTACAAGGGGAAAAGCTCCTACGGGTTTTGAAGAACAAGACAAGGTGAAAATTGGCCGCTTTCGTGAAGAAAAGAAAAAGAAATGGTGCGAAATAGGTTGCACAATCTTTCCCGCATATACACGTTAAAAGCTAGCACAGAAAAAAGTAAATTACATTGACAATTAAATTTTATTTATTACATTTTCATAAAAACTAACATATATTAATGGATATGATATAGAATGAAATGGCGAGGATGATTCATGGTATGTAAATATCCAATTCGGATTTCCCTTTACGACTGGGGATGTTTAAACACCTCCCAGCAAGCCTCCTGCAGAAGTTCAACTAGGAGATCTTTAAACACCACCCTACAGCTCGGACCTAGCTCCCAGTGATTTCCATCTCTTCCTACACCTCAAGAAATGACAAAGAATGACAGAGAGACGAAGGTGATTGCCACACGGTGGTTCAAATTCCAGGCGGCAGAGTTCTACGACACAGGTATTCAAAAGTTGGTCCCACGTTATGAAAATGTTTCAATTCCGGTGGCGAATATGTTGAAGATAACTGAACACTTGCTGTATCTGTTGCATTAAACCTTTCCATGAAATTATGTTTTGTTTTTGTAAACGGCCCGTGGTAAACTTAATTTATGGACGGCCCTCGTGGTAGTATCTGCTTTTGTCTTATACCTTAAGATGCATTTACCTCTTAATAGAACGCATCATTTCTTCTTCAGCTGAAAGCAAGCGATGGGTGTGTGTAATAGAGACATTAATAAATTGCTGGAGTCCTTCCAAAACTCCTTAGCTCCGAGGCAAAGATCGAATGTGGAGCCAAAAAGGTTAGTCATAATTTCAGATCCCACTCTTTGTTCCATTGTGTTACCTTCTCTTCTTATGTTCTTTCTTTCTTATCGACGTGTCGTTTATTTACGTTCTTGTTGATTATTTGTTGTATTGTATTTTCCATACAGAGTATTATTTACTGGTTGTATGGTAAATACAAAAATAAAAAAAATAAAAAATACTATTATTAATTTTAATATTGTAGTTATTTCATAATTAGTAATAGCCTAATATAAAACTGGATAACTGCACTCACAACATAGTCGTTTCCGAATTGATTCCAAACAATTGTACTGTTTTATTTTTCAACTTACTACTTTGTAGTCCACCGCTGTGGCTCAGGGGATGCGTCCAATCCTCTCACGCAGCGGGCCCGGGTTCGATTCCTGGTCGGGACAAGTTACCTAGGTGAGGTTTTTTCCAGGGTTTTCCCTCACCTATGAGACAAATGTCAGGTAACTTTAGGCCCTTGTGGTCCCCGGATATCATCTGGCCGTCATTATCATCTTCATCCTCATCCTCGCCTTGTTCTGAGTGAGTGTGTGTGTGAATGGTGTGTATCGTCCTATGTGTTCGTGTTGTCTCGGAGGTGGCCCCGGCATTGGGCTGATCACTCATCCGGGGAGGCCCTCCATGTCCTTGTCTGGTCAAAAAAGTATGTAAGTGATCCAAAGGTAATCCCTCTCCCGACAGGTCGCGGCCCTGTAAGGCCCGGGCGGCTTGGGTCGCTTAAATCCTAAACGGGAGAGGTAAAACTACGAAAAAGAAAGAAAGAAAGAAAGGAAGACCACTTTGTAATTGGCGTGGCGATGGGTCGTTGTGGTTGAGGCAATACGTTACAATGCTGAGAGTCGCGGGTTCGACCCCCGATGAGGTCTTCTGGATATTTCAATTGGCCTAATCGTTTCTGGTGACACTATGGTCCTGTTGTCGACTCAACCTATAACAGAAATGAGTACCAGCAGCAAACCTGGGGGTAAAGGCGGCCGGTGCTGACAACCATACTACCTTCCGAATATATAAAATCTGGGAGCCTCAACCTCCTGGAAACCTTAGTGCATCCATGGCCTATGTGGCCTGAAAAGGGAACACTTGTCTTTTTACTTCCTCTGCCTGTCTCATAGGTACTATAGGTAAAGGGAGCAAACTTAAGGTAGGCCTACACTACCTGAGATCCGGAAACGGGAAGTCGAGAGTTAGAATCCCAAGATTAGTGAGGTTTTAATAGAATTTCTCCTCACTCTAAGGCGAATCGGATATGAAAGATCCCCTGAATTTTTTCACGACAGATCGATAATTTGGATAGCAAAATAATGAAGTTCAAAGACAAACAGAGTCAAAAAACCAAAATCAAACGGGGTCTACGAACGAAGCGGCAAAGTTCAATTGAATACAGATACGCACGTCTACCATACAAGTTCCCCATTACAAAGTAAAAAAAATCTTATGTGAATGTCACATAACTTCCTCTGCCCAAATGAAAGCTCCTTAGTATAATATATTTTGTATGACATTCTCTTCATGTAAATTGGTTGTAAAAATGATGAGAATGGCATTACCACATCAAATCGCATCCCCGAAGAATAACTAACCCAAATAAAATCTGATTAATGCACTCAGTGCTTTAGTTGGAAAATATTTTATGGGGGTACTCACCTTACTTCAAAATTTTCCATATCACCTCATACAAAAGAGTTTTAAAAAACCGAGCACCTTATCAGGATAGCCAACATGTAATCTAAGGAGAAAGTAATAATGTAGAAATGCGCACGAAGGTGAACATTAGAACGCATATCTATTGCGAATTTAATAGTGTTTGTCATTATTAACAAATACACTCTCTTATTAAATTGGACATTTAATAAGTGTTTTAGGACAATATCGTTCCTGTACTGCCAGTACGACGTACCGGAGCACATCTTTTTCCCGGTATGGTAGAAGGAAAATAATTTTATACCGGTACGCAGTACCGGTGCGTACCGGCCCAACTAAAGCACTGAATGCACTCTTTACTTGAAGCATGGGCAATACATTTTTCTCACTTTACATTATGATATAGAATAAGAGGCTATATTGCAAAGAACGCGTGTTCTGAGTGGGTGGCTTATAACTACCATTCAGAGGCATGCATCCAAAAATAGTATTTTAGGATTCAGAGGGCCTAAAAACGTGTGTTTATGATAAAAATTCAACTTCGAATTTGGTGGTAAAAACAATACTCCCTTTTCCTATAGGCCTAGTACTTATGGAACGGGCAGACGGTAGTTTTGTTGGTCTTGCGACTTAAACCTTTAGCCGACACGAGCCGATGTGCCGGAATTTTGTCTCGCAGGGCAAATCAGTAATTACACAGACGTGTAAACAGTTTGTCAAACAATGTTTCAAACAAATTGTTGCCAACCAAAAGAGCCTGAATTTCGCTCCATGCGAAATTAACAAAATTGTTTTAATTACTATTCTAAGCACAAGCGAATGAAATTATTTTCTTTCTAAAATGTATCGATTCAAAATAACATGAAACGTCGTACAACGTTTGATCGTTATAAGAATTTAACAGGCGCATTTCGTACTTGCCTGTAGGCTATAACGGTCTTACATCGTAAATACGAGGGAGAATCAAATGAAAACCGCATTTTTTTTTCCACTATTTTACTACAGGAAGAATTGTACATTATTTTCTACATAGTCCCCTCCCAATTCAATGCACTTACGCCATTGGATAGGAAGAGCTTCGAAACAGCATGAGAAAAATTATTTTTGTTGACGCTGTAGCGACTCCTTCACCATCGATTGGACGTCTTCATCAGATTTGAACTTATGCCTCCAAGGAGATCCTTTAACGGACCAAAGATTTGGAAATCTGATGGTAACAAAGCGAGGGGGGTTGCTGAGAGCAGGTGTTTTGCTTCAACATGATAATGCCCGTCCTCATGCTGCTCGTCCAACCATGAAAACCATCGACGACATAATATCCTTCAAGTGCCTCCCACATCTGCCATCCTCCCCAGGTTTGGCACCATCAGATTTCCACATCTTTACTCCATTAAAGGAGCTCCTTGGAAGACAGAAGTTCAAGTCTGAATAAGACATCCAATCGGCGGTTCATGAGTGCCTACATCGTGAACCAGAATAACCTTCTCATGCGGTATCGAAGCACTTTCTATCTGATGACATAAGTGCATTGAACTGGGAGGGGACTATGTGGAAAATAATGTAAAAGCAAACATTCTGCCTGCAGAAAAATAGTGGGAAAAAAATTGTGGTTTTCATTTGATTCTCCCTCGTAACTATTACGCAGCTAGACGTAATGCAAAACTAGAGTAGACTTTATTGCTGTTATGACTGTCCCATATGTACGGAGAACTCAATTGCGTCAGAGTTTTAGTTCTTAAAATAAAAGTGTCATAGGCGTTCAAGACGTAAACGCCATCGAAGTGAAAATATTTGAGCAAACGGCACAAACACAATGCAGTAGAGATATCACATGGAGTCACATGTATACAGACAATCATTGCGCATGCTTAGAAGCCTTGACCTTTAGAATAATTCCCTCTTATTACCGAAGGCAACACATAATGATATCATCGTATGTACAGATAACAGTCATATTATGATCTGGCGTGTAACCGGCAGGCAAACGCATATTCCACATCAGTTCTAAGTGCCGTAGCTCCAGGCGAATACTTTACTCTCGCTGGTGGCCAAGTTCAGTGCCCGGCGGGTATTACATGGAAATTGTGGTTTTACCAGGAGGCCATTCTCTTCCATTCGATAAAAAGTTATATATACATATACCTTCTCGTTCCTAAACATGAGCAATGCGATTTTTACTTATTCCGCTTAAAGTAAGGACTATTTTACATTATCACTGGGGTTTGGATGTTTATGACCGTGACAAGTCAAAATATGCAACACGATATGACTTTTAAAATAGCTAACATGACCAAACAATCTCTCATGTTAAAATTCATTATGTAATACCATTGAGCTCGATGAATAAAATAAAATAAAATGTATAATTACAGGGTGTCCACATTCTGGAAAGTAAGGGAAAGTCAGGGAAATTGAAACCGGTCAGATATAGTCAGGGAATTTTGTAAAGTATAAGAAAGTCAGGGAAATTAAAAAAAGAAAGTATTAAACAGTCTGGGAAATGTGAGCGAAATGTGAGGGGCTTGTGATTTGTTGTAACTCAGACTGTGCAAGCAATTTTCTTTTCAGTACTTGAGCTAATCATTTGTTATTTTTGTTATGGGGATGAAGACGGCTGGATATTTTTTGTTTTATTTGTCTACAAAGAACCTTCAAAGCACTGATTCTTGTGGTCAGAAAAATGTAAGTTTCTGGCCCTGGAAAGTCAGGGAAATTTATTTTAAAAATTTCTGTGGACACCCTGAATTAAAACCATCAGCTCAAAAACCTTTATTTTATGCTGTACAGGCCGTTCGACACTTATGTCATCTGGGCGTCCTGCTGGACTGGTCTAGATTAATTAAAGGTTAAAAATTAAAATGACATTGTTTTGTCATGCTGATAAAGATATTAAAATCTTCAAAAATCTTTATTAAAAACTATTATTGACACATTTTTCTAATTTCCTTCTTGGGGAAGACTCAAGAAGATACAGGAAGTTGGAAAAATGGGTCAGTGATCGTTTTTAATTTAAAAAAAAGTGTGCATGGAACGCCACGCGACAGAAGTGAAACTTGTTTTAAATTTTGGACTTTTTCAATTTTGGATTATTGGATTTTTTCACATTTGGATTGTTGGACTTTTTGAACTTTTTTAAATTTTGGATTTTTTAATTTTTAATCTTTTAATTTTAAAATTTTCGATTTTTTTATTTTTTATTTTTAAATTTTGAATTCTAGATTTTTTAATTTTGGATTTTTATTTTTTAAATTTTTTATTTTTGGATCTTTAAATTTTGATCGTGACGATTTTTAGCGTTACACAAGCTCTCGATTTACCCCTACCGCGGCTAAAGAAGTTTCACTTCAAAAACTTTTTGTAGATCTTAATTATTTCATTAATATGACACGACTACAAGACAATTCGATTTTAATTTGTAATCATTGGTGAATCTACACTTCACCTCGGGTTGAAGGTAGGTGGAAAAAATAAAATAAAATAAAATAAAGTTTCAGTTATACAAAGCTTTGCCCAGGGAGCAAAGTACCCGTACAATAACAGTTGAAACCCGACCACTGAATCATTAATATGCTGTGCCTCACAGTACTGTAGGCCTATATGACGTAAATGCATTTCAGTGTGGCCGACCATCAAGGGTAATCATAGGAGAGAGATTTCATCTGGTGACTTGAATCGAACTCTGCCTAACTCAGTTGGTAGAACATTGGCAAGGAAAACCGACGTTCACGGGTTCAAATCCCGCTGTCAAGAGGAAATTTTTCTTCTAAAGACAAAGTATAATCAAATAGTCATATTGTGTAATGGTTATTGCCATAAATGAGTTTAACGTCCACTTAAATGCGTCCATAATCTTCTTTGCCCACTGTCTGAGACACTTTGAAAACAAAGGGAGATCGCATGCTGTTGGTAGTGTTATTCTTATGAGTGTAAATACCCCGGTCATTCCTCTTCTATTAATTTGACTTGAGAACACGCAATGTTCCCTCACGCACATGCACACATCTCTCCAGATTACATTTGCATTTGCATTTGCAAACTGTTATTTACAGAAGTCACTTTTTTTCTTAATACAAAGCAGACAACGATCCCTGTTAATTTGTTAGCAGTGCGTTGAAATCAGTCTGCATTATTTGTCGGAGTCAGTATGCTGTTCTCGTGTTCCCTAATGCTGACATTTTACGATGCAATCTATGGAATGTGTGCGCAGGAAGAAAGTATTGTTTACATTTTCTCTGAATTTTATGTATTAGATACTATGAATCTGTATAAAAGATATTTACTTATTTTTCTCCATAAACATAAATCGGATTTTAAAACACATTTTCATCCTCACAATACAATAAGAATTAATAGATATAGCCTATGCATAAGCATTCATGAAAAAGAGATTATTGTCTCTGTTGGACATTACATGATAATGATTTAGGAGAAATTAATATTATAATATTATCATGTAATGTCCAACAGAGACAATAATCTGTGTTTCATGAATGCTTATGCATATATCTATCTTGAATGTTACTGTACAATAACAGTGGAAGCCGGGTCACAAAAAACACTTATTAGTGTGCCTCACACTACTGCATATGACATAACTTGTCTGTCAGTGAGGTAGACAATTAAGGGTAATCAGTCATAGGAGAGAGGTTCTGTCTGGCGCTGTGAATTGAACTCTGGCTTAGCTCAGTTGGTAGAGCAGGGGCACAGAAAGGCAAAGGTCCTGGGTTCAAGTCCCAGTTTCAGAGGAATTTTTCTCCTCTAATATTATGAATATTATCAACAAGAAGAATTGCCTCCTCGCCCTTAATTGAAATTACGTACTGTTTTCTAAACTTACAGCACTATTACATTCGATTAGAGTAATAATGTTTGACATCACCTCTCAAATTACACACCAAGGACGAATATATCTTCCAAGAGCTCTCTCGTGCCTTAAGTTTCTAAATATTTATTTTTATCTAGCAATGCCTAGCCTTTCTTTATAGTTACATATGCGTCAACATATTTTCTTTGCCCTATCCGATTTTCGTATAGCCTATACAGAGTATTAATTAATAACAACGAAATATTTTACCTGTATATAGGTATATATATATAGGTATATAGGTATATATAGGTATAGGTATATAGGTATAGGTAACTTTTATTATGAGATTTTTGCTTTATGACGTAAAATGCTTATGACGTCATTATAATTTTGTGCTCATAAGTCAATAATTATGCGAAATAGGGTTAAAATTTTCATTAAGTTGACTTCATGCCTTCCTAATGATCCATAAAAACCTGACTCTTAATCATTCGTCAACAGCTATATCCTAATTTAGTGTTTCCATAATCTGCAAGATTTACAGACTAATCACATGACTGGCCGCCACTACATTAGTCTTTTTTTTTTATTCATAACTACTAACTACAGTGTTAACAACGAAGTTCCTTTATTTTGCATTTTTTTTCTAATGTTAGAAGTCAGTGGCGGCCATGCCTTGGGAGATTTTATGCTGTAACAGGAAAAATTGAATCCATAGAGCAAAAATCTCCTAATAAAAGTTGCTTATCTATTTCCCCTCTATACACAGGTAAAATATTTCGGTGTTATTCATTAACGCCCTGTATATAAAAAATACAATCATCCCTTTTTAAAGGCCTATGCTGATATTTGTCTATGTACATAATAATTCAGTATGTAGGCTATTCATATTATTTCAGTAGTCTACAAGTTATGTTCATAATTGCAATGTGTTTTATTTTCAGGTAAGATGTCCCGAAATGTTCACTTAGTCTAGGAGCCAGTCTTAGGTATGTTGCATGTTTTCTTTACGATTTATTAGTGGCCATGAAACATCGATCAGCTGAAAATGGAGTTAACTCCATGTATAAGAAAAATTTGCTTTTCAACCACTATAGCACTAAACATTCTTTATTATTATTATTATTATTATTATTTTATTTTTATTTATATACAGACGAGATGAAGAATTCTTGGAAAAAATGGAAATAGATTTCGTATTTATCTCAGGCATTGGCGTTTTCATATAAAATTGCCTCGGTCATTCCTACTCGTGGGTAGTTTTCACATTTTTCGTTTCACGAGAACCAGCTTATGGAATTTTGCGAGATTGCGAAACAGGATCGGGAACTTTTTGTGCCATTTAGTAAGTCTGAATCAAGCTGTTTGTTTCTTACAGATATATATATATATATATATATATATATATATATATACATATCAGCCCGTTTCATCCTCCGTGATTTAATTACCCTTACTATATCCGGTGACGGGTACAGGTTATGAAGCTCGTCATTATGCAGTTTTCTCCAGTCCCCATTTTCAACTCTCTTAGGTCCTAATATTTTCCTAAGCACCCTGTTTTCGAACACTCTCAGATTATGTTCTTTCCGAAGATTAAGCGACCATGTCTCACATGCATAGGCTATAATACAACCCACAGGATAATTGTCTTATAAATTTCATATATATTTGTCTTATATATATTTATATATTTGTCTTATAAATTTTTATTTTTAGATTTCTGGAGAGAAGACGAGAAGATAAGAGTTTCTGAACTGCATAAAAAGAAGCATTTCCTGATTTGACTCTACACTTAATTTCGGCCTTAATATTATATGTAAGCTTATCTGTAATTATTACTCCCAGATATTTGAATTTATCCACTTGTTGGAATGATTTACCGTGCTTTTATAGAATAAAATGAGGCGACCCATTTTTACGACAGTAAGAGTGAAAAAGTTAAGTCTAGGGATGGGTCTTCGATACTTTCAATACCTCGATACTCTCGATACTTGCATGGTATCGGCATCGAGCGATACTTCAGAAAACTCGCTCGTTACTTTTTCGATAGGCTACTTGGGTAATCCTGCAATTAAGTGAGAATGCTAGTATTTTTCAACAAAAACTTGTAAGCGGACTGTTTCAAAAAGTAATTTTAGTTTTAATGTAGAGTTTAAAAGTAATTATAGGCTACTGAAGACATTAAATTTTTTTCTCACTAAATATGCACACTTAATTAATTAATGTACCAATTTATTGAAACTGGAAATGTTAACGGTATCGAGTACCGAAGTATCGAGGGAAAACATCATATATCGGTATCGAGTATCGAGAAAATCTGGTATCGACCCATCCCTAGTTAAGACGCTCATACTTATTATGAAAATTATGAAAGTACCGTAAACGAGTGTCGTAAATATACGGGCTTCTATAAATACATAAATGCCAATATAGGCTCGTTGCATTAAGGGAATGTGGGCTATGTAACTAGATATTACGGTGCGCATGCGTGGAATACATGTGTGAAGGGAACGATAACCGCAGGAAGTGTCTCGTGGTGAGCTGTTATTTGCTCTGAGTCCGGAAGGCTACTGTGTGATGAAGATTACCAGTGTATGATCCGCAGGGAGTATGAATAGCCTTCATTTATATACAGCTTCCTTCCAACAAAATGTGACCTACCTATTACAAGAAAATATAGGATGTTGAATATGAGACGTCCAAATAGTAGATATATGGAAATGTTACATATTAATGTAATTTGTAAATGTAAATAGGCTATACTGTATCTTACTTACTTACTCAATGGCAATAGACAATTCTTAAGCAAGTTAAAGGAATATTATTTATTTGATGAAACCCGGAGGTTCATTGCCGCGCTTACCTGAGCTCGCCATTCAACCCTATTCTGTGCTAACTCCATCCAACCTTCCCTCTCAAATCCTACTTCCCGTAAATCTATCCTAATATTGTCCTCCCACCTACGTCTAGGTCTTCCAAATGGTAGTTTTGCTTCGGGTCTCCTAGTCAGTATTTTTTAGATATGTCTTTCCTCCCCCCATGCGCGCAACATGTCCTGCCCATTGTATCCTCCGTGATTTAATTACCTTTACTATATTCAGTACAAAAAATGCACAAAAACAAATTAAATTAATTCATTATACATAATTGTATATATTCGAAGTATCTTTCAACCTTGATGCGAAAAAGATGCAAAATCATTAAATGCCCTGCCCTAATTATTAAAATAAATAAGTTGTGGAGTGTTTTGAAATGTTGTAAGAGCCATTTACTACTCATGATATTATTTAAGGCTGTTCGTACGGATACAACTTGATTTGGCTGCTTATAAAGCAGACAAGCCCATCTGGCCGCAACTTTATAAAATAAAAACACGACGCGTGTTATAATTGGTGCGCTCCAGGGATATTAAAAGGCCCTGATTCACTAGCTAAGCGCTCGGCCTTGGCTGTACACTCTGGTTCCTAACTACATTGAACCTTACGTTGCTTCAATCCACTTTTCTTTGTCAACAGCAATATCATTATTTAAATTAAATTGAATCTCGAGACTACGTTCATTTAACATATTTCACGCTATTAGTCAGATCTTGCGTCCAGAAAATCTGGAAGTGCGTGAAATATCTCATAAAAGATAGTTTGTTCAGATCGCGGAGAGAACGTCAGCCAACATTACCTAAATCACAACCCGACGTTCATGACAGATTGGGTCATCTAAACTTCTGAATCAGTGTGCATTATCCGGATAGGATTAGTGGGACCCTCAAAAAACGGTGTGCAGTTTACGGATTAAAATGTTCATTTTCTGAATCAAATTGTACAGTTTCTGGATCAAAATGTGCAGTTTTCGGATCAAAATTGGAAGTTTCCGGACAAAATGTGCAGTTTCCAGATCAAAATGTGCAGTTTCCAGATCAAAATGTGCAGTTTCCAGAGCAAAATGTGCAGTTTCAGGATCAAAATGTGTGGTTTCCGGATCAAAATGTGCAGTTTCCGGATCAAAATGTACAGTTTCTGGTTTAAAATGTGCAGTTTTCGGATCAAAATGGGAAGTTTCCGGATCAAAATGTGCAGATTCCGGATCAAAATGTACAGTTTCCAGATCAAAATGTGCAGTTTCCGGATCAAAATGTGTGGTTTCCGGATCAAAATGTGTGGTTTCCGGATCAAAATGTGTGGTTTCCGGATCAAAATGTGTGGTTTCCGGATCAAAATGTGCAGTTTCCGTTCACCCCGAGCTAATAAGGTATTCTACAATGAATTTTTTAGCATGCAAACTTGCAGCTAGATTAGTTTGTTATGTAATGCTTCTTGTCAGGTCTAAACATAACAAGTTGCAGCAGAAGTTACCAAAAGAGAACCTTAAAAGTGTGTAACTGCAGTCTATATACCTACAGGGTTGAAACAAACTATTGTGAAGGATCTCTCCTGATGCCGTAATTCGGGTGTTCCTGTTGCTATGCCAGGTTGCGTTGCTAGGGGGCATTTTGCGCCTGCTCTGTGTGTATGTGTGTGTGTGTGAGAGAGAGCGAGAGGGGGGGGGGGAGCCACCGCTATATTGCTCCGGGAGTTTTTGTAATATTACAAGCCCTGTCTCTCCTCGTGGAATCATTAGGTAATATGTGCCTATATGAAAAACACACATATATTATAGGCTCAGCTTGCTGACAGGTGTAATTTTAAAAAAGGACGTGTAATTTTTAATTATCGTAATTTGAAGGGGCCGGTGGAAGATAGTGCTAAACCTCTTTTTCCAAAAGATAGATTGTTACACTATTTATTTTTTCTAGTCACTATTTATTTTAATGTTTCTGAGCACAGATTAATTCTGTCAATAAGTCTTGTTAGTAACATAATAATGTGCCAAAATAAAAATAAAAATTAGATTTGCGGGCTTGAGGTAACTGTAAAAATGTAATATATAAAATAAGATTGATATGGGTTAGCACTATATTCCGCTAACCCTTTCATTTGACCTCTGTTTTGAAAGTGAAAGAACTTATCAAAAAGTGTGTACTTTGCTTCAAGTCGGAATAACAGTAATTATGGTGTCAAAACTTACCAACTATTCGGTATACAGTAAATGTTTTGCGAATCGACTGTACAATAATTGACAGTATACAGCACAATGTTTTCGGAACTGATTGTATAGCCTAATTTTAAAGCGACGTTTCACTCCGTTAGTTTTCAATTTACTGAAATTTATTGCATTGCTCTTGTTTCTGAAAAGTTTTCAATGTAATTTATACAACTTAGTGCTTTTTTTTTTTTTTTGTAATATACGATAATTTAGCTAACACGAGAACTAAAGTACTTAAACGATAGAGCATACTTGATTGGTTTTAATCCATATTTTACAAGTGTTATAGCATATTTGCATGCATATTTCATCTTCTGATAGAACATTAACATCCGGGCCGTAATGATTACTGATTAGCCTATGTGAATGAGTTTTTATGAACAAAACCTAAAACAGAGAGGTGTAAAAACGAGTTTATTCTCTTAGATAGGAAACTAGCATGTCTTGTAATATTCATGCACTTCCGCTGGGGTATGAATATACGTCACGACACAGCTATGTCTACATCTGATAATCAGCAAACTCTATTTATATACACAAAGAAAATACACTTTATGGTAATGATAATACCGTATATATTATACTAAAATATACTGAAGGTCACTATATTAGAATTCATAACATTTTAATAGGTGTCACCAGTGTGGCAGGAAAAGCGACCTTGCCGGGCTTCGAACCCGTGTCACCGGGTTGTCAAGGTGGCTGAGAGGTCGCGAATGTGGGAATTCTGTCCCCTCGTGATCACGTGCCACTTCTATTGCACGACCTCGTGCATCTCATTATTTTGCGATACTTCTATGAGTGTTGTACACTACTTATGCCCGGTTTCTATAAACTCGTGAAATACCTATGGGTAAATTATCCATGGGCAAATTAGTTCCATTTCACCCACAATGATATAATGAGGAAGGCTGTACAGTTAATTTAATTCAGAGGGCTTTGATTATCATTGTTTAAATTATTATTGATCCTACAAGAGGTTAAATTTTATCCAGCCATCCATGAAAGGATAAATTAACCCGACGATTTACCCTTAGAAAGATCTAGTCCGAGTTTGTAGGAACATTTTTTCTGCCATTTTCATATTTACCCAGAGGACATTTATCTAGAAACTCGCCACAGGTGTATGTGATTGTTACTTTTAAATGATTTGAGTTTGTAAAAGTTATTTTTGTGTAAATTCTGTCCATTGGATAATTTACCCATAGGTATTTCGCGAGTTTATAGAAACCGGGCATTAGTAACGAGAGCCCGGATTTCTAACCAAAATGAAAAATTATTTTCAGAACTGTTATATTTCAGAAGATACTCCTTCATATGCAATTTTAATTTTGTCTTTATTTCATAGTGATTATTTTGCTTATTTTGAAAGAAATGTGATTTTTATTAAAATAGCATATTTTTCTCAAAACTGTCACATCAAAAGTGCTTAATTCATTCCTAGACGTCATTATCATCGGTTTCCTTTCTTTGCCGTCTAAAAGAATTAGCCTACTGAATAATCAGGGTTATAAAATAAACATTCAGATTACTAAAAAGCTTCCCGATGAAGAAAGATGTAGGCTATTGAAGAAGAATCAGGGTGTCCACTGGTCGGGAAAATCCGGGAATCCGGGAAATGGCCGGGAATTTCGTATGGTCGGGAAAATCCGAGAAAAGTCAATGAATTTGTTAAAATATCCGGGAAAATTCGAAAAATTGCAAAGTGGGATCAAAAAGACTTCTAGACAATAATAGGCCTATATGAAAGTATATTTAATTTATTTTATTGTTCCTAATTTTTGTATTTGTTATAGCCTAAGTAATTATTGTTTGCAATTACTTTTGTTACTACAAGTTTTTCTTATTTATATGTATGTATATTCCTATAATCCTATAATTTTTCTTACAAAGTTATTAGAAAGTGCTTCATATTTTGGTCGGGAATTTCTGAAATGATCAATGAAAATCAGGGAATAGGCCGGGAATTTCTTCAGCATTACTTGGTGGACACCCTGAGAATTCATCGAAGAAGAACTGTGTTGCTTTTCACATGAGCCTGTGACGTCCTTCGACGTTCAAAGAACATTTTCATTGTACAAGTTATTCGTCACTTACAGACGCAGGAGCTTCACACAAGAAAATCTGTGGATGACCTTCCTTACATACTGTAAGAATCGTGAATAAGAATTTCCGTAAAAGTAATAAGTTATTTGATATTTGTGCTTTTATGTGTGCTTATTTTCGTGTTTATTTTTTACATTTTCGTGTTTATTTGCTTGCATAAATTATTAAAACTAATGATAATGTATTTATTATGAATGTTTTGAGAAATAAATTTAATTTACATTATTGTTAATAATTAATTATTTTAAAATATTTGGTTTGAATTATGATTAGGGGGCGGATTTCCATGACATGTCATATTTTTCCCCTTTGCATTATTTCAGGTTTCCGACTAATTTAAACCCAATTCCAAGCATCCTGGTGAAAATGGAATGGCTTTTATTGTACATATAACTGCATATTTAGGAAATTTTCAACTATTGTAGCATATTTATTATGAATATGTATATTTAGGTCATATTTTTGGCATATTTGTGTGCATATTAAAGAAATTTTGAAGTTTCATATCATATTTTGTAAATTTTCATTATAATGATATTTTGAGAATTTACAGATATTTTAAATAATTAACACTATATTTTAATAAAATGTATTGTAACGAAACTTAAAAAAACATACACAATATGTAGCCTAAGTTAAAAGTCATGTTTTAAATTTTACTGGTCATATTTTAATGTTCTTTAGATCATAAATGCATGGATATATCCTATTCTTTATGTCATAGAAATCCGCGTTCTAATTATGATGAATATTTTGCTAACAAATCCGGCTCTAGTAGTAGGCCTAAACATTTTTAGATGGCTTGAATGGCCCGTAGAATCGCTGAATTGCTACATGGGCTCGTTTCGGAAACATATCTACTCGCAAAATAAAATCGCTCTTTTTTATAAATACTCGACTTTTCTTGTAACAATCGACATTTCGTTTAGAATTGATGGATTTTATTGTTAATGAGATGACGTAAATAAACAATACTTTTTTGTTTGATCAGACCTTTTGGAGTGACGTCAGTATTACAAGAAATTGGCAAGGCACATAGGGCAGCTCCTTCTTATCCATTAGAATAATTTCCCTGATCCTTTGTTCTGAGGGTAGCATTAGCACTCTGTCTAGTGTAAAGTGCAGTGTCTTCAAAATAATCACATTGTAGCTGTTTAATAGATGTCACGAAGTGAGTATAAAACGTACAGGAAATGCAAGTCGTTGGATGTTGCCGCGCTATTCCTGCATCTTTGTATCGTTTTATGGTCATTATCAAGCATGCATACAAACGCATTCTGCAGTCTTGTGCATTGTGTGATCCCTCAAGCGTTCTCTTTTCTGTCTTTTAGATGGCTTGTCAGCTTGACGGTGGACAGTTTTGTTTGTGAGACTTTAGGATTTAAAATTAAAGTATATACGAGTTTCCCTGGGACCGTTTACAGAAACAAAACACAATTTCAAGGAAATATTTAGTGCAACAGACACAGCACGTGTTCAGCTATTTTTCAACATATTCGCCACCGGAATTCAAACATTTGTCATACCGCGGAACCAACTTTTCAACACCTTTGTCGTAGAAGTCTATAGCCAGGAATTTTAACCACTGTGTGACAAACATCCCCGCCTCTCTGTCATTCCTTGTCATTTCTTTAGGTGTAGGAAATGATGGAAATCATTGGGAGCGAAGTCGGGGCAGTAGCACAGTAAACATCCACCCTAAAGCCCTGACTTCTCTCCCAGTGATTTCCATCTTTTCCTACACCTCACGAAATGACCTTGTGTGTGTATAACTTATATATATATATAAACCACTAACATTTTAACACTACTGGAGAAAAGAGGGAAATAGCTGCCATTTTGAATAATTAATTAAAAAATATAATTGCTTGTAAATATGATCTTAAAATATTTTTAAAAGACCGGCATATTAATTTGTAATGTAACATGAGCCTTGTATCACAGATTTTTAGTGATTGAAGCCAAAAGACTTACCTGAGAAAATATGAAGCAGTTGTAACATATAGACAACTTATTGGGAGGCTATCTGTCTTCAAGCATAGCTCGAAAAGAACAGCCCCCTTTCAAACGAGCATGCGGTCCAGTCCAAAAAAGGACTTTGCGCGCAGTTTTTTTTTTTTTTCCAAAAAGTGGAGTAAGCTTATTTCATAAAACTATTCAAGAAACAATGCCATGGTATGATAAGTGGAAGTGGAAATTTTGTTTCATTAAAAGCAAGATGAAACAATAACTGAAGAGGGGGAGACAAGAACAAAGGATATAGGCTATTGGACTCGCGTGTGTTATGACGGGTGGGTAATTGGTTTGTTTTTAGCTGCAAGGTCGTGGAGGCCATTACTGTGCTGCACTCTGCCGCTGGTTTGCGACATCGCAATTTCAAAGTCATAACTGCAATGTGTGCTACTTACGTTAGATTTGAGATACTACAGTCTATAGAGAGGAACTGGGCGCCAAATTTGTTCAGACAACTCTTCTGAAGACCGCACCAAAATTACTTAATTACTTAATCAGTTAACTTATCACTAAGAAAGACCAAGCATGAAGGCTATTATAGTTATCAGCAGGGCTCGGATTCTAATGACATATCATCTTTTTATTGATACTGCCTACACATTACCAACTTGTAGATAAATCCTAATCATGGCCTCTAGATTATAGAAATGCATTTTAATAGGTAATTTTTTTGTCATTTTATGCAATTTTATATTTTTAGGGCATTTATTTCAATTTTACGTCATTGTTTTGTCATTTTCGTGTCAATTGCTTTCTTATTTTGTCATTTTTATGCATTTACTTTAAATAAATCACTAGGTTACTATAATCCAACATTTTTGTAGAAACTACTTTTAAAAACAATTTTCTTATTTTTCTTCTTAAATATTCCAAATCAAGAACAAAGTTTTTAGACCTACAATATCCTTTCTACATTTACAGTTTTTAGAATTATGTACAAATTAGTCTATATCTTTGTGTGCACAATAATAATTTTTATAAATAAAATATCAGTTTTTACGTCATTCTTTGTAATTATTAAGTCATTTTCTTTAAAATTTAGGGTCATTTTGTAGGTCATTTTTCAAACAATTTTAGGTCATCAGAATCCGGGACCTGGTTATTATATTTCACTGTTAGGTGTTATTTATTATTATTATTATTTTGAGAATATAACAGGCTCATTGCCCAATTACAATATTCTCTTATTCTAATTACACCACTTTTACAACACTTATATTAAATATTTAAACTAATACTAGGCCTACAACTAAAAAAGCACAGAAAAAGGAAACAAGAAACACACAATATGAAAATTACACAATGAAGGGATAAGATCAAAACATACGTAATATTTAACAGTTTTGGAGGAAACGAAAGATTTAAATAAAGGAAATGACATGAAGGATATTTTAACTGTCTCTTTTAATTATAACTATTTCATATTTTCACAGATATTTTTATACCGCTTATTGTTAGTATTAAATATACCTGTTTTGCCCATTTTGTGCAATTGATTGTACTATAGACGGAGCACATTGAGGAGAAATATTATGGGAGTCAGTGTTTGCTTTTGGAATAAAAAAAAAAGATTATGCAATTTATAATATCTATAACGTGGAACATAAAAAGATATTTATTCGAGAATATTAATATCAAAACATTTTAAAAATAGTGTAACAAATAGAGAGAAAATATTTTTCTTCACGTAGGCCTAATGCACTAATCGTCACACCAGTTCACCATTTCACCGAAAATAATAGTAATAGGATTTATTGAAAAGCTCAGCTGATCTGCAAGATTAATAGTTCCTACAATAAGTATTTTACTTCGTTTTGACAAATTTCACATAGAAAATGCACTTTCACAAAGGCAGGCCTATGTGTTTCCAAACTTAGAAGTGATGTGAGTACCAAAATCTCTCAGCTGAGGAAACTTGTCAGCTGAAACAAGTCTGGAAAAGTTTTGAAGAAGTAGATCAGCTCGAAAATCATGTATAGTGGAGGCTAGACCTCTGTAGACAGTCGGGATGCTTTGAGGATTAAGCCATTGTCTGGCACTTAAGGAGTGGTATGGTACTGACTGAACGGCACTTGTCTGGTGTCCACGTGGAGTCATAGCTTAAATGTCAAAAATTCAGAAATGAGCATTGATTGGTTGCACACGAAATTCTATTGGCTGTCAGGCAAGTTCAACGCCAAGAAAACACGCTGAAAATCCAGAATATACAACTCTATTGTCCAAGACACCCTCATTTCAAGTTATTTACTGCGGATTATAAGGGTCTGTCGGCATTGCCTTGAAGAAAGTTGTATATGTAGAAGTCGCCTCCACTATACTTCAAGTTAAAACTTAGATAGCTGATCCACCTAGCTTTTCCTCATAATCATCTCACTTCTCACAGAAGATGACAGCAGAGCAAGCTGCCGAAAGCTCGGAATCAATTCTCTTTTTCATCCTGGTGGAAGCCCGAGAAACCATTATTCATTTTCAACACCGAGAGAGCCTCAAGTCACACATAAACAGGCCTTGTTAGAGCCATGTGTTCAAATCTGCAAGTAGGATGCCATATCACCCACTTTTAACAAGAAACACTTCTCTTTTACACCCACGATAGAAATGTAAGGTATTTATGTGTCCATTCATGCAAGTAGAAGGAACATAGACTATTGGGAAAGAATCCGCTGGAACCGGTTCAGTGTATCGAGTTGATTTCTATATAAACTGGCCTGGCCACAATGAGTCCGCCCACGGAGATTCCAGAAAATAAATCTTACTCTCGGAGCATTCCCAAGCCTTGGAATCATGAGATTGACCCACTTAATAAACACGGTTAAGTTCGCCGTACCCTCTTCTGGATCCAGATTTTTACGTGCTCAAAAGATGGGAGAGATCTAATTCGAGTTTACTCCAGATTTGTTTGATATACTGTCATAACTATAATTCGGTTAACTGGACAATAAATAATGGTTATTTGAACATTTATTTGCTCAGTTAACCAGTCAACTTTTATCAGGATTATCCCAACTCTACCAACCATCCCTCGCAAATTCTACTTCCCTTAAATCTATTCTAATATTGTCCTCCCCTAGGACTTCCAAGTTGTCTTTTCCCTTCGGATCTCCCATTTTTTAAAATGTATCTTTCCTCCCCAGCTCATTTCATCCTCCGTGATTTAATTACGTACTCTTATTGTGTTCGGTGAAGAGTACAGGTTACGAAGCTCGTCATTATGCAGTTTTCTCCAGTCGCCGTTCTCATCTCTCTTAGGTCCAAATATTTTCCTAAGCACCCTGTTTTCGAAAACTCTCAGATTATGCCCTTCCCGAAGAGTAATATACCATCTCTCACTCCATGGAAGGCAACAGACAGGATAATTTTCATTTTTAGATTTCTGGACAGAAGACGAGAAGATGAAAGTTTCTGAATTGCATAAAACAAACATTTTCTGATTTCAGTCGACACTTAACTTGTATCTTAATATTTATTTCTATCTGTAATTATTGCCCCCACATATTTGAATTTCTCCACTTGTTCGAATGCTGTATTATAGACTATTGACTACACCGAACAAAAGCTATGTAGGCCTATAATATAATGTAAAGTTTTAAGCTTATATAAGGTAAGAAGAAGGTCATTTCAACAACTTTTATTGTATGTCAGGAGATATTTGTAGACGCTCGTTACAAACCGGAAGGTCGCTGGTTCGATCTCTGATGAGGTCGTTGGAGTTTTTCAATTGGCCTGATCCTTCTGGTGGCACTGTGGCCCTGGGGTTGACTCAGCCTCTAACAGAAATGAGTATCTGGAGCAATCCTGGGGGTAAAGGCGGCCGGTGTGAAAGGCTGACAACCGTACCACCTTTATTACCGAATGTCTAAATCTGGGATCCTCAACCTCCTGGAACCCTCTGGGCCTTAATGGCCTGTACAGGGAACTTTTTACTTATAGATACTTGTAGAGCGTAGGCTATAAGGTTGTGAATGGAAAACATAATTTATTTATTTTTTATTATGCTGAGATTATAACAGACTCATTCCCCAATTACATATTCTGTTATACTAATTACACCAATTTTACAGCATTAATATTAATAATACTACAAATATTTCATCTAATACTGCAACTAAAAAAATCAGAAAAAAAGAAACAGGAAACACAAACAAGGTGAAAATTACGCAATGAAGGGAAGAAATGAAAAACATACATAATAAATAAATAATTGAAGGTGTAAGTTTGGCTCAATGGAGAATAGAGGAAATGTAAACTATGGCGGTTTTCCCCCATGTCTGGTGTACGAGATGAAGATGAACTTTCTAAACACAAATAAAACAAATAGAGTAATTTATTCAGACTCTTTCCTTCATAGTTTCCGTAGCGGACACTGAAGCAGCTACTTCTGAATTAGTTAAACCTCGGTGATTTAATTTTACAGACAAGCCGGAGTTGAGGACTTCCTCAATTTATTGATTATAGCTTTGCAGTGAACCCACGCGAATTCAGCATGCAGAATAATGTCGGAGTAAGAATTTGTTAAGCGTCATTAACTACTCGCATTCCACGTTTGCTCGGTATTCTAGTGCAAAAACTCTTCAGGCTTGCTCTTTTGAATTAACGAGGTTGGAATGCAGCAGGATGGTCGTATACCAGAGGTGGACACGATTTATTCTGCCCTCTATTGCATGCCAAAGTATAATGCATGGTGCATGATTGAATTAGCGTTAGGACCGTTCCACATTTGACGTAGTGACGGAAACTACGAGGCGCATCCATTAAGTAAGTTTCCATACGGCCGTTTACACAAACAAAACAAAATTTCATGGAAATATTTATTGCAACAGATAAAGCAAGTGTTCAGCTATTTTTCAACATGTTCTTTTTAAAAGTTATTTTCTTGACTATTCAACTCGTACGCCGCGTGTTTGATATTGACCAATAACGTTTAGCAATTCCTCAGATATAGACCAATCACGGCAGTTTATCTTGCAATATTCTTGTGGAATCGCGAGGGTTGCCTCTTCACTTCACAATAAATAATTCTTCCTAAACATGCGGCACTTTATGCGTGAGAAGAAATCATCAGATATTATAGTCAGAGCTCTACTCTTTTTGGTAGGAATTAAAGCTGTGTTTTACAGAGCATTTTAATTTCGGGGTCGTACACAATACTCCTTCTAACGATAGTACCTGTAATTCGGGTGAAGAAAGTAAAAAAGATTAAAATTAGAAATCTGACCATCCTATCCCCTAAAGCTCGTAACAGTTCCCACAGTTTTTAAATTCTTCGTTGTGAAGGCGTGTATTAGGACAGACCCTAACGATGTCGCTCTTCTAAACTAAAAACAATGAAGTTACCTAACCTCGTAATGCGTTGGAGAAGTCTTGTGTTCATTTTCGCCATTCTTTAGCTGTTAGGGAAACTCTGTGTGGGCGTGAAGAGCTTGCATTAGGACGGAACCTAACACGCTGGCGTGAAAACTGGAAAAGATGATGTTCCCTGTCCTGAATAAAAAGGCTAGAAATTCCTGTGTTAATTGATGTCTTTGAGAACATCCCAACTCTGCGCGTGCTATAGTGGAACAGCGGCACGGAAACTCACGCGTGCATTGACTGTGTCGTGTGACGTGATTCCAGTTCACATTCTCGTGAGGGAAAACACATCCGAAATTCGGAAACAATCTTGAAGAGAAAATAGGAATATGTTTTCCACTATGTTTATATTGTGGGTGAGGTTTTGCTATAGCATATTTTCTGATAAGGTATACTCTAGTGTGATTTCACTGAATATGAAAAATGGAGTAATATCTTGTGCCACGACAAAGTTTTTGCCAGCATAATCTGGTGCAATATGATAAATACACGAGAGAAAATTGGGAAAATACTTGAGATCGCCATATTTGGAGGTCTTGACAGTGGTTTCACGTCATTAGCGTGGAGGTGAACAATAAAAAGAAAACAAAAACGTCTTAAAACCATAATTTCAGCTCTGCTGGATAATAGGCTGTCTTCTACTACATGTCAGGTTGGCCTACGTGTAAAATTTGTGTCTTAGGGCAACTAGTGTATTCAAGCAGCTTCATTTTTATAAATAAATGATTTCTCTCTCTTCTACATCTTAAAAAATCCTATAATTTTTTAGGTCCTTAATCCGTTCACTCTTCTCGTACCAAAGATACTAGACTGAAAATAGAGGGAGTATTGTGTTCCTCCCTGAAATTCGATATCAGGATTTGAGGTTTCCAGAATTCAAAAAAAAAAAGATTTTCCTATTATCGTTCGCTCAAATCTAAAAATATACGATTTATAAATAATTTACTTATCTTCTATAGAGTTCATTATAATGTTTGGCATAATTCGATGGGGAAAAGCTTCAAAAATTATCCTTTCTCAGCAAATGTTGTTTCAAAATGTTACTTAAAATATGACTACCCGTCTAAATTAATATTTTTCAAATTTAACATAGGCCTACATAGTGTCTTTCGAATTGATAACTTTATTTGATTCAATTACTCATTCTCTTTCTTTCTTTCTTTCTTTCTTTCTTTATCTTAGTTTAACCTCTCCCTTTTTCTTAGGAACTAAGCGACCCAAGCCGCCCAGGACCTCACAGGGCCGCGACCTGTCGGGAGAGGGATTGTCTTTGGATCACATGCATACTTTTTTGACCAGACAAGGGCATGGAGGGCCTCCCCGGATGAGTGATCTGCCCAATTCCGGGGCCACCTCAGAGACAACACGAACACATAGGACGAGACACACCATTCACTCATACACTCACTCCAAACAAGGCGAGGATGGGATGAAGATGATAATGACCACAAGGACCTAAAGTTACCCGACATTTGTCTCACACGTGAGGAAAAACCCCAGAAAAAAAACCACCTACGTAACTTGTCCAGACCAGGAATCGAACCCGGGCCCGCTTCGTGAGAGGAGCGAACGCATCTCCTACGCCACAGCGGTGGACTTTTTCAATTACATAAATAGAAGATCAAGCTTTAGGTCATATCCCCATACAAACCATACAAGACGAAACGAAACAAATCCTTTAATTGAACCTACACTATTACATCAGCAGATCTAAAACAACTCTAATTTTGGTCCCAGATTAGGCTATTCAATTCCACTGTTAAAAATAACCTTGAATTAATTTATCTGAACGCTTACAAATTTAAGAAAATAATGATGTTTATTGTATAAATATTATTTTCATGTGTCATTCTTCTTTTAAAAATTTCCTTCCTATTATTACTGCAAATATAATTGATTAAATTTTTATTTAATTGTATTTTATGTAATAAATTTATATCCATTTCTGAACTATCCCCGAACCGAGCATGTGCTCATTCGAATGGAGATTTAATGAAAAATTGTGGAAAATCGTAAACAAATCTTCCATATGTAACATTTAATCAAGACATTAAACCAACTTTCAACACTCATATACATATAGACCATTGTGTGTATATAGACATATGTACATACATTTCTTTCTGGGAACTTTGTCGGAGTAAAATAAAATCAGGTAAACTGATTTAACAATGTGCCAGTATTCTTTTGTTCAGTCAGTGATAAATGAAATTATGATATGCAGAAAAGAAGTTATTTTTACCTAGGTATAATCGATATCCGAGTTAAGCTCCAGATCGATTCATTAAGCAAGGCTTACGGAAGAACAAAGGTTTAGTTTGATAAGCATATGTGAAGGAATATGTGGGTAGTGTTATCTATCAAAGCTAACAGGTATTGCAACTTCCAAAGCCATATATGAACACTCTAAAACAATATGTTGTCATGAGAACAGATCTGCAATTGATAAATTCTTTCTAATATATTACCATAAAATAGGCACTAAATTGGATATTACTACGGTACCGGTCAAAGATTTGATTCAAAATCAATAAGCTTCGTCCCATGGACGATATAAATGCGTAGGCTATACCAAGTTTCACGAAAATCCGATAAAGCGTATTTGAGTTATCGCGCGTACAGACAGACGGACAGACATTTTCCCGTCCACCACACTATCTCAGAAAGTACCATTCTGGCACTTAATAAAGATAGGGTAATGCTTCGGTGTCCCCTCTTGTCTCTGAACCCTAACACAATTGCATTTTATGTGTAGGCTATGCAGTTGAGAGCGCTTGCAATGTAGAGACCTGTTAATCCCGCGTGGTTATTGGATGCACATTATCGACGGTAGTTGAAGGGTAAATGGTTTTACCTTTATATTTCCCATTACCATACAAGTAACAACAAACACGATGTTGATTAGCAAATAGCGGATTTATTGAATAGCAGCGCAAGCTTGTGTGCAGCCATCAATTAGCAAGCGAATCGATAATCGGAACGAGCCTGTATCTAGGCTATGTGAATAGCGCTTAACAGTTCTTTAAATAATTATGGCCTTTATCGTGCGGTCTTCAATACAACAAGCACTCTACCAGGAGTACCATGTGCTCGTGCCGCGTGAAAATGGACAAACTTCAAGGGGATAATTCATGAAAGACAGAAATTACGTAGTCGACCTCATTTGCACTTTATTTAAGCCATGGTGCAGCAAATGAACTCATTTTTATAAGTCATCATTAGGGGGCGGATTTCTATGACATGTCATATTTTTCCCCATTGCATTATTTCAGGTTTCCGACTAATTATTTAAACCCGATTCCAAGCATCCTGGTGAGAATGGAACGACTTTTATTGTGCATATAACTGCATGTTTAGGCAATTTTCAACTATTGTAGCATATTTCATATGAATATGCATATTTGGGTCATATTTTTGCATATTGGTGTGCATATTAAAGAAATTTTGAAGTTTCGTATCATATTTTGTAAATTTTGCATTATAATGATACTTTTTGAGAATTTACAGATATTTAAATAATTGACACTATATTTTAATATAATGTATTGTAATGAAACTTAAAAAATATACACAATGTGTAAGTGGTAAAGTCATATTTTAAATTTTATTGGTCATATTTTAATGTTTTTTAGGTCATAAATGCATGCATATATCCTATTTTTTAGGTCATAGAAATCCGCCCCTATTTATAAGACATTTACTTTTTACTTTTCTTCCCCCAGCCGAGGGTAGACCTATATATTGTGGGTGCCACTTCTTAAAGACTCTTTTTCCAAGAACTCTCTACCTGCTGCCACCCTAATCCTCTTTGACCTGTCAATCAGTGAATAGAAAGGTAAATAGGCGTATTCACACTTGTATGAAGTCCAGTACAATATTGCCAAATACCACATCACGTTTACTTTACTTAAGACGTGATGAATGACAGCGGCAAAACTGGGGAAATCCACGCGACTACAAGAGCACCTCTTCTTTGTAGGTGTCGGCGTCGGTGCAGATTTTCGGATTAGGGAATAATGCTATTATACTCTTTTGTAGACAGACGATGGTTTGGGACGAGGTCTTCTTAAAATGGCACGAACAATACATCCTGTTGCTCCGCTGGGAACGTAGGGCCTCCGAGTGGAGGTTTCAGTTCCTAGACTCTTTTAATTACGCTTATTTTCCGAGAGAAGGCATAGGGAACAAGTGATGAGTAGGGCCAGGATTTTAAGTTTTTATAAACCCTATTTTAGTTTTTTTAAGATTAAAATAGTTTTATTTTAGTGTTTTACTATTTTCAGACAAGTTTCACATTAATAAGTACAATAAACACATTGAAAATATATTAATTCATTTTATTTTCACTTAAATTTCCATTGCTTTGAACCACAAAACTTTAGAAATACTTTTAGCTTAGTTTTAGAACTAGGGCCTATCCCTGTCATTTCCAACTCCACCCCGAACTCAACAAGATCTTTTTTCAGTTGATCAGTCAACTTTTAGAATACTTCACTTTCGTGGTTTTGCTGGAGAAATTACTGTGAATAAACTGCAAATGTAAACTTCCTAAGAATGCCTTTAATTTGTTCACAAAGAAACCGGGAATTTCGGTTCACTTAACAGTCCTTTACCGGGTCAACGGGGTACAAAGCGACAAAATTATTAAAACGAAATGCTATATTTTATCTTAAAAAATAATATACTGGCCACAATGAGCAAAATGCAGACATTTAAAAAGTAATTTATTTTATCGTATTTCAGTTGATAAACAGTTTTAGCCATTTTTAGTTTTGAAGCATTATTTAGCCATATTTGTGACTGCCATGACAACGAAACGGATAATTATGTTAAAATG
Source organism: Ectobius pallidus (assembly GCA_964059195.1). Classification (NCBI taxonomy): domain Eukaryota; kingdom Metazoa; phylum Arthropoda; class Insecta; order Blattodea; family Ectobiidae; genus Ectobius; species Ectobius pallidus. The sequence goes on from CAXKWD010000006.1 coordinate 142,566,121, forward strand.
CCACATTTAGATAGCAAGGAACAAAATAATTTAAAACCTAAGAGTCCGGACCCTAGTGATGAGCCTATCGCCTCAACAACTCTCTCGAGAGAGAGAAAAAATTAGATATTACTTGGACGTGAAAGGGCCGAGGAATTTTGTCCAGAGGTTCAAATTTAGGGTTGGAGTTCTTTAGCGTGCCGCAAATCTACGACATGGGATCCCCGGTTTAAAGTTTCTACCGATCCATCATTCAACAGCGGTCGGATTTGAACGAGCGACCTTCCGATATAGAGGCGGGCACGCTACCTCTACAACACTATGACCGACAGGTAGGCCTTTTGTTAAGGGTATATATACGTGAATTATTTTGAAATTTATGTTTTTTTGTTTATAGCACTAAAAGATTGTGCTGAATTTTCTGCATCCATTGATATATAGTTTATATAGGTTTAGAAATTATTTGTGCCATTTAAATTGACATTTAAATAATTATGTTTACACGCTCTGAGCCACACCCTTAGAAAGGTAAGATGAGAAATTCACTATTAACTTAAAATTGAATTTCCCGGTAACTCTTATTTTACACACATATTGTTAGGTAGCTCCACAACCGTTAGAGATAGAAGGCTGAATTTTTTTACAATAATTTTACATGCATATATGCATAAAGTAGACTACAATGATGCCCATAGGTATAAAATTAAATAAAATGTGTCATGAAATATTGATCAAATTTCAAATATGCGATATATAAAAATTAATTGCATTAAAAACAATAACTTTGGCTGTATAAAAGTAGTCTACTTTGTAGAAAAATATGTTCATTATATGAATTTAAAAAATAAAAGGTGTCAGAGAAACCAGAAAAATGTTATGCCCATAGGAAGTGATTTAATTTTTTTCATACTCCTATAAAACGTGTAATTTAAAATTAACTTGGTCATTTTTTTATAGCCTACTTTTATCTGCTAATTATGTTCTAGTAAGCCTTGTTATAGGATCGTGTAATTTTTGTCCACTTCTGAGTTAATTTTCTTGTAAAATTTTAATATTTTAGAACCTGCATTTTTTAAAATATTTTTGTGGTTGTTCACGTACATATACTTAAGTTAAATTGCCTGTTAATCATTAAATTCATAATGTATCATATGGGATAAATTGATGTCTTAAATTTGTAATAAAATGACAGAAAAGAAATTGGGAGAAGAGTAGGATCGGTATTCTTAAAAATCCCGTAAGTCACGGAATACAAACTTTTGAGAAAACAGAAAAAATTGTTGGAACTATATGAATGAGTTACGAATTGGAATATTTGAAATAAAAATTTTGGTAAATATTTGTATTAAATTTCAGCTGTATTTATACTCCTTTTACCTATGAGGCCGTATCAGGAGTTTGGGATCTATATCTATACAGTAGGGTAGGCCATGGAACTATTGATTGTCGATTATTTCTATTATCAGTAATTTTATATGAAGCAAATTTCAACTGATATTAATACAATTGTGTGCAATTTTAATATAGTATATTTAATATTTAAATATGTTTTACTTTTGATATTTCTCGAAAACATGTACAAATTTAAGTAATTTATACAATTTATAAGTTAATATATTCTGTTAAGAAATAATATTGAAAATTTGGTTAAAAAATAACACGGATTTGATCTTCAAAGCCAATATTTAGAAGCCGACTTCGTACTTTTTGCTTCATGTGAACAAATATAACTCTAACTTGCGGTATATTATATCCCCCATGATGTGACACTCGAAGTTTCAGGATCCCTGAGGATGAGGGCATCGTCCGCGTCTGAAACGTCGGATAACGCCAAACTTCTTACCTGGTTGCAGACCCGAGAAGAATTGTAAATATCAACTAGCTAAAGTTGACATGTTGTTAAGTTACCAGCTTTAAACTCGCACATACTGTAAAGTCTATATTGTACTTGATAGTATTGTACCAGGCTGTTAGGAGGAGTAAAGAGTTACTATTTTCCCTGTGGTTACATATTATCATGCCACCTCATTGGTTGGGAAACCACGGATTAAGAGGTTTTCAAGATCGTAAATCGACCAGGAACCGGTTTCCCTCACTTGAGCCTATAAACATCTGCCAACACAATTCCCTTTTAATCCGGTTTGATGAGTTAAAATCATTTCAATCAAGGCTATCATCCGCTTTGGGGCATTCAGAAATTAAACACAGATGCAGACTGTGTCTTCCGGCATTAGAAGTGTCTGGTCCTGAAGTCTGAGCCATTTCGATCTTGTTTCATTAATAATTTACAAGATGATGCCAAATCTTTAAGGGTTTTTTCTTGATCAAGGAGTATCTACTGTGCGTTCCAGATATCCTGAGAAATAAGATGTGGATCGAAACGTAGGTATGCGACCTTGGTTTGAATGCTCACTCCCTATTGGGCGGCGACCGACCGACCTCAGCAGCTCTAAGCCCAATTCTGCCCCCATAACATAGAAAGCCCTGATAATATTATCATGTAATGTCCAACAGAGACAATAATCTGTGGTTCATGAAAGCTTATATATCTATATCAGGTATGGGCAACCTTTGGAAAGATGCGGGCTAAACTTCACGTAATTTATGAAGTCGCGGGCCGTAGATAATAGGTAGTTCTGAAAAAATAATCATGATACAGTTTTTTATATTTATAAAGTATAATGCTAAAGTTACATGAATGAGAACAATATCGCACTGATTAGGTATTTACTTACAATCAGCATAAATTAATGAGAAGCTTGAGTTTGATCTTGAGAAACAATAATACATAATATATAATACATAATACACAAGTGCAGAGTGTTTTCCAAATTTTCATCTGCAAGTCTAGTTACATACTTTGATTTATGCCTATTGCAGCATTTTTCTAGCGCTGACCGGAAGTAACACCCTCGTAGCTCAGGCTTTTGTTTCCCCCTCTCACTCTCCTGTTGGCGAGAACCGAAAATATTTACTTTTTCGAGCACGATTTTAAAATGTTCCGCGGGCCGGATCAAAAGTCGATCTATATAGAAAGCCCTATCTCCATTTGTTAAATAGGGCCTTCGTTTATCGAAAACGATTTCAAACTGCAGTTAGGGCCAATATAAATTTCAACATAACACATCACTGTATTGGATTTAGGGCTTTCTAATATCAAAACATGTGTATTTTATTGTACCGATTCGGAAACTCAAAAGAAAGCATTTAGAAAAATGTTGGAGTTAGGGCCATTCATAAAATTCAGAATTCATATTCTTTCGCTTCACAGGTCGATAGTTCCCTTGTGATTTGTAAATGTCTTATGATCAAAGACAGGCGAACGTAATTTTGAAAGTATTATGTGCATCGTACGTTCAGTATTACCATAATTTCGAAAATAACGCTTTAGTTTTATTTACGTATTACTATAAATTTCAACGTGAGTTTTGGTAGGTAGTGAACCGTGCTTTTCTCCCGCTACAACCACTGTTTTCTTCATGTCTCAATACATCTGAAACCAACAGTATGTACCAGACTCAGCGGGTCAAATACTAAAACGGGGTCTTAATCACGGTTCGAAGCAGCGGCTTCAAGCCGTGGCGAGATCTGAATCTCTGTTTATTTCTAAATCTTTGGAATATCCACAGTCAAAGTATTTTTTTTAAATCAATTTTTTTTAACATTCTCTTTTTCATAAATATTAATATAGGTAGTGCCGTATTTAAGCCTAGGCAGACTAGGCAGCTGCCTAGGGCGGCAGATTTGAAGGGGCGGCTTTTAAGCTGTTACTTTTTTTTTTAAATATATTTAATTTTTTTTTATTCATAACTCTTTAAAATAGTACTATTGTAACGCACAATAAAATAGAAATGAATAACATTGACAACAATACGCACCCTGTTTATTTATATATATATATATATATATATATATATATATATATACATAGTGTACATAGTGTTGTTGATAAGACATTAACAAATATACAGAAAAATAATCACTCAGAAATATTGATGTTTATGGAAGTTATCAAAGAAAAGGCATTTCAGAGCATGAAACGTGGGTGCCATTTGAAACGATAATTAGGGCTTCTTGCAATTATAATAGTTTGATTAATTTTGAAAATACTATGCAAATGTAGAAGTAGTCAATAAAGAGCATGTCAGATTGCAAGGTTGTAGAGCAAAATTCATTACTGCGAAAAAAAATTAAATTCACCTATTTCTCACCTATGATTTCATCCCAAAACTGTATGTTCCCCTTAATAACATTAATATTTCTGTACACTTGTAAAAATAAACTTCACTGGACGAGACTAAAAGTATCTAGTAAGGATGGGTCCTAGATACTTTCGATACTCTCGATACTTGCATGGTATCGGCATCGAGCGATTACTTCAGAAAACTCGCTCGGTACTTTTTCGATACTTCGGTAACTCTGCAATTTAAGGAAATGCGGTATCTCTTTCTGCTTTTAGTAGTCTACTAAATATAGTAAATACTTCTATTTCTCCTTGAAATGGAGAAAACCACTTTGTGACTTTTGTCTAGTCATACATAAAGACTTTCCTACTTTTAAAATCCAATTCAATAACATCCAACAAGCAAGCTGACCGTCCAAATCCCATTGTAATTTTTTAACAAAAACTTGTAAGTGGACTGTTTTAAAAACGAATTTTAGTTTTAATTGTAAATTAGAGTTTAAAAATAATTTGTCTCATTAAATATGCAAACTTAATTAATTTAGTTGGTATTACACAGTTCTCTTTCTTTCTTTCTTTCTTTCTTTCTCGTAGTTTTACCTCTCCCTTTTAGGATTTAAGCGACCCAAGCCGCCCGGGCCTTACAGGGCCGCGACCTGTCGGGAGAGGGATTACCTTTGGATCACATACATACTTTTTTGACCAGACAAGGACATGGAGGGCCTCCCCGGATGAGTGATCAGCTCAGTGCCGGGGCCACCTCCGAGACAACACAAACACATAGGATACACACCATTCACACACACACTCACTCAGAACAAGGCGAGGATGAGGATGAAGATGATAATGACGGCCAGATGATATCCGAGGACCACAAGGGCCTAAAGTTACCTGACATTTGTCTCATAGGTGAGGGAAAACCCCGGAAAAAACCTCACCTAGGTAACTTGTCCCGACCAAGAATCGAACCCGGGCCAGCTGCGTGAGAGGATTGGACGCATCCCCTGAGCCACAGCGGTGGACTCACAGTGCTCTCAACCTCTAATTTTTAATGTACCTATTTATTGAAACTGGAAATGTTGACGGTATCGAGGAAAAAATCATGTATCGGTATCGAGTATCGAGAAAATCCGGTATCGACCCATCCCTAGTATCTAGTTGTCATAGTTGGGACTACAGTAGTTGAGAGATGAGTCCACTCTAGCGGCCTAGGCCGACAGAGTGCAACTTTTCAGCGTGTTCAGCCCGACAAGCAACCGTTTTACAGAGCTTGTACTAAAACATCTTTATTAAACCCTTGATACGTAAATAACTACAAGAAACTTGTATCATAAATAACTATTCGGACCTCGTGGATACAATTTACTAGCGCATGGTTGAGTTCTTGTTTTGCGAAGACATTGGATAGATGCAATTTCTTTTTATCTCGCTTAAATGCTAACATGGCAGCAATCTTGTTGCAGTTGGAAATTGTATTCATTGCATAGTGTGGGTGGATGCCCTGCTCCTTCGCAATCAGATTAACTTCACTCTACTTACAGCAATACATCACGGGCTGTCTCTACAACTACACTGTCTTGTAAGTCTCTGGAGACTGTTCAGTTTCTAATGGGGGCACACATAGGCTAACAGGCGTGAGAGCAAGAGATGAGTAAGAAGAGAAAGAACAGAGCGAGAATCGAGAAGAAAAGAATGTCAGAAGTAGGTTACGGCGAGAAAGGAAAGGGAAGAAGACAGGAGTATTGAGAAGCTGTGAACAGTGAAAAGAAACGGGGGGAAAAAGAGGGCAGTAAAAGGAGGAAGAAGAAGAAGAAAAAAAGGACGTGAAAGAAAATTTTAAGTTCATGTAGGTCCTAAAATTCAAGAATAGGATACAAGAAATAAACTGTGAGCCTAATTATTTTGTTAAACTAAGAGGGTTCTCTGCCGCCTTTATTTGGTGGGAACTCCTTTCCGTCCAAAAAGTCCTTTAGTTTAAAAAATAAGTGAAAATCGCTGGGTGCCAAGTCAGGGCTGTAAGGAGAATATTTAAAAAAAATCCCACTTAAAACGTTGAAATTGCGCCTGTGTTTGAGCAGCCGAATGTTGGGCATCTTCGAATGTGCTCAAGTCGCTAGTTGGTGCCGAAGTCACCCAAGATCACGGCCCAACAGCCCGGAGATTTTTTTTTAACTAAGAGCCTAATCATTTTCTTAACTTTTTTCTTTGCAGTCCGGCCCGGATTTATAATTTTGCGTGAGAAATTGAGTCTCGAGCATTTAAAGGTTAAACTTCCTGGGTGTGAACACGCTGTTGGGAACACCTTTCCGTCCAAAAAGTCCTTAAATAGTTTCAAAAACAAGTGAAAATCGCTGGGTGCCAAGTCAGGGCTGTAAGGAGAATATCCAAACATTTCCCACTTAAAACGTTGAAGTTGTGCCTGTGTTTGAGCAGCCGAATGAAGCCAAGCGTTGCCGTGACTCAAAGACACTTTTTCATGCAACTTTCCACGTCTCTTGTTTTGGATAGCGCGTCGTAGTCGTTGAAGAGTTGCACAATGGGCCTCTGCGTTTATTCCTTGTCTTCTTGGCAGAAACTCCAGGTTCAAGTCTTTGGCGTTAGAAGAGAATAACATCGGCATTGAAAACCTGGTACAATGTTACAATAAATGCCTTCACAGCAATGGCGATTACGTTGAGAAATAGAGTAAGGTAAATAAAGTTTTGTCTTTCATTATTATTTAGCTATACCAAATCGTTCTTTACTTTCTGGACAACCCTCGTATATTTCGATAGATTAGTGCACACGTGTGATAGGTGGTATTTTTTAGTAAATCCATTTTAATACTTAGGCCTAATTATCACGATTTATATTTTATTCTGGTAGTGCTAAGGCCAGTCAAAACAACATTATTATTACTTAATACAATAAATACATCAATCTTATGTGAAACTCACATAACTTTCTCTGCTCAAATAAAAGTTTTGCCTCTTAGTATAATATATTATGCATGACATTCTCTTCATATAATTTGGTTGTAAAAATTAAGAGAATATCGTTCTGAAGCTCGGCTGTTTTCAGATACAGACACATACACACACACACACACACAACGTTTCTGAAAATAGTATATTTGGATTCAGGGTACCTCAAAATGCATATTTATGTTAAAGACTCCACATGAAATTTCGGGATCGAACACAATAACTTATTTCCTCTACCTATAACATCCTACCTATGGCACGGGCAGAGGAAGTACACTATATAATGCCTCTGTCTGGTCTGGAACCCTATAGTCCCTGTTGGGGTGAAGGGGCCTCTAAGTGGAGGTTTCTGTTACCTATATAAATTTTGGTACGCTTATTTTCCGAGAGATGACAGAGGGACAGGTGGTATCCCCCTTAGGAAACTAAGGTATTACTAGGATGTGAAAGGGTCGAAAAATTTTGTCCAGAGGCTCTAATTTAGGCTTGGAGTTCTTTTACGTGCCGTAAATGTACGACACGGGCCCCCCAGCTTAAAGTCCTTCCCGGACTTTATGTGAAACTCACATGAAAAACCCGATCCCGCGACCTTTGGATCTAGAGGTGAGTACGCTACCTCTAGACCACCGCGGCCGACTTATAATGCCTCTAGAATACTAGAAATAAAAACTAGGACTTACAAAATGAATTTAAGAAAAAAATTTCAAGTTATTTAAAAAAAGCATTGAATATGATTGGTTATTAAGATGGGAAAAAGAGCACAACTAAATAACATTACACACAGGATCAAGTAAAAACAGAGACGTATTTCTGACTGACCTACCTCAGTAAGAAATAATTGCCTTCAAACTACGTCATTCACTTTCTACCCACAGAAAATAACAACACTAGGATGTCAATAATATTAAAAATAGCTGTGCACCTGTTAGCACACGGGTCTTTCCACGTGACAACATATATTCAGCAGTCATCTGCAAAGAAATACTTCCCCTTTCCTTTCTATTGATCTGATTGGGAAGCTAGCCCTTTTCTGTCTGTTTAATTGCACACCCAACCCATTTCGTCCCCCCACAGCACTCAGGGGAAGTTAAATTAACCCCTGACTGCGCACGCGTGGTCCGCAGAGCGATGCTGAGAGTCGATTTGTTCAGAATGCATCAGCTTCCCAATTACCGCGTAACTACTTTTCACGCTTTGGTCAGCAAATTGCACTTTCCAGAAATGACATCAATCAACATTGCAAAACTTACTTACTCAAGGGCAATAGATAATTCCAGAGCAATCTAAAGGAATATGAAACCCGGAGGTTCACTGCCGCGCTTACCTGAGCTCGCCATTCAACCATATTCTGTGCTAACTCCAACCATTCCTCGCAAATCCTTCTTCCCTTCTAATATTGGCCTCCCACATTTGTGGGGTTTTTTCCCTTCGAGTCTTCCAGTCAATATTTTTGAGATGTCTTTCATCACCCTTGCGCGCAACATGTCCAGCCCATTTCATTCTCCGTGAATTAATTACCCTTACCATATTCGGTCGATGGGCTTACCCCCTGTCCCTCTACCCTCTCTCGGAAAATAAGCATATCAAAATTAGTGTCGGTAATGAAACCTCCACTTGGAGGCCCCTTCGCCCCACCTGGGGATCATAGGGTACCAGATACAGAGACAGACCATATTCGGTGAAGAGTACAGATTATGAATCCCGTCATTATGCAGTTTTCTCCAGTCCCCGTTTTCGTCTCTCTTAGATTCGAATATTTTCCCACGCTCCCTGTTTTCGAAAACTTTCAAATTGCGTTCTGCCAGAAGGGTAAGAAGCCATGTCTCACATCCATATAATACAGGTGATGAGAAGATAAAAGTTTCTGAATTGCATAAAAATAAGCATTTCCCTATTTTGGTCGACACTTAACTTTTACCTTAACATTATTTGTATCTACAGTATATTTATTGCTCTCAGATATTTTCAAAAATAGTGGATGAAAATATATATGTGTATGATATAACTTCACGTTCTTTAATCCCAGTTTATTATGCCTATTTTCTAGTTTATTACTTTCTCTCTCCCTATCTCTACCATAGGATACCGTAGTAGAGGAAGTATTAGGTTCTTGTAATATCTGGCCCAGATCCTCAAAATAATTGTCCATGGTTCTGGCTTAAACTGAAATAAGTCAAGGGCAGGGCCGCCACATAAGGGGGACTGCCGGACCCAAGGGACCCGGGCCCAGGTCCCAAGGGGGCGGCTCGGTTCTGGTGATGTGATATAAGTTTATGGAAATTTCGGGTTGAAAACTGAAAAAAGTTATTTTTTATTGTGTTAGTAAGTTATTATGTTTGTAACCTCTTTTAGCAAATAGGCCTACTTTTATTTTCATTTTCAACTATTGGTATAATATAATACTAGTGTAATGTTCTAGTTTTTGCTTTCATTTTTGGATATTTACAATTCTTATTTATTTTATTCTTGGTTCCAGTAGATTAGTTCTTGAAATTGTTTTGATTGTAATAAAAACACAATACATTTATTCTAAAGCAGTGACATGTTTTGTATTTAGACGTTTCAACACAATGATTTATAAATCAGGATAAACATAATTTAGAACAAAAAATGAATACAATTAAATGACCTAGTAATAAAAAATGTTGGAAATGTGGATTCTGGTATCATTTGATAACTAACGATCAACGTAACATAAGTTTACAGTGTTTACACCAATTAATATGGCCAGAGCAAACTATCCTTTTTTTATTACATAAATCAGAAAGCTGAATGAGAATGGTCGGCGGTCAGTGAGGGGCCCGCGACCAGTACGAAATAGTCCTGGGCCCGACCCCGAGATGTGGCGGCCCTGGTCAGGGGGACCCTTGACTTGATAAAGTATGACTTATTTCAACAAATAAAGTAACTACATCATAAGTAGGACTTGTTTGTGCCTGAAATTCAATTTAAGACGAGATTAAAGTTCGACTTGGATATAAGTACGACTTATTGCGACTATGAATACCGGCCTAAGGTCGTTTCTTTCATTGGAAATAGAGGAAATGTTAAGATAGGTCTATGTTCCACACGTGCAGTAATGGGAAGAATGCCGTGTAATGGAAAGTATCACATGTTGTGTATGATCGATAAGGAATGAATCACCTGGTGTGAGGGGGAGGCTGGTGACAATGACCTTAGCAAAGCTCTCTTTCCCCCTGTTTCCGGCCCCCTGCACTCTAATCCTTATGTAAATTACATTTACCTCAGAAAACAGAACTCTTTAACTTTACTATTAACTTGCAAAGTGAACAGTAGTCCACGCGTCTAAAAATATCTTCATCGAGCTAAAACGGCCACCGCGTTGAAACAAAATAATAAAAAAAAAGAGTGCGTGGAACGCCACGCGACAGAAGTAAAACTTTATTTTATTTGTTTATTTTTTCAATTTTTGATTATATGATTTTTTCAATTTTGCATTATTGGACTTTTTAATATTGGGTTTTTGGACTTTTTTAATTTTGGGTTTGGACTTTTTAATTTTGGATCTTAGAATTTTTAATTTTTGATTTTTTAAATTTTCGATCTTTGAATTGTTTATTTTTTTTATTTTTTAAAATTTTGATTATTTTATTTTTAAATTTTTATTTTATTATTTATTAAATTTTGGATTTTTGGATGCTATAATTTTTAATTTTGTTTTTTTAAATTTTGGAAATTTGTATTTTTTAATTTTGGATCTTTGAATTTTTTAATTTTGGATTTTTTAATTTTAATGAACCTCCGGGTTCCATAAAATAGATAATATACCTTTGGATTGCTTAGGAATTGTCTATTGCCATTGAGGAAGTAAGGTCTGAAAAATTTCCTTTGATTACTCCTAATCATTGAGTTGATTGTTTTCTGTGCAGTCCGCACCGAAACAAGTCGGTTTTAGTGTGACTGATTGTGACTGATTTCGTGACGGTTTTAGTGTGACAGATTTCCCCGATTTGCCCTCTACCGCCACTAAAGAAGTTTTATTTCAAAAATCCTTACACAAACGTCTTTTTAATGACTTCAGGGAACATTCATTCCAATTTGGAAGAAAGTCGAACTACGCGTAAAAAATTTACAGAGAAACAGACGAAATGCCAGTAAAATGTAATACATCGTGAGGACAACATTGTTTCCACCGAGCGAGGTGGGAGGTCGGGAGGTCCCAGGTTCAAATCCCGTGGCCGGACAATTTGACATGGATTTTATTCATGGTTTCCCCAGAAGTAAAGGCAAATGCCGAATTGGATATTTATACACCATGAATCATCCTCATCATTTCATCGTGTATCATAACCATTTAAATTAATATCAGTTGAAATTTACTCCATAAAATACACCAATAATAGAAATAATTGACAATCAATTTGCATGGCCTTCTCTACTGTATAGACGCAAATCCCGATGTGGTCTCGTAGCTAAAAGGAGTATAACAGCTGAAATAAATAATAGATAAAAAAAACTTAATCCTAGGGTACCGGTACAAATATAACTAGGATCTACTCGTCATCAGAGCCAGCATATTTATACAGGATAAAAATTATTTAAAATAATAATAATAATAATAATAATAATAATAATAATAATAATAATAATAATAAAATAAAAAAAATTAACCTATGTCGCTGTATATTATCGGGTTGAGATATAGGGCTCGGTCCTGCGAACTTTAAAAATATGCATGCATTTATTCTTTGCACTAACATTTTTAAAAATATGACGAAAAATATGCTTTTATATCCTATTAAAAATTAATATGCTACCTAACGTTAACAATAAGCATCACAATCTGCTGTAACTAGCCTGTATAAAAAAGAAGCATGCCTTTGCATGGAAATCCTGTTTCTAGTCATAGCCTAATAATCCGAGCTTTAGTAATTTCCATCTCTGCACATTGTTTCTGTATGGTATTTCTCCAGGTGGGCCACACATTCCTGAGGGTTCGATGGTTTCCGCCCTGGACAGCGGTGAAGGCCATCTCGATCACGAATCTACGTGAATGAAGCCATCCACCATGCTTAATTCAGTGTCTGTACTGCTTTGACCCTTGTGCGGACTCATGAACCAGAAAAAAAAAAGAATAATTTTTCTTATCGTTTCAAGTGAAACATGTTATTACCGAGAGAGGTGGCCGAGGTGGTAACGTCTTGGACTCGCATTCGGGAGGTCCCAGGTTCAAATTCCGTCGCCGGATAATTTGACATGTTTTTTTCGTGGTTTCCCCAGTCTTAAAGACAAATGCCGAATTGGATATTTACATACCATGAATCGTCCTCAGAATTTCATCTTTATCAAAGCCATTTAAATTAATATCAGTTAAAATTTACTCATTAAAAATATTCCAATAATAGAAACAATTGACAATTAATAGTTCCATGGCCTACCCTACTGTACAGACATACCATTAGAACTCATACTTCCCGTAGCTAGAAGGAGTATAACCACAGCTGAATTTAAAAAGTGTTATTCTGTTCACTATTATACATTTTCAGAGAAAAATTTCATTTAATAGTGGTATTATTCTAACTTTCTCTAAAGCTGTGCAGAATGTAAGTAGGCCTACAGGTGCATGCCATAGCCTAACTTTAGACAAGTTTATCTTTTTAGTTTAAATCTTCATTGCCAAAAAAGTAATATATCAAGAACCGTTTGTCTGATCTGATTCAAATTTTTCACAGCTACTGCAAAGGGTAGACCTCAATGGTTTAATTTAAAATGATTATCGGTAACTAGAAAATAAAAACTTCTTCGCACATAAAGTAAAAATTGTAATGCAGTCTAAAATATATATCTATTTTTAATATTAAGGAAGAGAGATTGCTCAGTGAGGTCCACCTTCCAGAAAGCGATATTAGATTTAAAGGAAAAGATCAAAATTGGCACATCTTCCTTACTTTAGACCAGAGCATGAAGTTTGAAATCTGAAGCCAGCAGTCAAACCAACAATTTTAGTCGCCATTATTGTTACATATGGTACATCATTACAGCCTTTTGGGTATTATGAATATCTATCACCTTGTTTGTTCTTTGCATAATAATATTGCGTATTATGTCGCTTTTAAATATGCAGACTTAAATAAATCAATAAGTGAATAAATAGACACACTCCTACTATACTGCGCTCCACCCATTTCATAAATACTGACTAGTTAATTATACTTTCGCTGCGCTGCAAACCGGAAGGTCGCGGGTTCGATCCCCGATGAGGTCATTGGAGTTTTTCAATTGTCCTAATCCTTCTGGGGACACTAAGGCCCTGGGGTCGACTCAGCTTCTAACAGAAATGAGTACCAGGAGCAGGGGTAAAGGCGGCCGGTGCGTAAAGCTGACAACCTTACCACCTTTATGTGCCGTATGTCACGATCTGGGAGCCTTAACCTCCTGGAAACCCTACGGGTCTCCATGGCCCATACAGGGATCACTTTACCTTTATTTTTTTACCTTTATAATATTAAAGTCAAAACGAAAATAATTGATTTTATATTAAATACAGGTTGTTTATTACGCAGTTTCATTTGCTGCTCTTAAGGTTTCAAGATCGTTCCGTGTTCGATAATAATCGATACCACGCCTGTGTTATAACGAAAATCTATCGTTATGATACCGTTACGTCTCGTGTAATAAGCGTATTAGAGTATGGTCGAACAAAAAGAATTGTTTCAAAATTGAGTTTTTTAGACTTAAAACCTTCGTGAAAGAAAATATTCGTAATTATACTTCCCTTGATGTCGAATTGTTATGGTTAACCCACAGAAACCACTACACCTTTCCCCCAAAGCCATGTTTCCATTTTGTTGAGCGTCATGGTTGTCGTTTTAAGTTGTCTAAAAATCTGGGAGCCTCAACCTCCCTGAACCCTCTGGGCCTCCATGGCCTGTATAGGGAACACTTTTAATTACTAATTTGTACTTTTTGCATGGCACCAACTAACTTGATAAAACAAACTAAATATTTTGGAAGTATTTCAACTCGCTGTAAGCCGTAGTCTAACTTGTTAAAAGAAAACAGCCAAACACACAAACGAAACGGTAATTGTTTGTTACCAGAGGAGCTAGAGTAACGATTGGCTTAAACAACGGGAAATAACAGGAAATGCATTTTAAAATGCATACAGAATGAGGTGTAAAAAAAAAATAAACTATGAGCCTTATCATGGTGTTAACTGTTCTCGTTGCAGTCCGGGACTGATTTATAATTTGCATCAGAAATTCAGTCGTGCATTTCTTTCTTTCTTTCTTTATCGTAGTTTTTTCTCTACCTTTTAGGATTTAAGCGACCCAAGCCGCCCGGGCCTTGCAGGGCCGCTACCTGTCGGGAGAGGGATTATCTTTGGATCACATACATACATACATGGAGGGCCTCCCCGGATGAGTGATCAGCCCAATGCCGTGGCCACCTCCGAGACAACACGAACACATAGGACGAGACACAACATTCACACACACTCTCACTCAGAACAAGGCGAGGATGGGGATGAAGATGAAAATGACGGCCATATGATATCCGGGGACCACAAGGGCCTAAAGTTACCCGACATTCGTCTCAAAGGTGAGGGAAAACTCCGGGTAACTTGTCCCGACCAGGAATCGAACCCGGGCCCGCTGCGTGAGAGGATTGAACGCATCCCCTGAGCCACAGCGGTGGACCAGTCGTGCGTTTAAGAATTAAAATCCTTGGGTGACGTGCTCCACTTCGGTGATTAAGGAGAAACAAGAAGTTAAAAAGTAACAACTAAAGTTAATTTTACTAATTATGAATAAGATCACATAATTATTAAAGAATAGTTGTGTTTCTACAATGTTTCTTGACTGAATTTAATGAATATTTTGTGTATAAAAACATCGATAGAATTTACAATATAAATAAAATCAGGTAAACTGATGTAACGAAGTGCCAGAATGCTTTTGCTTAATCAGTCATAATTGAAATTATGATATGCAGAAAATTAAGTTTCTTTTAATCGATTTCCGAGTTAAACTCTAGATTGATTCATTAAGCAGGGCTTACTGAAGAACAAAGGTATAGTTTTTTTTAATCAGATTCACATCGTCCAGTATCGGAAAAACTATACAGGTCTGTGGTATCTTGACAATCGCACACTCACATTAAAAAAAATAATTAAAAAAAAATCAAATTGGCCGGCTACGGGATTTGAACCAGGGATCTCCAGAATGTGATCCACCTCGCTCAGTTTAGCAGTCTAATTTGATAAGCATATGTGAAGGAATACTGTTATTTGTCAAAGCTAAATTTATTGCAACTTCCAAAGCCGTATATGAACACTGTAAAACAATATGTTGTCATGAGAACTGATTCGCATTTGGTAAATTCTTTTTAATATATTACCATAAAATAGGCACTAAATTGGGCTTTACTCTGGTATCGGTCAACCGATTTGGTCCAATATCAATTGGCTTCTTCCCATGGGCGTTATAAATGCGTATACCAAGTTTCATGAAAATCCGATAAAACGTATTTGAGTTATCGCGCATACAGAACACGGAGGGACAGACAGACGGACATATCCCCGAACCACACACAATCTTATAAAGTACCAGGCGTTGAGCACCGGTATATAAAATGTTGTTAAAATCAATAATTAAATGTTAATTTATTACGTATAAAACTGTTACGTATTTTACGTGCATTTTACGTCCACCCTGGGCGAGAGAAAGAAAATAGCTTCTAAAGCAAATGAAAAATTATTAAAATAAAGATAATATAGGACAATGGATCACGAAAGTAATATATACAATGCAAAGAGAGAAGGGGATAGAGTGAGACGTGTAGCTGGGAGGTGAAATTTGGAGCAAAAAAGAAAATTTGAGAAGAAAAGCAGATACAAACAAGAGGCTAGAGAGAGAGAAAAGGAGATAATAACCCAGGTCATCAGGTTAGGAAGCTGTGATGGGAGGCGTGTTTGAGACAGCTTGGCAGTTTCTTCTCATCACGTCTAGCGGCGGGGGGAGGGAAGCAATGCGCAGACTCCTGTATCCCCCTAAACCCGCTGAATAGGGGGCAGGCCCCCAGGGGAACACCAGCTTAAAGAACAACTAAATGCAGACTGCTGTTTGAGGAATGCTCATTTCAAACACCCGTAAAAATCTCTATTACGGAGTCTCTCAGCATGCAAGCAATATTATGCAATACCACACATGCACATAATACATTGCATATTGACTAATACAGTCACAGAATATCTCTGGTGTCTATAATTGATCACAGTCAAGTTTGATCCTGTTCAAAACAAAGGGGAGGAGAACTCACAGAGAGTTCGCGGAAAATTCGCATCATGTGAATCATTAGTCTGCGCCATTACCAGGGTGTGGCTTGTAGTGTTCGTTAAGTTCATGCAACAATAATATCAACATTTACACGTGAAATAACAAACTCTCACTGGCATCGTCATCATTATAGTATATCAATTAGCAAACAAAACAAAGGATTCATTGTTCACGACGACTCTGCGGGTGAGTTGTACTGAGAATAAACAAACTACCAGTAACACGGTGATGTCATGCGTTCTCACGTGCGGACTATGACAGCCACACTTCTTTGTTTTGAACAGGATCGTTCTTAAGTGGGATAGAGAATAGACTTCATATGTGACAATCTCCCTGTTAAGTAGAAATACATTTGAGTCTAAAAAGAACCGAATTATTCCTAACAAAGCATTTGTTATTTTCCTCTGTACAATAGTACTTATTTTAAGATGGCATTCATTAAGATACGAGTTTATGAAACGAGCGAAAAAAGGCAGAATTAGGTAAAAAATAACTTTTTTGAAAGGCCGTTTTTGTTGTTATTATTCATTGGTATATGGTTATTAAACTACGGTTATTATTCTTTGGTGTACGGTTATTAAACTACGGGGATGTACTGTAACTTAGGCCTGTGACCGTCGCTGGTGTGCCGGAATTTTGTCGCGCAGGAGTTCTTTTACATGCCAGTATATCTACTGACAAGGGCCTGTCACATTTATACACACATAAATGCCATCGACTTCGGCCAGGATCGAACCCACAACCTTGGGCGAAGAAAGCCAGCTCGATAGTAGCTGCGCCACCCAGGCCGACTTTATTATTATTATTATTATTATTATTATGTTTTTTAAAAAGAAACTAAGTTATAGCAGTATTTGCTTTTAAAAATGTTAAAATGGTTACATAGAAATTTATTGTAAGTTTTATCCACGCGTTTGAGTTGCATTTAATAGCGATAAAAGAAAGAAAAAAAAACGCATGTTAGGTCAAATCTAACACGCATGTGGTAGCGTGACAACCACAGGCGCGGAGCGATGGCGGGTTAGCTTGCTTAGGAATTATCTATTGTCACTGAGTAAGTGAGTAGCCTAAGTACTGTTTGTACCATTTTAAAAAGACCTCGTCCCAAACCATCGCATCGTCTATCTACAAAAGCATACAATAGCATTGTTCCCTAATCCGAAAATCTGCACCGACACCAATGCCGACAAAGAACATGTGCTCTTGTAATCTCGTGGATTTTCCCTAGTGTTGCCGCTGTCATTCACCAAGTGAATATACGTGGTACATATTTGGCAACATTTTACTGGACTGCAGACAAGTGGGAATACGCCAAATTACCTTTCTATTCGATGATTGACAGGTCGAAAGGATTAGGGTGGCAGCAGGTAGAGACAGTTCTTGGAAAGAAAAAGTCTTTAAGAAGTGGTACCCACAATATTATAGATATATAAGCTTTCATGAATCACATATTATTGTCTATGTTGGACCTTACATGAGAATATTATAGGAGAAAAATTCCTCCGACACTGGGACTTGAACCCAGGACTTTTGGCTATTCGCGCCAATGCTCTACCAACTGAGCTAATTGAACTGAGCAAAGTGAATTGAACTCCGGCTTAGCTCAGTTGGTAGAGCATTGGCGCGAATAGCCAAAGGTCCTGGGTTAAGTCCCAGTGTCGGAGGAATTTTTCTCCTATAATATTCTCCAGAATATTATAGTTTGGTCGAACAAGAACATATTTTTTTAAAAAGCGGTTAAAAAGTAAAACCTCAATTTTCTAATTCAGTATTAGGCCAAAATCCAGAAAAAAATAATTCTTTTACTACTTACCCGAAGTGAGTACTCTACACACTGCATCAGTGTTGTTTCTTTCTAATAAGGTCATAATGAGAATAACAGGTGTCGGCCTACACGCGTGCGGGGGTTTTATGGCATGGTAACATGTTACAATTATTCTCTCATCAGGTGTTCGGGTGTGTCGCACACCTGCAGGAGTAATCTCGCCCAGGCCTGGAATTTGCGTAAAATATTCCTTGAGCAAGGAGTTACTGATCTAGATCATCATAGTTCATAAAGGTTTTATCCTGAAACATTTGCGCAAATGTATAACGGAAGATTTCATGATTTAACACACTCACTTCGCTTTCTTTATTCTAAGCATAGGCAGCCGATTTCCTTGCTTCACATTCCCACATAGGCTACATGTGGAGTAAGTGGCTGCATTGCGGGATATGCTCATATGCGCATTCAGTTGTCTCGACCTCATGCCAAGCCGTATTGCTTGCAGGCCAGTAACAACTTATATACTTATTTTAACAAAAACTCCTCAATAGAAAGTAGCGGCTCCGGTCATGGAAACCACCATTAACGGCCGTGGGCGTCTGCATGCTGACTACATGCCCCTCAATCCTGCCATCTGCCTATGGTAGATGATGCAGCGGTCGGGTGGTATGTATTGTCCCTTCAGTAATGTAGCGCCACGGAGTTTAGTTTATAGGCCTAAGTATATACGATTAAATTTTGATCAATTTGTTTACGGTCATTTTAATACCTATTTAAGACAAACGACTGCATGCTTTAGGATATATTCAGGGGCCTATTTAGCTACTTAAGCGCCCCTAGGCAGAGAAAAATATTTTGGCCCCCTTATTTTCACATGAATGTACCACAAAGTAACCTACAATAAGCATTTTTGTAACTGAAATAGTAGGCTAATAATTGTAATAATAATAATAACATAATAATAATAATAATAATAATAATAATAATAAATAAGTAAATAAATAAATAAACAGGTGCGTATTGAACTCACCAAACTGAAGTCGAGCAACGAGTGGTTTGAGCGTATTGTTGTCATTGTTATTCATTTCTATTTCATTGTGCGTTATGTTAGTTTACTATTTTGAAGAGTTATGAACAAAATGTTTAATATATTTTTTAAAAAGCCGGTAACAGCTTAAAAGCCCCCCTAGGCAGCTGCCTAGTCTGCCTAGGCTTAAATACGGCACTGGATATGTTACCAATTAAAGAGTTAACACAGTGCTTTTGGTTTGTATTATTATTGAACTCGCGTGCAACGTGTTGCGAACCACTGCACACATTACCTCGTGGATGTCCGTGACCTCACGTAAGTGGCAGATTTACTGCAGCTTTCATGATCACTGTGCAGTTGTGTGTAATTTCCAATACAGTTAACTGTTATGTGTGCACTTGTCATTCATGTAATGGAAACATAATGAAATGATTGCAGCCGTACAATTACTATAATTAAAACTTTTATTTGCATCTGGAAATGTTTTATTTCTAGCACCTGTTAATTTATATCGGCAAAGCATTGCGTTAGTCAGAATTTGTAAACTCTTACCAAGGCATGGGCCTATAGCCCTATTACCTAATATTCTTAGTTTGTCCACTTCGTGCTTGTCCTTTATTATTATTATTATTATTATTATTATTATTATTATTATTGTGGTACGACGTGGTGTACCGGTTGAGGAGGCACTGCGCTACAAACCGGAAGGAGGCGGGTTCGATTCCCGATGAGGTCGTTGAGATTTTTCAATTGCCCTAATCCTTTTGGTGGCATTATTGCCCTGGTGTCTATGAGTACCAGGAGCAATCCTGGGGTAAAGGCGGCCGGTGCGTAAGGCTGACAACCTTACCACCTTCACGTGCTGAATGTCTAAAGTCTGGGAGCCCCATTCTCCTGGAACCCTCTGGGCCTCCATGGCTTGTAAGGGGAACACTTTACTTTATTATTATTATTATTATTATTATTATTATTATTATTATTATTGAATCTCCAAATATAGGCCTAATTAACCCTATTTCATCTTTCGGTATGCTAGGGTTTTAGTTAGAGTAGGCCTACTGATTGATGCAATTTACATCATTTACTATTTGCTTAATTTCTATACTTACATATTAACAATAGGCTATAGCAGATATGAATAAAATTAATTAACAACCAAATGCTAAATACTAAAGCAAAGTTTCTTAAAAATAAAATTTAAATATTCACATAACTTCTTGTATCAGCAATTCTTATGCAAAACATTTGTCAAAGGCTATCCAAATCTATTTTGGCCATAATCTAATTAAGTAATAACTTTTTTTTTTTTGTATATGGACTTCCAAAGCAGAGCATTCAAATATAAGATGTGATACAGCCTGATTTGAGTCTTTGCAAAAACAGATATTGTTTCCTATTTTGAATCGGTCCAGATAATGCCCAAATTTTCCGTGACCAGTTATAAATTGTGTTAGTATAAAATTTGGTTCTATGTATTTGCACTTTAACTGGTCAAACACTGAAGAATTACAATTTGTTGCTGGTCTGGGCAATAAATGATTTTTGTAAACAGAAGAAAGACACATTGCGGATTCACAAGTGGTTTATGTGATATGTTTTTGGTGCCAGGAATGATCTTTTTTCTTGGAGGCCACTGTTTACGGATGTAGTGATTTTTTATGTCGTCCCAGCAGAATTTAGTGTATCCCTGTATCCTTAGGGAGCATTCACACCGAAGTAGCATGCGACTTGCGACGTGCTACCTGGATGCACGCTGCACGTTACTCGTTTAAAATACCATATAAACAAGTTGCGGTCTTCATACCAAAGTAACGTGGCAATAGTGAAGCTCGCAGAGTGCGACATTCATTTCTTCGGATAGTTCTGGACTTATTTCATGCGACGTTATTCGGGATGACGCATGCGTACAGTTGCCTTTTCAGCTGTTTTCTAATTGTTAAGAAAATTCAACACATATTCGCTTTGTGTAGCGGTAGATTATGGCAAAGATGTCATGAAAACTGCTAGAAAGAGAGCTATTTAACATACAGTTTGTACACGCGTAGACTATACGATATGGCAATCGAAACTAGTAGGAAAAAAGCCTGGATTAAAATTGCTGAAACTATATCCTCTTTAGGTAAATTACATTATTTTAAATGTGTTTCTCAATTGTTCAAGTGAAAATATATAATTTACGTTAAACTGCAGATCGCATTCGCTACTTCGGTATGAATGCCAAACTGTGAACCATGCAACTCGATGTTCGGGCTGCATCCAGGTAGTGCGATTCGCATGCTATGCTATTTCGATGTGAATGCTCACTACGGAAAAAGCAAAAATGTGGATTTTTGGGAAAATGGTGTGTGGTAAACAAAAAATTACAGATTCGTTATTTTCAGCCAAAATATATAAGAAACACATATTTTCATCTAAAGGACATTTTTCATGTTGTATAGCGTTATTCTTTGTTCTTCGCCGACATAGAAGTTACGCAACGGTTCAAGTACTGCAGACTTGTGCATGTTTCTGTGGTATAATGTTTAGTGATGTTTTAACACACGCTCTGGAGCATCGCATCACAGTGTTTCGTGTACAAGCACAATAAACCAGATTTGAAGACGTCCTTAACCCCTGACCTCACGTTTGTTTGGTGGAGGCCCCTCCTAAGGAGCTCAATTTAGCCCGTTTAATGCTCCACTGCCATGGCTACGAACATTAAAATAATAGCGCAGTAGTAGAGCAACATAACACTTTTACTTAACTATAACAAAACATGGTAATGGACATTATAACACCTGCAAGTTCTGATGTGTCATATTTTCTTCCTCAGTTTTATTTCAGTTATAGCACTGATTTAAACAAGAATTAAACGTTCCTAAACACGTTTATACAGGGTGCTAATGAATAACACCGGAATGTTTTGCCTGTGTATAGAGGGGACTCAGACAAGCAAATTTTATTATGAGATTTTTGCTCTATGGATTCAATTTCCCCTGTTACAGCATAAAATCTCCCAGGGCGTGGCCGTCACTGATTTCTAACATTTGAAAAAAGTGCAAAACAAAGGAACTTTGTTCTTAACACTGGAGTTATGAATAAAAAAAACTAATGCAGTGGCGGCCAGTCATGTGTCTGTAAATTTTGCGGATTATGGAAACACTAAATTATGATCTAGTTGTTGATGAATGATTAAGAATCAGGATTTTGTCGATCACTAAGAAGGCATGAAGTCAATTTAATGAACATTTTAACCCTATTTTGCTTCATTATTGACTTATGAACACCAAATTGTAATGACTTTAATGCCCCACATTTTACGTCATAGAGCAAAAGTCTCCTAATAAAATTTGCTTGTCTATGTCCCCTCTATACACAGGTAAAATCTTTCGTTGTTATATATCAACACCCTGTATTTACCGTATATTTCCCTAGATAATACGATAGTTCAATCTGGAATCATAAAAAAGACCCCGAAAATCCGGAGTCGTCTTATAGGATATATAAAAAATTGGCTGGAATTTATATAAATTAAAACCATTATAAAATAGTGTACTCTGATGTCAAGATTATATTGTCTTGATGTATTAAGGCGTTAGGTACCAATTGTAGGCAAATATAAGCCCCGAAATAACGTGAATTTCGTAAATAAAACCGTAAACGCCATAATCCGCTAAATAAAACATTTTTTCACGTCCCTTATATACCGGTACATGTATTAGCTCACGCACTGTACGCGTATCGCTCTGTTCCATTGTGGTGCGATTGTGCTCTGTGACGCCATTTTGAAAAAAAAGAAGATAGAGAAGCTTTGTTCCGGTAAGGGTAGCCAACAGTCTTTTTAACTAACTAGGCCAATAGTTATTTTTCCCTAACTTCTACTACCCAGATAATAAAAATGGAAATTTTTGCTGTCTTCTTTTGGTAATTTTTCCCATCTTTATTTTTATTTTTAGGTAATTTTAGAATGTAATGTCATTTTTTGGTAATTTTGCGGTTTTTTCACATTTAATATTTTTAGGTAGGCTAAATTTTAAAATATAAAGTCAATGTATTCTTATTTCTTGTTGTTTCTTGTATTATAGGCCTATAGAGTTTTTGTGCATTTACTTACATTTAACATTACCAGAACTCTTAATAAGATCTTGTTATAATTTTATTTTGGATGTAGAAAGACCGTGTTTGCTGTTTACATATAACCGTTTGTAATTAACTAAGTAAAAGCCTATAATTGGGTCAACAACACCAATGTAGAATAAATAGTCTACAAATCTGATGAATAATCTAGGATTTTCATACAAATCTTTGGATTTTTTAATTTTGTTTTTTATTTTTTTTTATCTTTTATTGTATCTTTACAGTCATTTTATAGCTCATTTTTTAAAAGTATTCTTAGATCATCAAAATCCGGGCCCTACTCATCAGTATTGACGAAAAATTACTCACCTTCTATTATCAAACTGCATTGGAGCAAATTAAACTTAGGTTAGGGAGCAAGAAGATTTGGATATCCAAACAAAAACAAAAAATCAAACGACATTTTTGTCCCAAATGAGCACTTTTCTAGGAAAAAATTTATCTCTAAACTTTGCTCGATAAACTGTATTTATCTGTACTGTTCTATTTTTTTTCATATCACCTGAGGGGAGTTTAAAGAATAACTTCAATTAAAACACGTAGAGCATGAGAACGATCTCCGGCGTGGTCTTGTGGTTAACGTCGCTGACTACAGATCCGTCGGCCTGGGTTCGAGCACCAGTACCTCTTCGGAGGTCTGGAGGTCTGGAACGGGGTGCACTCAGCCTTGTGATTCAAACCACCGTTAACGACCATGAGTATTGGCATGCTGACAACATGCCCCCCAATCCTGCAATCTGCCTATGGTAGATGACGCAGCGTTCGGGTGGTAGGCCTTGTCCCTTCAGGGATGTAGCGCCACGGAGTATAGTTTAGTTTATCTGCAGAGCAGAGAATAAAGAATAACTTCATTCGGCCTCCGTATAATATTTAAAATATTAAAACACGTAGAGTGTATTGTTTATTAGCCTACTGTACAAGTGACCAAGTTTGAAACTTATTTTCTGTTTCGAATGGAGTTTAATCCAGACATTAGAATGCCGTTACCTGGGACATGAATTTGATGCGGTACGTAGGGTTATAAAATCTAACGTGTGTCCGGAATTCCTGAGTGGATAGTTACTCTAAGTCACGCCACATTACCTATTACCGAGTTCCCTAACTCCAGACTTCTATGTGACTTCTTGATATATATCCCTTCTCCATTTATACATCTATTCATTTGGTGGCCCACCAGACCCCTGGGATTGGCCTGAGGGCTGAATACTTGATTGTATATAAATTCTTGATTCTTAACTGGAGGGTCTGAGGCCAGAATGAACTAACTACGAAAATGCAGACAGTTTTTATCCAGACTGGATTCGTTTTGCCAGCAGAACAAATCTCATGTATCGGGAGGTCCCAGGTTAAAATCCCGTGGCTGGCCAATTTAAGATAGTTTTTTTTTATGGTTTCCCCAGTCATAAAGGCATTTCCATACTCTATATTTACATATTATGAATCATCCTCACCATTTCATCCGGTGTCGTGCACATCGGCACAGTCGCATTTTCGTGCTCATCGGCATAGTATTAGGTAGATTTCGAAGAAAAATCTACCTATTGCGATCGATAACATGTCATGACTTTCGAAAAATTCTTTCATATCTTTATGTTTCATGCCTCCCTAAGTACGAAACCACCGCCCGTTAAAAAAAATTGTGATATATATATATATATATATATCTTTACACGCTAGCGGCTGTAATTTTGAAGATATTTGAACCAAATTTTGTTATGTTATTTCTAGGCCCAATAGTCCGGACAAGTTCGTTAATGAGCAAAATTGGCCCAAGGGGGTGATCGGGGGAGGGGGTTGAAATTTTAAAACATTTATATCTCGGCCCCTATGAAGTATAGAGGGAAACTTTGTTTGAATAAATTAGAGTACTCCCTGTGGAGTTCACAGTGACACCAACAATTCGGGGTTTTTTGGGGGTACGAGTGGGGGTGGGGGTGAGGGGATGGAAATTCGAAATTTTTGAAACTACGTCTTGTGGGGTATCGTTGAAAAGCTCTTGATGAGTACTATACAAATCAAAACTAGTTTCTTGATAGTTCTCATATAAGGCGAGATTTGAACGTTTGAAAAAGTTATATTTCCTTTTTTGCTGTTATTATTGCGGGTTTGTCATGCCAAGGGTAAAGAAGAAGAGTGCTACGCAGCGACAGTAAATTAAACCAAAAGCACTTAGAAATCTACCTCGGCCTGTAGGCTTGCCTAAAGGGATTTTTTTATCTTGTAATGGTTATCGTGCTCTTCGCCACACACCACGTTGGGGGCAGGGGTGGACATAGAGACTCAAGCCAACAGCCTTCTTCACCACGGCCCCAAGGCAGCACCCCTTAGCTACCGCGGCTAAGGAAACCGACCGTTGATATCGTAGATAGGTTGTCAGGTTAGGTTAGGTTAGGTTGGGTTGGGTTAGGTTAATTCAAAGTCTCATTCAATCGCAGGCCGATACTTCATTAATGATTTCTAAACAATACAATTATAATATTAATGTACCAGTATGTATCTATAATAATAAAAGGAAGTGTTTGTCTTTCTGTCTATCTAGCAGTTACTGTGAACTCCATTGCATTCAATACGATAATGTAATTCCACTTTGTCTCTATGTCCACCCCTACGAAGGGTGTGTGGCGATGAGCACGATGATATTGCAAGATAAAAATAATATGCCTATGTACATCATGAGACGAAGAGGACCTCTGCTGCATGTAATCGAAGGAAAAATAGAAGGAACCAGAAAACTTTGTAGAAGAATAATTGAAAGATTAGGTGACATCAAGACGAAAAGAAGCTCTGGAGAGTTAAAAGATGCAACAAAAAATATTTATGTTCTTCAGTGACCATGTTTTCTTCAAGAAATTAAAATTACAAATTTCATAAAATGAGTTCTTTTTTCCCCCTTCCGTTAGTTTTCACTAATCAGTACATAAGATTTCCTTTTGAATGATTTTTGGAATTATGTTTTTCACAAGCAAGGAGATATACGGTCTAGGATAGAGAACCTAACTGATGAATACTTCTACTCATAAGCATTCAGGACAAATAAAAGATTAGATTATAACAATGAAGGGCACTTTAAGCCTTTCGGCTTCTCAACACTGCTACCTTAATATATCTATTGTGAATTCCCTACTCTAGCAGTCCCACTTTAATTTAATGCTTTTAATACAGCCTATAACTTTTTCTGGGTGATGTTGAGGCAATCTGACCAGAAATCGGAAAAGCAAACTCCAGATGCCTTTATCTTTGTTGGGCAATTGTTTCGCATTCGCAAAGTATGTGCCCTGCCGTTTCTATTTCCTCTAAACAGAATCTGTATATAATTTATTTACCTCAGCCTTGCTCATCTTATAAAGATTATCTTTGAGAGGGCAGTATCATTAACGGGGGGGGGGGGGGCGTTAATTTTCCTCAATTGTTGTTTGCTGAGAGTGAGGATCTTTTTTTAGCTTTTCGCTGACAGTTCAACGAACTGTTTCGCAAGATTTGTCTTTGGAACATGTTTCCAATAATTACTTGTTTTCCTGTGTTCCAGGCTTTTTTATTTCTTTTGATATAGCCATCTGGTACTCAACAGAAAGGTTCTGGGCCAATGAAAGGAGTATTGGCACCTTCTTTGGCTAGGCCAGGGATCGGCAACCTTTTGAGTCGGAAGAGTAAAAAATTACAATTTACAAAATTTCGAAGTTTTTAAAGAGCCACAAATTTTTTTCTTACCAACAATAAATAGTACTCACATAAATAAAGTTTTTTGATAAGAAAAAACTAATCTATTTATTCATATATAGGCCTAAGTAGTGTTTTTCACAACAAATTAGATTATATATATGGCATTATTAGATAATTACTTATTATTTAAGTAAAAAAGTAAAACAAACATTTACTTACAACACTAACTTGTCCTTCAATAACATAGGCCTACATTTGGGCAAACAAATTCAAAGCACTGGTGAAGACGCCAAATTGTCTTGTGTCGAAAGCGAATTATAACCTACATAGAAACATCAGACGACGGCGTCATTCGAGAGCTTCCGACGGACTGACGACAGTGACGATGTGTGTCACGGGGGAGGGGTGCGGTGAAAAGCGAGTACAAGTGACTGAGAGATGGAATCGGTGCCTAATCCTCGTTAATAGATTCAGAACGATTTTTTTTTTTTTTTTTTTTTTATATAAAATAAATAATATTTGCGTATGGAACTAAAGAGCCGCAGCTTCACATCCAAAGAGCCACATGTGGCTCGCGAGCTGCAGGTTGCCGACCCCTGGGCTAGGCGATCGGCAATTTCATCGCCCACAATTCCTTCATGCCCTGGCACCCACGTTAAATAAAAGCATAATAACTGAAGAATCGGAAAATAGTGAAAAATTGATTTCTTGAAGCCAATAACTATTCATTCCGTAACTCCTATGAAGATAATGCATGTAGTCTTACTTACATTTCTAAGAGCAGGACTGGAAACAGTATGCCTGAATTACATGCGAACTTACCTGCAAGAAAAGAAATAAATAACATAAGAATACAGCTTTTTATACTTAGTAACACAGTACAATATAATTCTATAGAAAGTCATTACCACCTGGAAGAAGCTATATAGCAGTGCGCTGTTGCAATTTTTAAAACCAAAGAAATAATTACAAAATAGGTTTTATGTTTATTGTCAAGTGATGTGGATCTCTGCAGTTACCCTTTCCATTCTGCACATGGTGAACTGTTGAGTGTGGTAGCCTACTTCTTCTAGAGGTCAGTAAATAATGTTCATGTTTCACTTACTGCATAGTAGGGTGAGTAGCCAGAAAATAGTAAAATCCGTGCTTAGAATACAGTAGTACATTATATGATACAAACTTTTATAGCCACTCTAATAGAACAATGTAGTTAATTGTTTTACAGGCTTTTTCTTCGGTTTATTTAATTTCCAAAGGAATTTGCATGAAATAGCCCGGAAGCAGTCACGGATTTAATTCTAGCTTTTATACTACCCTCCCTCTCTCTATCTCCGCCTCTCTTTCTCTCTCCCGCCTGTAACTCCCCTTCCCACCCGCCAAATTAAGACATATAAGGGGAAAAAATGCACTCACCTTACTTTACAAACGCTAAGTGCACTAAATATGAGAGGGCATAGGTTCGAAATTGTTGCGAATAACTTTTGCCTACCCCAACAGGGACGAGCGCATCGTGAGATACGAGGCGTGACCATAAAGCAAGTTTCCCTGGGATCGTCTACGGAAACAGAACACAATTTGATGGAAATATTTATTGCAATACATACAGCAAGTGTTCAGCTATTTTTTAACATATTCGCCACAGGAATTAAGACTTTTCTCATAACATGGGACCAACTTTTGAATACATGTGCCATAGAAATCAGCCGCCTGGGAATTGAACCATTGTGTGATACCTTTCTCCGCTTCTCTGTCATTTTCTTGATGGGTATGAAAAGATGAAAATCTCTGGGTGCGCCGTCCGAGCTGTAGGGTGGAGACTTTAACACCTCCCTGCAAGTCTCCTGCAAATGTTCGGCTAGGAGATGTTTCAACATCCACCCTACAGCACGGATCTCGCTCCCAGTGATTTCCATCTTTTCCTACACTTCAATAAACGATAGAGAATGACAGAGAAGCGGAGATGGTTGTCACACAGTGGTTCAAATCCCAGGCGGTAGACTTATAAGACACAAGTGTTCAAAAGTTGGTCCCACGGTATGACAAATGTCTCAATTCTTGTGGCGAATATGTTGAAAAATAGCTGAACACTTGCTATATCTGTTGCAATAAATATTTCCATTTGTTTGTATAAATGGCCCTAGGGAAACTTACTTTATGGACGCGCCTCGTATTTACCTTCTTGGCAGTAATGCATACACAGGCAAGTAAGCAACACAGATTGATGTTAGGCTATGCAAGTTTGTCAGCCTTAGTCTATACATTCACAAGCGTCATATCTTATGAAACTCTCTGGCCTAAGTTCATTTAGACTCATCTTCGCCCATATTTCAGACTCTTCCTTTTCCCACTCCGCAGTTTTCTTCTTATTCTTCTTCTTCTTCTTCTTTGCTTCTATGACAACGGCTAAATGGCTTAGGAAGTTGAGATTTCTGAAACCTCAGTATAAACTGGACTTAAATGTTCAAAGTTTCGCCCATATAAAATTTAGATCAGAAGGGACAGCACTTTCATCGTCTACTTTAAGATAGGAGAGTTAAATACTGATAGTCTTTTCTTTTGGGTAGCTACTCTCCTACTTGAAGCTTCGGCGGGAGATGGAAGTAGCAGAGGAGACTAAAAACTGTCACAGCGATGAATGTTATCAGAACTCTAAATAACCGTAAATAAATAAATCTTGTAATAATTTTAATTTGGATATAGAAAAACGGTGTTTGGTGTTTGCATTAACCGTAAGTACCAATTAATTAATTACAAATTTATGATTGGGTCAACAACATAAATGTGGAATAGACACAAATCTGTTGAATAAACTATCATTTTCATACAAATTTCTGGGTATATATATTTTTTGTACTTTTGCTGTCATTTTATAGCTCATTTTAAACTATTTTTAGGTCATCAAAATCCGGGCTCTAATAATCATTAAATTTTTAAGGGAACAAGATACTCTGGCTATTCTGTTTCTGGTCAGTACTTACATTAAGTGTCTATTAATAAAACAAATTATGGTTATTGATCTCAAATTTTTATAAGTCTGGATACTTTAAAAATGATGTTGTTTATTCGTTTGTGATAGTGGCTTAATTAGTTAAAATAAAAAATAAAGATATACACTGTACGAAAAAATTCATGTAAAAACGAGCAAGTTTATGTAGGCCTCCATATATTTAACTCCTGTAACACAGTGGAATGATAGTTCTTTCGTATTGGCTAAGGTGGAAAGGTTGAGCCAGACTGAAAAATTCAAAACCACAGCCGGGAATTGAACCAGGATATTCGCTCTCCGTGCCGCTGCTCTACCGTTGAGTTCCCATGGCAACATGACGGTACAACATTAAATTCTCCAACTGATGCCCGGTTTCTACAAACTAGTGAATTACCTATGGGTAAATTATCCATGGACAAATTAGTTCCATTTAACCTACAATGACATAATGAGCAAGGCCTTGGAGCTGTACAGTTAATTTAATTCAGAAGGCTTTGATTCTCATTGTTTAAATATTACTATTGATCCTATGAAAGGTTAAATTTTATCCAGCCATCCATGAAAGGATAAATTAACCCGAAGATTTACCCTTGGAAAGATCTAGCCCGAGTTTGTAGGAACTTTTTTTCTGTCATTTTCATATTTACCCAGAGGACATTTAACTAGAAACTCACCACAAGTGTATGTGATTGCTATCTTTAAATTATTTGTGTTGGTGTGGTGTTATTTTTGTGTAAATTCTGTCCATTGGATAATTTACCCATAGGTAATTCGCGAGTTTATAGAAACCGGCCATGAGTCACATATCACAGTAGCCTATACCACCAGGCGTTCTCAATGTGAGATATCAACCCAGTGGGGACTTACAACCTGTAAGTACTTAGGCCCAGGCTTCATAGTAAACCACTAGTAGGTCACAGTGGAATGACAATTCTTTCACACCGGCCGTGTGTAGGGTAAGCTGGAAAGGTTTCTTCCTCCTGTAACACAATTGTGAATCACTATTGATTGGATCAGTTAAAAAGTATAATACATGTATAAAATATGTATAATATCCCTAAATCTTACAATAAATACAGTATCAAATTAAGTCTGCAATCAGTTCTTCATTAATCATTACCATATGAGTGTGCAAAATTTCAGCACTCCAGCTCTAATACATTCTGAGATGAGGGTACAAACGTATCCTCCCACACTGCCTTCTCGGTATTTGTACTTGCCTGGGCAACTCTTTGTGTATGGTGGATGCGGTTCTTGTCTGTATTATTGTTTCTCGGGCTTCCAACCGGGTGAGTTGGAGGATTGGTTCCAAGCTTTCGGAAGCTATCGGATTGGGGAAAACTGTTTCATCTACACGAAAAGACTGGATATACTAGAACAGGTGGAGGCCAATCGGAAAATTAGAAAATGGAATAATTAAATGGAGAGTTCTGATTGGTCGGTAAAGAAAAATAGAGTTTAATAATGTTGTTGGATGTGAAACAACAATGCAACCAACAACACAGAACGAGAAACAATAATACATTCTCAAGACCGGAAAAGCCTTAACCACACAGTTCTTGTCTATCAGTAATGCTTTATCTGATTTTGAAGGGATGCAAGTTCAATTTAAATGTATTTTTAAGGGGATAAAATATCGCGTTACATTATTAAAGTGTATACATTCTTGTTTAGGAAGCTTCAGAGAATTTTTTTTGATTGAAACTGTTATTGAAGTGAAACTTCTTTAGCCGCGGTAGGGGTAAATCGAGAGCTTGTGTAACTCTGAAAATCGTCACGAAAATAGTGTAACGCTCAGAATCGTCACGAAATTCGTGAGGAGTAACGGAACGGACTGCACAGAAAACAATCAATTCAATGATTAGGCTTATCCAAAATTTAAAAAATCCAAAAATTAAAAATTAAAAAATCCAAAATTTAAAAAATCTAAAAATCCTAAATTAAAAATTTAAAAAAATCAAAGATCCAAAATTCAAAAAATCCAAAATTCCAAAATTAAAAATGTCAAAGATCCAAAATTAAAAAGTCCAAAAATAAAAAATTGAAAAAATTAAAAATTAAAATATCCAAAATTTAAAAATCTAAAAAATTCGAAATTAAATCTAACAAAACAAAATTTAAAAAAATTAAGAATTCAAAGTTAAAAATCCTGTTCAAAATTAAAAAATAAAAAAATTCAAAATTAAAAAATCGAAAATTCCAAAATTAAAAGAAATAAAATATAAAAAATTAAAAACTCTAAAATTTAAAAAAGTTCAAAAACCCAATATTAAAAAGTCCAACAATCCAAAGGTGAAAAACTCCAATAATCCAAAATTGAAAAAATCCAAAAATTAAAACAAGTTTCACTTGTCGCGTGCCGTTCCACGCACACTTTTTTTTTTTATTGAATCAGGGTGCCTTGTTTCCTTAAATTATTATTAAAACAGTACTAACCTACTGAATATTGTATTCCTGAAAGGTGTGAAAATTAAACATTAAACTCATGGTAAATGCAGAGAACGTAAAAAGACCTGAGGAACAGAACACACTGTATACAGTATTTGATGACTGAGGTCGAAGCATCCGGTTGATTATTCCAGGCATGTGGCATCATATCCAGGGAGTTTAATAGCTGCAAGCTGAAAAATTGCACAGGCTGAGAGTTTTTGTTTCAGCGCCGCGCTCATTGATTTTATGATTAAGCTGAGAGGGGAAGGGGTGACCTAATCATTCCCACGAGCACTGTTCCGCATTCTATTGTTATCCGTTCTCATGGCGACAAGAAACTATCGCGGCATCTAAATATATTTCTATGTCCTGCAAACTTTACACCGTGTTTTACAGCATTTTCAACACATCTATAGAGCGAAAATTCATATAATGTAGGATATTGTAGTACAAGAGTGCTAAGGGAATCATTTAAGAATTGAGGAAAAGTTTGAAAGACAAGCTGAAGGATATAGTCGATAGATAAAAATTATTTATTTAGGGAAAAAAAAAAGACTGTAAGATAATTATCCTGCCGGTTGTATTAGCTATATGGATTTGAGACATATGCCCGGTTTCTACAGACTAGTGAATTACCTATGGATAAATTATCCATGGACAAATTAGTTCCATTTAACCTACAATGATATAATGAGCAAGGCCTTGGAGTTGTACAGTTAATTTAATTCAGAAGGCTTTGATTCTCATTGTTTAAATATTACTATTGATCCTATGAAAGGTTAATTTTTATCCAGCCATCCATGAAAGGATAAATTAACCCGAAATTTACCCTTGGAAAGATCTAGCCCGAGTTTGTAGGAACATTTTTTCTGTCATTTTCATATTTATCCAGAGGACATTTATCTAGAAACTCGCCACAAGTGTATGTGATTGCTATCTTTAAATTATTTGTGTTTGTGTGGTGTTATTTTTGTGTAAATTCCGTCCTTTGGATAATTTACCCATAGGTAATTCGCGAGTTTATAGAAACCGGCCAATAGTCGCTTACTCTTCCCTGTTCGAAAACAGGTGGCTTAGGAAACTATTTGGGCCTAAGAAAGATGAAAATGAGGACTGAAGAAAACTGTATAATGACGAGCTTCGTCTGTAGGCCTACTCTTCACCGGATGTAGTATCGGTGATTAAATCACGGAGGATGAAATGGGCTGGACATGTTGCGCGCATGGGGGAGGAAAGACATGTCACAAAAATATTGACTGGGAGACCTAAAGGGAAAAGACCACTTGGAAGACCTAGACGTAGGTGAGAGGACAATATTAGGATAGGTTTAAGGGAAGTATGATTTGCGAGGGATGGTTGGATGGAGTTAGTACAGAATAGGGTTGAACGGCGGGCTTAAGTAAGCACGGCAATAAATCTCCGGGTTCCATAAAATAGATTTTTTTCCTTTAGCGTACTTAGGAAATGTCAGTTGTCAATGAGTAAGTAAGGATACAAAATGAATGTAATAAGAACTAAAATTAAATTATGGAGTAAAAGAAACAGAAAATTACAATAAAAGTTTGCAAATTGAAAATCACTGATCCTTCTTCTCTGTAGATCTATTTAGCATTTCGGCGTTGTTATGCTACCCTCAGCCCTTGAAATGTTTTGCATTTTCACCTAATCCGCTGAGATAGCCTAACTTATTGCCGAAATTAGTTTCTTATTAAATTGGTTTTATACCCAAAATATATTTTTTAACTACCGACTACACTGTAAAATATATACTGCACACACTATATATACCGAATACACTGTATAATAGGCCTATAATATAGCCTAATCGTAGCATGTAAGGTAAAGTAATACTGTTTGAATAGAATATTGCGATACAAGTGCCGTAAGGCATGATTACGGATTGAGGAAATTTTCCGAGATTCGTAATGCGCTTACGGCACGTGTATTGCATGCTATTTTTTGCACGATGATTATTTATATCAATTTAATTATATTAATTGTGATATTACCTAAAAATATTATGTATATACATTCTTGAAGATAGATATTTATTTCAGAAAGTGATTCGCATGTGTTTGTTGTCACCCACTCTTCTTAAAACATCTTCATTCGTTATTCTGTCTGTCCATTGGATCCTCTCCATTTTTCTTCAACAACACATCTCAAAACTCTCGAAATATTTCCTTTCCATCTTCTTCAGCGTCCATTTTCAGCTCCCTATAAAGCAACACTCCGTATGTAGCATTTCGTATGCTTCTTCCTTAGCTGCAAATCCCTGTCCTGCTCCTCTTATGATTGCGCTCTTCTTTTCTGCTCCATTTTCCCCTATCTTCACTTCCTGTTCCATATACTTATTCTGTATAGGCCTAATATACACGGTGCTAATGACTAACATGAAATAGTTTACCTGTGTGTAGAAAGGACAGAGACAAGCAACTTTTATTAGGAGATTTTTGCTCTATGGTTTCAATTTTTCCTGTTACAGCATAAGATCTCCCAGGGCATGGCCGCCACTGACTTCTAACATTTGAAAAAATGCAAAACAAAGGAACTTCGTTGTTAACACTGTAGTCAGTAGTTATGAATATAAAAAAAACTAATGCACTGGCGGCCAATCATGCGTTTAGCCTCTAAGTTTTGCAGATTGTGAAAACTAAATTATGATATAGCTATTAATAAACTTCATTTTGTCCAATGATATAGCTGGTGAAGAATGACTAAGAATCAGGTTTTTGTCGATCACTAAGAAGGCATGAAGTCAAATTAATGAAAATTTTAACCCTATTTCGTTTCATTATTGACTTATGAACACCAAATTGTAATGGCTTTAATGCCCTGTAGCATATAAATTTTACGTCCTGTAGCTAAAAAATCTCCTAATAAAAGTTGCTTGTCTGTGCCCCCTCTATATACAGGTCAAATATTTCTGTGTTATTCATTAACATCCTGTACTTTAGGATTCCCATTAACTTTTTCCAGCTCGTTCTGTTGTATACTTCAAGTGGTTGGCGATCATCAGAGCAGTTCTGAATTTCGAATTATGCAAATAGAAGTTAATTCACGTACTTATGACTTTCGCTTTGCATAGGAATCCCTAGAACTGCAGTGTACACAGATATATTACAAGAGTAGAGATATTGATAAAGATAATAATGTTGTGTTGACAGCGCAGTATTGTAGTGAATAAAAACAATGCGTCGCCACGTGTCACACATACGAGTAAAACCATCTCACATCTCACACAGACACGCACTGCTTCCTGCCAGACCGTCATTAATCAGAATTACTGTTTGTCTGTTATTTCACCTCTCTTTTATGTAGAGAATCGGACCATCTATCTGTCTATCTATTTATCTATCTATCTATTTATCTATCTATCTGTCTGTTTATCTCTCTATCTTAAGCTAAGTATCTAAACTATCTATCTATCAATCAATCTATCTAAGCTATCTGTCTATCTATCTATCTAATCGATTAATCGGCTCGATTAATCGATTAAACATTTAATCGTCGATCAATTACATTTTCCGATTAATTGGTTTAGTCGAAGTCTGAAAAACGTTTTTCGAGAAATGCTTCAAATGGCCAAACTCCTTTCTCTCGTTTCTCCGGCCTTGGCACATCATGTGTCATTCAGCCTATTGTGTCAAAAAAATTCCTGTTATTTAGAAACCTGAAGGGTAGTTTAGTCAACAAACTCGTTTGTCTCAAGTCTTGGCTGAAAAAGTAACCGGAAATGTAAGTTTTGTATATATTTTTTCAATACTTAACTAATAATGGTATTCATTAATTCAGGATTTCTTCTTAAGTGTAGTAGTTATTAAACATGTAAAACAATATTAAATGCACATTTTGGTTTCGTTTAAAATACAGACTTGTTTGTCCATTAATCAGTCGATTAATCGATTAAAGTCAAGCGTTAACTCGATTAGAAATTTTAATCGATTTTCACCCCTACTATCTATCTATCTATCTATCAATCTATCTGCCTGAGATATCTATCTACCTATCAAAGCTATCTGTCTGACTACCTATCTATCTATCTATCTATCTATCTATCTATCTATCTAACCTATCTATCCATCCACATATATATATATATATATATATATATATATATATATGCCTGTCTGTCTTTCCATCCATCTAGTTATTATCTACCCATTATTCTGTCACTACCGAGTTCAAAATAGGACACTTGTAATATTTTTGTGCTTAATGAGTGAGGTTTTGTGGGTCAAAATATAACAAAGTTGCAATTCTTTTAAATTTGGGGTAGGGGATTTTTGGGGTCTAAAATGAGGGTCCATTTTATTCTGGGGATTAATGCGTATTATCAACGACCAAAAGAACACGGATATTCCATATATCAATTTTTTATTTTATTTTGGGGCGATTTAAATATTATATGATACATCGGGTGTATATTTAATTTTTTTAAGGGTTTTCTAAATTCAACCATCGTTACATAGCAGACAGAGATAGAAAAACCTGATGTGAAACTCACATAGCTTTCTCTGTCCAAATAGAAGTTAGCCTCTTAGACGGAGCCGTTTTCGAGAAATCACGACAAACGAAATTTTCTTAATGTAAACTTTCCTTAAAAATAAGAGAAATTCGTCACCAATCTTCGTGTCACATCCCCGAAGGGTACGTAACCCAAATACAAAATTTTGTTTTCGTACGATTTTCCGTTACAAGAGGCCGTATTGCAAAGAACGCGTATTCAGAGTGGCTGGCTTATAATAATAAAATTATCTTTCAGAGAACCTTTTCGAAAAAAATGTTTCAAATAAAAATTTTAGCTCTTAGTAGGCTATAGGCTAAACAACCCCTGTGCAAACTGGAAAGAAAATCGTTAGAGCCATTTTCGAGAAAATAGCAAAAAAAATCTTCATGCAAAGTTCCCTTAAAAATAAGAGGACGTTGTCGCCAATCTTTGGGTCACATCTTCAGAAGGTACCGTACCTGACGGAAATACAAAATTTTGTATTCATACGATTTTCCGTTCTGGAGCTAGACTATTCACAGGCATCTACACAGATATGTTTCCGAAATTAGTATTTTTGGATTCAGGGACCCTCAAAACGTCTATTTATGTTAAAAACTCAACTTCGAATTTGGGGGTCGAAAACGATACTTCCTCTACCCATAGTACCTATGGTAAGGCTAGAGGAGGTAAAATACATTTTTGCACGACTTAACTAATTAGTGGTACTTAGGAATATTGTTGCCGTGGATCGTAAGTTGATATTCCCGCACGCAATCTTGTTGCTATGTGCGGTAAGGGTTTCCGTGCAATAAGAATTCACTTACGGCACATCATAATACAAGCCTTATGGACAAGGCCCCCCAGGACAAATATTCGAATCACTTTCTGAAATAAACATCTATCTTCAATAATGTATATACATAATATTTTCAGGTAATATCTCAATTAATATAATTTATACAAATAATCATCCTGCAAAAAATAGCATGCAATACACGTGCCGTAAGCGCATAACGGATCTCGGAAAATTGAAAAAACTCGCAATATACTATTACAGTATTAATAGAAACTTAATAAGAAAGACAGGTGAATGTCATTCTGAGTTGGAGTCACGTTATTTCTGCTGATCGATACTGACCAAATGTGGGCAGAGAGAGGAGGGAAATGTGCGAATTTTTATGCTGTTTTCAGGGGTCTCTGAGGGAACTACTGCTACACGATTGAATTGTTATCCCCAAACTGCTTTGTAAGCATCATTACGCATTCTGTTCTTCGCACCCCACTCGTGGTAAAAAAAAAATGTATTCGTTCTGTATTATACGCTGATCATCGTCCTTCCGCCTCAGGATTGTACTAGACCTATACAGTTCACGCCGCTTATTGTGATCATTTCGGGACGCAGCTAATGCCATAATTGTAACCGATTAACCGATTGATAACTGTAGCCGAAAGAATTATTAAACGAAGGTAATGTTTTATTCATATATAAGATAATACACCACAAAACAGAATTAAAAGCTATTTATTCATAAAATAATACATAACTTTGAATCGTTCAACCACTCATAATACAGCAATAGACTGCAAGCAACTATTTTTTCAACCAGTAACAAAGTTTTTAATTGTTTTTATTTTCCTTTAGGGATCCATCAACCAATAGCCTACTCCATGCTCAGTTACGAGTGTTTTCAACCAATAGACTACTCCATGCTCAGTTACGAGTGTTTTTGGAAGTCTATACTGATCTGTGGTGAAAACCGCGTAGCAAAACATCTAACACCTGTCTGTTCAAGTCTTTTAACTTCACACTAGCCATCACTGCATTTCAACACTGTTATCTGCATAAATCAAACGCTGCAGCTTAATTGAAGGGTGAAACATGTTTTATTGCTTAAAAGAGAAAGTTAGGTAATTCCACCTCCCCCCCCCGAACTGGTCATCCTGTGAACTGGGAACAGTACTGCTACTTCCAATACAACACAATACAGTTGAGTTAGAAACGAAACCCTTAAAAACGAAATTTTGAATGACGTACAGTAGCCTACTTGGAAATAAAGGCGTAAAAAAAGGAAAATGTGATAACATAATCCGAATATTTGATCACAATAAACAACATTTTTTCAATATAACAGTATAAATTCGTAGGGGGCTTAATAAAAATGATAACATTAACCGATTGATAACATTATCCGCGATTACATTATGCAGCGTTCACTGTATATAATATTTTTAGGCCGTGTTTCTAATCATAGTTGATATACAGTACAAGAGGTCACGAATATCTTGATGTCATTGGGCTACTTACCGAATACTTAGAGCATAAAAAGTTTTAGGCCTATGTCCCAACATTTATCTGAGTCTCAAAATATCCGGGCATGAAATTGACAGAAAACGGTCCCAAAATATACGTAAGTCTTAATGAATCAGTTGATTGGTCTTTTAATATCCGAAAATAAGCTGTTAGCATGTTCTCGTAGTTCTTGTCTTCTGCGATAGATGGCAGCAGATGGCGTTCTTTCAAGTCGAAGCTTGTTCTTGGCCGTTTTCTTGAAACAGATTTTTACAACACGAAATGATGTCAGTTTAGAATAATATTAAAGTTAACACGAAAAGAATTGATTTTATATTAAATGCAGGTTGTTTATTACGCAGTTTCATTTGCTGCTCTCAAAGTTATAAGATCGTTCCGCGTTCGATAATAATCGATACCACGCCTGTGTTATAACGAAAATCTATCATTATGATGCCATTACGTCTCTTGTAATAAGCGTATTTGAGTATGGTCGAAAAAAAAGATTGTTCCAAATTGAGTTTTTTAGACTTAGACTTAAACCCCTCGTGAAAGAAAGGATTCGTAATTTACTTCACTCGATGTCGAAATGTTATGGTTAACCCACAGAAACCACTACACCTTTCCCCCAAAGCCACGTTTCCATTTTGTTGAGCGTCATGGTTGTCGTATTAAGTCGGAGCGTGTGATACCAGCCAAGCGGAGAAACCACTGGCTGTGAGCTAGGAGTCAGGGGGTCGTTTCCGGACAGCGGTCATGCAGGAATTTTCCCACATAGTCACCGCCAACACAGCACAGCACAGTTACCAGTCTGTCTCGCAGTATTTATAATCATTAGTAGGGTTCGGAGGTTTATGACCTAAAATAAATGAAACATGTGACTGAAAATGTGACCTTAAAAATGACTAAATAAGACCCGAAAATACTAAATATGACCTCATAGAAGAACGTATTTTGTAAAAATAAATATTCTAATTTAAAACGTTTAATGACAATAAATTATTCTGTATCTGTACCCTATGATCCCCAGGTGGGGCGAAGGGGCCTCCAATGGAGATTTCATTACCTATACTAATTTTGATATGCTTAGCTATTTTCCGAGAGAGGGTAGAGGGACAGGTGGTAAGCCCATCGCCTCGCAACCCCCCTCTGGAAACTAAGTATTTCTTGGACGTGAAAGGGCCGAGAAATTTTGTCCAGAGGCTCTAATTTAGGCTTGGAGTTCTTTTACGTGCCGTAAATCTACGACACGGGACCCCCAGCTTAAAGTCCCTCCCGGAGGACTCCGTGCCCAGGATTTTTACGTCCTGAAAAATCCATCGAGCGCGCCCGGGTTTGATCCCGCGCCCTGCGGATCTAGAGGCGGGCACGCTACCTCTAGACCACCGCGGCCGACACAATAAATTATTACATCACAATAATTCAATCAGATAATCACTTTTTAACAATTTTACAGTGATTTACAGTTTTACTTGTAACGAATTTCTAATCTGTTAACGTTTCCAGATACTACTGCAATTGTGAACTGAAAATATTTTAAAAACTTGTCTATTGGAAGATGTTAACAGCAAGGAGGAAGAGGTAATTGTGCTATTACTTGTTATTGTCCCTTCACATTTCAGTTACAGTAAAACCAAAATATTCATGACTCTTTTCGAAATAAATAAATAAATAAATCGCCTATAGTCTATATATATATAGTCTATATAGATGTAAGCATAATATATTATTGCGTATAGGCCTATATATATATGTATACAGAAAGAAAATTGATGGCTAAAAAGAATGAAGATTCATTCTGTTACGATCCAGATTATATTATGATGGATATTATTATTATTATTATTATTATTATTATACTTTTAATATAAACTACACATACGAATTATAATTAAATTTGTTGAAATATCTAGACTAACAGGTGCCTTCGCCCGCGATTATTTACTTAACTGCTAGATGCTTTGTTTAAATCATGTATTTAACAGACAAATAAATAAAACATTATATTTATTAGCCTAATATTGACATCGTGTTTACATGAATTGCAGGAATTACATAACTTTATTCTTTGTTTTACATAATAAATATAAATATTTAAACGAACAAAAGGAATCTTATGCTGCCACGTGGGCATACAAATTCGAAATGAAACGAGTAAAATGAACCACAGATTTATTAATCTTACCCAAATCATACATGAACAATTTTATTATAACGATTGACAATTAAAAAGTTAAAATCCCGGCTTCGATGTGCAATTCACGAATAAAGTCCACCGCCCAGGGGAAAAAAGACCTCAGATTCGAGTTCCCTAGCCCCAAAAAAACCCCGCATAGTGAGTTTCGTCCAAATCATTCAATCTTTTCCCATTTAGGCATGTATTCATGATCCCCTTCTGCCCACCTAATAAAATAACAGTTCTCTGCGAAACGTAAACAAATGAATTAAGGTAGCAACGGAGCAAGGCCACCTTGAATTAATTTCACAATTGAATACTGTCTTGCTAATAGATGTTGGATGTGCACGGAAATACGAGTCTTGTATTAGATTTAGCCTTTACAATCTGCATTCCCTTAAGGCTGCCGTGCTCATTTGTCTTTTCCGCTACATGTGATCGACAGAACTCTGGTATGATCGCATTGTCTAACTGACACGAAGAGAAACTATCTTCAACTTTTGCATATAAAACATGTCATACAGAGCGCGACTGATTTGCAATTGTCATTGATTTCATTGTCATCCCGGTTAAAGCCGGTTCAGTGCCGTGACACAGAGCCCTATTGATCGCACCAGTGGCGTACATCTGTCTGTGTGAATCTAGCTTCGAGGGTTGGAAGTTTAGTTAGTGGCAACGCATCAATAAAATCAAGCTGAAATGCAAGAAGTTGAAATCGCTTTTGTTGGATGTTGTTGGATACCCAGCATACTTCAGAGCAAAAGCGGAGCCTTCTATCACTACGAGTGCCTTCACAGTAAAGTAAAATTAGTGTTCCCTATTACAGGCCATGGTTGAGGCTCCCAGATTTTTAGACATCGGCACATGAAGGTGGTAAGGTCAGCCTTACGCACCGGCCGCCTTTATCCCCAGGATTGCTCCTGGTAATCATTTCTGTAAGAGGCTGAGTCGACCCCAAGGCCATAGTGAAGGATTAGGCCAATTGAAAAACTCCAACGACATCATCGGGGATCGAACCCGCGACCTTTGTAGCGCAGCGCCTCAACCACTACGCTACGGCGTACCCCGCCTTCACAGTAACAAGAAGAAATTGAGCTGGCTCTATCAACCGGTCTATAATGAATTTTGGGTCTGACAGAAAGCCAATAGTCTATTGTTGAAAATAATTTAATACCTTAAAATTATTCTTGATCCACAATAATATGCAATAACATAATGAAGTGTTTCAAGATTGGTTAAATAAATTTTATTCAATATGATGAATGATTGAGTGTAACGCATGATTGAACCTCCGCCGGAAGGAAGTGAAGAACAATTGACAGGCTTTAGCCCATCTTGCTCCATTATGTTTGGTCAAATATTATTAATAATAATAATAATAATAATAATAATAATAATAAAATAATAATAATAGG
Source organism: Ectobius pallidus (assembly GCA_964059195.1). Taxonomy (NCBI): domain Eukaryota; kingdom Metazoa; phylum Arthropoda; class Insecta; order Blattodea; family Ectobiidae; genus Ectobius; species Ectobius pallidus. The sequence continues at coordinate 142,608,905 of CAXKWD010000006.1, forward strand.
GGAGGAGGAATTTTAATTACAAAAAAATCCAGCATACCTTAAAGCGTATCTTTGTAAAATGTTATGCCGTTTGGGCGCATGGAAGTGTGTTGCTGATGATATTTTTAAAGTACCGTGCGCTCTAAGCTGCCAGTGCATGTAAACTGTGACCGTTTTCTAGTTTCAATTTTCATGTTATTTAATCAAACTCAGAATCCATCTTCTCGCCATTTCTGGAAATATTTCTGGGGGGGGGGGGGGCAAGAACTGGATTTTCAGTAGCTATACATAGGCCTTACATGATAAAATCTTAAGTCTTGGGGGGGGGGGCAGAAAGTACCTTGCCCCCCCTAAGTCGGCGCCTATGCTTCTCGCACAAAAATACAGATTCTGTTCTGAATGTTTGTCATTAGGCCTATATACTTCACAACAAGTATAAGTTAAATAAGATTTAAAACTTCATCGGTGATTTTATAAAGCAAGCATTAAAGTATGTTAGTAAAAAAACAGGTTCATGTTTTAAGATTTGTCGGAGGAGATAGCATTCAATTTTTATTAAAGCATCAATTAAATTACTCAGAAACAGAAGAGGATGTTAAACTGAAATTGAAAACTGATTTCTTTTCGGGTTTTACTAAGTGTATCAATTGTCAAGTACCGAGCGAGGTGGCCGAGATGGTAAAGTCTTAGACTCGCATGCGGAAGGTCTCAGGTTCAAATCCTTTGGCCGGCTAATTTGACATTGTTTCGTGGTTTCCCAAGTCGTAAAGAGCAAATGCGGAATTGGATAATTACTTACCATGAATCGTCCTCGCTATTTCATCCTGTATCATATCCATTGAAATTAAAATCAGTTGAAATATACTTATAGTCGAATTATTTATTGCATACCCAGGCGGCTTCCTTTTATTAGGAGGAAACGTTGCCGATACCTCAACCAGTGTTCTTTATTTATACCGCACCAATCAGCTAGTTACCCCAGTCAATTTAAACCTAAGAATGTCCTGTGACGGCTGTGACAGATACTCGTCAACTCCGCGTGGAGTGAAACTAGATTAGTTACAAGATCTAGTTACAGTAAACAAGTGTGAATTGATTAAATCGAGGGAAGAACTGAGGTCAGTGATAACAATGAGAGAATATTGCAACGTTGCTTTTATTTTGGAAAGCGGAAACCAAGAGCAACGTAGAAAAATTAACATAAAGAAACATCGACTTATGCCCGGTTTCTTTAACTCGCGGAATACCTATGGGTAAATTATCCAATGGACAGAATTTACACAAAGATAACTTTTACAAACTCAAACAATTTAAAGGTAACAATCACATACACTTGTGGCGAATTTCTAGAATTTCTTGTGGCGAATTTTACCTCGGGGTAAACGTGAAAATGACAAAAAAAAAAAATGTTCCTACAAACTCGGGCTAGATCCTTCCAAGGGTAAATCGTCGGGTTAATTTATCCTTTCTTGGATGGCTGGATAAAATTCAACCTCTTGTAGGATCAATAATAATTTAAACAATGAGAATCAAAGCCTTCTGAATTAAATTAACTGTACAGCTGCAAGGCCTTGCTCATTACATCATTGGAATTAATTTACCCATGGATAATTTACCCATAGGTATTTCACGAGTTTATAGAAACCGGGCATTAATGGTTTATTCCTTTGAAGCCGCCTAGGTATGTAATGAAAAGCTCTACTATACATAAAATACACCAACAATATAAACACTTAACAATCAATAGTTGCATGGCTTACTATATAGAGACTCTTGATATGGCCTCGTCCACCGCTGTGGCTCAGGGGATGCGTTCAATCCTCTCACGCAGCGGGCCCGGGTTTTTTCCGGGGTTTTCCCTCACCTTTGAGACAAATGTCGGGTAACTTTAGGCCCTTGTGGTCCCCGGATATCATCTGGCCGTCATTATCATCTTCATCCCCATCCTCGCCTTGTTCTGAGTGAGTGTGTGTGTGTGTGAATGGTGTGTCTCGTCCTATGTGTTCGTGTTGTCTCGGAGGTGGCCCCGGCATTGGGCTGATCACTCATCCGGGGAGGCCCTCCATGTCCTTGTCTGGTCAAAAAAGTATGTATGTGATCCAAAGATAATCCCTCTCCCGACAGGTAGCGGCCCTGTAAGGCCCGGGCGGCTTGGGTTGCTTAAATCCTAAAAGGGAGAGGTAAAATTACGATAAAAGAAAGAAAGAAAGATATGGCCTCGTTGCCCAAACAGCAGCTGAATTAAAAAAAATCAAGTTTACAGCACAAATAGTTTAGTAAATGACTCTCAAAATCCCTTAAAATTTCTTGTTCTACCCTAGTTAGTTTTGCACATTAAACAAGTGATTCCTTCGTTTGAATTCGCATTTTGCATTGCTCATGGCGTGTCGCTGTGGAATAGGTTAGTGAACCGGGAAGCCGGCCGGCCGTCCGGTGTAACTGTTCCGTTTGCACGCGCAATTCCACTGTTGTGATTCCATCATCAGCAAGTTGTCCAAGCTGTGTAGGAGTAACTGTCTCTGGGCACGCCTTATTTACAGGGAACGTAGTGCATTCTATACGTCTAAGGGCCGGTAATATAATCATGGTTTAACCTTCAGTTTTAGTTTAAACTTTAGTTTTTCAGATTTTTGCATATTATAAACGATAACTACAAGTTAACCTTAAGTTTAACCTAACTGGACCTTTTCTACCGTTTAACCTACAGTTTAAGACGTAATAATTATTTTAATGAAAACGGCTATAAAAACACGATTATAAGACAGTATCAACAAATTCAGTTTCGGATACAACATGCTATGAGAAGGTGAGACAAAACTTAAAGTAATTCTATTTGTTTACTTTCCGGAACGGAAAGAATATAGAAGGTTGTATATTGAAACAAATGCTAATACAATATCATTTTTATGAGCAATGAATAGCTATTTATTTTAGCTGTGATTGAAGTCAACTTACACTGAGCAAAGCTGAGTTCAATTTTAATTTAACCGTTTCTTGAATAATAAAATTTCTAGCTTCAATTTCTCTACATACAAAGAAACAAATACAAGCGAAATACCAGATTTTATTGTTTTTCTTTTATTTCCAAGGCCAATTCGTCTTCTTTTTTCAGCCAACAGGTCTACCAACACCATTGCACTACGGTTTAACTTAACCAGAACATTATAAAACGGCAGCTAGAGTTAAACCATAATGAATAGAGGAGAAAGTGTGATGACTGAGGTAGTTCACTGGTTCCGCCGCTAGGTAGCAGTTACTCTGCTTGAGATTCGCGGGAGCAAGATTACTACGGGCGGTATAGGAAAAATTGCAAACACTCTTAAACAAAATAATACATTAATCTATTTCAAAGTGACTCACCTTATCTAAATTGAATTGTTAGATACTTTTGACAATTTTCGGGCTGCTTTACACGTCTTGGAAGATCTCATCTCCATAAATACACATGGCCGTGTGTAACAGTAATTTCTCAGATTGCAAGAAGCTTGACCATAACATTTCGTTCCACATCTTTCCAAAAATCGAAGATGTTCACAAGCAATGAACAATTATATAATATAGGTATGAAACAGCTAAAGGATGATTTGATCTAATATTTTGTTGCCTAGAAAATAGGGTAGAGGGTATGTTAGTATAATATGATGAGAATTTTTTAAAGAATGTACATTTGTATAGAAATAACAACGTATAATTAGGGTAGAAAACAGCTAAGGGATATTTTATAAATTAATATTAATATTACATTGTATAGAATATTACTGAGTAGGCTATTAATTTGTATTAATATTGTATTAATAGTAATATTATTTATATTAATATTAATTTTCTCCTGGCTGTATGGGGTAAGTTATGTAGGTGAAACACGGTCAAAAGTGTAGATCTGTGTACAAATTATGTGAACAGAGATAATATAAACTAAGGGATGGTTTGTGAATTGCAGGGCATGGAAAATTTCATAAGCAGCACTACAAAAATAGGGCGCGTGATCTTTAAAATTGGCGTCTCAACATCCGATAAAGACGCACATACGCAAAAATTGTTTTGCAATGCATTCTACATATATCACACAATATTTCAAAGCATTTTCCCTGATTTTTCATAAAAAAATTAAATCCTCTTGCCTTAACTACAGCCCGCTATTTGCTCAAACCCTCGACCATTCGCCGTTCGCTGTAACTGATGTACGTCTTATCTTGTTAAATTATATTATTAAAAAAAGGATCAAGATATTAAACTAAGACATTTGCTATAATAATTATACATAAAAATTACTAACATAAGTGAACAGAAAATATGATAAATAATCCAATAAATGCATAAATAAAAGTAGTGCAGATTTACTAAGTTAGAAAAAAGCTTCATTCGCTCCTTTTCCCCAACGGGTCAATCTTGCAGTATGGGTACAAGTAGTCAGTTAATGTAGTATTATTATTGAGTCCACGAATAAATTATGTAAAAATTTTACGTTATTGCTGGTATTTTATGGAAAAGATGCCTGCCAATACCTCAATACCATTCTGATAGCTTTAGCTTTAGAGTAATTACTATTACTCGTTAACCATTATAAATATATAGGTGGTACTCGATTTATAATAAGATCCAAATATTTCACTAAACCTTACACGCTTGATCTCTTTCTGGACACAAAAATAAAGTAATAAATGTCGCATAGTCAAATTTGCTTCACCCTCAACATTTCACGATCGACCCACATCATTCAGACAGCTGTGCGCCAGGAATAATTACCACTCAATTACTCGTAAACCATTCAAGATATAAAGGTGGTACTGAATTTAAAATAAAGTTGAAATATTTCACTAAAACTTTCTCGCTTGAAGTTTTTACGGGACACAAAAATGAAAAAAATTGTCGCATAGTCAAATTCCGTTTCACCCTCCATGAATTTTATGTAATTGGTGATGTTTATATAATGAAATAAAAACATTTATGTCCGCATTTTTAAAATCTCTGTTTTAACCATCAGAAGGACTGTGTTGTGCAGATTATTTCTGCACAAATTTCACAGAAATAGGACCAAGGGTTAATTAAAGATTGCGAGTTTAATCATAAGATGCCAAACTATCATGATGCAGCATTGAGAAGTTGAAACGCAAACGAAGGTGCTGCCAGTGTTTCGGTGGACCGCCGCTCTCCCTATACCCACCATTGTATTAGCGGCGAAGTCATCACACTTTCTCATTCTATTCATTATGGTTAAACTTTAGATTAGGTTTAACTTAATCTAAAGATCAACTTTGTTTATAATACCGGGCCTAAGAGTTTGTGATTAAGACTATATAATGTTAAGGATTAGGGGAACAATCATACAGATGCGAAAGTGCAAATGGTGTGTGAGAGAGAGAGCGAGCTAGAGAGGATAGAATTGAATTTATTCAATTTTAAGGATTGTAAGCGTATAACTTATAAGTACCTTTTAAGCATACCATCCAGTCACAATAACGGAACATCGTACGAAAACAAAATTTTGTATTTGGGTCAAGTAGGCCTACCTTCTGAAGATGTGACACGAAGATAGGCGACAAGTTTCTCTTGTTTTTAAGGGGACTTTACATGGAGAAATATTCGTTTTTCGCAATTTTCTCGAAAATGGCTCTTAGGATTTTCTTTAAATTTTGCATTATGGGTTGCTTATACTAAGAGCTAAAGCGTTTATTTGAAACTTTTTTTTTCGAAAAGTTCTCTGAAGGGTAGTTATAGGTCATCCACTTTGAATACGCGCTCTTGTAACGGAAAATCGTACGAAAACAAAATTTTGCATTTGGTTAGGTATCTTTTGGGGATGTGACACGAAGATTGGCGACGACTTTCCCCTATTCTTAAGGGGATTCCGAAACGGCTCTTTACTAAGAGGCTGTTATTTGGGCAGAGGAAGTTATGTGACTTTCACATCAGATTTTCTTTTTTTAATGGTATGCACCTCACAGTTGTAAGAAGACACTGGATTTGAATTGCGTAACTTCTTATTTGATTTCACTGAGTGGTTTTATTTGCACAGCTCTTACTGCAACTAGAGTATTATCTATCCATACAGTATTAGTATAGTAATATGGGACAAGGCCGCGTCTGGCAAGGTTCCCACTGATGTCACCACCTGTATCACAATCTCATTGATATGATAGCATTGCGCATGACAATTGTATAGCTCGTCTGCTTAAAACGCAATGTGCAATGGACTTGGCTCAGACTAAAACAAAGAGATCGCGTCATTTGGGGGAGTAATGAGAATCAAAGGATAAGCTACTTATATAGGGCAAGACTGTAGATTCAAGGGCGCCCATATGATATTTTCTAGAGGGGGCCAATTTTTTTTAAAGTAATTAATTTTTTGTCGCTTTGACTTCTTGGGCCACTTTGTAACATTATATTAATAATATAATAAGTGCAACAATGATATAGCCAGAAAATAATTTCAGGAGGGTCGAAAGTGCGGGGGGGTTTGGGGGTATGGAATATCCCCAAAGTTGGGGTCCGCCCTCGGAAAATTTTTAAATATTGAACTAATGAAAATCACATTTTATGTTGTTTTAGCACTGAAAAATTAGTTAGCAAATTTGTTTACCATACCTTAAGACATGCCAACGTAAACAAGAAATAATTACCTAAGTTGGGAGTCCAACCCCGGAATTTTTTTAAATATTTAACTAATGAAAATAGCATTTTACGCTGTGGATCTGCTTCCATGTTGTCGAATTGGTAAAACTTCTGCAGACTTTTTATGTCTCTATTGACTTATAAATAATTGTCCTGACTAAAGAAGAAAAAAAAAAAGAAAAACACCTGACGATAATTATTAATATAGAATGTTTCCTACCCCTGAGAGCTAGGGGGTCCGCGGCCATCACAGGTAGTCCCACGAGAGTTGACGAGTTTATCTGATGCAACTCGTCAACTTGAGAGTTGGATTTATTAAGTCTATTCCATGAATAAAAATGTAACGGATTATACAAATAGTAATAACTTTCGTCCTTTCTTGCATAAAAACAAAACTAACAGTTGTGAGATCACGGCATACTGTGAATCAACTATCCATGAATCGATTCGAGCTACCATAGTGTAATCAGAGCTACCAATGGTGCATACAAGACATAGTTAACTTCATTCAGGTAAGCTAACATCAAAACAGAATAAACGCACACGAACTGGCTTGCACCGAATCGAAATTGTGTTCTTAATCAATGCACATTCCTATTAAGCTTATTTCAATTTCCAAACAAGTTATGTTGTATAAAATGGTCTGATTTCATGCCGCTTAGTGGCAGCAGTGACTATTAATCACTGCACACTGATATTTGCGTCTCCAGTAACGAGCACACGGTTTTATCACGATAAAATACCATCCTCGCGATTCCTACAAGAATATTGCAAGATAAACGGCCTGATTGGTCTATATCCGAGGAATTCCTAAACGTTATTGGTCATTATCAAACACGCGGCGTATGAGTTGAATAGTCAGTATAATAAAAGGTTAAAAGAATAAAAGGTACACATATAACAATCTGCAATAATCTAAAATTATATACAAAATTGATTGTGTAAGTTATTCATAGGTGTGCACCAATCATAATCTAAACTAAAAAAAGTAAAGTGATCCCTATACAGGCCTTGGAGGCCCAGAGGGTTCCAGAAAGGTTGAGGCTCCCAGATTTTGGACATTCGGCACGTGAAGGTGGTAAAGTTGTCAGCCTTACGCACCGGCCGCCTTTACCCCCAGGATTGCTCCTGGTACTCATTTCTTTTAGAGGCTGAGTCGACCCCAGGGCCATAGTGCCACCAGAAGGATTAGGCCAATTGAAAAACTACAACGACTCATCGGGAATCGAACCCGCGACCTTCCGGTTTGTAGCGCAGCGCCTCAACCACTACGCTACGGCGTACCCCCAATCTAAACTAAACTAAACTAAAATAAATCACCTCGCCCAAGTGATGTATGGATATTCGCCCAAATTAAAATTCCTTCTGCTGTCTTGTAAAATGGAAGTCCTACATAGAATTAGATATACGATGGAATCCCTTGCAAATTATTTGCGTAATGTGAGGTGTTTAGGGATGCATGCTAATCTTCGCAATGAAATCCAATCCTATTAGTAGCGTGTAAGCTTAACGATTGCTACTGTACTGTGTTTACCCTACAAGGCACCTATCTGCCCCATAAAACTCAAACGATGCGTATACCGAAGCATGTGTACGCCTTTATAGACAGCCAAAGCGAGACAAGCAGTAAAATGTCATTGCCACATAAGGGAAATAAATTACTGTAACATTAACAAATTTACGTAAGTGTCACATTTTAAATTGTTTTCAAGTTATCGTCTACATTTAATCCCGATTGTAGTTCAAAGGATAGCCTGCTATTTAGTTATTATTTGAAATGCAATTAATATACAGGGTGGACCGCTCGAATGTCCCTAATTTCAATTGTATGTGACGGGTGAACGATTGAAGATAGAAACTTACAACAACGTTTATATGAAAGAAAAACTCAACAAGTTTCGAATTCTGTCGGTAGATGGTACAATGATACGGTTTTCATTCTTAGATTTTATCGTTTATCAAAATGGCGACACCGCAGATGAAAGCTCAAACTGTTTTGTGGTATGCGGAGTTTAAATCAATTGTTAGAGTTCAGAGGGAGTTTCGCCGAGTCTTTAACCATGATGCTCCAACTGCTAAAAGCATAAAGAAGTGGTACGATACATTTTTAACTACTGGAACTGTGTTAAAGAAGCATGGTGGTGGTCGCAGAGCATCCGACGAAATGGTTGCAAATGTTCAAGCCGCATATGAGCGAAGCCCACGGAAGTCATTAAGAAGAGCTTCGCGGGAACTTCAGGTACCAAAATCCACATTGCAACGAATTGTCCACAAACGTCTCAAACTGTACTTTCAAGGTACAAAGTGCAGGTAATGCAACGTCTTGAGCCGAATGACAAGCCCAAACGAGTGGAATTCGCCAATACGGTGCTAAACCGTCTCGGCGTTGATCCTGATTTCATGTCCAAGATTTTCTTCTCGGATGAAGCCACTTTCCATGTATCAGGCAAGGTAAACCGGCATAATGTGCGGATCTGGGGATCGCAGAATCCTCACGCCACACAAGAGCACGTTCGTGACAGTCCCAAGTTGAATGTTTGGTGCAGTTTGTCGCAGAATAAAGTCATTGGACCATTTTTCTTCGCCGAGAAAACTGTCCGTGGTACCACATATCTTGACATGCTGGAGCAGTTCTTCTTTCCACAAATTGAACAACTGCAGCCTAACATCCTTTTCCAACAAGATGGCGCTCCTCCTCACTGGTCCAATGAAGTTCGTGGTGAAGATTGTGTGGTGGACGGGAAAATGTCTGTTCGAGCCTGTACGCGCCATGATTCCAATACACTTTATCGGATTTTCATGAAACTTGGTATATGCATTTATAACACCCATGGGAAGAAGCCTATTGATTTTGGACCAAATCGATTGACTGGTGCCGAAGTAATGCTCAATTTAATGCCTACTTTATGGTAATATCGTATATTAGACAGAATTTATCAAATGCAAATCAGTTCTCATGGCATGTTTTACAGGGTTCATATACTGCTTTGGAAGTTTCAATACAGTTAGCTTTTACAAATAACATTACCCACATAGAACTAGACCTTTGTTCTTGTGCTTAATGATCGCAATAACTTATTTTCTGCATATCGTAATTGCAATTATCACTGATTAAACAAAAGCAAGGCATGATTTGTTATATCAGTTTACCTGATTTTCTGTTCAATATGAATAATGGAGTAAGCCTTCTGAGGTTTAGTTTCTGCATTCATTTGTCCAGTCGTGTTTCCATTGCGTGTTCTTTTAACAAGCGATCCTCCCCCCCCCCCATAAGGCCGATTTTACACGTCAAAAGACAAGATCCGTACCTCATCGGCATTTTTAATAAAATTCTAAACTTAAGATAGGCTACTATGTAACTCAACAGCAATAAAGGAACGAACAAGAAAATACGCTTGAGTTTAACGCCATAACAATGTTTATACAAGAGACTGCAGAGCAATTGCAGCAGTTTTATAGGCTATTAATTTTATATTGTTCAGGTATTTATGTGAAAGAATTTGTGGAACGATGTAAGTACCTCGAACGTAAAAAACGAATAGGGTAGTTGCAGTTCTTTGAATGTTACTGTAAGTTAACCTGAAATGCATCCATGACCTTGCCTACAGCCTTCGACTTTCTGTATCTTCATTATAAAAAAGGGGCAATTTATTTTCCTCTTTATAACTTTTTAAATACGAGGATGTACTGTACGTTATTAAGCAACAGATAAAATATGTCCACAACTTTATTTCCTTCAGCCGTTTTTGTACTACAGCTGGTAACTTTTTACATGCTTTGTAATGCAAACAAATTGTTTTGCATCTGTTTTATAGTGTAAAATACATATTATCATAACTTTAAGCTCAATCAATAAAACAAAATGGATAATTGATACTATCTGGGGTACGCCGTGGTGCAGTGGTTGAGATACTGCACTACAAACGAAAGGTTGCGGGTTCTATTCCCGATGAGTAGCGGTTGGGGTACTGCGCTACAAACCGAAAGGTCGCGGGTTCGATTCCCGATGAGGTAGTTGAGATTTTTCAACTAGCCTAATCATTCTGGTGGCACTATGGCCCTGGGGTCTCGATATATTATTATTAGGGCTGTGCAGATTAATCGATTAAACATTTAATCGTCGATCAATTACATTTTCCGATTAATCGGTTTAGTCGAATTCTGAAAAAACGTCTTTCGAGAAATATGTCAAATGACCAAACTCCTTTCTCCGCTGCCGGTATTATTGTAAACAAGCTACGATCGTCTCTTGAACATTCAAATTTCAACCAACTCGTGTGTCTCAAGTCTTGGCTGAAAAAGTAACCGGAAATGTAAGTTTTGTGTATATTTTTTCACTAGTTAACTAATAATGCTATTCATTAATTTAGGATTTCTTCTGATTAACTGTAGTGTAGTAGTTATTAAACGTGTAAAACAATATTAAATGTACACTTTGGTTTCGTTTAAAATATCGACCCGTTTGTCGATTAATCGATTAAAGTCAAGCGTTAACTCGATTAGAAATTTTAATCGATTTTCAGCCCTAATTATTATAATGTATGGATCGTGGCGCCATCGGCGATAATCTCGGTGCACCAACATTTTATGACAACTGTTTTATTCTTTACATTAAAACGCCTTGCTACTAGGCTACTTATAATAAACGAGATATAAACTGCTTCACCACATTTTAAATTAGTCATTATTTGCATATCTCCTTTTGCTCATATGCAGCTACCCGATCGCTATGTTCAATGATATTTTTTATCGAATATGCTACAGGTATAGGAGCGAATTTATCTGATGAAACTCGTCAACTCGAGTTGAATAAATGAAGACTATTCCATGTATTAAAATGTAATGCATTATACAAATAATAATTACTTTCGTGCTTTGTTGTATAAGAACAAAACTAACAGCTGCGATATCACGGCATACTATGAATCAACCATCCATTAACCGATTCGAGTTACCATGTGACCAGGGCTACCAATGGTGCATACAAGACATAGTTAACTTCATTCAGGTAAGCTAACAGTAGAACATAATAAAAGCACACGAACTGGCTTTCACCTAATCGAAATTGTGTTTTTAATCAATGTACATTTCTGTTGTTTCAATTTCCAAACAAGTTATGTTGTATAAAATAATCTGATTTCGTGCTGTTTAATGGCAACATGTGACGTATTAATCACTGCACACTGATGCTTTCGTGCCCAGTAACGATCAGACGGTTTTATCCGATAAAATGTCATCCTCGCGATTCCTAGAAGAATATTGTAAGATAAACGGCCATGATTGGTATACGAGGGATGTTCTGAAAGTAAGTTTCGTCATTTTTTTTCACATGGAAACTTTATTACCAAAACAAATACACCATGCAATCATGAAATATAGCCCTTGCACTATTTTTAAACATAGTCTCCACCGACATTGAGACATTTGTCATAGCTTGCAATCAGTTTGAAGAAACCACTCTGGTAAAACTCGGTGCCCTGCTATGCAAGGAATTGTCGCACAGCCTTCTCCACCTCAGCATTGTTTTGGAAGTGACGTCCCGAGAGTGCGGCTTTCATTGCATGGAACAGGTGCCTTCCTTCACTGAACATGCAACACCAGCGACCAACAATTTGATGAGACATGACCTCTTCACCATACACAGTCTGTAGGCGTCCATGGATGATGGACACACTAGTCCTACATGCTCATTCATACCGGATAACAGCATGTACTTCCATTGTCGACCACGTTTTCAGTACACGTCCATCTGCCATCGTGATTTGTACTCAAATAACCTCGGGCACGCCAGTCTACTGCTACTCTCTCTTCTTCGGGACTCTACTCATGCATCGTTTCTCCTCTGCTGACGCTCTTTCCGTCGTTGAACCAGCAATAGGTGTCGATTCTTATGGCAGTTGTTTGCTTCATCTACTTTACCATCTTCACTTTTAAAAAAAACGACGAAACTTACTTTTGGAACATCCCTCGTATATCCGAGGAATTGGTAAACGTTATGGGTCAATATCAAACATGATATTATGATTGGAATAGTCCTTATGAAGGCTTCGTAAAAAACAATTGCACCAAGATGCGATAAAATGAAAGTGATAAAAATAAAGCGATAAAATTGTGACGATAGACATTTGCGATCGGTATGAAGAAGGCTTTGAAAGGGGAAATTAAAAGCTTGCACAGCAGCGTGTGCAGTATTACAGCTTAGGCCTATTGTAATCATATTGACAAAGGAAAGATGAACGTGGCACTTGCTTCTGTGTCAAGGGGTAAACACTCCACATAATGAATGAGATATAAGGGGGAAACAGGGATTTGAACTGGGGACACGAGGGGAGAGAGCTTCACGGAATAAGTGGTGCTGTTGTATTAGGTTATGTGAGCTGGTAATTGCTGAGGGGTATTAGAGTAATAATTATGCCTTATTACACTCCCTGACGTACGACTAAATTGTAAACGTAATACATTTCGAATGAAGAAAGAGGTAATGAAAGTGACATGAATTCTTCAACTACCAGAGTGTAACAGAAAGCTAGGCTAAAACTGTGGGGAAACATTCCTTGTATATAGAGGGTGAAATTGTGTTTTATGATGGCTGTTTGGTAGTACCATATGCACTGCCACATCGTAGCAATGGACGAAGGTATAGAGCGTTCTTTAAATATAAAAATAAAAAAATAAGAATTACCTGTCCTGTTGGAACATGTGCCATTACGAATACGACGAGAAATGTACTTCATGCACTTAATTCAGCCTCTCTGCTGGTCATTTTCCGAATAGAAGATTCCATGATAATTGGATAGAAAGAGGTGAACCAATTCCTTGGCCTCCACGCTCGCCTGACCTGAAGCCACTATATTTTTATTTGTAAGATATTAAAAAACTCTTGTGTATGCAAAACCGGTGCAAGATGTAAAGAGTTTCCGTGCTCGTTCTGTAAGACTGCAGGATAATACTAGGTATTCTAGGGATCATCAGCGCTTCACGGAGTCCATGCGACGGTGGGTTGACGGGTGTATCTGATCTAAAGAAGGACATTTTGAACATTTCATTTTATTTTCTGGTACCCACAGTCCTTAACACACCAAAGTAGACGGTCATTTGGCCACTGCTCCAGTCCGAACGAGGTTTTTGAGGGGTTTCCCTCGTTCTAAGGCGAATGCCGGACTGGTCAATAATCCCCTCAAACAGATACACGCACTACAAATCTCTAGAATACATAACTACAAGTCACTAAAAAAACACACTCGGGAAATATAGCATATAGTAGGTCTATCCTGCGCCAAAATACAAAGACACAAGTACACAGCCCAAACACGTCACACCATCAACAACCCCTACGGATGTACATAAGGGAACAATAGGTATACACATCACATATGGTTACCAAAAATTGATTTGACCGGAGGTTTAGGCTTAATTGCTTGGCACTCCGGGGGTAAGGTTGGGCACAAAAAAAAATACCCACAGTCCTATTTTTTAGTACCTTTTCATATGATTTTCCACAAAAGAAAATCAAGCATTTTCGGACACATGTTCATATAGCATAATTCCATCCTCTATATGCAAGGAATGTTTCCCAAGTTGTAGTCTATCTTTTTGTCACACCTTGTGTATTGTCTTCCCTGATTGTTTTAGCCTGTTTAATTACTTTATACTAGTGGTAAGTTATTTTATTACGAAAGCGTGGATTCTGAAGTGCAGCGATGGTTATTCTTTAGTCAACAAAACATCAAAACCGAAAAATGATGTTTGTAATTTTAGGATTCCCTCTTTTATATTGCATAACTCCTATACCTTCCAGTAATTGCAAATTTTGCTTTATGTCGACCCCCCTTCATTAAGTTTAGGATCCCTCTCCCCCCTCCCCGATTGGATCAATAATTTCATTTCATTTGTAGGGATTCTTACGAGGCGCGTCCACAAAGTAAGTTTCCCTGGGGCTGTTTACAGAAACAAAACACAATTTCAGGGAAATATTTATTGCAACATATACAGCCCGTGTTCAACTATTTTTCAACGTATTCGCCACCGGAATTGAAACATTTGTCTTACCATGGCACCAACATTTGAATAACTGTGTAGCCTAGTAGAAGTGTGTCACCTGGGATTTGAACCACCGTGTGACAACCACCTTCGCCACTCTGCCATTCTCTCTCATTCTTTGTCATTTCGTGAGGTGTAGGAAAAGATGGAAATCACTGGGAGCGAAATCCGAGCTGTAGGATGGATGTTTAAACACATCCTAGCGAACCTTCTGCAGAAGTTTGGCTGGGAGGTGTTTAAACATTCACCCTAAAGCCCGGACCTCGCTCTCAGTGATATACATATTTTCCTACACCTCACGAAATGACAAAGAATGGCAGAGAGGCGAAGGTGGTTGTCACACGTTGGTTCAAGTCCCAGCCAGCACACTTCTACGACACAGGTATTCAAAAGTTGGTGCCACGGTAAGACAGATGTTTCAATTCCGGTGGCAAATATATTGAAAAATAGCTGAACACTGGCTTTGTCTGTTGCAATAAATATTTCCTTGAAATTGTGTTTTGTTTCTGTAAACGGCCCCAGGGAAATTTACTTTATGTACGCGCCTCGTATATTATTGTCATCATATTATGAGAAAATAAATCTAGTATACTCTCTAAGACTGTTTCATCATTTTTTAGACTCCCACTGCAGCTCTCAGCTCTTTTTGATGGCTGATGAGGATTCGAGTGGACAGAATTCTCCCCAAGTTTCTATTTTAAAAGAAACTTTACCAATAAGGGTTTGAGTTATTAAGCTATTTGCTGGTGATTGAGAGGAGATATTAGCCGTTATTTGAACAAGTGCGTCTGAAAGTAACTCATTAGCGAGACGGAGTGCACTTGGGGGCTGGACCCTAGGATCCATTGCAATTATACCCTCCGAGGGGAAAATCTCAACTGAAGAGCAACTCAGCATCCCTCTCTGATATCGTGGAATTTGTGGCCACTGATCACGTTTTACACTAGACTACACATTTTTCTCCAATCCTGGCACCCGTCCATGGTGAGTGATGCGGTGGTCCGATGGTAGGCATTTTCCCACAAGGAATGCAGCGCCACGGAGTTTTATTTAGTAGCCTACAGTTATCCTTCCGGTTGTAATATATGGATCGCTTACTCTTCGGGAAGAACTTAAGAAGAGTATTGGAAAACAGGGTGCTTAGGAAAATATTTGGGCTTAAGAGCGATGGAAATGGGGACTGGAGAAAACTGCATAACGACGAGCTTCATAACCTGTACTTGTCACAGGATATAGAAAGGGTAATTAAATCACGGAGGATGAAATGAGCTGGACATGTTGCGCGCATGGGATTTTTATTCATAACTTATATTACAATATGGTTGTAATATATGGATGTGAGACACGGTCGCTTACTCTTCGGGAAGAACATAAGAAGAGTATTGGAAAACAGAGTAGCCTATTTAGGAAAATATTTGGGCCTAAGAGAGATGAAAACGGGGACTGGAGAAAACTGCATAACGACGAGCTACATAACCTGTACTTGTCACAGGATATAGAAAGGGTAATTAAATCACGGAGGATGAAATGGGCTGGACATGTTGCGTGCATGGAGGAGGGAAGACATATCTGAAAAATATTGACGGGGAGACCCGAAGGGAAAATACCACTTGGAAGGCCTAGACGCAGGTGGGAGGACAATATTAGGATAGATTTAAGGGAAGTCGGATTTGAGGGGGGTGGTTGGATGGAGTTAGCACAGAATAGGGTTGAATGGCGAGTTCAGGTAAGCGCGGCAATGAACCTTCGGGTTCCTTAAAATAGATAGGCCTAATATTCCTTTATCTTGCTTGGGAATTGTCTATTGTCATTGAGTAAGTAAGCTTACAGTTATCTGTTCTCTGTTTTCCTCGCGGTAGCTCATACTGGGCATGCAAGCAGTCTCGATTTCGTATCCTGGAGCAGTCAGTTTTGTCTTATTCGTGGAGGACGAAGCCGAGGCGTTTTCTCGGGGTATTCCATTTTCTCCACCTCGCTCTATATTTTATCTTTGTCTGAATTTCCTCTGCAGTTTTTATATTCATCACAGTAACACGTTTCCACGGAATGTATTTTTACCTTCTCTGTCCGTATCATAGTCAGGCCTACTGGGCCTATAGATAGATATTATATTCGACCCTGAAATTCATTGTCAAGTTTCCAGCAAAAATATCTGTGTTGAGATCCTAAGTTCGTGTTCCGATACCTGTCTGTGTGTTTGTGTTAACAGGGTAGCTCGAGAATAAAAAACCGTAGGCATATAGGCCTAAAACCAGATTATATGCTTGGGTATAGGTATATCGTCTGGATATGTGGCATGAAGACTCTCTCTTATTTTACTGCCACTTTACGTTAAGAAAATTCCAATTTTTGCTATTTTCTCCAAAATAACTCCAACGATTTTCTTTAAATTCTTACCCGAAATGCTTATGTTTAAACACATCCTAGCAAGTCTCCTGCAGGCTACAAGTTCGGCTGGGAGCTCGGACCACGCTCCCAGTGATTTCCACATTTCCCTACACCTCAAGAAATGGCAGGGATTGACAGAGAATGACAGAGAAGCGGAGATGGTTGTCTCACAGTGGTTCAAATCCCTGGCGGCAGACTTCTACGACATAGGTATTCAAAAGTTGGTCCCACGGTACGACAAATGTTTCATTTCAGGTGGTAAAATGTTGAATAATAGCTGAACTCCTGCTGTATCTGTTTGAATATATAGGCTATGTCCACGAAATTGTGTTTTGTTTCTCTAACGGCCCCAGGGAAACTTATTTTATGGACGCGTCTCGTACGATACACCTTTGCATGAGGCTGATGCAACTGAATGCAATACGGCCTCTTATTCTACTATATCAGATTACGAAGTGAGAAAGTTGTATTGCCCATTTTTAACGTAGAGAAAGTTATGTCAGCATAACACAGCTTTTTATTGCAATCGATACCATGTCATGTCTTATATATATATATATATATATATATATATATATATATATATATATATATATATATATATATATAGATATATAGATATATCTATATATATATATATCTATACATATTTATCTTTACACGTTAGCGGCCGTAATTTTGAAGATATTTGAACCAAATTTTATTATGTTATTTCTAGGCTCAATAGTTCGGACAAGTTCGTTAATGAGCAAAATTGGCCCAAGGGGGAGGTCCGGGGAGAGGGTTGAAATTTTGAAAAATTAATATCTCGGCCCCTATGAAGTATAGAGGGAAACTTTGTTTGAATAAATTAGAGTACTCCCTATGGAGTTCACAGTGACACCAAGGATTCGGGGGTTGTGGGGGTGGGAGGTGGAGGGATGGAAATTCGAAATTTTTGAAACCACGTCTTGTGGGGTATCGTTGAAAAGCTCTTGATGAGTACTCTACAAATCAATAACTAGTTTCTCCATAGTTCTGATATAAGTTGAGATTTGAATGTTTGAAAAAGTGCTCTTTCCTCTTTTTTGCAGCTATTATTGCGGGTTTGTCATGCCAAGAGTGCTGCGCAGCGACAATAAATTAAACCAAAAGCACTTCGAAATCTACCTCAGCCTGTAGGCCTACCTAAAGGGATTTTTAATAAGTACGGCAGCTGCAGTTCCTTGGTTTCGCTTAAGGAAAAAGCTAACAATTTGCTATCGTAAATTCATTTTTACAGTAAGAAATATTAAATTAGTAATGTGGAACATGACATGAATTCGAGCTGAGAAATTGAATTGAGATGTATGTGGGAATGCTAAGTCTGATATGTTAATAATTTAGGAATTAAAGCAGTGAAGACAGAAGTAATGCATGTGCTGTGAGCACGGGGAAAAGTGGAACAAGAAACAAGGTCAAGGTTTCTGACTTATGTGGGACACAGTACCGTACTTTTCGTTATTTCACTCGGCTCTAGCATTGGGAAGCATTTCTTTTCGTTATATCATATTTTAAGAATGCGTTTTTTTAGTGTGAACGTCTTTAAAATAGGTCTTATTGGGAGATCACTTGCTAAAACCACATATAACGGAAATACTTCAAGTCTGAACAAATGAATGTAGAAACCACGGCCCCAATAGGCTAATTCAATTCTTGATATTGAATAGAGAGGGCCTTGTCTGCAATTAATGCCCGGTTTCTATAAACTCGTGAAATACCTATGGGTAAATTATCCATGGGCAAATTAGTTCCATTACACCCACAAGGATATAATGAGCAAGGCCTTGGAGTTGTACAGTTAATTTAATTCAGAAGGCTTTGAATCTCATTGTTTAAATTATTATTGATCCTACAAGAGGTTAAATTTTATCAGCTATCCATGAAAGGATAAATTAACCCGACGATTTACCCTTGGAAAGATCTAGCCCGAGTTTGTAGGAACATTTTTTTCTGTCATTTTCATATTTACCCAGAGGACATTTATCTAGAAACTTGTCACAAGTGTATGTGATTGTTACCTTTAAATTATTTGAGTTTGTAAAAGTTATCCTTGTGTAAATTCAGTTCATTGGATAATTTACCCATAGGTATTTCGCGAGTTTATAGAAACCGGGCATAAATAATCCATCTATAATAACAAGAAGAAGTGTTTGTCTGTCTATCTGTCTGTCTGTCTGTGATGCCCAGCAAAATCTACTGCATACAGAGATCTGAAATTTTAAACATAGATGGACTGAAGGTTTTAGGTAATACATTTCAATTGTGAAATCAATTGCAGGTGGCTTTGCCTTTTTTTTTCTTTTCTTCTTTTTTTTCTTTCTTTCTTTTTTTTTCCTTTTTTTTCTTTCTTTCATAACTTGAAAACATGAGCTTCATGATTTTTTCAATATATCGCATGGAATTAATGATCGTTTCGATTCTGTGAGCTCACCCTGGTCGATTCGTTTGTTTATAATGTTAAATACAATAGAGGCGCTTTGTCCACCTCCTTGCCCCTTCTTCTATTTCCCTCCCTCATACGCCATCATGCTCCATCATTTTCTGGTCGTCCAGAATAAATTAAACTATTTTCTCTAGCGAGTCAATGAAAATTCGAGCGAAGACTCATGTGGCAAGCATGCTTGCAAAGGAAAAGAAAATAAGTTTTATTTGTAGGAGAAAACATACCCTATCCACATCCAGATAAAAAAAAAACTCACGAATAAAATTCACAACAGCAAATCGATATTTGTGCTCGCGATCCAATTCTGCGGTCTTCCCAGGAATAGATTCGCAAATCTTTACAACCTGGGACAGCAGGTGGTGAAAAGGATTGGCTCACAAATCGAGCTCTATGGAGAGAAGGAACCAGAAAGGCTTTAGAAAAAAAAAACTGTCATGTAGGATTTTCCATTTGAAATTTGTAGAGGAAACGGTGCTGGTAAGTTAAGATAGATACAAAGTTAAGATAGACCCTAGTTCGGTAGAACAAATTAAATGGGGAAAAAAAACACACACACGCCTAAATAAACAGTTAATATAGCAAACCTGTCTAATTTCGCAGTATCTTTTTATTTTATTTATTGCAAAATTGGGAACAGTAGTGGAAATATTTCATCTTATTCATCTTCTCTTCTGTTTTATACATTTTTTTTCCATTACTGTTCCTGATTTTGCAGTACCGTAAATAAAATAAAAAGATACTGCGAAATTAGGTTCGTTTGCCCCTAGTTAAAATATTTAAATAATCTAATATATAAAATCGAAAGTGTGTATGTATGTATGTATGTATGTATGTTTGTTCCTTATACAAATCTACATTTCTTTACCAATTTACACGACATTTTGCACACATACCCAGTTAAGCCCGGGAAGTATAGCTGTCGACATTAAAATTCAAACAAAATACTCCTTCCCTTGAAAATTATATAATTTCTGAGAATTTTATACTGAAAAAATGAATTGCTGTTTAGTTCACATGGCAACAGTAAATTGTTTACTATGATTACATAGGGCCTTGGCAAGTATATAGCCTAATGCTTTAACGAATTATGATTCCATCGATGTAATATATTGGCGAAAATAATGACTGAAAATGAAATCCACGAAAATAAAGCACAGTGTGATGTAGTCACATAACTTTCTCTACCCTCGACATAAGAAATATTTACTCACTTCACATTTTGATGTAGAATAAGAGGGACAACTTAAGTGTGTGAGTATGCTATATCAAAAGTCTATAAATAATCCTTTCCGCTGATAAGTTATCCATACCTGTAGGCTTTGTATTAGTTGAGAAATAGGGATGTTTATCATAGGCCCTAAGCATGGGATGGAACATTTTGAGTCCTATGCTCGCAGTATATTATGTCCCGGGTTCTAGGGGAGGAAAGTATGAAAGTGATACTGCATTTCTCTTTTATTTCAGCTCCGAAACGATTGTATAGTAACATGAGAATGAGAAATAAAATTTTCCGTCAAGTCAGTACAATCTTATGTAATTTGTGTTTCTTCTTATTTCAACCCCTCCCAAGCATGATGTGTAGAAGCAACGGAATGCAGCATTCCACATCCTCTATGAGCCATAAAAAGCTATATCCAGCGTTTTCTGATGGAATAGTTTGAGTGTGATAAATCTTTTTCTTCATTTCAAGTTCTACATACATAAAGTCCTTCATAAGTTAATTTCAAATTAAAAAAATACAAAGCCCGGGCGACGCCGGGCCTTTTTAGCTAGTTATGTATAAAGTTTATGAAGAGCTACGTATTAATATTAGTTTAAGTGGAATGATAATTATTTTACACTGACCGTGTGTAGGCTAAGGTGCAAAGGTGAAGTCAGACTGAAAAATTCAATGCCATAGTCGGGATTTGAGCCAGGATCTTCGGCTCTCCGTGCCTCTGTGCTTACCAATTGAGTTACCATGGCAACATGCCGGTACAACATTAAATTCTCCAACTGATTCACATATCCCAGTATACCACCAGGCGTTCTCAATATGAGATACGAACCCAGTGGCAACTATAAACTCGTAAGTGCTTTCACACTGGCTATTGACCTACTAGTGCTTTAGAATGAATCCCGGGATTTAAAGCACTTACAGTTTGTAGTCGCCACTGTGTTGGTATCTCATATTAATAACACCTGGTGGTTTTTTTTTATTTTTTTATTTTTTATTAACACCACAGTTTTAGCTTTATGCTCCATTACATAATGTAATACTACATGCTTATGAGAACAGTCACAATACTTAGATTTCATATTTTCAGTTTTTTGTGCATCGCTTAATTAGTATTTTGTAAAGTTTCAAAAACAGTCACAATACTTAGATGTCATATTTTCAGTTTTTTTACATCACTTAATTAGTATTTTGTCAAGTTTCAAAATCATTTCAGTTTTTTGTAAATCGCTTAATTGGTATTTTGTAAAGTTTCAAAAACAGTCACAGTACTTAGATTTCATATTTTCAGTTTTTTTTTTTTTTTTTTTTTTTTTTTTTAAATCACTTAATTAGTATTTTGTAAAGTTTCAAAATCTATCTTATTTACAAATTGGGAAAAACATTTTAAGTGTTTTATAACAAGTTCGCTTTTATTTGGAGGCCATCGTCCACCCGATTGAAGCACTTCTCTGCGGAGTTCATCTCTGGCTGATTGTATGGTATACCGGGATATGTGAATCAGTTGTAGAATTTAATGTTGTACCTGCATGTTGCCATTGTAGCTCAATGGTAGAGTAGCGGCACGGAGAGCCGAAGATTCTCGTTCAAATCCCGGCTATGGCATTGCATTTTTGTCTGGCTTCCTTCCCGTTAATTTAACTGTTTATTGCCTTTCTTATTACTTACTAGCATTGCATTTATTAACACTGACATAGTTTTTTACGTAAATTGCACGAATTAATAAAAAAAATTGTTACTTTCAGTGTTTAGCATACCGGGTTGGTAATGGTAAAAACTATAGTAAAACAATATAAAGGGCCCGGTATAATTATAAAAATCCTTATAGAGCTCTGGATAAACTATATAAAAATGTATTTCCTTTTGGAGCTGAGAAGTATAGAATGTTTGCATTTTCAGCTCATGAACAACCACGTAGCCTACATGGGAGAAGAACGGTTTCCGAAGATAGGTAATACTACTTTAAGTAATTGTCCTTATCGACTTCTTCTCTCACAAAATCTATTTCAGCCGATGCTCTTTTTTCCCGTTGTTATGGTAACAAGACGCGGATGGGGTGAAGGTATTTTTTTAAAATTTATTTGTGGTCGACCAGCAATACTACTGTACAGACCATTGATAAAGGGAAGAAGAAGAAAAAAATCCTTACACATAGCATGTCGAGATTGGCCAATTCGGCTCCTCTAATGGAAATTGATTTATATCTTTATATGTATATAGATTTTGAATAATTGTTGATATGACACTAAAAATGATAATTATTATACTCGTAACATTATGTTATGCTTATTGAATAGATGGATTTTTTAACAGTTTATTGCGAATCTTGTTAACAATCACTGTCGCTAAGAAGAATCTCTTGTGGTAATCTTCCTTTAAGCCTGATTGGTTGACCCGTTCTAACACCCATGTTGAAAACTACAGCTCCAGGATCTTCAGGGAGTTTGGCAAAGAAAGATCTTGAGATCATTCGAATATTTTGTTGTAATGGAAGAATTTCCATTTCAGAATGTAGTTGCTGATTTTGAACAAACCACGGAGCACGATAATGATTGTCAGGCGACATCCGGTGACCATAAGGGCAGAAAGCTTCTCGACGTTCGTCTTACACGTAAGGAAAAATCCCAGAAAATCCCTACATAGGAAATTTATCCCGACCAATAAGATAACGAACGCATCCCCTATGCCACAGTGCTCTGTGTGTATTTTTAAAACGAGGTGTTTTAGATTTATTTACATGTACTGCAGTACACGAAGCAAGTGCTAGAGACAGAACGAGTCCAGCGTTGCACCGTTACCTGAGACCGGACCAGCCGGCCGGTATAACGGATTCGACCCCAGAAACTGGGTGAACCATTTCACATCTCACAATATATCTTCTGTATACACAACACAAACAACACAAGTACAATGTATCAGTGACAAGCCCGCGGCCTTCCGATAATACAGTCAGTAACAAGTAGAGATGATGCAGCCTGCCACTTTAACATACTGTTAATAGGCCTAAATAGATTGCGTTCAATCAAACAGAAAACAATAGCATTTGAAGAAACTCATACGACAT
The DNA here is from genome assembly GCA_964059195.1 of Ectobius pallidus. NCBI lineage: Eukaryota > Metazoa > Arthropoda > Insecta > Blattodea > Ectobiidae > Ectobius > Ectobius pallidus. Next base: position 142,632,668 of record CAXKWD010000006.1, read on the forward strand.
TCAGGTTATAAAAATTATGTAAGATTAGCATTCATGTAATTTTTTTAAAGAAGAAAAAAATCCTAGATGGGCGAATCTCTTACACAATCTCTTGTGATTGGCCTAGGCCTATGTGATATTGTCTTTATGTTCTTCTAACAGTAAGTGAATATTATTTATGGGGAAACTTGAAAAATAAAGTGTATAGGTCATTTTTCCCATGATTAGAAGAACTTAAAGACAATATCCCAAGAGAAATTAACTCTTTCTCGGAAGCTGAACTTGTGCGCGTGAAAGAAAATTTCATAAAAAGGTGCGAGTATTTTGTGGATGCAAGAGGAGAACATTTCCAACATCTATTCTCATGAGGTACGTGGTTATTTTCATTGTAAGTTTAACTGTAAATGTGAGAACCTGAATCATTACACCGATCGCGGCTTTATTTGTGTAGATATTTCACCCGATCGCTCGGGAGTTGGAGCTGTGCCCGCCGCGACGCAGAAACCCGCGTCATTGGCCAACCCTTGCGTGGGACACACTGTATAAAGCATAATCTTGGAAATAATAAAAATATATTCATAAAAGGTTTATAATATTATTACAGTAGCCCATATAGAATAAAATAATAAATAAATAATTCCTATTAATTTGACAGTTATGAAAATTGAATAAAAATCTGATGTACCGAACGAGGTGGCCGAGATGGTAACGTCTTGGATTCGTATTCGGGGAGATCGCAGGTTCAAATCCCATGGACGGCCAATTTGACATGGGGTTTTTCATGGTTTCCCCAGTCGTAAAGGCAAATGCCGAATTTGATATCATCCTCACTATTTCATCCTGTATCATATCCATTTAAATTAATATCAGTTGAAATTTACTCAATTAAATACACCGACAATAGAAACAATTGACAGGCATTAGTTTCATGGCCTACCCTACTGTACAGACACAGATCCCGAACTCCTGATATAGCCTCGAAACTAAAGGGAGTATAAACACAGCTGAAATAAAAGAAAAAAGAAAGTAATAGTCATTCTTCATGTCACGGAAGATATCTCGCCCAATTATAAAATTTCGTTTGTATACGATTTCTCATTTTTGAGCTTTGCCGTTCGAAAACACATGCAAACATATTTCCGAAAATTGGACGTTTAATTCAGTGGACCTTCGAAACTTTTGTTTGTATTGAAAATTCGACTTCGAATTCGAGTGCAACACAATACTGCCCTCCCATCGATTAAAATAAAATGAAAAATAAGGCCATGCCATTTATGGATGGTGGTTTAGAGAGCTGAAGTATCCAACATAAAAGAATACTTTCATCGTCCAGGAAAAAAAAATGTTGAATGAAGATTTTAAAATCTCCTTAAAAATCTGAATGTCTTATGGCCGGTTTCTATAAACTCGCGAATTACCTATGGGTAAATTATCCAATGGACAGAAATTACACAAGAATAACACCACACAAACACAAATAATTTAAAGATAGCAATCACTTACACTTGTGACGAGTTTCTAGATAAATGTCCTCTGAGTAAATATGAAAATGACAGAAGAAATGTTCATACAAACTCAGGCTAGATCTTTCTAAGGGTAAATAGTCGGGTAAATTTATCCTTTCATGGATGGCTGGATAAAATTTAACCTCTTTGTAGGATCAATAACAATGAGAATCAAAGCCTTCTGAATTAAATTAACTGTACAACTCCAAGGCCTTGCTCATTATATCATTGTAGTTGAAATGGGACTAATTTATCCATGGATAATTTACCCATAGGTAATTCACAAGTTTGTAGAAACCGGGCATAAGTCCTCTATAAAAAAAAGGCCCTGAAAATGTGTTTCCACTTTAGACCTAAAATTCCCTAAGTTAAGGGGAAAATCCTTCAAGTTGGCAGCACCGATTTCAATCCCTCTTTTTTATCTCTTCCTTCCCCCTTCGCTATCGCCGTTTGCCATAGTAATGTTAGGATTTGCATTAATTAGGGGCCGTGGACTACACTGCTGCTACCTATCGACATCAAGCATAACAATGAGATCAGCTGCGCATGTGCAAACAGTCTCTTTATTAGACGGAGGATTTGCAATGGTAATGCATTTAGATTGATAGATCTTAATGAAGAATTACTTACATACCTTCGCATTTCGAACGATGAATAGCTCAATAAGACCAATTTCATTTTGCTCATATTTCAACAGTTTCGGTGGCATTGTCATTATTAAAGCAACCACAATGATTATGTTGTTAATTTTTTTTTTCATGTTGTGCTTTAATATGCTTTTCCTTCAAAAAAATAAATCGCTAATGTTCGCTTTTAAAGTACGAGGGTGGGTCGAAAAATAACGCACTATATATAAATAATATATATATAGCCTATATATATATATATATATATATATATATATATATATTCAAGGGACCAAACGAATGAAAGGTTATCACGGCCATATTTGAAGAGACATTACTACGGTCCATACGGTCATCCCATACACGCCACGCATGTCCCAGTATATAGACCATATATGGATATATATATATATATAGTTTACATCCCGGTACGTCTTCGAATTTTTCTGAGGTAGTGAGACCTGGAACGGGGTGCAATTAGCCTCATAATTCAAGCTGAGGAGCTACCATTTCTAGATATAAACATACTTGTAATATGAACTTCTGTATATTTTGTAATTTTGAACTCCCTATTTTAAATTTCTTTAGAAAAAATTGTTTAATTATTTTTAGTTTATGTAATTATTTTTTGTTTATATTTGTAAATTTTTCTGTTCTCTCTTGCTAAGCGATGTGATAATTGCAACCCCTAAACACGAGCTTTGTCATCTGGGAGCTTTTAACGATAGTTCATATGTAAGATTTATTGAAATGTTTGATAATTTTGATTAATGCAGAAATTAATAAAAAATACTTCATAAACAGTAGCGGCTCCGGTCACGGAAACCATTAATGCCGGTGGGAGTCGGCATGCTGACCACTTGCCCTCCAGCCCTTCCGTCTGTTTACGGTAGATGACGTAGCGATCAGATGGTAGGCCTAGTCTCTTCATTGATGCAGCGCCAGAGAGTTTTTATTTTCCATTTTAGCCTATATTATGACTATTTTGTATTGCATTGTATTAGTATAGAATTATTGTGTTTTTGTATGACGATATAAACATTCATTATTGCATATTCGACAGTCTAAGAATGGATAAGGGGTACGCCGTGACGTAGTGGTTGAGGCGCTTCGCTACAAGCCGGAAGGTCGCGGGTTCTATTTCCGACGAGGTCGTTGGTATTTTTCAATTGGCCTAATCCGTTTTGATGGTCGACTCAGCCTCAAACATAAATGAGTACCAGGAGCAATCCTGGGGGTAAAGGCTGCCGGTGTGTAAGGCTGACAGCTATACCACCTTCATGGGCCGAATGTCTAAAATCTGGGAACTTCAACTTCCTGGAACCTTCAGCGCATTCATTGCCTGTACAGGAAGCACTTTACTTTTAAAGAATGGATAAATATATGATACTGTATAGGCTAAAAAATATCGAAAATTCCGTTTTGGTTATAAGTAGGGGGTGGATTTCTATGACATGTCATATTTTTCCCCTTTGCATTATTTCAGGTTTCCGACTAATTTAACCCCGATTCCAAGCATCCTGGTGAAAATGGAACGGCTTTTATTGTGCATATAACTGCATATTTAGGAAATGTTCAACTATTATAGCATATTTAGTATGAATATGCATATTTAGGTCTTATTTTTGACATATTTGTGTGCATATTAAAGAAATTTTGAAGTTTCATATCATATTTTGTAAATTTTGCATTATAATGATACTCTTTGAGAATTTACAGATATTTTAAATAATTGACATTATATTTTAATAAAATGAATTGTAATTCAACTTTTAAAAAAATATACACAATGTGTAAGTGGTAAAGTCATATTTTAAATTTTGTTGGTCACATTTTAATGTTTTTTAGGTCATAAATGCATGCATATATGCTATTTTTAGGTCATAGAAATCCGCCCCCTAGTTATAAGTTACTTCGCAGCATTTCTGTAACGAACAAATTCTGTCCTGTTCTATGTCCATCCCTGTCCAGTGTTAAATGCAATAAAATACTTTCCCCCTTTATTATTTATTTTATTGCGTGCGATAACAGGAGCTTTATGCTGGTATTTATTGGGTTTGATCAGCTGAGTGAATTCGTACGAGTGTGGAGCGGGGCTGTATTGATTGAGAGGGTGCGTTTGCATTGTATGGCATGAGCACGGGTTGGAGTTGATGATGATGAGGATGATGATGCCTCCGGTTCTCAACTTCGCGAACTGCCTGACCATAGTCATATGGTTGTGGCTTCTACTATACGCGAATTCATTTCTGTAATACGTAATGTAATAAACGGGGTTAGTTAAATTGAAGCATGTGGTTCATTGACATGAAACTCATGTGTTGGAATAGCCGTACTGTTGGTGCCATTTTAAGAAGACCTCGCCCCAACCCAAACCATCGTCTATCTACAAAATAATAAAACAATAAAAATATTGTTCTCTTATCCGAAAATCTGCACCGACAAACAACAGGTGTTCTTGTAGTCGTGTGGTTTTCCCCAGTCTTGCCGCTGTCATTCACCACTTCTCAAGAGAAGTAAACGTGCTGTGGTACGGAATTGGCAACATTGTACTGGACTGCATACAAGTTTGAAAACGCCTAATTACCTTTCTATTCACTGATTGACAGGTCGAAGAGGATTAGGGTGGCAGCAGGTAGACAGTTCTTGGGAAAAAGTCTTTAAAAAGTGATATTGAATGTACTAAGAAAACTACTGTCTACTGGATTCGACACTACCAGTAGACATCTTAAAAACATAACACTTTTTACTTGGAGGTAGGCTATGTGTAGACATACTGTCGGTGCTGCCTAAGTGCATATACACTAATTTCCTTCTCTACAAAAAGAGAATGAGAAAATAACACCAGAAATAAGAGAGAGAGAGAGAGAGAGAGAGAAAGACAATTTTCTAACAGACTCGTCAAAATACGTTTCTTCTTATCCCTTTAGGCTCTGTTCATAAGTCCGTTGAAAGTTCACGTCGTACCACCATTAGGCCACGGATAACTTATAGAGAATTCAAAAACGTTACCGGTACTACAGAATTTTTCGGACTTCCGGTTTAACCGGTTTAACGGGAAGTAACTCCAACTCTATTATTTTAAATGAACACCCAATGCTTCAATAGAACATTATGCAAGAAGCCTATAATGGCATATAAGGTATAAGTATGTTTATGAAACGAGCAATGCGAGTTTCATAAGTTTCATACAAGTATCTTAATTGCCGTTATAAGCAAATTGCATATAAGGTAGCCTACCTTACAGTTGATTTCTTGAAACCGACGGATTTTTACAACACGAATCGAATTCATGCTATTAAAATGAAAACTAACAGAATTGATTTTATTTTAAACACAGGCTATTTATTACGTAGTTTTCAGCTCCTAATCTCAAGGTCTCAAGATCGTCTCCTCTTCGGTAATAATCGATGGGTCTGCCAAAACGATGTCGAAATGAAAAAAAGTTTCGAAATGAGTGTCATTATGATACCGTTACGTCATATGAAAAAGCGTATTATAGTATGGTGGAACAAAAACGTTATTTAGGTGGTGTGGGATTTTTAACTAACTCTGTATATAGACCGTCCCAACCTTAAAAAACAGTATTGGTCTTATGCAGCCCACTGATGCCAGATCTACTCACGTCACAAGGCCCGGCACATGATGTGAAAAAGCTCTTAAACCTCGTGAAAACCTCGAAATTTGTTTCTTGTACATAATAATTATTGTAAATCATGCCCTGCAGATAGAACGACGGCACACCCTCCTTCCCTTATTTTCAACCCCCAGGAGTAGGCTAATATTTTCTCTATAGGCCCACAAATCTCATGTTCTGACCAATGTCTACAAAATGTTACACATGTACCCTGTAGAATCAAGTAAAAATTCTACGAGACAATCATTCTCGAAAAAAACACCCCTTGCGAAATTTTCAATCCCTACTATGTGATCTTTTTACTAGTCTACATTATTTGAACGATTTTTACCAAACTTTACACACAGACCCTATAAAAACAAGAGAAAAATTAGGCGAAGTTAATTTTGGAAGAAGCCACCCCTTAAATGTTTCTACCCCTATTACATTACCAAAATTTAGATCTACATTTTTGACGTGTTTTAACAGACTTTCTACACAGAACGTATAGAACCAGGAGAAAATGGTAGGAAAACTAATTTTGGAACAAACCACATTTTAGATCTTTCACCCCAATTTTGTGATATATATTTATCTACATCCTTTGACCAATTTTATCAGACTTTATACCAAGAACCTATTGAATCAAGAGAAATTTTTAACCAAAGTTTATTTGGATGAAACCACTCCTTAAATGTTGCAACCCCTATTATATAAATGTTATTTAAATCTACATTCTCTGATCAATTTTTACCAGACTTTACACAGAGCTAATAGAACCAGGAGAAAAACTTAGGTAAAACTAAATTTGGAAAAAAAAAGTCCCTTAAATGGTTTAATCCCTATTAAATGACGTTTAAATCTACATTCTTTGGCTCATTTTACCAGGCTTGACACACAGATAAGCAAGACTAATAGGAATTTCTGTCTCTTCTTACCTCTACCCCACCATCCATGGTCTTTAGAAGTAATAGGGTCCTTGAGTGTGACACGTTGTGCTTTCTCTAGGGCCTAGATTTTGAAAATTAAAAGGACTTCCTCCAAAATTGACTTCGAAGTACAAGTAAAATACAAAACCAGGTGACGCCGGGTCCTTTAAGCTAATAATTGATAAATGTTAAATTTAATATTAAATTTCATTTCGATCATATTACTTTTCATCATCATTATTATTATTGTTATTATTATTATTATTGTTATTATTATTGCTATTATTATTACTATTATGTTGTGTTATAATTTTCAAGAATATAATTATAAAGGGAAGTAATAGTAAAAATACATTACATACCTTTAGGCCTGTTCACTATCCTCAGGGAATGGTATTATTCCTTCTCAGAGGGCCTTTCGTTTTTTCTTTTCTTATTCTATACAGTAAACTTTCTGAACACCCGGTAGCTTCTGCTGTCTCTTTAATTGCCTGGGTAACGTTCATTTTCTTCAAGAAATAATTAAGTATATTTAATACTATAATTCGCTCTTTACTGCGCAAATTGTCAACACTACGATTTCTAGTTCCTCTATTCATAATTAATATAAAATATTAATAATTATAAAATTTAATTAAAAAAAAACACAAGAACCACTTCACAACAAAGTTAACTTCACTACACAGCTACTATATAACAATGAGCTCTGAAGAAGACACGATAGTCTTAGAAACATGTGAGTACACAAAATCTCAAAACAACCAAGTCATGAGCGCGAGAATGCTGAGCTCGGGAAAACTGTGATAATTTATTAATGATACACGATAGAGAGCTCTGGTTTGTTTTTAATACTTTTTCAGACATCTATAAACATTTCTTCTCGGTTAGTCACCAACGTAAAGTCAATACCAAAGTATGTTACTCACTGCCTAACTTTTCTGTGTTGCCGTCCGAGAATTTTCAGGTAGCACTTAATAAAAAAATATATAGCTTTCTTCTTATGTAAAATTTATTGCCGACGGAAAGGGAGTACTTTCTTTCACCATCAGGCAGTCCAAGAAAAAAATCTTTACTTGTTTTGATTACTAGTTTTCTGTCTATCGCGTGATAAGTTATTAATGTGCAAAAATATTGACTTCCGCCAAAATAACGTAATTATGAAAAATAGGCCTCATATTAATTATTTATGGCTTTACCATTGACATCATTAGAAAGGGCGGAAAATTCCCTATAAGACCTCGGAATCACATTATTACATTTATCACTTTGAAAAATGGCAACATTGTCGGGATAGAAAGGGACGAAGCTAATTGCAGAACGTACGAGTGCAAGTGAGATGCAAATACTACATTTAACTCAATACTGTCTTTTAAGGCTGGGGCGATCTATAGAGTCAGAATTACTGATACGTGAGAATATTATAGGAGAAAAATTCCTCCGACACTAGGACTTGAACCCAGGACCTTTGGCTATTCGCGCCAATGCTCTACCAACTGAGCTAACGTCCAAGAGACAATAATCTGTGGTTCTTGATAGCTTATATATATATATATACATACTGATACGTATTTTACTGTTTACCTTCACACAGTGGAAAACCAGAAATGTCCATGGTACGAATATTTTAATGAAGTTTCATTTTACATATTTTTACATATTTATTTGCATTTTAAATATGCTTGTGATAAGCCAGATATCGTTTTGTACATAATCAGGCATTAAGTCTTACGTGGTGATCAGTATTGGAACCCTTCCTGTTTCGCGGGTAACCCTAATTTCGAAAGTTTCTTACCGTTTTATTTACTGAAAAAATTGGAACATTAATGGAAATACTGAGGTTCATCTTACTAAAGGGGAGCTCCTCCTCTACGTTGCAGGTTTTTCCTTCTTACTTTTCTGTTCCAAATTTGCGAATAGCATTGAATAATATAGTCGTAATAAAATACTGCGAAGTGCGAAATTAGGGCTACTGCGAAAAAAGGTACTTACTAACTTATTCAATGGCAATAGACAATTCCTCAGCAAGCTAAAGGAATATTATCTATTTTATGGAGCCCGGAGGTTCATTTCCGCGCTTACCTGAGCCCGCCATTCAACCCTATTCTGTAGCTAACTCCATCCAACCATCCCTCGCAAATCCTACTTCCCTTAAATCTATCCTAATATTGTCCTCCTACTTACGTCTAGGTCTTCCAAGTGGTCTTTTCCTTTCGGGTCTCACAGTCAGTATTTTTTAGAAATGTCTTTCCTCCCCCATGCGCAACATGTCCAGCCCATTTCATCCTCCGTGATTTAATTACCCTTACTATATCCGGTGAAGTGTACAAGTTATGAAGCTCGTCGTTATGCTTTTTTTCCAGTCCCCATTTTATCTCTCTTAGGTTCAAATATTTTCCTAAGCACCCTGTTTTCGAACACACTCTGATTATGTTCCTCCCGAAGAGTAAGCGACCATGTCTCACATCCATGTAATACAACCGGCAGGATAATAGTCTTACAATTTTTTTATTTATTTTTAGATTTTTGGATAGAAGACGAAAAAATAAGAGTTTCTGAACTGTATAAAAACAAGCATTTCCTGATTTTAGTGCACACTTAACTTCTACCTTAATATTATTTGTTTCCGTAAAAGGTACTCTTGCCTTATATGGCTATATTTTTGCATCGGGCAGAAACAACTGAATACGCTCCCTTCGATTCCACCTCTTAGGGCTGTGTTCACCAACACGGATAAAATTTCTCGCTATCGTGGATAATAAAAACTACGATTAATCCATTATCTCAAATAGTAAACCTTTCGTGTTTCACCACATAGTTTGTCACCTTAGTTTTCAAAAGCTTGGTTTTTGTCTGCTACTTGTCTGACCCTTAAATTTTTCATAAAAGAACGAACGTCATCTGGCGGCGGTCGTGTGAAACAGCGGGGAGAAGACTAGCCATAGCAACGGAAAGTTTCCCCTCACGCTGTCTCTAGCTAGTAGTTCTACAAGTGGTCACTAGATGTCTCACTATTTTGGGGGCGTGGCGTATAGCAAATAATTTCGTTTTTCCCTTGAATCTTGTGCATAAATTAATGTCGTCATAAATGTCCAAGTACGGCATACGTTCCATTGTCCATTAGGGTGCCTTATTCTGTGTTCTGCTTCATATTCCTCGTCACTGTGATAATCTCTCACATTGATCAGATGTTCCGATTGCCATCTTGATGTCGCAATTATCTTGGTTTATCCTGTTTTGTTGGCCGATATTTCACCGGTAAAGCATTAGCTTGGATAATGTCGAAAAACCAAGTTACTGTAGCTGGTGAAACGCAAAATTGACAATATCGCAGCTTTTCAGTCTAAATACCAGGATCAGACAGATTATCGGCATTGGTGAACACAGCCCTTATTCTGTATCAGAATTATTGAAGTGAGAAAGAGGTTTAGGGCAGAGAAAGTTATGTGACTGTATGACATCAGATTTGAAGTATCTCACTGAATGCGTAGATATAGACTATAGAGAATTTATATCATGTAATGTGAAAAATATGAACCGTGTTGTACAGAGCTGAATTGAATGCACATGAAGGTCAGGTAGGGATTGCGTAACCATGGCAACGGTTGCCCTGTGGGCACAGAGGTGGAACTTGTGTCTGCAATTAATACGGCTTTCCTACCTACATCATCACAGCGATGCACTTCAATACCTTCATTTAAAGCTTATATTACTTCAGCTTATATTACTGTACTTCAAGTTGTATACAGATTAGTCTACTGTTTATTTCTGTTAATACTTTTCAGCATTTAAGTATGCTACGAGGTGAAAGATATGATTTAACAGCCTCACTGGTATATCAGTTTTTTTTTAACAGGCCCAAGAAACGAAATAAATGGTGCAAAAATATGTTGCACAAACTTTCTCGCATATACGTGTTAAAGGCTAGCACAGGAAAAAGTAAATTGTAGAGACAATTAAATTTTACTTATTACTAGGGCTGTACCGATTAATCGATTAATCGATTAAACATTTAATCGTCGATCAATTACATTTTCCGATTAATCGGTTTAGTCGAATTCTGAAAAACTTTTTCGAGAAATGGGTCAAATGACCAAACTCCTTTCTTTCGCTTCTCCGACCTTGGCACATCATGTGCCATTCAGCCTAATGAGTCAAAACAATTCACGTTATTCAGAAACCTGAAGGGTAGTTTAGTCAACAAATTCGTGTGTCTCAAGTCTTGGCTTAAAAAGTAACCGGAAATGTAAGTTTTGTGTATATTTTTTCACTAGTTAACTAATGATGGTATTCATTAATTCAGGATTTCTTCTGATTATCTGTAGTGTAGTAGTTATTAAACGTGTAAAACAATATTAAATATACACTTTGATTTCGTTTAAAATGCCGACCTGTTTGTCGATTAATCAGTCGATTAATCGATTAAAGTCAAGCGTTAACTCGATTAGAAATTTTAATCGATTTTCAGCCCTACTTATTACATTATCATAAAATGGTTTTGGGACGAGGCCTTCTAAGAATAGCACCAACATTACATCCCCGTCGATAAATAACCATATACCAACCAACCAACTTCCAAGTCCGCCCTGGGTGAGTTGGTAACGTGAGCACCTTCTACCCTGACGGCCCCGGCCGGGACTGGGATTTTTCAGCAGTGGAAAATTTCCTTCCTTGGATCAGGACTGGGTGTTGTGTCCTTCCATTCATATCCTGCGAGAGGCAATGACAGATATCTTGCCTGAATCACCTCGGACGAGTCGTGGTCATCATCCCATGGCTTCGTCCTGAGGTCTGGACCTGTCTTTGGGCAGAACACTCATCGTCTTCATCATCATCATCATCATCATCATCATCATCATCATCATCATTACTTTCAAAAACATGTCCCATGTGAAAAACGTCTACTGTAAACCACAATTATTAGAATTTATTTTGCTTTAAATCATTTAATTTATTTTGTTGAATGAATTCAATCAAGAACTAATAGGCTAATTATTGGTATATAAATTATAATCCTAACAATATTTCAATGACTATTCCACTCATACGCCCCGTGTTTGATATTGACCAATAATGTTTAGCAATTCCTCGGATGTAGACCAATCACGGCCGGTTACCTTACAATAGGCTATTCTTGTAGGAATCGCGAGCATGGCATTTTATCGGGTAAAACCGTCTGCTCGTTACTGGATACGAAAGCATCAGTGTGCAGTGAATAATACGTTACACGTTGCTAATAAAAAGCACGAAAACAGATTATTTTATACAACATAACTTGTTTGGGAATTGAAATAATAGAAATGTACATTGATTAAAAACACAATTTCGAGTCGGTGCAAACCAGTTGGTGTGCTTTTATTCTGTTCTGCTGTTAGGTTACCTGAATTAAGTGAACTATGTAATATGCACAATTGGTAGCACTGGTCACAGCATGGTAACTCGAATCGATTCATGGATGGTTGATTCATAGTATGCCGTGATCTCGCGGCTGTTAGTTTTGATTTTATACAACAAAGCACGAAAGTAATTATTATTTGTATAATCCGTTACATTTTTATTTTAGTTTAGTCTTAATAAATCCAACTCGAGTTGACGAGTTGCCTCAGATAAATTCGCGATGATAATACGCACAATAGGCAATTCCTCCGGCGTCCCTGACCTCATTAGGGATTCAGCACAAAAATAATGAATCATACATGCCAGCAGGTAAAACCGTGCATAATTCAGGAGGTCTAGCAGCGTTTCTGGGAATTTCATTACCCGGTAATTATATGGACGGTAATCCCCCCTCCAGCTGACAGTTGTATTAGTCCAGGGCCCTGTTTCATAGAACTTGCTAATAATATTAGTTAATAATATTAGAACTCATAATATTATTCATTAGTTATCAAACTCTTGTTTCATAGAAATATGAACACTACTCATAAAATCTCTTCACTAATATTATTAGTTCATTAGTCAGCTGTTTGATTTGGAGGTTATGTCTGGATTGTTGTTTGTTTTCCCCCTTCTCAGTCTTTTTGTCAATACTATTTCAAAGCACCACGGCCTACATATATCTTCATAATAACTATACCCTTAGCAACCAGGGAAGGCGGTTGAGGCCAGGTAGATTCCTTCACCCACAGGCACCCTCACATTTACAAGGGCAGGAGATTTAGGACCAACCGTAATTTCCTCCCCGTGAGTCACCTAGTCTACTTCAATCAATCAATCTTGGATTTTTTTAATATGTCATTTTATCTTAAAATGTTTGTTATATATCAATTCTACACATAATTACAAGAAAAATGACACCAAACAACGTATAATTTACTTTAACAGGAACATCTATAACAAATACATAAATAAAAGTTACGAGAAAACTGCTTTCAAGTCCTATGTTCCTATTAAAGTAAATTATACATTGTTTGGTGTCATTTTTCTTGTAATTATGTGTAGAATTGATATATAACAAACATTTTAAGATAAAATGACATATTAAAAAAATCTAAGATTGATTGATTGAAGTAGACTAGGTGACTCACGGGGAGGAAATTACGGTTGGTCCTAAATCTCCTGCCCTTGTAAATGTGAGGGTGCCTGTGGGTGAAGGAATCTACCTGGCCACAACCGCCTTCCCTGGTTGTTAAGGGTATAGCCCAAATACACTTATAGAAAAGCACCTAATATTATTAGTAAATTTTATTCAATTCATGTGTTTGTTCCATAAGATTATAGGCTATTCTTGGCCTAAAATTCCTTGGTCTGCAAACATATAGTTCTTCATCACTGTTACTTGAATCAGAATCAGCTATTTTCTTGATTTTCACAACATTGATGTCACAAATTCAACCTCTCTGCTAATCTTACGGGAGAAAATTCACTCATAGAAAAACAACTAATATTATGAGCAAATTCTATTACCATTGATGTGTATGAAACAGTTCACTAATAATATTAGTAACATTTACTAATAATTTAGGGCCATGAACTCATAACTAATAATATTAGCTAATATTCTTATGAAACAGAAGACTAATAAAATTAACTAATATTATTATGTTTTTGCTAATAATATTAGTGTAAAGGTTCTATGAAACAAAGCCCAGGGGAGAAATGCCAAGTTGTAGTTAATACAGTATTATGAGTGTCTATATACGAAACACAATTATCTACTATAGCAATCCGCATTATGTTTCGCTTAATTTTTGTTAGCTTCGTCATTTTTTGGGATGATGATTTATCGCGTTTTATTTTTAAAATTTCGCATTCTCTAGAATTTGGGGAGAATGTACTAAACATTGCATTTTTGTAAAAAATATTTTTTCCTGGAATTTTGCTTAAATTAGATTCTACCTGCCCTCTTTACGTGCCTTTGAAAATTTAGTGCCCGAATGTGCTTAGAAGTGCTTTAATTGTCTTACTTACTCCTAAGCAAACTAAAGGAATATTTTCTACTTTATGGAACCCGGAGGTTCATTGCCGCGCTTACATCAGCCCTATTCTGTGCTAACTCCATCCAATCATCCTTCGCAAATCCTGCTTCTCTTAAATTTATCATAATATTGGCCTCCCACCTAAGTCTAGGTCTTCCAAGTGGCCTTTTCCCTTCGGGCCTCCCAGTCAGTATTTTTTTATATGTGTATTTCCTTCACCATGCGTGCAACATGTCCAGCCCACTTCATTCTCCGTAATTAAATTACCCTTACTATATCCGGTGACGAGTATGGCTTATGAAGCTCGTCATTATGCAGTTTTCTCCAGTTTTCATCACTCTTAGGCCCAAATATTTTCCTAAGCACCCTGTCTTCGAACACACTCAGATTATGTTCTTCCAGAAGAGTAGGCCTAAGCGACCCTGTCTCACATGCACATGCAACCGGCAGGATAATTGTCTTACAAATTTTTATTTTTAGATTTGTGGACAGAAAACGATATGATAAAAGTTTCTGAATTGCATAAAAACAAGCGTTTCCTGATTTTAGTCGACACTGAACTAGTACCTTAATATTACTTATTTGTAGGCATGGCCGTCCGGTCGGGGGGCAGGGTAGGGCCGTTGCCACCTCCCCCGGAAATTTTGTTTACACATAAATGTCTAAACTCTGTGAAATTTTTAGGGGCAGAAAATTTCATGTGAGTGTAGGCCTATTAGTAATAGTAATAATAATATTAATAACAATAACAACAGTAATAATAATAATAATAATAATAATAATAATAAAATGGTTGTAATAGCAGCATATTGATGGTGGTGGCGACGGCGGTAATTTGTTAATTTGCCCCCCCCCCCTTGACAAAATTTCAGTGGACGTCATTTGTAATTATTGCTCCCAGATATTTGAATTTCTCCACTTGTTGGAATGCTTTAATTGAAGTCATTTTTAATTTTTGCTATTTATTGACAATTTTAAAAGAAAAATAGTGTAGAGAACCGCGAAGTGTATGCCTAATTTTGCAGGCACGAGCAAAAAGTAAAAGAACAGTCACAATTTAAATCACACATAAAGTATAAATTGTACAAAAATACCTTCGTAACCGCAAACTTGGCAATAGGGAAGACAGTTGCTGAAGATGACCGCTTTGCAGTTTAAGATGTTAATTTTGACCTGTATAATTTTATATATTTGTCCTGGTGTGTTGAGGGTGTGACCATATACGTATTCCTTCCCTCTGTGCATTAGGTGGTTTCGCATAATGCAGAATCTACTTCAGTTATTTGGACAAAAAGTAGATTCGGACCTCATGAAGGTTATCCGTAATTTAATAACAACTATGGTAGCCAGTTCAGTGATCCACATAACTTGTATATCATTTTTTTATATTTAATCATCTGGAGCATTTATTAATTTTGATATTCTATTTCAGGTATGTTTCACCCCTGAAATAACGTGGCATCTACCTGTCATATGGTGAGTCAATTTTTCCTTCTGATGCACGTACACTTCCGCGTAACTTTTTAGCTTGTAATTTTTTACTATGTAGCATAAATATTAATAAGTGATTTTTAATAAACTACATTTTCTGGAGTGACAGATTTCTGTATATTTCTTATTAACAGACACAATCTTCATGACCTAGTTTTCAATCTCTATATGGAAGGGTCTATAACAAGCGACCAGTAACTGGTTGTTGCCATATCTTGCAATGTTTAATCTGGGACCTTCTTCATGTGGGACATACATAATCTTTCCTGCTTGGGCCGGTTTAAATTTTCGAACAGGTGGAATATTTTGAAAGGGATCTTGTAATAATCTGCCCACCACACACTCCTAGGATGGAAACTAGGCCAGCACTGCTCGTCACTTATTTCCTCCTGTATGGGCCGACAAATCCAGCTATAAATACAGAGTGCCTCAGAAAGGAATGCAGAACTACGATTTATAATAAAACACTGTATTATTTAATCAGCCAAATATTTTATTGCAACTAGTTTCTAAAACAAGGATTTCAAACTGGCCTTTTATTGGTGCTCCGGGACTGGAGAAAACTGCATAACGACGAGCTTCATAACCTGTACTCTTCACCGAATATAGTAAGGGTATTTAAATCACGGAGGATAAAATGGGCTGGACATGTTGCGCGTATGGAGGAGGAAAGACATATCTAAAAAATATTGTCTGGGAGACCCGAAGGGAAGAGACGTGGGTGGAAGGAGAATATAGAATAGATCACAATATAGAAGTAGGGTTTGCAAGGGATGGATGGATGAGTAGGGTTGAATGGCCTTCTCCATTACTTTCCCCTTTATATACGGTATATGTCTTTGCTTTCTGTATGTCTGGTAACGCATTTCCGTTTCCATTAATTGTCATATCTTTTTGGCGTTCCATCTTCACAGTGGCCGTGATTTCGATCATTGTAATTTCAGTTGATTGAATGGCGGGCTGATTTAAGCGCGGCAAAGAACCTCAGGGTTCTATAAAATAGATAATAATCCTTTAGCTTGATTAGGAGTTGTCCATTGCCATTGAGTAGGTTAATGAGTAGGGTTCGGATGTTTATGATAGGCTATGTCATATTTTTATCCTGATCTCCGTTCTCGCCGCAAATACAAATTAAACATGAATTGCAAGTTTGTTATCCTAATCGAACCGTTTTTATGTTGCATATAAAGTCATATTTTGCTCATTATAGTGACCTTGGTCATGTTTTGCCCATATTTGTAATTTAACGTCATATTTCAGTTATAAATTCGGTAAAGGAGCACAATTATAAAGTATATGTACTACATGGTCCAGTTATAATTTTAATTTATTTAATTAATTCAATCTTTATGCCAAATTAATAGGTAACATAAATTTTAAAATAAATGCAATTGTTCATATTTTATAGGGACACGCAAGATCTACATTATGAGTATTTGGAGGTGATGAAGCGAGCAAACAGGAGAAAATTCTTTAAAAATAGAAGTTCATTACAGGTAAAACTGTAAATCACCAAAATTATCAAAAAGTGATTATCTGATTGTATACATGTGATGTAAGAATTTAGTGCCTTTAAACGTTTTAAATTGGAACATTTATTTTTTGAAAATTCGTTATTTTATTAGGAAATATTTAGGGTTTTTGGGTCATATTTAGTCATTTTTAAGGCCATATTTGCAGTCATAATTTCCACTTTTTTAAGTCATAAACATCCGAACCAGTAAAACACAGACGATTCTCTTTGTGTACGGCTTATAAATACTGTACACCTTCCCAGTCCTGTTCGCCAGGACCCGGGAACTCTTCCTGTATGGGCCGGTATGTCTGTGGCCTACTTCTGATCAGGTGCAATGCATAGGCGACATGTACTTACACCAGCCTGACTGGATTCCTGGTTCTTGCCTCTCTGTACGGGCTGGTTTCGCGTCCCATATGTCTTACAGCTGGGACAGGTGAAATTTTTCACAAGGGGTGACTGTATTAATGCTTGTTCCGGCACGCGTTGGGCTAGCCACCGGATATAACTCATTCCCAGTTCAAGGCCACTTCCTCGCCATGGTATCATGAATGTGTCCTGCGTTTTGACATGCATTAATCTGTTTGAATTTCTAATGAATTTAAACATGTTGTCAGATTACGAATCACCTTGAATCTCAAGTGGTGCCGTATTACAATGGACCTGATGGCGATAAACGTGACCGCCAGAGATTACACATAGCCTGCTTTCCCTCTCTATTTATACTGGGTTGCATGACTTTTTTTGGCATGAAATAGAGATAAATTCTCTGTTGTAGGGATTAAGATATTTCGCAGCTCGTGAAATCAAGCATTAGGGCATTCAAAACATGCAATTCCGGTTGGTTGGTATATGGTTAATTAACGACGGGGATGTACTACAACTTAGGCCTGTGACCGTCGCCGGTGTGCCGGAATTTTGTCCCGCAGGAGTTATTTTACATTCCAGTAAATCTACTGACATGGGCCTGTCACATTTTTGCACACATAAATGCCATCGATCTGGGCTGAGATCGACCCCGCAACCTTGGGCACAGAAAGCCAGCTCGATACTAAGTACGCCACCCAGGCCGACATATGCAATTCCGGAATTTTTTATAATATGGCGAGACACTTTTAGCCGGGACATGTCCGATTTTTGGTGTCAAGTTCCCTTGTCCTTGTTCTGCCGGGTCACCTACATGTTCCGATTTTAGAAATCAAATTTAGTTATGTCATTTGGGGATTCAAATTATAATTTTCATTTTTCTAGCGATATCAGTCGTTCAGTTGCCTCACGTCTCGTACCTTCTGGGCATCTGGAAGGGGGCAGACCTGGAAATGTTGTTTACACATAAATCTCTAAACTAAATGACTAGCCTTTAAGCGATCAATTTACAGAGAGGCTTAAATTTCCACATACTGTAGAACAAAAAAACAAACGAGGTTTAACAGCTGACTATCTTAGATATGAGCATGTAGAAATAATTGCTTCCACTAATCTTAAAATAATTATTTTCTAGACAAGCATTTTATTATAATGAGGTTAAGGCAATGGAAGTTTCACATTTTATATGAGTAGTGTAACTTTGAAACTGTAAGGGGTAGAAAAAATCATGTGAGTGTACTACATCAGATTAGGCTGTTTTGCTATGTACGGCTACAGTAAATCAAAGATGTGAATTGTAATAATTATATAATAATAATAATAATAATAATAATAATAATAATAATAATAATTTAATAATAATAAAGTGGGTGTAATAGTAGCATAGTGATGGTGGTGTAGTGTCCAAAAGAGACAATAATAATTAAATTGTGGTTCATGAATGCATATGCATATATCCATCGTGAATGTTAACTATACAATAACAGTGGAAGCCCGGTCACAAAAAATCACTATTTAGTGTGCCTCACAGTACTGCATATGACATGACTTGTCTGTCAGTATTGTAGACAATTAAGGGCAATCAGTCATAGGAGAGAGGTTCCATCTGGCGCTGTGAAGTGAACTCTGGCTTAGCTCAGTTGGTAGAGCTTGGCACGGATGGCCAAAGGTCCTGGGTTCAAATCCCAGTGTCAGAGGAATTTTTCTCCTATAATAAAAAATTACAGTAGTTACGAAACTTAATTTAAACGTGTACACTAGCTAGGTATTCCTAAGTGAACTCTTTAAAATTAGTTGTTACTTTTAAAATAATAATGTATTTCTCGTGAACTTGCTGGTGGAGGTCAAATATCCAACCTCAACCTCCCCCCCCCCCCCCCCCGCCCGGTGATGATCGGAGAATTGCATGTCTAGTATTTGTGTATTGCTGCAAGGTACACGTGAACTATTTGGGGGGGGGGGAGTGGGGGTAGTTGAACGATCTGGCTCACGCATTCCCCCTACACACTATCTCACGCATGAAAAACCACAATAAGTCAGATGAAGAGCATATAAATAATATGGAATTCAAATTTATTAGGGTTATTAAGAGTTTATGTAGATGGTAGATCTATTTGTTTCTTTCTTTGGAGGAGATTTTACGTAAATACTTATATTTTATTATAAGCCGCATTAAATTTAACTTCTGTACGTTCTTCAGAACTGTAATGAAATCCTTATTATCGAGCGAGCATTCGAGAGGTCCCAGGTTCAAATCCTGTTGCCGGCCAATTTGACATGGGCTTTTTCATTGTTTCCCCATATATATATATATAAGGTAGGTGCGCTAGTTAAGGCCATGCTCCTGATAAGGCCACTAATACTTTAACGTAAAAGTATCATACTTTGGCCCCAGATTTCAACACCTACTTGAAGCTCGTCCTTCGAAGGTCAACTGACCAGAATTTCAGGGTTCCTTCTCCATTCCTCGAGGAAAGGCAGAAACTTTTGTGAAATACGCGCTTCAGAAATAAAAACAAGATAAGAAATAAAATACATCTAACTATTTAAGTAGATTCATATCAGCATAAAATTATACGTAGATATATAGCTTACATTGTGTTCTTTTAAAGCATCTCTTTGTTGTATCTGCATTAACATGCCAAGTTTAATAACCGAGATTGCAAATAAAAATATATAGTGCACCTGTTAAGGCCACATACGATGCGATGCGATGAGGAACGCTATTTCTCGGTCATAATGTTCAAGTTCTGTTTGTGAATTTCTACTTAATTTATAACATTTAAGCAATAATGTTCACACTTTTCATACTGACCTGGGTTTGACCGCGAACACATACATAATTTGCTTAATTGTTTATAATTAATTAATTAATCAATTAATTAATTGAGTTTTTTATTATTTTTACACTACTTAACACATATTGATGTGCCTATACGTTCAATTTATTTCAGATGCATAAAAAAGTGAGGCAAAGAGTACAGAGCTGGTCAGAAGATTACAGTGTACCCAAGTGGCCTTATCATGACTACATGCTCCTCATAAGGCCACTGTCACTTGATTTCATTTTATATTTTTTGCTATCAATGTAATTAAGTAATATCATTGTTTCTTGCCCGAAACAACTTATTATAGTCATCTGTTGATAGCTGAGTGTGAAAATTATAAATTTGGAAATTATAAATACTTTGTTTTTGATTTTGAAAATTAACGTGGCCTTAACTGGACCACCTACCTTATATATATATATATATACTTATATATATACTTATATATACTTATATATATACTTATATATACTTATATATATATATAAGTATTCGAACATCTTATTTACTGAAGATAATACTTTGTGGAGGGTACAAGGTGGTAAATTTGAATACATTTTAATATTACTACCCTGTACGAACATGTAGTTAGTTAAAGAAAATGAATACCTCGCTTTGAAAAGTGTAAAATGAGAATGATATAATGATGATACCTAATTACTGTAGCTTTGTTATTAAGTGCCAGTATGGTACTTTATGAGATTGTGTGTGGGGACGAGAAATGTCTGTCCGTCCGTCCGTCCGTCTGTCTGTCTGTCCGTGTGTCTGTACGCGCCATAACTCAAATACGCTTTATCGGATTTACATGAAACTTGGTATACGCATTTATAATGTCCATGGAAAGACGTCTGTTGATATTGGACCAAATCGGTTGGCCGGTACCGGAATAATGCCCAATTTAGTGCATTTTTATGGTATTATATAACAAAAGGCCCCATAACTCAAATATCCTTTATGGGATTTTCATGAAACTTGGTATACGCATTTATAACGTCCATGGTATCACAAATGGCAAGAAGCCTATTAATTTTGGACCTTTTCGCTTGACCGGTACCAGAGTAACGACTAATTGAAGGTCACATGTTTTTTAATTTTTGTCTACCGGTATAATTTGACAGTTAACACTATTCCTTCACTTACGCTTATCAAACGACATCGTCAAACTGACGGAGTTGGCCAAATGGTAACGCCTTGGACTCGTATTCTGGAGGTCTCCGGATCAAATCCCGGAACCGGCCGATTTGACATGGATTTTTTTATTTTATTTTTAATTTTTATGTGAGTGCGCGATAGTCAAGGTATCACAAATCTGTAGTTCTGCTGACGCTGGCCGATTTTAATCTGATTAGAAAAACTTAATTTCTGCATATCATAATTGCAATTATAATTGATTCAACAAAAACATACCGGCACTTTGTTATATCAGTTTACCTGATTTTATTATTTTGTCTAACTGGAGCTTCCAGTACATAGGCCTATATGTGTTATGGACTAAGCTTAGGATTTCTTACTAAGAATTTTCAATTGTACCTAGGTAGATAAGATAAAAACTATCATGAAGTAAAATGAAAATACACCGGACAACCTCAGCGAGTTTTTTCTTTGTCCACAACAAATTTCACTTTACCTTGACTGGGGATTACCGGGGGAGAAGCGAGACACCAGGTCTGCACCCTTCTGTTGCCTAGAAGCAACAGGGGTGGGAAGATTTCATTCCACGTCTTGCACAGAAAGGGGAAAAACACAGTTTAACTATTATTGCAGGTATGTTAGAATGTGCACTCTCTATCAGAGTACACGTGATTAAATTTCCTGTCCTATAGTTGGCGCAGGCATTAGATTTCCATGGTCGGTGTTTTTCATCCTTGATTCTCTCTCTCTCTCTCCCCCCCCCCCCCCCCCCCGATGCTCAGAGGTGCCAACTATTACGGATTATCTGTAATTATGAAGGTTTTCCACTCAATAATACGGGGTAATAATAATAATAATAATAATAATAATAATAAAGTTTAATGTCGTAAACATCATGAATGATGTATGGACAGAGTCAATAGCATTAAAAATTACATATACATATTTGCAGATGCATCTAAAAATTCATTTGTATTATAAAATGGATTTCTTGCTAACCATTGGTGCAAACGTCTTTTAAATCTTGAAATAGGCAGACCAGATGCATATGGGGGTAACCTATTGAATAACATTACAGCCATTGCAGGGAAATTTCGTGTTGTTAGTGTCAGTCTGGCGGCAGGTTCATCAAGACGATGGTTATGTCTTGTATTATAGTCATGGTAGTCAGATCTCAAATTATATTCATTTACGTTAGACTTAATTTTAACTAGGCTTTGGTATATATATAAGTTAACTACTGTGAGGATTCTTTCTGATGTAAACAAAGGCTTACAATGAGCATCGTATGATGAACCTGTCATGATGCGGAAGGCCTGCTTTTGCAACTTGAGAACTCTGTCCACACTGGAGGAGTTGCCCCATACAAGGATACCATAATTTATTACACTATTAAAGAAAGCATAATACGCATTTCTAAGGAATTCCTTAGGTACTAGATGTTTCAAATGTCTCAGCAAGTACAGTACCCTGGCCAAACGTATGCAAAGAGAGTGAATATGGGCATTCCATTTCAGTTTCGAGTCAATCACAATACCTAATAGTTTCACATTAGGTTGGAAGTCGTCACAAGTCAGCTGTTGCAATGTAAACAAAATATGTTGGGTTTTCCCAGCGTTCAGGCTAAGGCCATTGGCTTCAAACCAATTTGTAACCTCACTAAATGAGTTATTCATTACAAGTCTTAAGCCGCGTTTACACTATGTAACTTGTTTAATAAACTTGTTACATGTAACAAGTTATATGTAACTTGTAACAAATTATACGTAACATGTAACAAGTTACATGTTTAAAAATCAGGTTATATAACTTTTTTATATAACTAAAGTTTAGAGAGACAAAGAGACATTTGTACTGCACAGTAATATTCCCAGTGGGAAGGAATTTATAAAATCTCCTTGGGTAGGAAATATTCCCAAAAGTGAGCATTTATAAAAATCGTTAGTTTTGAATGTTTTACTGCTTATTAACGGTCCAGGTACCTTAAAATGAAACCAATTCAGTAAAATTCCACATGTTTATCAAGGAACCGTCTAGGGAAGTATTACCTTTTCCTATGATATAATTTTTCATTTTTCAGAACAATGTGCCCTAAGTCATCTTCTTTTAAAAAATTATAATTATTCGTGATAATCTCTTAGGTTTTATTAATAAACTTATATGTTATAAAGTGATACCTCACACGTATTTAAACATGATTAAAGATAAGTAATTTAACATAATTGTTAATAGATGGTGTAGGTATTTAAAATAAAATGCCAGAAACCAACACCTTCAATATTACACAAACACAAATTTCAATATAAATCGTTTAGAGCCAAATAATTAATCATACATCAGTCCCACGGTCTAGGCTAATCCTACTGTAGTTTAGGGGAAAATTTAGTTCTTTCATGATTTATGAGGGCTAAGAGGAACCTGCGACTAGGCAGATGTGGCCATCCAAATCTTAGGTGCTGCAGTCACTTCTGCCGTAACAAAACGTACATTCAGTAAGTTTTCATGGCTGCAATCTAAAAGGAGGAACCGCCTATCATCTGAGCGAGCAGCTAAACTCACTTATCTTTCATACAACGGAAACTGATGAATGCTCAACCTCAGAAGAAGAAAAAGAGTGAATCCACTGAAGTTCAAACCCAAAGTGCTGGTAATCCAGACGATCCAGATGAAGGGAAAAACCAAGAAGAAAACCTAGATGATGATGATGAAGGCCATGATGACAGTGATGATATTGGCATCCTTTCTGATCAAGAAGAAAAAGAAGAGGGTGATGAAGAAAATCTAATGGATTTCAATGGATGTGATTAGGGCCAACTTCTAAGATGAAGTCAAGGTCACACATTTAAAGAAAGCAAGTAGGCCTATTCCTAAAAGTTGTTTGGGTTCGTACAGTTTATGATTATTACTGTAATTTTTGTCTAATTAATAGTCAATCTCTTCAATGAACTCTTTTGTTAATCTTCTGTATTGACCTTCAAGAACCAGGGCAAATTTTAATTAACCTATTTTCATTGTTAACTATGTGAAAACCCAGTATTACAATATTTTATACGTAAATAATTAACGTTCATTTTTTATGTTATTTCATTAATTATATATTAATGTTTGAACTTATGACAGGTTTTAGTTTTATTTAACCTAATCATGATTAAATTTAAGTAACAAATAGGTATCTGAGTTACCTTACTCGTAAATCATAAACTCCCTTTGTGGGAACATTTCCGGGAACATTCCCTGGAAATATTTCCTCGAAATTAGGTTCCCGCCAGATGGCGCTGTGAATTGAACTCTGGCGTAGCTCAGTTGGTAAGAGCATTGGCAAGGATAGCCAAAGGTCCTGGGTTCAAGTCCCAGTGTCAGAGGAATTTTTTCTCCTATAATATTATCATTTAATGTCCAACAGAGACAAGAATCTGTGGTACATGAATGGACATGGATATATCTATCTTGAATGTTACTGTACAATAACAGTGCAAGCCCGGTAACAAAACCACTAATTAGTGTGCCTCACAGTACTGCATATGACATAACTTGTCTGTCAGTTTGTTTGTATAAAGAAACTGTTCACCTAACCACAAATAATTAGATTTATCCAAAAGTTCAATCTATGCAACCTTTACTATGCTTTTCAGATGTACAATAGTATAATAATAATATATCCTAATCTCACATATATTCCCCTCTACAAAACTCTCATATGTAATATTAACAATTTTCATAAATGTTCCATATCTTCATGGCGCTGATTCTCTTCTTTTATCTTAGTTTTACCTCTCCCTTTTAGGATTTAAGCGACCCAAGCCGCCCGGGCCTTACAGGGCCGCAACCTGTCGGGGGAGGGATTATCTTTGGAACACATACATACTTTTTTGACCAGACAAGGGCATGAAGGGCCACCTCGGATGAGTGATCAGCCCAATGCCGGGGCCACCTCCGAGACAACACGAACACATAGGACGAGACACACAATTCACACACACACACACTCCGAACAAGGCGAACCCGAAATTTGTCTCAAAGGTGAGGAAAACCCCAGAAAGAACCCACCTAGGTAACTTGTCCAGACTAGGAATCGAACCCGGGCCTGCTGCGTGAGAGGAGCGAACGCATCCCCTTTGCCTCAGCGGTGGACAATGGCGCTGATATACCGTATAAATGGATATGTCCAAATATTATCACAAAATATATTACTGTAGTAGTAAAAGCTATTGTCGATCAAACTGTACTCAATTTCACACTAAAACTAGCAAATGTTGACTTAACCACTTAGAAATTGTTAAAATAATTAAAATTGTATTAAATTTATATATCATGTATAACAATTGGTTGGTTAGGTTAAAAGCTATGCACTATCATTCCATTGTCTGTTTGTTGTTACTACTGTATATATACGCAGCAAAATACACATGTAGCAGGTTACATGTAACAAGTTACACATTTCCCATCCCCTGCGGGAAAGGTATAACTTGTTATATAACACAAAAATCAGTTATGTAACACAATGTTATCTGTAACAAATTACATGTATTTGTAACAATTTTGGAAAACATGTTATATAACCCAAGTTTTATAAATAAGTTACATAGTGTAAACGCAGCTAACGGAGTGTAAATGCAGAAAACTGGTTATATAACACAAAAATCAGTTATATAACACAGTGTTATATGTAATAATTTGCATGTATTTGTAACAATTTTGGAAAACATGTTATATAACTCAAGTTATATTAAACAAGTTACATAGTGTAAACGCAGCTTTAGAACATTTACATCCCGGCAAGTGTTATATAAAGCAAATATCTGCAAATATTTATATCTGCAAATAAAACAGACTGGCATGAAATATTATAAGAAAGATCGTTAATCATCACTAAAAACATGAATGGGCCCAGAACCGATCCCTAGGGCACACCACTGTTAACTTGAAGAGTATTTGGGGTACGCCGTAGCGTAGTGGTTGAGGCGCTCGTTCGAGTTTTTCCATTGGCCTAATCATGCTGGTGGCACTATGGCCCTAGGGTGGACTCAACCTCTAACAGAAATGAATACCAAGAGGAATCTTTGGGGTAAAGGCGGCCGGTGCGTAAGGCTGACAACCTTAATATCTCTACATGATGTCCCATTTATCTGACCAGTGCATTTATACTTTTTTTAATTCAGCTGTGTTTATACTCCTTTTAACTGCGAGGCTGCGGGATCTGTGTTTATACAATAGGGAAGGCCATGGAACTATTGATTGTCAATTATTTCTAATTATGGGTGAATTTTATGGAGTAAATTTAACTTTTATTAATTTAAATGGATATGATACAGGATGAAATGGTAAGGATGATTCATGGTATGTAAATACCCAATTCAGCATTTGCCCTTACGACTAGGGAAACGAAAAAACCCATGTCAAAATGGCCGGCCACGGGATTGGAACCTGGGACCTCCCGAATGCGAGTCCAAGACGTATTTGTTTTCATATGCAATTTGTTTCGAAACAAATTATTGCCAACCAAAAGATCCTGAATTCCGCTACACATGAAATTACCAAAGAGTTTTTTATTTTTATTTATTGTTACTATTCTAATCACAAACGAATTAAAATTATTTTACTTTTAAAATATACAATTCGAAACAACATAGAGCTCTGTACGCTGTTCGACTCGCTAGCTCTTGTTTTGTTAATTTCGTCCTTCCCCCTTAAAGACTTTAAGTACCAACCAACAAACCTTATTCTGTCCTTAATAATTGAATGTAACTTATCCCAAAACCTTTCGTTAATCCAGAAAACAAAGCTCCTTTACCTTATGTAGTTTCTCATGTTTTTTTGCTGGATTAGACCTCTTGCTTTACTTGCCCGAGGTAGAATACGTAGGCTACATCCGATGGAAGTGATGGATTGATGATTAATCATCAAGTACAGTAATTCTACTGGACAGAATTGTATAACACGGAAAGGGGAAGTACAAAGTCTCCCAAAAAACCTGGACTAGGTTTTTCATTCAGAGGAGATCTCACATTCCCAGAGACTCAAGTTGGACATTTCCAGCATCTTTCTATTCAGAAGAAACAGGTTTCAACTCTTGGGAGGGGATTGAGTTCAAATTCATATTTCTTCTAATCACGAACTAGTTATAAATACTTCTCCGCTTAAATAAATTCACCCCTGCATCATCGTCTTCTTCGAAATGAGGGTGGGAAACTAGTTTCAACCAAGATTTTAGTTCAAATCCACAGAGTGTCAGGTTAGAACCGGTTTATTTCAGATTAATTTCCTTGTAAATAAATTCACCCTCGTGTCAACACCATCACCTGAATGGGGAGGTGGGCTTAAAGAAAGGTTGTGTTGCGGAGGACCAGGTTCACATCCCTTTCCGTTAGTCGTGGACCAGTAGGCCTACTCAAATTCTATGAATCATCGGGTTTCAGAACATTTGTAAATTGTACCCTTTACATCTGGGTAAATGTATAACTCCTACATGATATTATAATACAGTATATACTCCAAAATGATATTTGCCTACAGTGGAGTTTGAAAGATATCAGCTGGTAATATCCATTGCTATTTTAATATATTTACCGACGCTTATTTAGGATACGCCGTGGTGTAGTGGTTGAGGCACTGCGCTACAAACCGGAAAGTCGCGGGTTCGATCCCCGATGAAATCGTTGGAGTTTTTCAATTGGCTCAATCATGCTGGTGTCACTATGGCCCTGGGGTCGACTCAGCCGATAACACAAATGAGTACCAAGAGCATTCCTGGGGGTAAAGGCGGCCGGGGCGTAAGGCTGACTACCTTACCACATTCACACCCGATTGTCTAAAAATCTCGGAGCCTCAACCTCCTGAAACCCTTTGAGACCTCCATGACCTGTATAGGGAACACTTTACTTTTTTTGCTAACACTTCTAGAGGCACTATGGCCCTGGGGTCGACTTAGTCTGTAATAAAAATGAGTACCAGGAGCAATCCTGGAGTTGAAGACGCCCATTGCATTAAACTTACAACTTTACTTTACCACCTTCACCTGCCGATTGTCTAAAATCTGGGAGCCTCAGTTCGGAACCCTTGAGGGCCTCCATGGTCTATATACGAATAAATTTACTTTAGTTACGTGCTTTTGATCTTTCAAATCTTGTGGTAGTTATAAATTGTGAACCGATAATGTTCTTCTAATGTTTGAAAAGTTACTGTACCCACTTAGTCTCACGTGTACCCCATAGATTGAAAACCACTGGTGTAAACGTAAAGATGCTACTTAACTGTACATTCGTCTCGATGTCGCCAACGCTTT
Source organism: Ectobius pallidus (assembly GCA_964059195.1). NCBI lineage: Eukaryota > Metazoa > Arthropoda > Insecta > Blattodea > Ectobiidae > Ectobius > Ectobius pallidus. The sequence continues at coordinate 142,661,352 of CAXKWD010000006.1, forward strand.
CAGCTGAACGGACAGTCTGGTGTCTCCTGGTACAGTCGTAAGAAATAGAAATGACGTTTGGAATGAGAAAATACATTTTCTTTCTTGAAAGATAAGGACACATTTTCAGAAGAAATTCTAGTGCTTACATACTTGATGTAGTCTGTGAAATGTTGCAAAGTTGCCAGTTCTCTCTTTCAATTTTGCCAAGCTAATTATATATTATATTTTAAAAATATAAATGTGGTGTAGGCCTACCACAGTAATTTTTCAGAGCCGAAAGAGGACAATTTCGCAACTAAAAAAAATCAACTTATTCCAGGGAGGTTTTTCATAGTAGCCTAAATATTTCAAGATCTTCCGTTGGTTATTTTAAGTTTACATTTACACCTGCCGTAGTCTATAGCCTAGTTGTACATATTTCAAGGGTACGCTTCTTATACTCATATTATTGTATTGTTATATTATTGTATAATATACTATTATATATTCTTGTGATATTTAATGTGTGTTAATTGTATATATATATATATATATTGTGTCATTGTATGCATATATATAGGCCTATGCCACTTAACCCACTTGCAGTGTAACAAAATTTAAAAAATATATAGGGAAAACGTGCCTAATTTCGCAGTGCCCCTAATTTCACAGTAGGCCTATCTTTTTATTTTATCTACTGCAAAATCAGGAAGAGTAATGGAAAAAAAAGTATAAAACAGAAGAGAAGATGCCCTCTTTGATGAATAAGATAAATATTTCCACTACTGTTCCCAATTTTGCAATAAATAAAATAAAAAAATACTGCGAAATTAGGGGTAGGTCTACATAAAAATTAGGCATGTTTGCTATATATATATATTTGTGTTTATTATAAGATAATATTATTCCTATATCAGAGCATTTTAAAAAATATTCACTTAGTCGCAAAAGTAGGGATAGTTCTATCCCAATAATCCACGTAATAATTTAGACGTCTGTGAAATAATTTTAAGGGAGACATAAGTGTTGGTTTGGCCATTTTGGTTTTAAAAAAAATCGGTTTTCGGATTTTAGTGATAAAATATGCACACTAAAGTACAGTATAATGATTCTGCAAAATTTTATGCCGTTTGGACGCATGGAACATGGTACTGCTGAGCCACCGCCATCGTAATGTACAGGCCAGATGGTAGCTTTCGTGACGTCACGCAAAGAGTCGGGACTCGGTCGCGTTGAATCCATTAACACACCACGATTCTAATGACTATTTCCATTTAATAACAAGTTTAATCACACTTTACAAAGAATAAATCCATGCCACTGGCATAATATAGTTTTAATAAAGTTTTCAGAAGAAGAAAACAAATAGCAATATTCTATCGTATGTCAAGATACTCGAAATTACGCACGGGTACTGGAAATTTAGAACACTATTCCAGAAAATACAAACATCTGATAACTAGCCTACATGACCATCAAATAATATAATATATTACACAGTAGACAATATTTACAATAGGCCTCAAATAGTTGAAAATTAAATGCAGAAGAAAAATATCTAATTAAACGTCAGAACAGTAGGCCTACCCATTTTCTTCTTACATAAAGATATGCCTATTATGTTGAGAACTATTTGATTATCTTTTCAAAACATTCATCACATAATGTATCACAATCTGAATTACTGCCTACATTAACAAACTAGGCCTACTTTACCAAGTAATAGAGACAGAATGTAGGTCTATAGGATACAATACATGGAGAAAATTATATAGGCCTACAGATTGTAACATCAGAATTAGTGTACATGAAAAAAATATTCATTGAATAACCCATAAGTTATAGGCCTATAGGCTACAATTCATTTATGATAAATACAGTGTAAAAGATAGGCTATAGGCTACATGAAAATAAATACCACAGCAATTTAATGATAGACTTATTAAGTTCAAAACACTTACCGTTGGATTTTTAGGTTCCATGTTTCAGGTTTTTGGTCCAAAACATCGCTTTAGATTACAATATTGCGTTTAAATGAACTTTCATTGCGTTACTTAGGCCTACAATTCAACACATAATATAATATGTATAAAATTCAGCTGAAAATTTAGTTAAATTTGCTGAAACTTGACTGAATACCCTGAAAAAGTTAAACATAAGAGGCAAAATAGTTAATACTGTAGGCTGCCTATTAAAAGCTAGCCTATTACGGGATTCGAACTCAATTCTTCCAATTGGGCGAACAAAAAATGTCTATGGTTAACTGACAATAATGTGAAACAAATTGTTACAGACTGAACACCGGTAGGCCTATTTAAAAGGAATAGGCCTACACCAGTAATGTTATGTTCATCCCTCCTTGTCTTGGCCATTTCATGGCAGACACTATGGGTTGAACAAAATTAATTTGAAGGTTTACTTTCAACACTTTCTTGTCTGTCTCTGCAAAATATTGATTTTTCAAGAAAAAATAATTTTTTTTGCAAAAACCCTATTAGGCCTAGGCCTTTAAGTAAATGAAGTTTTTGCATCCCATTTAGGCCTAAGTGTTTGTAGGTACTACAGAACTTATGTGTGTGAATCCTATGTAGCTTACATGACACAAGAAAGTATGTGAGGATTTCTGATTTTATATAGCAAGCAAAAAATAAGCAGGCCTAAAAACCTAAAACCCGGTCCCTAATCATCACGTACCTGTAGATGTAGATGTAGATATCTCGTCCTGTAGATCCTGTGTTGAGCGGGGCTCAATGATATAGAACACGTCAGATCAAAAAATACATGCATGTTATAACAATAATATAGGTGTACAGAAACTGTAAGTTGCCAAATTTATCTAAGGTGGAAATATTCCTCCAAATTGTAGGAAGGTGTGAGTTATTAAAAATTCCTTGACAGCTGTTTTGAAAGGTTTGCTCTTTCTTTGAATACATAATAATTTAATGTTGTTTGGAAGCTTGTTATATATCTGTACTGCAGAATAATAAGCACCCTTCTGAAAGAGTTTTAACGAGTTATTTGGTCTGTGTAGATCATTCATGTTTCTGGTAGTACGTCCGTGTACACTAAAATTAGTTTGAAATTTATCAATATTATTCACTACATAACACATAACAGAGTATATAGGCCTACTCCCCTGTAAGAGTGAGGACTTTTAATTTTTCAAATAGCGGTTTACAAGATTCCCTTTTTTTCTTTCCACATATTATTCTTATTGCCCGCTTTTGTAATCTAAATATTTTCTCCCTATGGTACCTCATAGTACCATCACAAACCACTTAAAATATGTAGGCCTATCTTTTGACTAGGTGCAGTCATGTGACCTTTTGACAGCAGAACTACAGAACAAACAGGAGACAGCAATGACACGGAGACAGGGAGTTGCCGGTACCTACATTCAAAGATTACCTCGCCTAATATATGTCACTATGAATATGTTTTGAATTAGGCATCTTGTACTCACCATCTGGACGAGTGGCTCTAATTTCGCTCAGAATTTTCTCTTCGTGAAAGAGTTTGATACAGACTCCACTGTTCTAAGTAACCACTAAATTTTCCTTTGGGATTTTTTTAATCCATAATTCTCTTCTCTGTTGATCAGCAGGAAAAGAGAACACAGGTGTACATTCACCACTCTAATAACTTGACCTGCATCCAGGTACAACACAACATTTTGTCATTTTTACTGTATTTCTGTTGAATATTCACGAAACACAACTGCGGGGGTTATGCCACATTCGAAGCAATACATGGGTTGTTGATTTGCTAGGTTATGTTGGAACATTTATGGCACAGCACAACACAGCCTATAGGCTAACACACAGCTTTGCACATTCTGTATAGGCCTATCTATGTTGCACACAGAATATAAATCGGATTTAGAGATTCAGAAAGTGAAATGATAATGATATATCGGGGAGTTAAGTTACGCCACATGGGTTGGTGATTTGCTAGGTTAGGTTGTAACATTTATAGCATAACACTACACAGCCTATAACGCATGTGAAGTTTTTGCACATTTTTTATATCTGTGATGCTCACAGAATGTACATTATATTTTGAGATTCAGTAATAGAAAGCGTATGATACATCACAAGCAATAAAGAGTTCGTTGGTTAGGGTGTAACATTGCCTTGAGATCTGTAACACGCCGGCTCGTATTTTCACATTTGAAAAAGGTAGTATTACACTATTAATCTTCGGCAATACTTTATAAGACCTACATTACAGAATTTATTGATTAAACAACTGGTAAAAACAAATACCGTTGCACTTATGCACTGTCAACATGCACGCACGCTGGCTTGTTACCGACTTCGTTGATCAGCTGATTGTTTTCCCGCGCCCTCTACAATCTGGCCTCTACATTACGATGGCGGTGGCTGAGCCCTTTTTAAATTACTGCACGCTTACGTGAAAACTTCAACTTCAGTTTTAATTTCCATGTTATTTTGCCACATTCAGAATCTAGGCTATCTTACCCAGAAGAATAGACCTAGGTTTCTGTTTCATAGTAGCATAGTCTTAAAAAAATATTTAGGATAATCATTCATTGTTTTAATCTTTTAATTTTTCTGGTAAAATATGCTTTGAACAGTTAGTATAAATAATATTTAAAAAATCCATCAGTAATTTTCTGAAGGAAGCTTCAGAAAATCTCATTAACAAAATATCTAGGTTCATATTTTAATTTTGATTTAAATAATTAATTAATTATATTAAAAACAAATTAAGATACGAAAATAAAATTTGAAACTTTAATTTCTGTACGTAGGCCTATACTTAAGTTAAAATTTCAATTTCAAGTTTATAGGCCTAGTAGTAATAATAAGAAAAAGATCCTTGTTCTAGGTAGCAGCCACGCCAGACATATGGGAACTACCCTGCAAGATGCTGTTGGAGAGAACTTCAAAGTTGAATGTATATGTAAGCCTAATGCTGAACTTAGAGATGTGATTTCAGGTATAAAGGAGCTGTCTAAAGGCTTCTCAAAGGACGACCACATAGTGATTGTGGGAGGTGGCGGTAACAGCCTAGACAGAGACCCCAGCTTTGATATCGAGCAGGATCTACGCAGCATCCACAGCAGCAGCTCTCACACTAATATAAATTTTGTTGAATTGTTTCACAGGTATGATAAGCCGTCGCTTCGAGACAAGGTGAAAGCTGTGAACGACAAGCTGTGGAACTTCTCTGCTAATAATGGTAATATCAATGTTTTGTCTGTTAACAGCATAAGAAGAGAAGAATACACCAGGCATGGACTCCACCTCAACTCTCGAGGGAAGAAGACTCTGGCAAAGCTGATTGCTGAAGAATTTAATTGTAACAGGCCTATTCCTGTCATAGTTGGTGGCTCCTCTCGTTTTTTAGGGAGGTTTTAGATGAAAGGGAACAACAACTTACATACTTGCCTCGAGTAAACATTGGTAATATATACAAGCCTGCAACTAGAACTAGTAAATCATTTGCATTATATCATCAAAATATAAGGGGGCTTGAATGTAAATTTGAAGAATTTAAGTTAGCTTTTCAGGATACAAATAATTCTAACAAGCAGGAAATTCAAGTTATTTGTTTAACGGAACACCACTGTGCAGAAACAGAGCTGGAACAATTAAAAATTGATAATTTTTCATTGTGCTCAAATTTCTTTAGACGTTCCATGAAAGGCGGAGGTGTGAGTATATTCATCAAAAGTAACTTAAATTTTAGTGATATAGACACCAGTTCCTACTGTAAGGAACAGGATTTTGAATGCTGCGCAGCCAGAGTGGAAACGGATAACAGTACATTTGTAATACTGACCATTTACAGAGCACCAACAGGTAATTTCAATTATTTTACAAATCAGTTAGAAAAGGTTCTTAACTATCTGTATAGTAATAATGTAAATATTATACTGTGCGGCGACTTTAATGTAGACTTCTCAATCGATAGTGAAAAAAAGATCAGACTGATATCCCTACTAGGTAGTTATAATTTAGATTCTGTAGTAAACTTTCCAACTAGAATCCAAAACAACTCTCAAACAATAATAGATAATATATTCATAGACATAGAAAAACACCCTAACTTTAAAATATTACCAATATTAAATGGATTATCGGACCATGATGCACAAATGTTAGTGCTAAACGATAGTAAGGTAAACGCAACTAAAAAACATACCCATATGACTAGAGTAATGAATGATGCTTCAATTTTAAACTTCAAACAAGATCTGAAGAATGAAAACTGGGGATCTATATTTTCCTATGACAAAGTAGACTGTAAATTAAATGAATTCCTAAATATTGTGTTGCGGCATTTTGAAACTAACTTTCCAAAAAAGAAAACTGCTAATTTACCTAATGTAAGGAATAAAACATGGTTAACCACTGGCATTAAAATATCATGTAGAAACAAAAGAGAGCTATATTTAAAATGTAGAACCAGTAACAACCCAGCTCATAAAGAACACTATAAAATGTACTGCCATACACTGAAGAAAGTAATTAAAGAGGCAAAGAGTAGGTATTTCTCACAAATAATTAATAAATCAGACAATAAAATTAAAACTATATGGAATATAATTAAAAACGAAACAGGGAGATCAAAGGGAAACAATGATTGCATGTCACTAACATACCAGAACAAAAAGCTAGATAATGTATCAGATATCACAAATGCTTTTAATAATCACTTTATAAACATTGCAGAGAAATGTATTCCTACAACTAATATTAGCATTAATGCAGCAGACCTACTTAAAACACCTATAGTCCAGAACCATGCATTTCAAATCAAATTAACTTCCTCTAGAGAAATTGAAAATATAATCAAGTCACTCAAAAGCAAAAACTCTTCTGGATGGGATGAGATAAGTAATAAGTTGTTAAAAAGCTGCTCATCTGAAATTAGTAAACCTCTTAGTCATATTTGTAATTGTTCGTTAAAAAGTGGAATATTTCCAATAAGACTAAAGCATGCTATTGTTAAGCCCCTCTTTAAGAAAGGCGACAAAAATGTTCCATCAAATTATAGACCTATATCACTCCTAACCTCATTTTCAAAAGTTTTTGAAAAAGTTATGTACAACCGCTTAATACACTATCTTAATTTGAATAACATTCTTACACCATCTCAGTTTGGATTTAGAAGTGGCATGTCCACTGATAATGCTACATTTCAACTCACTACAGAAATATTGGAAGCGTTAGATAAAAAGAAACATGCCCTAGGAATTTTTTGTGACCTAGCTAAGGCGTTTGACTGTATAAATCATGAAATTCTACTTCAAAAACTGAAACACTATAGGTTGGATAATATAACACTAAAGTGGTTCAAATCATACCTGTCTGATAGAACTCAAAAGGTAATAATAAATGGAAATGAATCAAAATTAGGGACTGTTAAAAATGGAGTACCTCAGGGATCGATACTGGGACCTTTGCTCTTTTTAATTTTCATCAATGACTTACCAGATAACTTAAGTGACGAATCAAAGGCATTGCTTTTTGCAGATGATACTAGTGTACTCGTAACAGGAAAGTCACAAGAAGATTTAGCAAGACTAGCTACAAAGACTTTTCACGAATTAAATACTTGGTTTCTAACTAATAAAATGTCACTTAATATTGATAAGACCCACTTTATTCAATTTAGAACAAAAAATAGATATATCTCAAACATTGTAATCAATTATCAAACACAAATCATAGAGGAAACTAGCAACATAAAATTCTTAGGACTACAAATTGACCAAAATCTTGACTGGAAGAAACACATTGTAATGATAAGTTCTAAGCTAAGTTCAGCATGTTTTGCGCTACGAACTTTGAATGATATATTACAACAGGACGCATTACTCACGGTATATTTTGCATATTTTCACTCTGTTATGAGGTACGGAATCATTTTTTGGGGTAACTCGGCACATAGGGAAAAAATATTTAGATTACAGAAGCGAGCAATAAGAATAATATGTGGAAAGAAAAAACGAGAATCTTGTAAACCGCTTTTTGAAAAATTAAAAGTCCTCACTCTCACCGGAGAGTATATATACTCTGTTATGTGTTACATGGTAGATAATATTGATAAATTTCAAAGTAATCACAGTATACACGGGCGTACTACTAGAAACATGAATGATTTACATAGACCAGCTAACTCATTAAAACTTTTTCAGAAAGGTGCTTATTATTCCGCAATACAAATATACAATAACCTTCCAAAAGAGATTAAATCACTATGTATTAAAAGCAAATGCAAATCTTTCAAAAGAGCTCTGAAGCAATATTTAGTAACTCACACCTTCTACAATATGGATGATTTCTTTTCAGCTTGAGTAAGTGTGACATAACAATTCTTGTATCTTTTTTATAACATGCATGTATGTTTTTATCTGACGTGTTCTATATCCTTGAGCCCTGCTCAACACAGGATCTACAGAACGAGACATCTACATCTACATCTACACATCTACATAGACAAATAATTTGGAAAATTACTCTCAACACTTCGGGCATTCTTAACGAAACTTGTAGATTCGCCGGTATTAAAAAGGTTAGGCCAACTGTTAGGCCAATTTTGGTCCCCGCAGTAGATACCCCGATCTCGCAGTTTACCCCAATTTTAAATTTAATAAGTATGTAAAACATTTTTTGTAATTTTATTAGCTTTAAGTCATTTATTTGTATTATTATTTATTGTATGTATTTGTGTTTAATATTTTTTGGCTCCTTTTTATAAATTTGTCTTCTCTTTTTCTAGCTCTGTTTAACATTTTTCACTTTTTTTTATAAGTGTGTCATTCTTTCTCACTTTGTTTTTTGTTTCTCCTCTTTCTCCACTCTGATGTTCTGAAACTACACCCGAGCACGAGCAGTTTGCTCATTCGGGTGTATTTCTAAATAAATATTTGGTTCTTTTCTTTCTTTTTCTTTTCTTAAAACGTATTATACCTTAATTTTGAAATTTGTAATTTTTTGTTTGTTTTTGTTTATTTGTGTATTTTTGTATTTGTATTTGTATTTGATTTGATTAAACTTCACATTAAATGTTAATTTTTGTTTTTAAATAAACTCTGTTGAAGGACTGTTGTATGGTATTTTGTTTGGATCCATCCTCCCCCATTTCGGAGACTTCGGGGTGGTAATGATCTCTTGGCGAAGGGGGGAGTTTACGTGGAAGTATGTTCGTATAAAAACCGGTTTTTAGGATCTAAAGAAAAATGGTTACAAATCCGATCGTGTCTTTTCGTTTAAAATCGAGAGGAAAAAAGATTTTTCCTTTCGAGGCTCCCTTGGGATGATATGGTTTGATTTCATAACGAGGGTGATTTTGTTTATCCGAGTACAAAAGTCATGTTAAAGTAATGACGCAGTGAGGCAGATGAACTTGAAACATTGCTACTTTCACGTACCATGGCTAGGCTCGCCGCGCAAAGTGGGTCCCCGTTGGCTTGCTGTCCTAGAAACTGATCAGTGTTGCCGCGAAGCTCGTCGGAGGTGGAAGTGTAGCTGCCTCTCTCCGTAGATTCGCAGTGTTTGGTAACCCGTGCACTAGAAAGTGTTTTCACAGTGCTACATAGTGCTCCGAGATCTTACATTGCACTCAAGATGCAAGATTTCAGTGTTTTAGGCTAAGTGTTTCAACAGAAATGTTCAGTTTGTGAAGTTAAAATTCAGTACAAGATAACGTAGTGTCAATTCTGTTGGTTTTTTGTTTTGTGCCCTCAGTAAAAGGATAACTGGAATATTTTCTTCACCAAACAGGATATTCTATCAGCTTTTTTTCACATTAAGGTAAGCTTTTATATACCTCGCTTACATTAAGATTTACTACGATGGATAGACCTGTGAAGGAATCAAAATTCAAGATGGCGGCGGTCCGAGATCGAAGGATCGACGTGTTTTCTAAGTTTCAGTGACTGGAGATTTGTAACTGTGGATTTAATCTTATTAAAGAAACAGCAACTAAAGCTGTCTTTCTGATATCTGTGCGTGTTTTTGTGCTAAACTGGGTATTTTAGCAGTGACTGTTAAAAGTTTGCCTAACGATCTTCATATTGTTAATACGTGTCTTGAACAACAATGTATCAGCAATTCATTACAGCGCATGCGTCCGAAAGCTAGTATCGTCTTGCGTAAATATCTATTTCTGTATTTGTTGTATAAGACAAATAAGTTTTCGTAAAACTAAGGCGTTTTTCTTCAAATGAAGTGTATGATGAGGATTCTGGGAAAGCTTTTTGTTGGCAGTAACGATCCCAAAGCGTAAGGTTATTTCTTTGAACTGTTCGTACTGAATAATGGCTCTTTGTCGGTGATCGATTCCTGTAATAAACGTCGTGGGAATGTTATAGGAGTAATGCATAGTCTTTATACAATTTCGTTGAATTGTTATTTACATTCTATAACTTGCTCTTCGTGGTAAAATATTTTCCTGCTACAAAGATGATAATATTTTTGTAATCGAAGGATTCTGTGGTAAGAATAATTCCATAGTATTCATACAAATTGTAGGTAGTTTGGTAGAATTATTTGCGCAATAGAAACTTTTGAACCCTTTCAGAGCTGTATTTCTTTTAATTCTTCAAGGGATATCAAAGGCTTTATAAGCTGAAATCAGTGAAAAGATCTTTTATGAAAAATGAACGGAAATTCTAACGCGTGGATAAAATTCATGTTGTAACATAAAACATTACCCTATTCATTTTATATCTCTGTAATTTATTCGGTGACGCACATATACATAGCAGTGAAAAAGTTAAATCTAGGCATAGGCCTATACCTGTCAAATGTGAGAGCAAACCAAGTATTCTTCATAGAATCTAACCTAATTTCATTTTAGAGTAACTTACCGCTACCTTTTTTGTGCATCCGTAACAGTAGCCTACAAGTGCGGTAGTTTAACTGTATCTGTACAGTATTTTATTATTATTCTTCAAGTTAGGTCTACACATACAAATAAGCAATAAAAGTCATATGTAGGAAATAAGCGGGTTTATAATTGTATTCTACAGCCTACATAATTATATGGGTGTATGCTATATTCTTTACTGCCTGCCATTCTCATATAATTATGCATATGATGTGCTTGCTAGTCTATCGGATGTTATAATTAGCAGCGCCTCATAATGATGATTTGATCATCAGTCCAGTAATATTTAAAAGATACCGGAATATTTCGCTATGGGCCTGAGACTTTTTCTATTTAAATGATTTTGTAGGCTACTTAAAAAGTCTACCAGAGCAAAAACTAGATTTTTTTAATAAAAGAAGCTAAGTAAATTAACGAGGGACAGAGTGTGTCGAAATGTAGGCTTACGTACCTTAGGTCAGATTTTTTGCTTCTTGCATGGTTAGTTTTTACCTTAGCATAATTTTTTGTGGATACATTTTGTCACAGTATAAATGTAAATTATTTTATTTTGAAATGCTTCCTCGATACGAGGATGCCGAAAAGACAAAGCTTCCTATCCAGACCAGAATATTATCAATGATAGACAGAAAAGATTACACAGTAGGAAGTTGTATGGCATATAACAATTAACACACGTAAACAGTACTTAAAGATCAAACAATAAAATAATAGGCTATATTATACAATAAGAAAAATTTCCTCGGATGTAAAAGGGTATTTCAGGTTCCATACAAATGTTACCTCAGGATGGCTACTAATCAGATAATTTTTGCATAAGAAAAATCTTTCAAATAAAAGATATTGTTCTAAGTACTTTATAAACACCCCGTGTAAAAGAATTAAGCAAAATCGTTGGAGCCGTTTAGTGAAAATGACGAAAAATGAAAATGTCATCATACCAAGTGGCATTAATAGTAAAGAGAAAACCCTGCATTCTTCGTGTCAGAAGATACTGTTGGCCTACACATAATTTTTTATACGTTTTTCGTTCTCGAGCTATGCTAATGACCAGGGTTTGGATGTTTATTACCTAAGAAAGTGCAAGATGGGCCCTTAAAATTACTAAATATGACCCAATAGAATTATTACTTTTTAAAAATGAATCGTGTTCCACTTTAAAACGTTTAGAGACGCTAAATTTTTACATAACAACAATTCAATCGGATAATCGCCTTTTTTTAAAACAATTTCGGTGATTTACAGTTTTACTTGTAATGAACAGCTGTTTTTAAAGAATTGGCTCCTGTTTACTCGCTTCATCAGCTCCAAATACTTGTAATATTTTGTAGACCTTGCGTCTTCCTATAAAATTTTAACAATTGCACTAATTTTAAAATTTAAATGATTTAAACATTAAATTAATGAAATAAATTTCAAATTAAACTCGACCATGTAGTGCACGTACTGTATAATAGTGCTTCTTGACCGAATTTATAACTTGAATGACAAGTATGGCTAAAATATGACCTATGCCACAAAATAACCAAAATATGACTTAGGCTACATGCAAAGTAGAAAATATCCGATTAGGATAACAAATGGGCAATTCGTGTTTATTTTGTGTTTGCGGGGAGAACGGAGGTCAGGATAAAATCATCCGATCCCTACTGATGACTAGAGATGCTATTTTGCGGTGAATAAAAATGTTAACTTTCGGTATAAAAATTGGGTCAATTACGGTGTTATTTCGCACAAAAAAAACTAAATTTCGGTGTTATTTCGCATAAAAACTAAATACGTTTTTAGCCTTTGTGGTGCAAGTAATTGTATATTTCCGCACATGAGCATGATCAAGAAAACCTGAATGGAATATGTGCACCATTACCCATAAAAAATAAAGTTTATACGAGTATTTCTATAGGCCTATCTCATTCTAAATTGCACCCATCCCCAAAGTACAAATTTAAAGCAGTCTCCACATATGAGGAAGAAGTCTTGTCCTCTTATCGGTTAGAATGTCTGAATATCCTGAGAAAGCTCTCTCAGCATCTACATTATTCACGGAAATAAAAATGCTTTTATATTCAGAACATAGGCCTACATGTTTAAGAACTGTCATTAATATTGATAATTTAATTTTTTGTTGTATTAATGAGCAAAAATTATTTAGTTATTTTTTCTGAAACCCGAGATTCCCCTTGAAAGTAAGAAAATCGTTTTAAAAAAAGAGTAATTTCGCGCAAAAAAGAAAATTTCGCGGTTAAAACCCGACATAATTCCACACAGGAATGTTTAAAACACAAGATTATTGTTTTATCAATGGTAATGACAACAATTCGCGAATCCGTCATTCGCGAAAACTAGGTATCTCTACTGATGACATATAGGCTTCTCACATGCATTTACATAGGGGTCGCAGAGTTACTTCCTCTAGCTATGGTATCTATGGTACCATTGAGCTCGATCAATAAAATAAAATTAATGATTAAAACCATCAGCTCCGCAACCTTTATTATTATGATGCTGCCTAAGGCCTTTCCACATTTTGTATGTCATCCCCAGGGTTCCTTGTTATGCTGGCCTAGACGTATTAACTATTAGGAATTGAAATTACATTTCCTTGTGATCTTGTCATGCTTATAAAAGGTTTTATTAAATAACTAGCTTTTAATGTAACTTGTAAAGATTTTATTTTATCAGCACGGCATGATCGCAAGAAAATGCCATTTTAATTTATAGTCACTAAAGGTCGAAAAACACTGAATAGGAAAAACATCATGTGGTTTTGAAATTTATCAGCGTTGTCGAGTGAAGTGTCCTGAACAACATATAGGCCTAGTACGTTTATACAGGGTGTTAATAAATAACACCGAAATATTCTACCTGTGTATAGAAGGGACTTAGACAAGCAACTTTTATTAGGAGATTTTTGGTCTATGACGTAAAAAGTGTATGCTACAGGGCATTAAAGTCATTACAATTTGGTGCTCTTAAATCAATAATTACGCGAAATAGGGTTAAAATGTTCATTAAATTGACTTCTTGCCTTCCTAGTGATCGATAAATACCTGACTCTTAATCAATCGTCAACAGCTATATCATAATTTAGTGTTTACATGATCTGCAAAATTTACAGACTAATCGCATGACTGGTCGCCACTCATTAGTCATTTTTTTATTCATAACTACTCACTACAGTGTTAACAACGAAGTTACTTTGTTTTGCATCTTTTTCTAATGTTAGAAGTCAGTGGCGGCCATGCTCTGGGAGATTTCATGCTGTAACAGGAAAAATTGAATCCATAGAGCAAAAATCTCCTGATAAAAGTTGCTTGTCTATGTCCCCTCTGTACACTGGTAAAATATTTCGGTGTTATTCAATAACACCCTGTATGCAGGTTTCAGTTCGATCAGAGTCCGATCCCCGGACGCGGACTGAGGTGAATAATAAACGCGGACTAAGTCCGGAATGAATTTTCGATCCGATCCTCTGCAAATGGAGGAACGGATCGAATTCAAGTCGTATTCAATTCCATGTATATAAACCCTAGCGAACTCAATCCTGGTGCGTATACGCTCGCATGGCGTTCATTTTGTTCTGTCAGCTGATCGTCAAGTTAATAAACAAATCACTCACGCTATAATATTAATATTATTGTTACTCTTATGTCATAATTTTGTTTATGGTGACTAGAAATTATTGATAACACACACTTTTTTATATTCTTAATCACGCCATAAACACGACAATTGTTTAAACAGGTTAGCCACAAAAATAGTCATACATAACCAAGTTAGCCAATAGTCCAACAAATCTCAATCCACTCCTAGAACTTACCATGTAAATTGGAAACTTATTGAGTTGGGATCGGATTGAGATAATTTCATGTAAACGTGGTAATACTAAACGTCCCCAAGGATGGGGGAGGGGTGAGTAGGGGCGGGGGGGGGGGCAAACTTAGAACAACGCGAGAACCAATACTGAGATAGTATCGTGTTGTTCCGTTACAACTATTTCAGTTTCATGACGTGAACTTCGATCCATAACAGACATTCCACAGATGTAAGCTGGCTAACTAGGTTATAACCAGGGCCCGGATTCTAATGACATGTCATATTTTTATTGATGCTGCATAGAGGTTGCCAACTTGTGGATAAATCCTAATCATGGCCTCTAGATTGTAGAAGTGCATTTTTATCAGGTCATTTTTTGTCATTTTATGCAATTTTATATTTTTAGGGCATTTATTTCAATTTTAGGTCATTATTTTGTCATTTTCGTGCCATTTGCATCCTTATTTAGTCATTTTCATGTATTTACATTGAGAGTATTAACTTTTTTTCGTCGCTAGCGGTGCTGTCTTTGAAGTGTTGTTTGTTTAGTGCAAGAAGGAAAAATTCAACGTTATAGTGTTGACGGTTGTCTCAATCGGAAATGAGAATCAAAGAAACGCCAAAATTTTGTATTATATTACTATTGTTATTAGATTGACTTGGCACCAGAGTCTGCCACCTGCTTGGATTTCAGAGGGCAAACAACGGTTTACCCTCAATAAACAACAATATAATTCGGCACAAAAGGATGTGCCGAATTTTGACTCCTCAGTGCCAGTATAAATTTCCGTGAGAAAAGAACATTACAGTTATTTGCAGTTTTTACAATTATGTACAAACTAATCTATAACTTTGTGTGTACAGTCATAATTTTTTATAAATAAAAATGTCAGTTTTTAGGTCATTTTTTGTAATTATTAAGTAATTTTCTTTGAAATTTAGGGTCATTTTATAGGTCATTTTTCAAACAATTTTAGGTCATCAGAATCCGGGCCCTGGTTATAACTAGAATCGTACATGCAAGAAATCTTCGTGGAAGACCAGGCACTGAATTAATTTATTTCTTATTCCTTCACAGCGTAATAACCCAGATCTGGAATCCCTGTGTTCGTTTTTAACTGAGCTGTCGTCAGTTGCAAGATGTTAAACGTTTTATCGACTTGGCAATAGCGCGGTATGAGGATGGATTGTTGCTTCTGGCATGATAGGCTACGAAATGCATTGTTGGAATAGTTTGTAGTGAACGTGGAGTGATAATAATTTCGCAATAGAAAATACTGAAGTTTTAAACTAGTGTAGGAATGATATCATCCTGTGTTCCAAAATTTGAGGATAAGCGAGTTCTGAATCACATTTTGTCTTACTGTGTATAATGGTTGTATATACTACAGTGAATTGGCCAATCGTGCGGGTTTCTGCCGAGCGATCGGGTGAAATATCTACGCAAAAAAGCCCGCTTAGGATGTAATGATTCAGGTTCTCGAGTTACAGTTAAAATTACAATGAAAATAACCACGTACCTCATCACAAGAGATGTTGGAAATGTCCTCCTCTTTTATCCACACACTCTTTCATCCACACAACACTGGCACCTTTTTAGGAAATTTTCTTTCAATCGCGTAAGTTCAGCTTCCAAGATAGAGTTAATTTCACTTGTGATATTGTCTAAGTTCTTCTAATAGTAGCCTATGTGACTAATGGGGGAGCTTGAAAAATAAAGTATATAGATCAATTCCACACACGTTAGAAGGATACAGAACAACAGCGTCTACGCCTTGCTTGAGAGTCTTTACGTCGTACTTCAGCTTTAAATAAGTCATAGGTGACTTTGGGTTGATCATTAGGATATGCTTATGTAGTCATCCATCCAACAATCCACAGAACTTGTTTCTGTTAAATAGACCTATTACGTAATAATCAGGGCCCGGATTCTAATGACATGTCATATTTTTATTGATGTTGCATAGACATTGCCAACTTGTGGATAAATCCTAATCATGGCCTCTAGATTATAGAAATGCATTTTTATTATGTCATTTTTTTGTCATTTTATGCAATTTTATATTTTTAGGGCATTTATTTCAATTTTAGGTCATTATTTTGTCATTTTCGTGTCATTTGCTTCTTTATTTAGTCATTTTCATGTATAAACATCAATATAACTTTTTTCGTCGCTAGCGGTGCTGTCTTTGAAGTGTTGTTTGTTTAATGCAAGAATTGAAAAATCAGCGTTAAAGTGTTGATATGTCTCTGTCAGAAGTGAGAATCAAAGAAACGCCAAAATTTTGTATTATATTAACTTACTATTGTTATTAGTTTGACTTTGCACCAGAGTCTGCCACCTGCTTGGATTTGAGAGTGCAAACTACTGTTTACCCTCAATTAAACAACAATATAATCCGGCAGACCACAAAAGAAATGCCGAATTTTGACTCGCCAGTGCCTCAGTACCAGTATAAATTTCCGTGAGAAAAGAACATTCACAGTTATTTACAGTTTTTACAATTATGTACAAACTAGACTATAACTTTGTGTGTACAATAATATTTTTTTATAAATAAAATATCAGTTTTTAGGTCATTTTTTATAATTATTAAGTCATTTTCTTTAATATTTAGGGTCATTTTATAGGTCATTTTTCAAACAATTTTAGGTAATCAGAATCCGGGCCCTGGTAATAATATTTTAGGAGAGAATTCCCCTGACACCGGGATTTGAACAGTTCGGTATTTTATGCCGATGCTGTACCAACTGAGGTAACCAGAGTTCGTCATATGGAATCTCTCTCCTATGATTACCCTTAAATGACGTAGGCCTAATCGTAAGGTAGACAATTAAGGGGATCAAGAGATTTCATCTGGTGCCATTAGTTGATCTTCGGCTAGCTCAGAATCACATTATTATTATTATTATTATTATTATTATTATTATTACTACTACTACTACTACTAGCTTCGTTTTTCAAAATTTAAGTCCTTAGGCCTATAAAGGTGTCTAGAGTTTGAACTGACGAAGTTCTATCACACTCAAAATAGGCATAGCCTATTCTCTCAGGAAATGCTCGATATAGCTTTTTATCGTTCATACAGGACTTAGAATTTTGCAACTCACTGCTTCTACAGTGTAGAATCTACACACTATGACTGATATGGGTTGAAATAAGAAGAAACATTAATTCTGGTAATATAACATTTTACTCTTTATACGGGATGTATTTCCCACTTTCATGTTGCCATACAACCATTCCGGGGTTAAAAATCAAAAGAAAATATCACTTTCATAAGTTTTCTTCCTCATACGGCAAACATAAGGGCAAGAAAATGTTCAATCTTATTCTGTCTCTTCTTGGTTTACAATATACGTCTCTATTTCTCAACTAATACAAGGCCTTCATCGATGAATAACGTTTCAATGGATAGGACATACCCATCGCTCTCTCTGCAAAACGACCTCTTAAGGCTAAGTTACTAATAAAATGTGAAGTGAAAAAATAATGTCTATGCTCGTGGTAGAGAAAGTTATGTGATATGCATTAGGCCTATATCCGATATTTATTAATGTGGATTTTATTCTTTATTATGGATTTACAGAAATCACTAGCCTCTCTCATTATAAAGCCCAGTATCATGCAACTTCCAAAGCCACCTGTGAACACTGGAAATAATACTGTTGTCATGGAGACTGCTCACGCAGTTGTTTATTTGTGAATTGCATTTGGTGAATTTAGTATATCTTCAGAAATTATATTCTGTAAAGCACTGATGTTGCTGGACGATTTTAAACTGATTTAAAAAAATATATATAGGCTAATATGAGAAGAGATGTGGTGTGATTGAATTTCAATGTTGTCGACCTTTCTTTCCTGGTTGGATGGTTGGCATGTTTTCAGTTTCGTGCAAATTGCTTAAAGCTTATAGATTGTATAGGAAACATACATATATACACACTTTCAATTTTATGTAAATTTTATTATTATTATTATCATTATTATTATTATTATTATCATCATCATCATCATCGTCTTGGCCATCATTATTCGAATCCAAGTTTAAGAAGATTTTTTCTTCTAAAATACCTTCAGGTCTTCCATTTTAGGTAGATTGGGAATGCCCTAATCGTTCGGATATATCAACGCTTCCTTCTTAGATCTATGGGTTGATCCTTCAAGGATGCCGTTAGTTAACGTAGATTTAGAATACTTTATATATTATATTCTTGTTGAGGAAGATTCAGATAATTTTTTCCCCGCTACGGTAGTAAAAGTATGTGATTTGTGACAATCTCACAACTTACCTTGTTCCCTTAAAGTTCGGCAAACTTTTAGTGCAAAGGTTTTCTTCTTCGCAATCGTGGATTGTCAACATGTAAATGAAGAATGATAAGGAGCTTACGTGGACGCCAGTAATCTTGATTTATGGCATGGCTTGTACATCCAAAGGCAAGTCTGTTGAACTTTCTCCAGATGACTCGTTTAATGATTCTATGATTGGATATTAGTTTTATGTGCATCATTTGGGAATAGTTACGGGAAATGACTGCACATTTTATGATTAACTTCATAGCAGTATGCTTGAGGGCCTGTGAAAGTTTCTGCGTTGCTTTTTGTGTCTGTTTGCACATCTTGTTTGCACTACAGATCTAAATCATTTCGCCGGACTAGAGTATTTCCGACAAGGATTTTTCCGCATCGAGATCAAAGGTTGAATTAAGTTGCTGCAATATCTAAATTTTCTTTTTCATTTAGGAAGTCCTACAGACCTACCAGCCTGTGTAATCTAGCTTAATTTTTAGACTGTATTCTTACTTACATAAACTGATTGCACTGGCTATCCGGGTTGTGCCGCGTCGTGTTGTTAGCGTCTAATGTTTCGGACATCCTGTCGTGTCCTTCTTCGGAGAAAAATTCACATTAAAAAGAAGTGGGTGTGAAGAATAAACAGTCGTAGTTGTCATGACGTCAGTGGGTGCAATCTTTAAAGTTTTAATTGTACCCATCTTCCCTGTTAATGTTATGGGGATAATTTCTACTTACTCGATAAGCCTGACATAGTTCGTATGCAACGAAAAGTTGATTAGATTAGATTAATGAGGGGTAGTGTAAGCTCTTCGGCTTCTCACCACTGCGCTGCGACCTTAATAGATCTATTGTGAATACCCTATAGGCCTACCCTATTCTAGCAGTCACCACTTTAATTTAAGGTTTTTTAATATAGCCTATAATTTTCCTGGGTGATGTCCAGTCCTGAACCAGGGGATTTTTCGTTACTGAAAACCCCACTACCCGGCCGGGAATAGAACCCGGACCGCCAGGGTGGAAGGCAAGTATGCTACCTATACACCCGTGGCGGCGTACAACGAATGAGTTAACATAATTCGTTTTTCTTTTATCTATCCTCTTGTGATGTCGACAGATAGCCTACGTAGTTGTGGTAAAGTGAAGAAGTTATGTGAGCACCACATAAATTTTTCTGGTAGGGTTTTTTTACACATTAAGATCCAGTAAAAGGGCTGTGCCGATTAATCGGCTCGATTAATCGATTAAATATTTAATCGTCGATCAATTACATTTTCCGATTAATCGGTTTAGTCGAATTCTGAAAAACGTTTCTCGAGAAATGGGTCAAATAACCAAACTCTTTTCTCAGTGCCGAGTGAGAGAGATTTTAGTGCTGCCGGTATTATTGTAAACAAGCTACGATCGTGTCTTGGATATTCAAATGTTAACAAACTCGTGTGTCTCAAGTCTTGGCTGAAAAAGTAACCGGAAATTTAAGTTTTGTATATGTTTTTTCACTAGTTAACTATTAATGGTATTGATTAATTCAGTATTTCTTCTGATCTGTAGTGTAGTAGTTATTAAACGTGTAAAACAATATTAAATATACACTCTGGTTTCGTTTAAAATACCGACCTGTTTGTCGATTAATCGGTCGATTAATAGATTAATCTATTAAAGTCAAGCGTTAACTCGACTAGAAATTTTAATCGACTTTCAGCCCTAAGTAAAACCCCAATTCATTTGTCTCGTTTTTATTGATATGATTTCAGTGTGAGAGGAAAAGTTCGTCTGTGGATTGTAATGTTTAATTCATATTTTGTACGGCCAGATTCCGTTGCTGTATTCATGTCTGAAATTTCAGCAGCATGGGGTTCCTCGTGTGCCTTTTTGTTGCTCGCGTGAGTCCAGTATTTTGTGTATCAGCTTTGCTCAGTTAGGGGTTGCTGCATCCCCCGGCCAGACACGGTGGTGGGGACAAAGGGGTTCTTTCACTCCTTCCAACCCTTATTAAAACCCCGCCACAGGGGATGCACTGGCAAGTACAGCTATCCGAAAGAGTGCTGAAACTATTTTTTCAAACCTGTCTGTTTGTGGGGGTGGAATAGAATTCATTTTCCTGCTTTAACAAAGACGTCATGACTCTTGACTGTTACCCTCCTTGTTGTGTAATAGTAATACAATAATAATAATAACAAAAATAATAATAAAATAGTAATAAAATAGTAATAGTCACGTTGATTGTAGGAGCAATCAATTAATTTTCTTTTCGGGTGAACAGCTGGACCAAAACATACACTATTGTGCACAACCATAATAATAATAATAATAATAATAAAAAAAAAATATTAATAGTAATAGTACAGTAATAATAACAATAGTAGGCTATTATAACAATATTAGTAATAATAAAATTTTTAATTTTATGGCGAAAGTTAAGATCGTATGGTAGGCCGAACATAAAATACGTTGAATTGTATAATATTCTAACAAATTTAAAATAAAATCAGGTAAACTGACAAATCGAAGTGTCAGATGGAGTTAATAGGCCTTATATAAGAAAATACTGATTTTTAAGTCCACGGTTTCCTGATAAAGTTTTATCAGCATATTATGTGAAAAAATAAGTGGGATAATTAGAATATTAACAGAACGAACTTAGGGTAGGCTACAGCAAATTCCTCATGTATACCGGTACTATACATATCCACCGCCATGTTGATGGTAGTACCGATCAATTACAGTAATTTTAGTTTCGGGTGAACAACTGGCAGTATATTGGACCAAAACACACGCTTGTATGCACAACCATAAATGATAATTTTAATATATATATACGCGTATATATAGCCTATAGGATCAAGATGTTTTCTTAAGAAAAAATATATTGGATCATGATGCTTTCTTAAGAAAAAAAATACATTGAATCATGATGCTTTCTGAAAGAAAAGAAAACATTGGATCATGATGGTTACTGTTTTATATATCAAAATATCATATCCATTATAGCCACAGCTGTAATGATCTACATCTATTTTCTTCCTTCTTTTTACGTTAACATCTGAATTTTTACGGTTAATTTTCATTATGAACGGACCTAGGAGTTAATGGATTGGTGTGTTTAGTTTTCATGGTTGGAGTTTGCACCTGTGCTGAGCTTGCAGCAGATATAACTCACTTGTGTTTCACCATGGGAATAACTGTCACGTACAGACATGCATTTCGCAATGCTTTCTGATTACTTCTGTATGCAGCTCTTATATACGTGTTATTAATGCTCAGTTCTCCAAATAAATAAAACCAGGTAAACTGATGTAACAAAGTGCCAGAATGCTTTTGTTTAATCAGTGGTAATTCCAATTATGATATGCAGAAAATAAGTTATTTTTGTAATCTATTTCCGAGTTAAGCTCCAGATCGATTCATTAAGCAGGGGTTACGGAAGAACAAAGGTCTAGTTTGATAAGCATATGTGAAGGAATATGTGGATAGTGTTATTTGTCAAATGTAACTGTATTGTAACTACCAAAACCGTATATAAGCCCTGTATATTTATAAATTCGTTATAATATGTTATCATAAAATAGACACTAAATTGGGCATTACTTCGGTACCGGTCAACCGTTTTGGTCCAATATCAGTACGTTTCATGAAAATCTGATAAAGTGTATTCGAGTTATCGCGCTTACAGACAGAGAGACAGACGGACAGACATTTTCCCGTCCACCACACAATCTCATAAAGTACCATTCTGGCGCTAAATAATTGGTTTGACCGAGTAGGCCTAGTGGAAAAGTTTTCGATTTACTGCCGGCATATTTTACTTCTTGAGAAAGTAAACTGTGATAAAGTTGCTGTCATTACTGCTATGATAAGTGTTATCTTGTAATGCGTTGGTCTCACAAATATTTTGCTACGGTATTTAAAACAAAGTACATACTGACGAGCGTATTTCATAACAGCAAACAATTCTCTGCATAATAAGTTTTAAAAAAAGAATCGGGTGCGTGGAATGCCACGCGACAGAAGTGAAACTTGGATTTTTTTTTAAAAAATTTGGATTATTGGATGGTTTTCAATTTTGGATTGTTGGATTTTTTTTAGATTTGGGGTTTGGACTTTTTAAATTTTGGATCTTTGAATTTTGTTATTTTTGGATTTTTTAATTTTTTTTTTAAATTTGGACTATACCTTAAGCCTAATCATTGAGTTGATTGTTTTCTGTGCAGTCCGTCACAGCCCCACTGGTTTCGTGACGATTTTGTTCGTAAAGCTAGAGCGTAACGCAACTTCGGGTTAGCTCTCGATTTACTCCTAGCGCGCCTAAAGAAGTTTCGCTTCAAAAAGACAAGGGTAAGTGAATAAGTATCCGCACTATTTTTTAAATTCATTACAACAGTAATACAAAACATTCAATTGCCTCATTTTTCAACATAGTTCCCCTTGCTTGTCAATGCACTTGTCCCACCGTTGCACAAGCTTCCTGATGAGATGCCCTCAGAAAAAAGTTTTTTGACTGAGTAGCAAGCTACGTAAGCACCGCTTCCTTCAGTTCTTGGCCTGTAATGAATCTACGGTCCCTTAAGTCATCGTATTTATTGTTGAGCCCTTCTCCAAGTAATACCCCTTGTGAGTCCCAGAAATGTGCGAACATCACTTTTCCTGCGAAAGGTTGACTCATGAATTTATTTTTGATGGGAAATGCAGGGTGTTTCCATTCCATGTTTTGGCGTTTGATTTCAGACTCAAAGTGATGGATCCACGTTTCGTCTCCAGTGACTATTCCTCAAAATAAAGCGTCTTCTTTGGATCACTGCACGTTTTTCTTTTTTGGTGCAAACGCTGAGCGGTGCAGCCATGTTTAATCTGAAACAGCGCAACACCCAGCGGAGTCATAACGGTAAAAAATTCCACAAGCGGAGATAAATGAACAACATTTCGACGTGCGCGAGCACAAAGCGGTACAGCCAACCTACAGAAGATTAAACAAAAAGTGTAGATACTTATTGATTTACCCTCGCGTTTACATGAAAACAACGATAATGTTCTCATATGCATTCTAAGTTTGCGTTTAGCGAGTAACTGTACTCACGGCAGATATTTTTAAAAAACCGACAATAAAGATATAAAAAGCAAACGAGGCCGTATAATCTACGAGTCATCGTTGTAACCAATCGTGTCTCGTATAACTTCTAGGTAGTAATAGCCTAAAATATCAGTCATAAGATTTGAGCGTGATACTAAGAAAAACTGATTGCAAACACTGCCAATTACGATTTTAGATAAAATCTTCGTACACTTTAGCAATATTCCTGGAGGAGGCGTATTTCGCGCTTATTCACACATTCCGTGCAATCCAACAAATTTTTCTATATTTCATTTATATCATTTGGTTAAAGTTATATTATAAGCATTTGTTTAAGTTTAATATAGCTAAGGTAAGCTGTTTTGTTAAATTTTTCATATATAGCGGTTATCTAACCAGAAATACGGTCCCTAATAACCACATGAGACTAGGAAATAGTTTAGAGGTGCAGTACTGATAGTGAAGGCTAATGTTTTCTTGTACATACAAGCGATGTATTCATACGCGTTGAAGGCCTGTACTTGACGTCGCAATCATCTTCAAGGTAACCAGTCCAAGGTGTGTTCGCAACATTACAATACTATAAGCTTATAATAATGTTCCTGTCTTTGCGGTCCTACACCGGCTTATCTCTGCTTGTCTTACGTAATGACCTATTTGGATGGGAAAAAAAGTTTGCGAGGAACGCCACGCGACAGAAGTGAAACCTATTTTAATTTTGGATATTTGGATTTTTTATTTTTTAAATTTTGGATTTTTGAATCTTTGAATTTTTTAATTTTGGAATTTTGGGTTTTTTAATTTTGTTTTTTTTTTAATTTTGGATCTTTAAAGTTTTTTGGGGGGTTAATTTTGAATTTTTGGATTTCTTAAATTTTGTGCAGTCCGTACCGTCACACCTCACTAATTTCGTGACGATTTTGAGCGTTACACAAGCTCTCGATTTACCCCTGCCACGGCTAAAGAAGTTTCACTTCAAAACTAGCTGGGAATGTAGATGTCATCTTGCGTTAAACTGTTATGGGTTATTATTATTATTGTTATCATTATTATTATTATTATTATTATTATTATTATAAAATCCGTAAGTACTAAATTTACCTTCTATTAAGGTAGGGATTTAGTTATACAGTGCGCCAGGAAAGTTTCTCCGCAGCGGCTACATGATGGAGAGGGTGCTGGCAACAGCAGTTTTGTTGGCAGCAGAATGCAGGCAGGCAGAGGTCAATGGGTGCTTTGTCTTGCACCCATCAGAGCATGTTACTAATCAGTGCATATTGCATTGTGATAGCATTTAGACTGAATTTTGTGTACACAATTGACGGTTTGTTCTTATAAAAGCTCGTGCTGCCAGCATTCAACAAAGTCCGCCCGGACTTAGGGCGGTGGAGTGAGACCAGGCTTTCATGTCTTGGAAAGAACTATTCTAATAAAGTAGCACTCAAATCAGGATAGATATATGAATTCTAGTTCTAGGACTACATGTTCGATTTACATTAGGCTTAACAAAATAATAGATAAGGAGGCAGAGATGAAAAGTGAAATAACTTCAATATAATTTACAGAAACTATAAAACAACCGATCGAGGTGGCCGAGATGGTAACGTCTTGGAGGTCCCAGGTTCAAATCCCATGCTCGGCCAATTTGAGATGGGGTTCTTCATGGTTTTCCCTAGTCGTAAAGACAAATGTCGAATTGGATATTTACATACCATGAATCATCCTCACCATTTCAACCTGTATCATATCCATTTAAATTAATATCAGCTGAGATTTACTCCAAAATACACCGATAATAGAAACAATTGACAAGCAATAGTTCCATGGCCTACCCTACTGTAGGCATGGCCTAGTAGCTAAAAGGAGTAGGCTATAAACACAGCTGGAATAAACAAAAACTTAAAAAAAAAACTATAAAACACGCCAAAAAGGCCCAAAAAAGATATGTTTCAGAAACTGACGAAAAATGCAAACAAATGCATGTTTAATAAATTAATTCATGATACAGATATGTATATATTCGAGCTATGTTTCAACCTTCATATAAAAAAGGTGCAAGATCATCTAATGCCTTGCCCTAATTATGAGGGTGTATTTACCGGAGTAAGTAGTACATCATGAGGCTATCTTGATAACACGTTATGGGGACTTGGAAAGCTACATGATTACCACAAGACTGCTGTAGGATGGCTGGGGCGGGCGCCTGCAACGCATCGATCTGCGTGCCACCCCCACGCAACGCACCGCACGCAATGAAACAACCCCCTCGTAACTGCAGTCTCGACACTTTCTACTTTCCTTGTCAAATCTGAACTTTCCTTCTATAGATCTAATTTAAGCTTCTCACGACTTTAAACTCTTCTCTTAAATGAATTTCATTTAATCTACATACAGTTTGAAAGTATAAAGGTTTAACAGATTTAAAAGGAAAGTCCTGCATTAAAGGTCGCATGTGTGGTCTACAGTAAACACAGAACAACTCTGAACCTGAGGCGGAGCAGGCAGAATCACGTGACGAGTGATAAGCGAATGAGATTGTTGCGGTGTTGTACAGTTAAAGGACCGCGCTACCTCGCTAAAGATAATAATTATGAGGTTTGTTCGCAAAGCAGTCAGAAACCAGGAACATATCGTTCGCGCATGCGCTCTTTCTCCACACGCGTTCGCAAAGCGAGAATCCGTGATTCTGATTTCAATCTTCTGTTCGCAAAGCTCTCATGGACAGTTTCTGTACTATAAGAAAAGTTTGCAGGCTCTAGCATGAATTGTTATCAGAGACATGCGCAGTAACCTATTTTCACGCGCCTGACTCCTCCCTCCTATAACATTGCGCCAGATTTATAAACATAGGCTACCTATATGTATGAATAATGGAAGATAATTAAAAGTTTCCCAAAATATAGATTATATTGTCGATGTATATTGCATTTATAACATGTCAAAGGGAAATATATATTTTATTTGCATATCATATCGATTAAACGCAGAAACTATCGATTCCAAATTCTTGTAACCGTTCGCAAAGTGCAAATCACGGGTAAGTTACAGACTGGACATGCGCAGTACAACAAATTCTCAAGCGGTCACGGATTTGCTTTGCGAACAAACCTATGTACCGGTACTTCACTTATTCCTTTGCGCGCTCAAAAATCTATTACATATAGGTCTTTTCTCAAATCACCATTGGAAAGGTGTATTTATTTGGAAGCCGACTGTCCAGATCCCATGTCTGTACGACACTCCGTTGAGGAGAAAAGGGCTTGTTTAAAAATAATGAAATTACCTTAAAACAATGCTTGCTTGTTCCCTTCTCTATCTATAGACAGAGACAGCTGTACACTGCTGAGTCGTCAACGCCGCACATTGCGTAACATTCTATTGGCTTATCATATGTTCAGAGTTGAATCAGCAGGTCTTATTTTTTTCCATAGCTTTATCACAAATTTAAGACAAAATTATTTAAGGGTTATAAATCTTCCTTGAATTCAGTTTTTAAAATAAGCTATTTAAACTAATCACCATGACCAAGGATTTTGATAACTTAAAAAACTTTTAAAACGAGCTACAAAATGACTGCAAAAATACAAAAAAGACCTTTTTTTATATTACCCCAAAAATTTTATGAAAATACTAGTTTATTCATCAGATTTGGGTCCATTCTACATTTATGTTGTTGACCCAATTACAGACTTGCAATTAGTTAATTTGTACATAAAGTTAAATGCAAACAGGAAACACCGTCTTTCTGTAGGCCTATCCAAATTATAATATTATAAGAGAATTTATTTATTTATTCTTATTTAGAATTCCGATAATATTCAACGTAATGCGAGAAACAACACGAAATAATGTCTATGCATTTTAAAAGTAACTTAAAAGATACGAAATGTGGAAAAAATGACCAAAAATAACCAAATAATGGCATTAAATCCTAATTTTTTTGTTTCTTGGGTGTACATACAGAGTGCTCGGAAATTCATATTACAGATTTATATGGCTAGTAGAGGGGACTTAGTAGACAGTATTTCGAATAGGAACCCATGTCTCGGAAACGTACCGTTTCCGTGCTACAGTCATTACAATGTGTCGGATTTGCCGGTGTTGTTTTGCAATCGGAGAGGCAGTACATGACGTCAGAAGAGCACCATGTGAAATATGATCACAATAACACTAGTGTCAACAGTGGAAAAACAAAATTGTTTCTGTCGTCTGCACTGGATGTGTCCCATACGAAACTGCTCACTACAACAGAGGCTGGAAGTGACGACCACCAACGTCATTGCACACATTTTACCGACGAATCATGTTACCAAAAAATTTTTCTTTCGTCTGTAATGAGTCAAATGTCATTTACTTCTGTACCTTACGTCACACCTCATTTCACACGGTGCTCTTCTGACGTCATGTACTGCCTCTCCGGTTGCAAAACAACACCGGCAAATCCGACACATTGTAACCGTTTCCGGACATGGTTCCTATTCGAAATATTGTCTACTATATTCTAAGTCCCCTCTACTAGCCCTAGAAGTTTGTAATATGCATTTCCGAACACTCTGTATACCTTAACCCAGTGTTTCTCAACCATTTTGATCCCAAGGACTTCTAAAATGTCTGAAAAATTTTACATCCCATTTTTATAAGAATTCCTGTATTCTTAATATTTGGGGTATTAATTATAGGTCATTATAACGAAATATGTGAAAAATTTTACTTCTTTACTTTCCACTTGCTTTATGATATTTTTTAATTAAGTCTGAGGACCATCTGCACCATCTTCACAGACCATAGGTTGAGAATCGCTGCCTTATCCAACTGCACAAAATCTCAGTACACTACCAGAACTTTCCATGTAAATAGGGAACGATTGCTTTGGGATCGGATTCATATCGATTTCTACTCGCATATGAACATGATATAACTAGCACAGCTGCTGCTACTTCTGTTTTTCTTTTTCTCGTTTCTATAATTTACGCCGTTCAATAAAGCATGAGTTATGTGTTTTTCATAATGCATAAATTGAATACATTGTTGCTGGTAATAAACGTTAAGCATTCGGACTATGGAGTGCATTTAGCAGGAGTAATAAATTCCTACATATTACGCAGAGGTCAGAGACTGAAACCGACCTGCCCGGGTACCTGGTGACGTCTTTCAGACTCCCTGCCACATGTGCATATTTCATGGCTCTTTACTGCACCCACTACTTCTAAATCATGGGTTTTATCTGACAGCCCTTTCTGTCCTCTGGAATTTCCCGTCCCAAGCAGGTATACATGCTTCATATTCCATGATTAACGGCTTTCTCCGGTGCGATCACCCGGACAACGGAAAAGGCGGGCGAAGTGGAAAGACAAAAGGTTTGCGGTTTCCAAGTTTTGACCACAGTCCTTTCATCGCTCAGGTAGCATAGTTTCTGGGAAGACCTACTAATATTCCTTTATTAGAGAAGTTAAGCGAGAAGAGAACCATGTCTTGCAGTTTTGCTTCGAGTGGGAACAGGGGCAATTTGTAAACGTTCTGTTTTTAACAAATAAGTTCTTAGAGTGGGAAGAGGGAAAATTTGTAAACTTCTGCAATATGAATAGTACAATATATTGTGGATGCCGCTTTTTAAAACTTTTCCCCCAAGAACTGCTTCTATCTGTTGCCACCCTAATCCTCTTCCACCTGTCAATCAGTGAATAAAAAGGTAATTAGGCGTATTCACACTTGTCTGCAGTGCAGTACAATGTTCCCAATTACATACTGCAGCACGTTTACTTCACTTGAGAAGTGGTGAATGACAGTGGCAACACTGGGGAAACCCACGCGACTACAAGAGCACCTGTTCTTTGTCGGTGCAGATTTTTGGATTAGGGAACAATGCTTTTATATTCTTTTGTAGATAGACGATGGTTTGGGACGAGGTCTCCTTAAATTGGCACGAACAGTATTCTTGATATTTGTGTGGGTACTATTTTTAACAAAATAATGATCACATAATAAGAAAACCGTCGTCTTGAGAAATCTTGTATTTTTTAGACATGATAGTTCTGTAAAAAATTATCTTTATTCAGGGATCCCTTTTACTGCGAATAAAGGGGTTAAATTTCGCGACAAAACTTGTCTTAATTTAATGGCAATTACACATTTAAATAATGTGTTTATTTTGTGACCATCTGGTGATTTCGTCAGAATAGCCTATTATCGAAACAATTCGATAATACATTTTAATTTCGATTTTGCGAAGAATTAAAAAAGTATTCCGCCCATAAAATTAGATTTAATTTTATCGACATATCGTTGAAATCGTAACCTTTATACCCCCTAAGTAGTCTATGTGACAGCCCGAGAATACCTCAAGATAAATAACACATAAAACGTTAAAAATGTGAAGAACAAGTACATTGGAATTCTGCAATTAGAGAAGCAATAAACAAGTACTAACTGATAAGGCCGTGAAGTTTAGCTGTTAATCTTAATTCTAGTGGTGATAATGAGTAAGGTCAACAAACGTGGTACAAGCAGAGTTTTTATTCATTGCTGTAAGGCTATTCAAGTAATCGGGTTTATCGGCGCCACTTTAGAAGAATGTATAGGCTACTCCCTAAGTACTCCGGGATTAGGGAACAAGGAGGGTGGAGTGGGATGAGGACGTCATGTTTTGGAAAATACTGTACTGGGCCATTCAGATAGAAACTTAACCGTAAACGTAAGAACGTAAACTTAAACGCAAACTTTAGCACGGCATTGAACATTCGCAATGAAAACATAAACGTAGGTAACAACCAATCGCAAACGAAAACGTGAACAACTGATAAAATGGCTGCAGCAGATGAAGCTACTTTCATGTTTCTATTAAACATATGTATTCCATTAAAAATTGAAATCATACAAGCGTATGCAGGCACATAAAAATTAACAGAATATTACATGGGCTGTATTTAATACTGTAGTTCATTTCTTGGGGAACTAATTTTCATATATTTTCCTTCAATGCCGCATCTTTATTTAATGGATGCCATTTATCATAACGAGGAGTTTCTCATTCATAGAATACTTCTTGGCTACTTCCACTTCCGTCTCCTGTTCTGTTCTCTGATTGGTTGTATCGTTATTTTTCGCATAAACGTAACGCAGAAGCTTGGTGTTTGCAAGCTTCTACGTTACGTTTCATTTTACGTTTAAGTTTCACGTTTACGTGATGCATTGTGAATGGTCACATTGAAAAACATGGCCCCAAACTTCTATGTTTACGTTACGTTTACGGTTAATTTTCTATGTGAATGGCCCATAGCTTACATGGTCAATAGAGTTCCAGCTTTCTCACTGAAGACATGCTGGTGATGAAAGGGTAGAGGGAAAGAACAGTGAAAAGTAGTTTTGTTCTTTAAGCCTATGTAATTAGAGACTACCAGGGTCAACTTTTCGAGGGGGCAAATCAAATTTCAGAGGGGGTCGTCGGATTTAGCATTTTTTAAAACAAGGTGAACTGAATCGTAAGTTAGGAGATAACCACTCCACCAAATAAAATAATTTATTCACACAAATTACAGACAGTGAAATTAAGATATTTAAAATGACCACAACCTATCTATTTTTAAAAGAGGCGTGGAAGAATTAAACACTTATTTATCAGCGAAAATTATGAATAGTCAAAATTAATAGGCCTGCCTATAAAGCTGACTTTCTTGAAATCGATGCAAACTGTAATACAAATTGATACAGATCATGATCTTTGTTAATTCTGTACGTGTTACAGCCAGTGTTATGTAAGTTATATGTGATTATATTGTAGTTATCGTCGTAGTGTACCTCAGAAAAAAAAATATCACAAATGAAAGCTGTACATTTCGAAAACTATTTAAAGACATTTCCGAAGTACTGCTTGAATAAATTTTATGATCTAAATGCTAAAATTCTAGAGAGGGCAAGCCAATGTGGCGGGGGGGGGGGGGTGGCAGCGCCCCCTCTAGCCCACCCCTGGCTACGGGCCTGGGGATTACACCAAGTTCTTATATTTTTCTGATCTAAAAAATATAAAAGTAGTGGGTCTCCTTTTTGGAGCACGTGCGGCCATCCCTCGCTTCTTTGAGAACTTCAGGAAGAAGTATGGCCTTCCTTCTATTCTAAGGGATGACTTAGTCACAATTGTTTTAAAGAAATCGTGCCAAATTTTATCAAGTGTAATTTTATTTATTTTCTGTGATTCAATTTACATTTTATGTTTATGGTTTTAAAGTTTATGTCAGTATACTGAGTCCACAGAGGCTACCTCCGATCGAAGACAGTTTTGGAAAAAAAAATACTGTTCATTTCGAAAACTATTTAAAGACATTTCCGAAATACTGGTTGAATAGATTTTCATGATTTTAAATACTAAAAATCTAGAGGGGGCCAGACAACATTTGGGGGAGGGAAGCGCCCCTTCTAGCCCACCCTTGGCTACGGACCTGGGGATTACAGTCTGTTCATTTACAGTATTTTGAATTCAAATTTCGGAGGGGGGGAAGATATCAGAACTTATTTGGATCTGTTGAACCTCATGCCGCATCCAGTTTAGAAGAAATTATAACGATCTCGTGTTTTATTTGTGCTCGGAGAAAGCTGTTTTGACCTCGGCTGGGTTGAGGATCTCTGTAACGCAATCTCAGTTCTTCATGTGAGATGCATGTTCACTACATCTGACGTACGCATTGCGTCATCTTCACGAGCATGTGTTTGTCATATCTCGTCATGGTGTTATCACCCTTCCACTTCTTCATTTTCTTCACGTCCTTATGCTGATACCAAATTTCCGGGTATGAACTCTTCATAAATTTTGTAAAACATAAAAAAATGACTTTCTTTTATACCACATACCACATTTGAGAGGAAACTAACCCTAAAAACCTGAATTATAACTTAAATAAGGTTTACTTTAAACGTTCGGTTAGGTTTAAACTTCAGTTTTTCGTATCATTCCGTGTTATAAACTTAATCTCCGGTTAAACTTGAGTTTAATTTGACTGAAACTGATCTTCCGTGCAAGTAGAGTTTAAGGAATCTATACTGCGGAGGTATTTTTGGAAATGCGAGCGAAGATGAGATTATTCAGATATCTGAAAAGACCTCAGAGATCCGAGATTACGAATTTCATCAGATAAATTCTACTCGTAATCTCTCATGGTTTGTGATCCTAAAAATTCAACCCGACTACCTTTCTCATTACGATTCTTCTTAATAGCCGTATTTCTTTTTTAATTTCTGGCATTTATTACCCGTAATAATCTTTCAAATACCAAAATATGAACTATTATTGGAATAAATTTTCTTATTATTACCTAATGCAAGCACATCGAAGTTCAGGATGGAGTAAATATTTCTTCTACATATTATAGCATCCGTCCGTCGCCGTGGGTGAGTCGGTAGCGCTCCTGCCTTCCACTCCGGCGGCCCGGGTTCGATTCCCGGCCGGGTCGGGGATTTTTCAGTAGTGAAAAATCCCTTTCCCGGGTTCAGGACTGGGTAGGTTAAGTCTTAGGTTAAGATAATGCACATTGTGCGCGATTCCTTAATTATAGCATCTATGGTACAGAAAGTAATAATGATAATGAAACGATGGGTTTTTACTGTCAACTCTCCTAAAAATCCACCTTGCAGGAGTCAAAGCACGCCTAACCACTGACCAGGCTGGGGTGTATAGAAGACTGTTCTGTGTTTAGATAAGAGTGGCTTATGGCGACTGTTCCCCTACATCTTGCTCCTAAACTCTGGCATAGCGTCCGTAATAAATACATGAAAACGACCCAGAAGGATCGTTTCCAGAACGCTGCAAAGGTACAGTCAATTCCACTGGGAAACAAACCTACTGGAAAGGGAGTCATGAGTTGCTTCCTAGGGATCAGTTACAAATGCCACGACTGTACCGCTCGGCTGTTTCTAATCTCTGCCTGAGACGAACAAGTAGATGTGAGGAGGGGCTTCCGCAGGAGGTCGACCTTGGACGGAGGGTTCCGAGGGTTATTAACCCCCAGTCTCCCTGGAGAGGCGGCAGTGTTTTCATCCCTCCTCCAGACATCTCACCCTAGAAGTCCTCACTGAACTCAAATTGTAGCCTACAATAATAATTGTAACAGGAGCAGTAATATGAACTCTCTATTAAATATTAGCCTTAGATGTAGGCTATATCAGGGCGCAAAATTTCCGGTTGCGAAATCGGCATTGGAGACAAAGATTATCTGGTCATACTCGTAATCTCGAGTGAGATTTACTAAGACTATTCCATTCATAAACGTATCTGACTATAAAAATGATAGTTATTTTTAATCACACATAATATTAAGGCAGAAGTTAAGTGTAGACTCAAATCAGGAAATGCTTGTTTTTATGCAGTTCAGAAATTCTTTATTTTCTCATCTTCTGTCCAGAAATCTAAAAATAAAGATTTATAAAACTACTGTATTATCCTGCGCCGGTTGTATTATATGGGTGTGAAACATAGTCCCTTACTCTTCGGGAAGAACACAATCTGAGTGTGTTTGAAAACAGGGTGCTTAGGAAAATATTTGGGCCTAAGAGAGATGAAAATGCGGACTGGAGAAAACTACATAACGACGAGCTTCATGACGTGTAGGCTACTCTTCACCGGATATAGTAAGGGTAATTAAATCACGGATGATGAAGTGGGCTGGACATGTTGCACGCGTGGGAAAGACATATCTCAAAAATATTAACTGGGAGACCCGAAGGGAAGAGACCATTTAGAAGACCTAGACGTAGGTGGGAGGACAATATCAGGATAGATTTAAGTGAATTAGGATTTGCGAGGGATGGTTGGATGGAGTTAGCACGGAATAGACTCGAATGGCGGGATCAGGTAAGCGCAGCAATGAACCTTCGGGTTCCATAAAATACATAATTTTCCTTTAGCTTGCTTAGGAATGGTCTATTGCCATTCAGTAAGTTGTTTAAAGTCAAATCATTATGTCAGCTGTCAGATCACGGGATACTAAAGGAATGAACAATCAAATTGTTGCTATCAACAGTGGGAATGGTAAATAGTTACACTAATTATTAAGATTTAAATTAGAAGAATAAAAACACGAGCTGGCTTGCACCGAATCGTTTTTAATCAATGCACATATCGAATATATGTATTTTTATCGTGTTTACTGGCAGCAGTACAGATATGTGAAACTAGTGATGGGAACCATTCGAATGAATTCATTCGAAATATTCGATTGTTAAAATCATTCGAAATGTTCGAGATGTTAAAAAAATCATTCGAATGATTTTGCTCTCTCCAGACTAGGGTTAGAGCGCTTCGCTTACTGAACTGAAATGTGAAAGCGAATGAATTCATTCGAATGCTTCTTCAACCTCTCGGAAACTGGCTTCTCGGCTCGTTCTCTCGTTCATTCGATTGTTTTCGTGTTCCATCGTGTCCCAGTTAGTAACTTCCGTCTCTCCCATTCCAAGCACGGATAGCATGACGCAGAGCTAGAAGGTTTATTTTCATGAGTTTCAACCCCAGGCTACAAAATATATTTTGATAATAAAATAGCCGTTCTCACGAATATTAAAAAGCACAATTTTTCGCAGATTGTTCCTATTTTACATCCATCATTAGCTTCTACATGAAGCATATGCATTCTCAAATGGATTATTTATTTGATTAATTACCGTATGTTATGAATTATGGTATTAAATACAGCCATTCAAATTTTTATATTTGATACATTTATAAGATTTTTAAGCAGTACCAACTGCAATCGGTCACATTAGCTATTTACATAAATACATATCTTCAACAACCTAAGCTATGAGTATTTACAATCTTACAAAGTTAATTATACCAGTCAAAATTAATATTCTAAGTTATACGTACTAATGCCATAGCCTAAGTGACACTAAATGAATAAAATATACTTACATATCACACATGTAATACTTACAACCATATTGATATACTTTTGATAGCAATATTTAAAGCTTTAACTCTATATACTTTCAAGTTCTTGGCGGAATGTAGAATTGGAAGGAATATTTTGACACGAAATCCATAAACCGTTTATATAACGTACACGTTTGGAGGATTCAGTGGTTCTTTAATTATTGACTCGAGATCAGATTACTTAAGCAGGAGGCAACATGTTGTTTAGAGTCAATTTAGATATCAATCATAATTAATAATTCTATACCACATTGAACTGTTGAATTAGTTAACTGAGACATGTTCCAATTACCTCCATATTTTAGAAATGATCTAAGTAAGAGCATATTTTCCGCGACAAACTGTAATATGAGTATACTAATTTAACCTTTTCACTTCTGTTGTTTCTACTGTTTTTGTCTAAAGATCTGCAGTGTTCCAACATGTCAGAGAACTGGCAACATCTAATTTATTTTAATGGTATTGCCACCAAAGTGGGAATGCTTGCATTTTTTCCCTTTTAAAATCTTCAAAAAAATCATCCGCCCCTGAAGGGTTGTGTTCAGAAGGTGAATGGACTTGCAGTCTTTTCAATTTCCACATCCTAATAAAGGGGAAAAAAATTAGGAAGAAAGGAAGGAAAAAAACCAGACTGCTCTCACCCCATCGCCAACCTACATGTGCTCAATCACGGCTCAATTTACTCAGGCTTTGCAGAGACCTTGAATTGCTTTTGTTGGTTCCTAATTATACAAGAAAATTATATATAAAACAACAAACATACATCTTTATAAAATTAATAATTATTGAGGTACAGATTAAAGAGCCACGACCTATAGTGCATGAAAATAGCATTGTACTAAACGTTATTCTACTGTTTATTAACTGAAATGTTCGTTCTTGTCTTGTTTTGATTCTTTGTCTTTGAACAGTTATGTCTGCATTTATGCAAAAATACTGTAATATGACATAACACTACCTTCAGTATGCTATTATAACACAGTAATAAAATAAATAGTACTAAATGTGTTTCACATATGGTCTCGCATATGTGTTATTGAATTTCTTAGTTAAACGAACGATGTCTACCCTATTAAATAATAATTTGAAATCTTCAGATTTAAATAGATTTGGAGATCTTACCGAATTATAGATATAATTACTTTACAGCATCGCATATAACTGACAATATAGTTATTCGGATTTCCGAACGTAATAAAATAAACTGAAGAATACACTGCACATAATCAATTTAATAACTTATTTACCTTAATTACTATTTATTAAACTTGAAAATTTGAATGGACCTAATACTAAAATTAGATACATTTCATTTCGTTGTATTCAAATTTTGTCGTGAAAATATATTTGTCTATTTTAGGCCTAGTATTGTCTTTTCGTGTATTATATTTATCCTTCCATGCTTTAACTGCATATTACATATTACATCGCTTAATTAGGAGCTTAGGGTATACCAATAAGCCGTGTAATAATAATAATAATAATAATAATAATAATAATAATAATAATAATAATAATAATAATATAATAATAATCTGTTTCTGTTGTCGTTATGTTCTCTATTCATTGGGATTGATAGGCCTATACAGTTATAATGATTATGATAATATGGTATTATTAGGTGAATAGTAACGATAAGTCATGATAAGTAAATGTTCAATCCTTTGTGAATGGGATACTAAAATTAACCTACGACAAATTATTTTTTTATAGTCAAAGATAATGATGCAAACTTATTTTTGTTAGGCTATTAGGATAGTCATATGAGTTTTATTGCAAGACAAAAGGATTGAATGATATTTTATTTAAAATTGTAAGTCCAAAGAGAAAACTAATATGAACAGATTTTTTGTAATTTATGATTGATTTAAAGCTTTAAGAACGTGTCTTGAAATTACATAATTTTTACTTTTTCGTAAATTGAAAAGTTAGATTATTTTGTACTTGATCGTATTATGCTTGTTATTATTAAACACCACAGGTATGCAAATTCAAATAATAACTACGAAGTTGTCTGGTTATTGCTGCATTAAGCAATTTATATTTGTAGGACTTCAAGAAATTTCATGTTAGGCCTAATTTACTGTATTTACTACAGCACCTGTTCGAGAATACATGACTAAAATAATAAACATCTCTGGAGGCCGTGTTTGTTGTAAGCTGGCCGCATTGTTCTCTGCCGGAAATGTGCGCACTAAATTGAAATCTACCCGCTTTCGAATGCCAATGAAGTGAAGTGAGTGAGAACGGAAGATTCATTCGAAAAATATTGACGCTAGCGAATGAACATCTCGTAGGTTGCATGTAACTATCCCTCTATGAACAAAACACTTCGAATGATTTCATTCGAAATATTCATTCGAAATGTTTAGTTCTGCATTCGAATGATCATTCGATTGTTAAAATCATTCGATTTTTCCCATCACTATGTGAAACGTCATAAAATATGGGTCATATGAATGGAATGGTCTTGAATAAATAATCGCATGAAAAGCTTTATTACAGTTTAATGGTTTTTACAATTCTCTTTGAAGTATTTTGGTGGAAAATTGAGTAATTATGCAGGTAATTTCCATTTTACAATATTAGAATCGGTGGCCATATTACAGAACTGTGGACCATGATCGTTACTTAGGCTTACTGACGTGAAATCTCTAGAAAGTGTGACAGTTATGTCTGAAAGCGGGAATTAACTAAAGCCGCCAGCAACTCTGCAGAGTAAAAACTTCCCTTCATATGCCGTAATTTGGGATCAGCTCAGACTTTATCATCAGCTGATTCAGAAATAGCGTCATCAAATTGCAGATTTTAACGGCATTCCTAAAGTTCGTTTGAGTTGTTCCATGTCTGCATGCAGAATTTTATCTAATATAGAGCCGGTCTAATAAAATTTACAAATTAAATGGCTTGTTTATTGCCCAAACACATGGCCTACAAATCATCCAGCAGGTGCTTTTGAAATTGAAGTGATGTGCGCAAAATCGACCAAACCCTTACGTTCAAAACTGGAGGAAAATTTATCTTCGCAAGTGAAATTAAAAATGAAATCACGTGAACTGATGTAACAAAGTACCAGAATGCTTTTTATTTATTTATTTATTTATTTTTTATTTTATTTATTTTTTATCAATGATAATTGCAATAATGATATGTAGAAAACTAGGAGGTGCCCCTGGCCTCACCACGATAATTCTTTTAGAAATTAAAAATGAAGAGTATAATAATTGTTAAAGCATTATATTTATTAACACTTCCACGCGAATCATTCATAAACTAAGCCATTAATAATTAATGAAACAGCTAAAATTCCTGCTTTAGAGTTCATTCCACGACATGAAAGCGCCCCCTGGGAAAACTATATCAGAATCGATTATGCAGTTCCAAAGAACCTGTGAACACATAATACGTATTGTTTCTCAGCTGTTTATTGACATGAATATGATGTGAATTTTATTTTATAAATTCAGTGTAATTTTCAGAAATTATATAATGTTTCAAGGGAAGGAATGGTTTGTTTGGATTATTATTATCAGCGATATTTCAAGAGATAAAACCATCAATATTTTACAGCTGTTGCCCCCGGCTTCGCCCGCCATTATTCATTGACTCCAGGATTTTTAAGAAAATTACACTGGTAGATTATTAAAAATGTTTGTGGTTCAGAGCTATGAAAATTGTAAGTAAAAATATAATTAGAATATTTGTTCATTGTGTTCATTTCACTTAGGCCTTATATAATAAAGAAATGGTTTTCCTTCCTAATTTTGTAGTCGTCATGAAAGTTTAGACTGCGAGAGACGAACATCGCCGAGTATACCCGATGTCTCACGAAGCGGGCGAGCAAGCACGCTATTTAGGGCCGTTGAATTGTATAAGAGTAGATAAGTTATTTTTGTAATCGATTTCCGAGTTAATCTCCAGATCGATTCATTAAGCAGGGCTTACGGAAGAACAAAGGTCTGAAGTTTCATACGTAGTCTATGTGTGAAGGAATATGTGGGTAGTGTTATTTGTCGAAGTTAACAGTAGTGCAATTTCCAAAGCCGTATATGAACAATGTAAAACGATATGTTGTCATGAGAACTGATCTGCATTTGATAAATTCTTTCTAATACATTATATAAAATAGTCACTAAATTGGGCATTACTCCGGTACCGGTCAATCGATTTGTTCCAATGTCAATAGGCTTCTTCCCATGGACGTTATAAATGCGTATAGGCCTACCAAGTTTCATGAAAATCCGATAAAGCGTACCTTGAGTTATCGCGCGGACAGACAGACAGACGTCCCCCACACAATCTCATAAAGCGCCATTCTTGCACTTAATACAAATGTTCCAGGATTTGTAATCTATCTGTGCAATATTGTCTTGTTTTTGTATATTTCATTATACTTTACCGCGTTAGGGGATCATAATACAATATTCAGTACACAGACTGAGATAACCAATTCAAGGTGGTGGCCTACTATAATTAATTTAAAAAAGGAAGTTTAGCATGGTAGTAGTTTCAGCCTTTGCAAAATAAATCCATTACAGCCATAATGATTTGGCGAATTCACCTTTTTGTATTTGTTTGCCAGGTTTCCAATACCTCTGCTGCTTGCTACCGACATTTCTTAGAGAAAGCGACAGATCCGCAAGAAATAGAAATGATGAAAATCGGATGTGTTGAGTTAGTGAGTGAAGTCTAGAAACACTCGATGTCCGTGAAGAAAACAACACTCAACTGCTCGGAGCGGAGAAAGTACAGCAATCAGGGCACGGCCTAGATTCGAACTCGCTCCAGTGGCGTGGAGACCTTTTCTTTCTCCTTTCCTCGTGCTGCGATTCTTCTTCTTCTTCTTCTTCTTCTTCTTCTTTTCTAATGTTTTTTTTATTACTTGTATACTTTGGTTTAAGTCTTTTTCCGACTCTCATGTCTTATTTAGTTTTCTTTGGGTTCATGTCTTTTGTACCCCTTTCCTCTTTTCTATTGTCTTTTTTCCTTGATCCGTACCGTAGCTAGAGGAAGTTTTGTGTTAAACCCTGAATTTTGATAGGCTATCTAGATTTTAGCATTAACCTTAGGACTCTGAAAGGGAGGGAGAACAACTTGTTAATCTTACCTTTGATTTAAATTATTATAATCGTTAGAGCCATTAAAAAAATATTTTAAACATTTCTTTGTGTAAAGTAAGGGAATGTTATCTTGAATCTTCGCGTCACATTCCCAGAAGATATAAATTACAACCAAATGTAATTTTTTTAAAATGATTTTTCATTCTTGAACTCTGCTTATTACAGACATACATACATACAGATCTTTCTTAAAATAGCGTTTGAGGATTGAGGACCCCTCAGAACATGTATTTACAAATGTGAACAATCCATCTTATACCGACTTATACTCAACCCAAGAAATCTCCAGTCTGGTAGTGTGTAAAATTATATTGCCATAGAAGATTGACAAGGTTATATGATATGTAATATGCCATTTGTATTAAGGATGACCGAAAGTGGTAGGAATTGTTTTCTAAACTGTTTGTCGTATAGTTATAGTCGAAATTTTGCACACTTAAATTGTGTACAGAAATTAATGTTTAAAATTTCATTTGTTTCTGATGTATTAGTTTAATCGATTTTTTAAATCAAAATTGAAATATTTTCCTTCCGATAGACATTAAGGAATCTGAATTTTTTATATGAGCTTTTTTGATATTTGCTTTCCAAATTTAGTGGTGGGATTTTTGGTATTTTTGGATACTTTTTGTAGACTATATAGAAAAAAAATTACCCAGAAAAATGAAAAGGTTTTAGAAAACGTGATTCTTTGACACTAAAATCCAATTTTTTTATATTTATTTTTTATTTTTATTTTTTTACAAAATGGCTAAATTAACATTTCTGCCATTCCTTAAGTGTTAAAAGAAATTATTAAGTTACCAGATAATATCTTGAGTAAATAAAATGTACAGAACTTTATATGATTACATGCTTCAGAGGATAATAGTTATAGGCCTAATTGCGAAATAAGATAATTACATATAATCGTGTTTACCAAACCTGCAGCAAAAGTTGCATAATTTAAAGATTGCTATTAAGTGCAGATCTACAGTACTCTGCATCACAATGTATTTTTAACTATCGCACGAGTAGAGGAAGTGAAGAAAAAAGAAAGAAAGAAAGAAAGAAAAAGAAAAGCGTACGACTCGGGATTTGATCCCATGACTTGTCGAATATGCGTAGAGGACATTATGTCAACAGCAACATTTTTCTGGCTCGTGAACGTCCATAATAATTTCGTATTGGATTTTTTCCTATTGGAAGAGTACCGAGCATGTAAGAAAGCAAATGAAAGGATAACGGCCTCGCAAACAATGGATGTGCATTATTAACGGAAACTGCAGGAGACGGTTAACGTTTCCACGTTGAGATATGGGGGAGAAGTTTAAAAATTTGGGCTGGTTGCGCAATATAGCCAGTAGGATCGATAAGTAAATGCATGCTTCAAATCTTCTTTGTACTGGAGACTTTGCCACTGTCCTACTTTATGAGTGCAAGTACTTAAGTGACTAAGTTTCGTGTCGTATTATGTTGTCATGTAATCTGCTTGGGTTCGGTTTGGAAGATAGCCTACTTGCTATTGCCTCCGTAATGAAATAGGAAATAATTTATTGGTAATAATTAGGGATGGGTCGATACCAGATTTTCTCGATACCGATACATGATTTTTTCCTCGATACTCGATACCGTCAACATTTCCAGTTTCAAAAAATAGGTACATTAAAAATTAAAAGTTGAGAGAACCGTGTAATACCAACTAAATTAAGTGTGCATATTTAATGAGGCAAAATTTAATATCGTCAGTAGCCTATAATTATTTTTAAACTCTACATTAAAACTAAAATTAGTTTTCGGAACTTACGAATTTTTGTTCAGAAATTACAACGGGGTTTGGACAGTCAGCTTCCTTGTTGGTTATTATTAGGGCTCGGACTTTTAGGTAAATACATTTTTTTTTTTTTTTGCTATTACTTATGATTTCAGGACTTTGTCAAAGTTCCGGTTGGGACCTTTGGATTCAAAATACTGAGTTGCATATCACATAAAAATAAATATTTTCGATATTTTTTATTTGAATAAGTATTTTTGGTAACTTAATTCTTCTTTTACATATTTTACCACATATCTTGTTTAGAAATGAATATTTGGACTATTTTGGAAAAATTGCGACATATTTTCAATGTGTTGCGTTTTAGGCCTGTGATTAGGCCTTTATTAGTGTAAATTTCTGTTTCCTCTAAAAACTGCATTACTAAGTTGGAAAGAACAAAACATTGTTGATAGAATCAATAAAAGAAATCAAACACATTGAAAACAAACTTAACAAAATCAGTGTTTCAAAAGCAAACAAAATTAGAGAAAAATTCCTGTCATGCCTAAATAAGAATTAAGGGTTACAAGTGTTGCGCAAGATTTCAGATATTTTAATGGTTAACAGTGTAGAGAACTTGGAGCAAATGGAACATCTGAGTGTCAGTGAATTATTGTTACAGTGTCAGTGTTACAAATATGCAAGATTAACATCCTGCAATGTTGAACGTACATTTTCAAGATACAAGTCTCTGTTCCGTGAAAATCGTCACAGCTTTAAGATGCACAATTTAAAACCTACTATTGTCGTTTACTGCAACAGTTCTACACTTGCTGACTAGAATGACTAGATGAGTACCGTACTTCTGTAAATATTGGTTAAATAAATAAATACAAATATTTTCATATTTTTTAAACATATTTTCGACTTTTTAACCACATAAAAAATAAATATTTTCGGTTTTATAAGCACCTAAAAGTCCGAGCCCTAGTTATCATTGAAACGTTTGACAGGAAACGAAACAATTAAGAATGTCTTCTGTTTGGATTTTAAAAGTAGGAAAGTCTTTATTTATGACTAGACAAAAGTCACAGAGTGGGTTTCTCCATTTCAAGGAGAAATAGAAGTATTTACTATATTTAGTAGACTACTAAAAGCAGAAAGAGATACCGCATTTCCTTAAATTGCAGAGTTACCAAAGTATCGAAAAAGTATCCAGCGAGTTTTCTGAAGTATCGCTCGATGCCGATACCATGCAAGTATCGAGAGTATCGAGGCATCGAAAGTATCGAGGACCCATCCCTAGTAATAATTGGTAATATATAGGCCCTACCCGAAGAGTACAGAAGGAAATAGACGACGGATCATTTTTGGAGAAAATCACGTAACATTTAGCCTATATTCTAATGTTATTTATACAGGGTTAGTTAAATGTCCCACACCAACTATATAACTATAATTTTTTTCTGTTTTTT
This sequence comes from Ectobius pallidus, assembly GCA_964059195.1. NCBI lineage: Eukaryota > Metazoa > Arthropoda > Insecta > Blattodea > Ectobiidae > Ectobius > Ectobius pallidus. Next base: position 142,705,601 of record CAXKWD010000006.1, read on the forward strand.
TTTTTTTGTAATTTATATATAAACCAGTGGTTAATGATGCAAAAATTATTTTATGTATATTGTACTCATACATTTGTAATTTTCGTTTGAAGTATACTGTGCACACGTTACTTTCTTTTAAATTATCAAATTTTAGTGTTTTTCTATAATTTTTTATTTTTAAAACAAATCATCGTAATTGAGTAATGACTGTAAATAGTACTCTCCACTAATATGAAAGACAATTGGATGCAAAACTTCACTCAGCTGTCTAAAAATGTCAGGAAAGTCCTCTTACTTACTTGCTTATGATAACGCCCCATGGATTATACAACATATAAATTAAAAATTAGGATGTACGCTTTTTTTTCTGAGGGTCCGCGGACCACATTTTGGGAACCTATGGTATAGATTTGGCAATGACTCCGCGGGTCGCCAGTTGGAAACCCCTGCTCTATAGGAGCTTTGATATTCACAGAGAACGGCAGCCTCTATAATCCGCGGTGAATGACTGATGCTTCTTTGTTTTAAAAAAAGAGCAGCAAACAACACAGCGCATTTTACGTCTGTTCTGTTGGATTCTGTGTTAAATATGCAACACTCCCGCCGGTATGACATATCACCCTGTCACATCACTCAGAGGAGAAGTTGTCACAATAATAACATCCCTCAGATATTGGAAAAGAGATTAACAGCAGGAAAGCATAATTGCAGTACCAGTATACCACTGATAAGATAATCATGATGATTATGTCCGTGACAGACTAAACAATGCAACTATCGTTTGCAAATGATATGCAATTATGCATTGGACGTTAACGGATAAAGCTAAAGTTAGTATGTTTCCCGATGGAATTTAAAAAGACTATTTCTCGCATAGAATAATGTGCATTGAAGTGGGTTTTTAAAGACCTTTTCCCTTAATTCAGTGGCGTTTATACACCTTATAGCTACGAGGCCATATCAGGAGTTCGGTATGTGTGTCTATACTGTAGGGTAGGCCATGGGACTATTGCTTGTCAATTGTTATTTTATGTTTATTTTATGGAGTAAATTTCAACTGATATTAAATTAAATGGATATGATACAGGATGAAACGGTGAGGATGGTTCATGGTATGTAAATATCCAATTCGGCATTTGCGTTTATGACCGGGAAAACCATGAAAAAATCCTTGTCACATTGGCCGGTCACGGGATTTGAACCTGGGACCTCCCGAATGCTTTAAGGACTTGTACCTTGTTGATTGCGCAATATTATAAGTTCAAATATTAATCTGTATACTATCCTATCGATAAAATAATGAGATATATAGCTGATACCGTCAGCTTAACAATCTTCATTTCTTTTGTGCCAAGACCTTTCGATACTTTCGTATCATCTTCAGTGCATCTTGTGCAAATTTAGATGTATTAATAAGTATAAATTAAAAGGGTGATTGTTGTCTGCTTGTCCTGTCATTGTGATAAACTAATTGAAAGCTTTAACAATTAAGTTTTTATTAAAACACTGACATTAACACAATAAATGGTAAGGGTACAGTAGTTTTATTCACATCGGCATCTACCACTCGAATCAGAAATCTGGGATCTATAAGAAAATTCTCATCTTTTCTTCCTCTCTTATTTAATTAATTTCCATTCCCAGAAAGTTTTGTGGTAACCATCTGACGTCTTCTTTCAAATTGTGTCAAAACCTTTACTGTCACTGATGAGTTTCTGCAAGCTTTGTACATCTTTCTGTGCCGAAAAAATATCAAATACTCTGCCATTGCAGTAAACTAGTGTTACCCAATATGTTTTGACTCACCTATTGAGAGTACTCCAAAATTTGTCAGAAATTTCTCCAACCTATGAGTAAATTATAATTTTTATTGATACCAAAGTGAGTCAATTTCTCAACGCTTATTGTTTTGTTGAGGAAATTCTCTTGGCGGGAGAAATTGCCTCAAAGTGAGATAATTTTATTGATTCGAATGTAAGAAATTTCTCCAGACTTGGAGTAAAAAGCATTGTCTCGTCTTTATTGAAATCTTCCCGACACATCTCCTAATTTTCTTCTTCTTGTGCATCTGCTGAGTCAAAATAACGGCGATGATTTATGGTAAATAAATATCGGCAGTAGCCCTTACGACTGGGGAAAGCATAAAAAAGAAAGTCAAATTGGCCAGCCATGGGGTTTGAGTGCGGGATCTATGGAATGCGAGTCCAAGAGGGTACCGTCTCTGCCACGTCGCTCGTTAAATTTTATTTTTGTTGAGGGAACTAAAATAGTAAAGTAAATAAGAGTTTTTTTTTTAATTGAACTTTGTCGTCCGCTTTAGAATATTCGTCAGTGGTGGCCATACTCTTGGCTAGAGCTAGGAAAAAGAATCGCATCTCTTTGAAAAGTAACGTACACCAATAAACCAAGGCTTCTTTTATACAAACATGTTTGAACATAATAGTAACCTTATCCGGTGAAGACAGCTGTTTTATCGTCAACTTATGTACGATATGGTTACTGTACGTAACTTTTATCTTGTGTGTTGAGAACCCATTCCGAGCGATGCTGCTATAAATCTGGAAGACTTATTACACGGCTGACCCACATATTGCGCGAGCAGATCCGACAATAAATATCGTGTTTATGGACACCTGTCATGCAGAATAAAACTGATTCACGCTGCCTCTGCCATTCGTATTTTCATACTCGTAAATTTTAATAAAATTAATGTTTATTGCCAAGTACGAAATTGTATATTGCACAAATAATAAATTGGATGTAGAATGTTATTTGTATACAGTATTGTAGCAATGTAATATTATTGTTCTGCTTTAAAGTGATACTAAAATCCATGCCGCTGCATTCCATGAATGGACATGATAAGGTCTATTATCCGACTACTGGGTCGTTTACTTTGAGTGATCAACATAGACCAGTTCATATGGGGTTGTATAAAAATATTATCTCCTAAGATGTTTGATCAATTCCTTTGAAATCTTAAGTAGTTATCAACAAGTAATAACACTTTGGTAATGAAATAATTTATATTTTTAAAAAGACATTCATTTATAATTTTAATTGAAAATCATTCGACAAAGAAAGTTTTCTTTTTCTCATATAGCAGTGATTGGTATGGAATTTTGAAAGTTTTAAGTCTAGGCTATAGGTAATGAACTGAACTAAAATGTTGGGGACATATTTGTAAAAGAAACATCTTGAGAATTTGTCAAAATTCAAAATATTTTGCTACATTATATTTTCTTTGAAGAAGCCCATGATGATAGATGCAAAATTTTAAGCTCGTATTTAACTATATTGTTTTCAACAATATTCACACAAAAAATTTAATGAAAATCCATTGGAAAAGAAATGAATTTTTTTTAGGAAAAGAAAATTTTATGCATGAAAATGTTATTTGTGAGAAAATGCGATTTACCTGCAACGTTTTTTTTTTCTTTCTGCTGAAGGGCTTTTAAATGCCTCTTTCATTTCACAATAATTGTTTATGTATCATATCTACTTAAATATCCGTAACTCCTGTAATAAACGATTTATTCACATGAATCAACTTTTGTTATGAAGGTAACTTATTTTCTTTTTAATTTCAATTGCCTTAAGATGATTTTTTCAACCCAATATTATGTTAACCCTTCCTAAGTATTTCGGCTTCCTATGTAGGCCTAGATGGCATGACTCAGGAATGTGGTAAACATTTCGACTCTTGTAGGGGTTAGGTTTAGTAATTGCCTAATTACAGTAGGGATGCTTGCTAGGAAAACTATAAAAAGGGATATCTTACACAAAATGAGATTTCAAGTAGACCTACAATCTTAGGCTCATCGAAATCTGATTAGGTCATTCGGGAGAGCTGAATTTTTCTCCTAATATACGTATTATTATCATGCAGTGTTCAACAGAAACTTACTATTTGTTTTCGTGAATACGTATCTACATCTTAAATGTTACTGTACAATAACAGTGGAAACCCGGTCACAAAATCTCTAAATTATTATGCTCACAATATTGTAGGCCTGTATGACGTAAATACCATTCATTGAGGTCGACCTGGATAACCAGTCATAAGAGAGAGATACCATATGGCGCAGTGAATCGAATTCTGGCTAGCACAGTTGGGAGAGCATCGGCATGTAAAGCCGAAGGTCGTGTATTCAAATCCCAGTGTCAGAGAATTTTTTCCCCCTAAAATATTCTCATATAGTCCACCGCTGTGGCTCAGAGGATGCGTCCGATCCTCTCACGCAGCGGGCCCGGGTTCGATTCCTGGTCGGGACAAGTTAACCTAGGTGAGGTTTTTTCCGGGTTTTCCCTCACCTGTCAGGTAACTTAGGCCCTTGTGGTCCCCGGATATCATCTGGCCGTCATTATCATCTTCATCCCCATCCTCACCTTGTTCTGAGAGAGTATGTGTATGAATGGTGTGTTTCGTCCTATGAGTTCGTGTTGTCTCGGAGGTGGCCCGGCATTGGGCTGATCACTCATCTGGGGAGGCCCTCCATGTCCTTGTCTGGTCTAAAAAGTATGTATGTGATCCAAAGGTAATCCCTCTCCCTATAGGTCGCGGCCCTGTAAGGCCCGGGCGGCATGGGTCGCTTAAATCCTAAAAGGGAGAGGTAAAACTACGATTAAGAAAGAAAAATAAAGATATTCTCATGTAATTATGAAGATTATCGAGGAATAGTTAGGCCTACATTTAGTTATTGCTTCCTGATTTCCTTTAAAGCACATTTCGTATTTTTAAATGCATATAGCAGAGTGAATGATGTGAATAGAGGTGAGAAGATACAATGGCATATGTGGTAATTACTGCAGGATTTATTAGGCTTCCGACGTAATGCCGAGTATCGGAAAGAACTACAATTCAGTGCGGTGCCGGACGTGATTTACGCGGACGGACACAAAATAGTGAAGACTATAAATTCAGCGATAACATGCCAGTACGCTTTAATATAAACGTTACTTTTCATTAACTGCTCGGAAGGACAGCACAATTGCAGTCCTATTGTTTTTACTGCCTCAGACGTGTCCAACACTTTTCCCTTAGACCTATATTTCAGTCACTTCCATACTTCATCCGGAATAGATGTCTTCGGTTTATGGGAACATTAGCCAAGAACTCTGCTGAGCTATAACGGTCTGTAAACGTTTGCACGTATGGCTGTCCGGAAGGGGGGGGGCAATTTTGTTTACACATAAATCTCTAAACTAAATGAGTGTAAGCAACTAATGTGAAGAGAGGCTTAAATTTCTACATTTTGTATTTGGAGTATTTTGGGCAAAAACGAGTTGACCACAGTTGACTATATTACCTTAGATATGAGCATATAGGAATACTTACCTCCATAGGTGTAACCAGGCCGACCATATGGGGGGGTTATAACGTCTGGGGGGTATTCCATACCCCCCAGGTAGAGGGGGGTTCGGGGTTCCTCCCCCGGAAAATTTCAAAAATTAAGATGCACAATAACGAGTTTTAAGCTTCCCACGCTTTATACTCGTATTAAGTAATTTATAAGCAGACTTAAAAAAATTGTACAGTTTTCATTTTTGTAATCAATGGGGGGGTTCAAACCCCCAACCCCCCCCCCCTCGTTACGCCTCGGCTTACTTCCACTAAACTTAAAATCACTTGTAGCCAAAATTTTACTGTAATGAAGGTAAAGCAACAGAAGTATCGCATTGTATATTAATATATTTTAATACATGTGAAATTGTAAGAGATATAAAAAGCCATATGAGAAGTACTGGTACTACATCAGATTTTTTTCTTTATATCCATAGTCATATTTCCACCTACAGTAAATGAAGGATGTGGATGATAAAAATAATAGTCATAACAATAGAATAATAATAATAATAATAATAATAATAATAATAATAATAATGGTTGTAGTAGCATAGTGCTGGTAATGGTGGGAGCAACTTATTCTTTTGCCTCACCCACCCTTGACAAAATTTCTACGGACGCCCATGTTTGCACGCCAACATGATTCGTGTATTTAATCCATTTATCTTGTAAGCTGGAATATTTAAACTTATGACAATACTTGGATTATGTAGGCCTATTCTTCTTTCGTTTCACCCTCTTTGGGGTACGTTGAACCAGTCATTTCTTTGTGTGTTGTTCCTTCCTAAGTGCCCAGTATTTCATCATTCTTTCTGATCTTCTTTTCCTCTCTTCTTCAGAGATAATTGGTTTGGACTTCAGTGTCGACCTGTCTTGAAACCTTGTATTTTCGTCTTTAGTTATTATTTTAGCCGTTCGATCGAGTAGTTAATTTTCTGTAATTTTTAACTCGACTAGGTCTTTTTCAATTTCTTTGAACCAGTTGGGTTTTGTTTTGCGGTTGCGGAAGAAGTCAAAGATTTGTTTGGTTAATCTAACAGAGTCCATTCTGAGAAGATGACCATAGAAATTTATACTCATTTTTCGCATGGTATCTGAAAGTTTTTCACTTTTCTTGTAGAGGGTTTCATTCTTGATGTATATCATCTTATTATCCTGAAATTTTGGTCCTGTGATTTTTCTTAAAATCTTATTATGTATTATTATGTTTTAATTTACTTTAAAACATTTATACTGGTATATATTCTTTTCATGATACAGTACAAGCTTAAAGTCCTCTAAACTGCTGATAAATGGCGGCAGAAAGTTTGTACTTTTCTGTTTGGTAAACTTTCTAAGAAATACAGTAGCCATGTTTTATCTCTTAATGTCTTTTTTAAAAACAAAGCGAAGGTCTCTAACATTGTTTATTGTATCGCAGTTCTTGAGAAAGTTACCAAGTTCAGCTGGTGGAGGTTTCGAATTTTTCAAGTTGCTGTTCAGTGTGGGAGTTTTAATTTGGGTAACTGACCTTTCTTCACACTTCTTGTCTGAGCACATATTGAGACCAGCCGCTGTAAAACTTTATGGCGCATGGAGAAAAACAATTAACTTAAGAACTATGTGGCCGTGATGTATTGGTGGGTATTATGTAACATGAAGCTTTCGCGTTTGTCACTCGTAACTCTATGCAAATGCATTTATTGTTATTCCTTTTACCGACTCCTCGTATTGATGAATATATGTATTCGCGATTGAAGGTTTGTAAACATTTGCATAAATTATCAGCTTGTAAATAGTTAACAGCGATATTCTATAAAACATTAACCATGAAGATTTTCCTGAGGAGCGTATAAATTAAAAGGATGACAAGTGTTGAGATTTTTTTTTCTAAACTGTTTGTGCTAACTCAATATTTGATACGTACATTCCTTCACACTTTGCAATAGAAAACCAGAAATTATAAAAATGGTGGTTTGTTCCATATTCCATAACTGCATCCATTTATGATTGCTTCCATGAGAGTTAATCTTCAGTCTCTTACTGATATAAGCTCAAGACCAGTTGTAGTCATGTGAATACATGATATTCATAGCCAGTGCAACATATGTAACTACAGCATGTATTACCAGTAATGATCTCTCGTTCATTTTTATTTTTCAGTATTTGTTATGTATTAATTTGTTACGCTACATTTAACTATAACCTGAACAGATATTTTATTTTAATGGGTGAATTTGTTTCTGAGATTTTAATTAATTAAATTGATTTTTAAAATAAAAATTTAAATCAATCCCCTCTAACAAATATTAAAGTATAAACCTGAGAATGACACTTTTTAAAAAAGTTGGACTTGAAACATAACTTCCTCTGCCCAAATAAAAGTTTTGCCTCTTAATATAATGTATTATGTATGACATTCTCTTCATGTAAATTTGTTGTAAAAATGAAAAGAATGTCGTTATCACATCACATCCCCGAAGGATACACAACCCAAATAAAATCTGATTATTGCAGTTTCACAACTTTCTTTATCCTAAGTATGAGCGATACACCTTTCTCATTTCACATTTTAATACATTATAAGAGGCCGCATTGCAGAGAGCTGGTATTCCAGTGTTTCAACCTGTTGCAAAATCTTTTTTTCCCCTTATGTAAAGTGGCATTATAAGTAAGAAAAAATCGTCGCCAATCTTCGCGTCGCATCCCCAGAAAGTTCCTAACATGATTAGAAACTTTTGTTTTCATACGATTTTGTGTTCACACACCCACAAACATGTTTCTGGAAATAGTTTTTTTGAATTCTCCGATTCAGCCCAAAGATGGTAATTCTAATTATTTACAGTGAACATTGTTCTTTGGGTTCGTATATTCAACATTTTTTTCTTCGTGCACCTGTGATGGTTGTGACTGGCTCCATTCTTACTGTCTGATTAATTATGTACCCCTTTGTTGAGGCAAGTGCAATTTTGTACAAAAAGTGTACCATCATTTTCGTTGCAGTCTCTTGCGGGTATTGCATTTTGTGTGAGAAAATGATTTCTCAAATGAGTTAATATTGCTTGTTTACCATACAGCTGTTCATATTTCACCTCGGGGTCAGACAAAGTGAATGTGCAATCAAGGAATCCCACAGACTAGTCTAATAACCCGCCTTGCTTGTTTAGTGATTGAGTTCAAACCGCGTCTATCAACAAACACATCTCCGATATGAGTACATTGTCTATGCACAAGGCTGCCAAGGAAATGCCTATCATATTTCGTGAAATTGTCATGAATAAATTCCTTCATAACACTTGATTTTTGTATACACAGTAGTTCTTTCCAAAACATGAAAGCCTCGTCTCACTCCACCGTCCGAGACCCGGCTTGTCTTTGCGGAATGGTTTTATAATGCCGGTTGTCGACCAAGAGCTAAGCTAAGTTAGCAGCTTAGCTTATATACAGTGAAGAATTTCATATATAGTTGTGCCGGATTTCATATGTAGTTTAGTCGGCACAACTACATATGAAATCCCGCACTGTATGTGAGCTAAGCTAAGCTAACGTAGCATTTAACTTAAAACACTCAAATCCGAAAATCAGCTATGCTTCTGCGTTACTATAAAATAAAAAAAGATGCAATTTGATGAATAGCCCACGGCATCTGTTGAGGGTGAAGTCATAAACTATGTGTATAAGCACGCACAAAAACATTCAAGGGAAGGAGATGTATCATTTAGAACAGATGGTCGACCAGCCGCTTTTTCCGTATTGTAACAGGAGCCTTTGATAGGAATCAGCTGAGCTAAATGGGTCAAGTTTTTAAATAGCGTTTTGTATGTATAGTAGACAACGCAACAAAATAACTTGCAGAAAAAATGTTAACGCATTTATTTTCGCTCTAATTAGGCCTACATTTGACAATCACTTTAGTCAATTGATATTGAACTAGGTCTTTGTCAAGTGAGGAGTGAATTGGCAAACCCGGCAATCTCCATCTTGAGAATAGATAGAGATTCTAACTTCTAATGAAAGTTTAATACATTTGCTACTATATAATTATATAGTGTAGGCCTATATGTTGCATATAGCCTACCGGTACTTCCCACGTAAGGGACGAACTAAGATTTGTAAAACATAGGCTACACTAAATATGTACCAGGGAATGCATTAAACTTTCATTAGAAAGTAGCATATCTAACTTTTATCAAAACGTAGATTGCCGGGTTTGCTAATAGACACCTCAAATAAACCAAAGATACTGGAAACAACTAACACTTCACAACTAACATTTCACCTTGACATCTAACTCTTAACATTTAAATCCAGTAGTGTTCCTCATAAACGTTAAGAAAAATATAAAAAGTACAAATTTCTATTGACTTTTTCTTTATCTAATTGGTCACTATTGTATAACCGGTTTACCTTGATGTCTTGGAGCTGATGGACTCAGAGATGGAGTCCGAAAGCTCGGAGTTTTTCAAACCCTTGACTCGGCTGTTAGCCTGTGAAAAATTTTTATATGTATCTCGTTGGTCTGGGTTCGATTCTAGGATCGGATGCAATTTCCCGCTAACGATGAACGAGATACAGCAGAAACTATTGTATTAAGTAGATCCCTGTATAGGAGCTTGCTCAAAAACAGTTTCCTGGAAAATTCCGTCTACAAACTGACAATTTCTCGCTATTGTTTTGAAGCGGAATGCAAGGTTTTCAGAATTACGGCTTGCCTTTTAATTAAACTCAAATTGGAGATGAAAGCAGACATCAGGTTGAATCCATTGCTTACTTTATTTTGTGCTGAATTGAATCCAGTTTATGATAAATTGCACTCGTCTTTGACGTGTTACGATAAAGAAAAACTCTGCCCTGTCAAAGCGCGTTATGTAACGAGGTGGCGGAGATATTTCTTGGGAAAGGAATTGGATGGAAGAGAGCGAAGAGGGTTGTTGAATATCTAATCCGCTAGAGTGTACGATTGTTGGAACTGCCTAGAATATATTTTGCAGTGGCCTGTTTCTCCTAAAAACAGGATGTGAACTGCACAACGATGCAGCCCCTTCAGACCATTTGACGCGTTCGTTATGTTAGCCGCAAGTACCCCCTTTCCTGCTAGGGGAGTAGTGTACATAGATTTTTTGCACTACTTAGGCTAACTAATTAGTGGTACTTACGAATGTTGTTGCCGTGGATCGTAAGTTGACATTCCCACACGCAATCTTGTTGCTATCTGCGGTAAGTGTTTCCGTGCGGTTATGAATTTTCTTACGGCACATCATAATACAAGCCTTCATGGACAAGGTCCCCCAGGACAAATATTCGGTTCGCATAACAACAAACACATGCGAATCACTTTCTGAAATAAACATTTATCTTCAAGAATGTATATATAGGCTACATAATATTTTCAGGTAATATCACAATTAATATAATTAAATTGATATAAATAATCATCGTGCAAAAAAAAGCATGCAATACTCGTGCCGTAAGCGCATAACGGATCTCGGAAGTTGAAAAAAACTCTACTACGGAAAAACTCTACCACAATAACAAATTTATCATTATCATATTTATACGAATACATTATCATGTCATTTAAAAAGTTTGCTTCTTGCAGTATTCTCTCATAAAAGTCAATACAAGAAATATTTTATGGTAACGTCTTGGACTCGCATTCCAGAGGTGTGGGTTCAAAATCCCGTGGCCGGCCAATTTGACATTGGGTTTTTCATGGTTTCCCCAGTCGTAAATGCAAGTGCCAAATTGGATATTTAAATACCATGAATCATCCTTACCAATTCATTCTGTATCATATCCTTTAAAATTAATATAAGTTGAAATTTAATCCATAAAGTACACCAATAATAGAAGTAATTGATAACCAATAGTTCCAACCAATGTGTATAAGTTAGACACATCCCGAACTCCTGATATGGCCTCGCAGCTAAAAGGAATTATTATTATTATTATTATTATTATTATTATTATTATTATTATTATTATTATTATTATTATTACTGTTACTGTTAACTATTATCATGGTCTTCATCATCATTATTGTTATGAAAATCATTTGGCCTATTATCATCATTGTTGTTCTTAATATTATACTTATCATCATCGTCATTATTGTTTTTACTAGGGATGGGTCGATACCAGATTTTCTCGATACCGATACTTGATTTTTTCCCTGATACTCGATACCTTCAACATTTCCAGTTTCAATAAATAAGTACATTAAAATTTGAGAGAACTGCTTAATACCAACTAAATTAATTAAGTCTGCATATTTAATGAGACAAAGTTTAATATCATCAGTAGCCTATAATTATTTTTAAACTCTACATTAAAACTAAAATTAATTTTTTAAACAGTCCACTTACAAGTTTTTGTTAAAAAATACTAGCATTCTCACTTAATTGCAGAATTACAAAAGTATCGAAAAAGTATCAAGCTAGTTTTCTGAAGTATCGTTCGATGCCGATACCATGCAAGTATCGAGGACCCATCCCTAGTTATTACTATTGTTATCATTGCTGTATTATTATTATTATTATTATTATTATTATTATTATTATTGTTTTATGATTCTTATTACTGTATTATGTTATTATTACGGTATTAATAAGAATGTATTATGTATTTACCAACTTGGAGTGGAGTTTCATTAACGCTAGACATTCTTTTGTTTCCACAGGTAAGGAGAGCGAGGGGGCCATGCAAGGGATGTGATGTATGAGGAAGTGACGACGGGCGCCAGTAAGTTTCCAGCTCAGTACTGCACCAAGGTTGTAAAGTGTAAAGTGGAACGGTCAACACATATCTCTTATCACATTATATACATTCTGTCAGTCCGCGCCATAATAGATAACTCCTCCTAGCTTACACGAGATATGTTGGTAGTTTGCTGATCTGTTTTATTATAGATTTTCATTTTCTGTCATTAATATATTCGTAAATTATTCTTAGATATTTACGAACTATTTAATGAACCTAATAAAAGCTTCATTTCAAACTTTTCCCCTGGATTTGCATTTATCAAAATCCTGAAAGCCCGGCGTTAGTTTCCTTTTTACTAGGGGAAACTAAATAATATCGTTTATGTTAAACTGTAATTGAGGACTCTTTTGACAAAGCTCAACATATCCATTTTTTGCCAAATTCGTTTTAGGTAGATTTCGAACAAAAATCTATTTATGTCCTACCCTTACACGACTTGAACAGACAGGCGTTAGATGTTTTGCTCCACAGATCAGTATAGAATTTAAAAAAATACTCGTATAATAACTCGTAACTGAGTATGGACTCCTAAAGGGGGGGGGGGAACTTTGTTACTGGTTGAAAAAATAGTTGTTTGCAGTCTATTTCTGTATTAGCCTATGAGTGGTTCAGTGATTCACAGTTACGTATAATTTCATGAATAAGTTAAATGGCTTTTAATTCTGTCTTCTAGCGTATTATCTTATATAGGCTATGAATAAATAACCTTCATATAATTCCTTCAGCTACTGTTATCAATCAGTTAATATTGTCAGATTATCTGCGTCCCGAAGTGATCACAATAAGCGGCGTGCACTGTATTGAGGATACGTTAGGGTGACACCCAGATTAAATTCAATTATTATTATTTATCAATGCAGAGACTTACATTTGATTACAAATCCCTGGATTCGTGGCCCACCTACAGAAACAATTGTCACGCTACCACTGATTTCATCTAAAATTAGACATAATTTTATCAGTGAGGATATTTCCTAATAACACCAACTCTAGTTATCTGGATTTTCCTCACCCGAGCTGACCTTGTTTCAAGTCAAGCATCTGCTGTGAGCTGGACCATTCCTGTTGTTCACATTGTGAGACAACGCTGATGGCGCTTATCCTATAAACACAGGCCTATCGGAGGATCGATTGCTGCCGCCAAGATTCGATCGGTTGACCTCGTATACGGAGCCCAGGGAAGAGTGTGACCTCGTTCGCAGAGAGCGTGCTGTATCTCCCCTACACGTCCATCCATCTTGTCTGCTACCCACAAGCCGTGAGCAAATCACCGCGTTCAAGCGAGCAACTATACCTTCAGACTTCCCTTGTAAAGGGTGCCCACCAATTCTTGTTACAAAGCGGGCTTTGCATTTACGAGTAACTCGACTGCCATTGTCTTACTCGTTTGCATTGATTATACCCTTAGCAACCAGGGAAGGCGGTTGAGGCCAGGTAGGTTCCTTCACCCGCTAGCAGCCTCACATTTACAAGCAGAGGGAATTAGGTCCAACCGTAATTTCCGCTCCATGAGTCACCTAGTCTACTTCAATCAGTCAATCTTAGATTTTTTTAAATGTCATTTTATCTTAAAATGTTAGTTATATATCAATTCTACACATAATTACAAGAAAAATGACACCAAACAATGTATAATTTACTTTAATAGGAACATAGAACTTGAAAGCAGTTTTCTCATAACTTTTATTTATGTATTTGTTATAAATGTTCCTATTAAAGTAAATTATACATTGTTTGGTGTCATTTTTCTTGTAATTATGTGTAGAATTGATATATAACTAACATTTTAAGATAAAATGACATTTAAAAAAAATCTAAGATTGATTGATTGAAGTAGACTAGGTGACTCATGGGGAGAAAATTACGGTTAGTCCTAATTCCCTCTGCTTGTAAATGTGAGGGTGCTAGCGGGTGAAGGAACCTACCTGGCCTCAACCGCCTTCCCTGGTTGCTAAGGGTATAGTTTGTCGTAACCAAAATGACCGCAAGCAGAAAAATGTTTCGGTTTAGCTGGTAGGCTACAGTATTTTACAAGAAATGATGGCCGATGTCTTTGTGGAATGGTTTTACAATGTGGCCCCGTTCTAATGAGAGTCGCTAATTGTTTGCTAATCTCATAGTTAGTGTATTTAGAGAGTGATGTGGCGCTGACAGCAACTTTTACACATGACTTGGAAAAATTGTTACACTGGTGTACTACTACTTGGAGGAAACACATTTACACATAGACTTCTAATAGCATAACCTAGCTTCAATTTGACCGACGCCATGTGCTGCCGTCATTCGTAGAAGGCAAGAACTATGACATTCAGCTGACAAGAAGGGCATGGAGGACTCATTGCCATTTGTTCAAAATTTAAACATGTAGATTATTATCAGGGCCCGGATTATGATAACATTTCATCTTTTTATTGATGTTTCATAGACATTGCAAACTTCTAGATAAATCCTAATCGTGGCATCTGGATTATAGAAATACATTTTTATTAGATCATTTTTGTCATTTTAATCAATTCCATATTTTTGGGGCATTTATTTCAATTTTACGTCATCATTTTATCATTTTCGTGTCATTTTATTCAATTTCATATTTTTAGGGTATTTATTTCAATTTTACGTAATTATTTTGTCATTTTCTTCCTTATTTAGTCATTTTCATGCATTTACATTGAGTATATTAACTTTTTTTTCGTCTAGCTATCATCGTCCCCAGCGGTGCTCTCTTTGAAGTGTTGTTTGTTTAATGAAAGGATGATACACTCGGTGTTGAAGTGTTGTCATGTCTCAGTCGGAAACAAAATTTTGTATAACATTACTATTGTTATTAGATTGACTTGGCAACAGAGTCTGCCACCTGCTTCTCAAATGTCCAATAAGGAACAAAGAACAAAATCCTTAGACTTACAACATCTTTTCTGCATTTACAGTTTTTCAATTATGTACAAATTAGTCTATAACTTTGTGTGTACAATAATTTTTATAAATAAAATATCAGGTTTTAGGTCATTCTTTATAATTATTAAGATATTTTCTTTAAAATTTAGGGTCATTTTATAGGTCATTTTTCAAACCATTTTAGGTCATCAGAATCCGGGCCCTGGTTATTATGGTTGAACAAAAACAGTCATATGCAACTTACCTATAATGGTAATTAAGATACTCGTTTGATAATTATGAAACGAGCAACGCGGGTTTCATATCCATAGGCCTACCCGTATCTTAATAAATGTTATTATAAGTTGTTGCATATTTACAGCCTTACTAATAAAAGCTGCTTATATTTGCGTTGAACGGTTGTTTGGTTGTTCTTCGCGCAAGTTCTACATAAGCCGTATTACCCATAAACGCAGTATAACTGCCAAGGGTTACACCGGGTTTGAACGTGAAACGTCATCAAACACGTCACGCTGTTCATGACGTTACTAGCCCCTGGCTATGAAGGACTGCTGAACGCCATCTGTCGGAGCCGTGAACAAACAGCAACACGTCGTCTGCCGAGATAAAATCTAGTTTCAGCATTTCATTATATTGTTTTCAGAAAACTGTAATAATGGGTACAAGTATGGAAATATGTCCCGCAAACAAGGAACAATGTTTATAACCCCGCAAAAAGCAGCTCAGAATATGCGTAGTGAGTCGAGAATACGTCTCACGGCTCCTTCTTGCTCCTCTCCACCTTAAAACTTTAATAAAATATATATGTAATAGCCTATAGGACGTAAAGAGGGCGTTTGTGCTGGTTGCCTCGATCGTAGCGCCACCAAGGCCTAGCGGCCGATTTGGGAGTTGCGCAGAATTATATTCGTTAGTTGTGGTTCGACCTCCGAGTTGTTAAGTGGTTGAGTTTGTGGGCGTTGATCTTCTGCTACTATGGCTAACTTACAGGTAAGCACTTGTGATTCAGGGGTTTCTGTAAGAAATTGTTAATATTGTTGCTTACCTGTCTTTCGACATCAAAATTTTCTGTCCTGGTTTTAAAAGAAAGGGTTTATTACATTGATAAATTCTTGTCTTGGCTGTTTGAAATTTCGCCCACTATCGCGATTTTTGTAGTTTAATGTATAGTCTATTATTAACATGGGGAGGGGTGTTTTCTAAATTGCGTAGAATATGGTTGGGTTATATTTAAATTGGAGGTCATCTTGCTGAGGCCACAACTCGCCAGCCGGAACATGCTAGAATTCTTACGCCAACCGATCATGTGATTACGGGAATGAAATAAAATTGTGTAACTGGTTCTAGATTTTAAATTCTATATTTACAGTAAATGGCATTACTATACAGTATTTTGAAATTGTTATACTGGAAATAAAACTTGTTATTGTTTGACCCAGCCTTTCTTTGAAAAACTATAGCCCTGTGGAGGCTAGACCTATGTAGACAGTCGGGACGCTTTGAGGATTAAGCCATTGTCTGGCACTTAAGGAGTGGTATATGGTACTGACTGAAGGCACTCGTCTGGTGCCCACGTGGAGTATGTCAAAAATTCAGAAATGAGCATTGATTGGTTGCACACGAAATTCTATTGGCTGTCAGGCAAGTTCAACGCCAAGAAAACATGCTGAAAATCCAGAATATACAACTCTATTGTCCAAGACACCCTCATTTCAAGTTATTTACTGCGGATTATGAGGGTCTGTCGGCATTGCCTTGAAGAAAGTTGTATATGTAGAAGTTGGCTCCACTATACACTCTAAATTTTCGGCAGCTCGTACGCCATGATTTGAGTTAAAGGTAGAAAAACCTACTTCTTTCAACCTGAAGGGCAGGCCAGTAGCCTCAAAATTCAATCTCAGACATCTACGAAACGACCGGCTGATTCGGATATCGGCCATCTTTATTATTTACGTCAAGCTTATACAAGGGGGTCAAGCTGTGTAAAGCGTTGCACACATTCAGCCTTATGAAAGGATTATTAGTACATTTTTCTCCTCAGCTGTGCATATTCCTGATATAAATGTTACAACTGAATTATTAGTAAACCGTTAGAGTTTATTCTGCTCTGTGACCAACTTTAAATTTTCTGTTATTGGACACTCCATATGTTACACGTCGAGAAGTATTTATTGTTCATGTAATCGCATTAACTCTGACAGAGTATTGACGAGTTCACAGTCATGATTGGCGTCACTTTGCTGGGATAAACTTGAATTCCAGTATATGAGATACATCCTCACATGAGCTGCTAGATAGGAAGCCAGACTGCTTTTACACACATTTTCCTGTGTCACTCGATAATTGCAATCTGTACGCCACGTTACAGACAAGTCGTTAGAGAAAGGGAAGGGCGCGTGTATGCATCAGTGGCGTGCTGCAAACATTCTCTACTGTCTCCATATTGCATTTCTCGTGTGCATTTTGCGATATTCCATGCAAGTCTATCGATATCTTGTCATTATCTTTATCTTATATTAATAAAAGGAATTGTCTGTCTTTCCTTCTGTCTGTCTGTCTGTCCGCGATGCCCAGCGAAATCTACTCAACGCAGAGATCTGAATTTTTAAACATAAACTGAAGGGTTGGAAAATGCACCTCGAAGCCGGAATTTTAATTTCCGCTTTCGTCCGTGAGTTATGAGTGAAAAACGGGCAGAAAACATGCATTTTTTTTTGCGTTTTCGAAGCTTTACTTTTCAATAATAGGCCTACATTTCAATTGCAGAAGGCTTTGTCTACTTTTGTCATGATTTGGAAATAAATGAATCGCTTCATTTTGTAAGCCCGCCGTGGACGATTCATTTGTTTAGAATGTCAAGGGCCGCAGACATATGAAATTTTCAACGTACACGGAAGAGGGATAGGCCTAATCAATATAGGCCTACATATGGTCAAATATTGTTCGATTTGGACGAAACTCGCTAAACATGGGTTTTTTGGGCCATGGAACTCGAATCTGAGGTCGCTTTTACCAGGCGACGCTATCTAATCGTGGTATGTAATTCACGTGATTTAGGTGTTAATAAATATAATGGTTTAACTATTATGCTCTTAATTTTTAATTTTTGAAAGAATTATCGCGGGCGAAGCTGCTGGCACATGCTACAGTAGTCAGTAATAAAGAAATCTGCCCGTTCATAAGTTATTAAAAAACTGACTTAATGTGTAAATACTGTTAAATATTTGTACGTATGTTTTGTAATATATTTGTCTAATTAACAGTTAAGTGTATAATTTTGTAATTTTTAACACCTCAGACAATAACAACTTTTCACAATATTTGCAAATTATACGAATTGCCTTATTGGAATTGTGTTTATAAATATTTAATGGCGATTAGGCGGAAAATACTCTACCCTCTATATTATTCTTCTGCTTTTCATACCAAATTCTGCCTGAAATTACGTTTCAGTGTTCGTACTTCGTAAAAAAATATTTGTAAGTTATGTTTCCACAAGTTATTACGTGTTCTGCCTATACCAGCGTTTCTCAACCTATGGTTAAATGGAAGATGGTGCAGGTGGTCCGCAGACATAATTTTAAAAATATAATTAAAGCAAGTGGAAAGTAAAGAAGTAAAAATTTTTCACATATTTCGTTAAAATGACCTATAATTAATACACCAAATATTAAGAATATAGGCCTTCTTTTAAAAGTGGGATGTGAAATATGGGGCCCGTAAATTTTTTTTAGACATTTTAGAAGACCTCGGGTTCAAAAAGGTTGAGAAACGCTGGGCTGTACTAATAACTTGCCATTCTTGTATCGCTGAATATAATTTCATAACTTTCGCATTTTTTAATTGCTTGTGAAATGTCCCTAATATCTTGACGAAATGTTTTTGGATAAGGTTGTATGTAAACGACAGCCCAATCCCTCTGTGATTCAAGAGGAGACTCGGGCATTTAGCAATGAAGAGACATGATTGTATAGAGGGCGGTGAAGCTAAATCGCTTCTCATTCGCGTCGTATATCGCGAAAGTGTGAGGCACGTGCAAAACTTGGCAACTTCGCTAGTTCTGGTATCTGACCCAATTTCATCTCTCTTCATCTTATTCTTAACATCTTGCACACATTTATGACTTCACATTCCTGCTTTTTTGCACTTCATCTCAAATTATACGTGCTTTACTTCCGCATTGCATAAATAATACAAATCTACGATGAGGTTGTTCTGCGCACGTATAGGCAAGAAAACGTACGTCTCCATAATATCTAGGTGACTGAATTTCATAAAACATTAAACCCGTGCGAAACTTCCGCGCTTCCCCGTTTTTGACAAAAGAAAGGAAACTGGGATTTAGCTGAGTAACTTAATTAAGTAGGCCTACACTCTTATACAGTAATTTTTAATCACACAAGAAATGCTTTAAATATATGCAGATTTCACAGAATTCATTAATGATGTTCTCTATTATGATTCGCTGACAAGTAGGCTACAGCTTTAGCACGACCGTTTAATATTTTAATGAAATATTTGAACCAAAACACTTACATATAACTCATTAGTAGGGCCCGGATTTTGCTTGACCTAAAATACTTAAAAATGAGCTAGAAAACAACTGCAAAAGTACAACAAAAAATGACCCTAAAACTGAAAAGAACGGCCCAAAAAATAATGTGTATGAAAATACTAGTTTATTCTTCAGATTTGTGCTTATCCTAAATTTGTGTTTTTGACCAAATTATAGGCTTGTAATTGTTATTTACATACGGTTAAATACAAACAGCAATGTATCCAAATGAAAATTATAACAAGATCTATTTATTTATGCTTATTTAAAGTTACGATAATATTCAATGTAAGTAAATGCACAAAAACTCTGTATAAGCGAGAAACAATACAAAATAAGAAAATAATGACTTTATATGTTTTTAAATACCTAAAAATATGAAATATGAAAAAAACAGTATAATGACCAAATAATGACATGTACCAAAAATGACCTAAAATAAAAAAGGGGAAAATGATGAAAAAGTGACCCTAAAAATTACCATTTTTATAATCAAGGCGTCATGATCAGAATATCTACACTAGTGGGCAACGTCCATGATATTCCATCAAAATCCGGGAAAATATTTTGATTGTGTGTATAGTCCCAATATTCGGCTTTAAAAATGTGTAAAGTGACAACAGATAATATATTATTGGTTTCCTTCAATTAAGTGCCACCAACGTTACGGAAGAATTATGCAGAATTAAGACAGGCATAGGCAGACTCTTGCATAACGACGAGCTTGATGACCTGTACGCTTCACCGGATATAGTAAGGGTAATTAAATCGCCAAGGATGAAATGGGTTGGACATGTTGCACGCATGGGAGACATCTCAAAAGTATTGACTGGGAGACCCGAAGGAAAAAGACCACGCGGAAGACCTAGACGTAGGTGGAAGGACAATCTTAGAATGGATTTAAGGGAAGTAGGGTTTGCAAGGGAAGATTGGATGGAGTTAGGACAGAATAGGGTTGAATGGCGGACTCAGGTAAGCGCGGCAATGAACCTTTGAGTTCCATAAAATAGAAAATATTCCTTTAGCTTGCTTAGGGTTTCTCAACCTTTCTGTACCCGAGGACCTCTAAAATGTCTTAAAAGATTTTACGGACCCCTAATTTTACATCCCACTTTTAAAAGAAGGCCTATGTTCTTAATATTTGGGGTATTAATTATAGGTCATTATAACGAAATATGTGAAAAAATTTTACTTCTTCACTTTCCACTTCCTTTATGATTTTTTAATTATGTCTGCGGACCATCTTGAGAAACACTGGTCTATTGCCATTGAGTAAGTAAGTAAGTAAGTAAGTAAGTATAGGCAGACTCGTAAACCGCTGTTAAAATGGTAAGACTGCATGCATTAACTCTGATGCTATAAATAGGTCTGCGTATCTGTACGTGTTTAACATACAAACGTATCTCTGTGTAATGATATCAGAGGTTTTCCTGGGTATTACCCGAATTCAGGTCATTGGTGTTGCTCTAAATAGGCGCGACCACTTCCTTCCGGCAGTGAGCCATTCATAGCCAACATCTGAATGTGCAAATGCGATTAGGTAACGCGAAAGAGATGGAAAATGGGTCCCGTAGCTTCTCTGTGGCAGTTTGCAACCCGCCCACGCAAACACGCCACCATTTTCAACATCACATTCGCCATAAATGTTTGTAAAAAGAACCATTTACTTCACATTGCAACATAATATAAGCAGTGAGTAAGAAATTGGCGAGATTTCTGCTTCCGATAGAGGAGATAAAGTGAACGAGTTTATTATGTAATGTTGCATTTTTATGGCTGCCGAAATGTTGATTTTCTGAACTGTTTATCCAAGAAACTTTAAATTTCGGATACTTAAAACTTAAACATAAGTAAAAGTTTTTAATTGCCATTTTAATATCTCATTCTATTCATGGTATATTCTGTCTGTCTGGAACCCTATAGGCTAACCCCTATGTTGGGGCGAAGGGGCCTCCAAGTGGAGGTTTCTATTACCTATATGAATTTTATTACGCTTATTTTCTGAGAGAGGGACAGGGGGTAACCCCATCGCCTCTCAACCACCCTCAAGAAACTAAGATATTACGTGATAGTGAAAAGGGCCGAGAAATTTTGTCCAGAGGCTCTAATTTAGGCTTGGAGTTCTTTTACGTGCCGTAAATCTACGACACAGGCCCCCCAGCTTAAAGTCCCTCCCCGAGTACTCCGTGCCCAGGATGTTTACGTCCTGAAAACCCCATCGACCGCGGCCGGGTTATTCATGAGATATTAGGCCTAATTAATTTAAAATCAATCGCCGACAGATGGTAAAATATGAACCTGATTTGTTTAAGATTTTATTGCTTGCTTTAAAAATTTACGAATCCAATTTTTAATCATTTATAATTTTTATTAAAAAAATATCCCCCCCCCCAAAAGAAAAGATGAAAAGCTTTTATTGGCTATAATTGTTCTAATTATTTCTGGAGAATGTTGCAATATTCTCTCATTGTTTTCACTGACCTCAGTTCTTCCATCGCTTTAATCAATTCACACGATCTTGCAACCCCGCGTTTCACTCCACGTGGAGTCATAAAACATTCTTAGATTTTATTGGCTGCTTGAGTCCAAGAAACATAGTTCAAAAGCGAAATTAAATCACCCAAATAAAACTCTACACAAGTGATATGGTAAGAATAAAGAACATGGGTTGAGCTGTCAGCAAACTTTTCCTCCTAACAAAAGGAACCTGCCTAGATATGCAAAGAATAACTGGGCTATAACAGTATTTGAAAAATGGCGTCAGTAGCACTCGGAGTGTGCTCAATTTTTCAAGTAAACCGCTGACCGTGTGCGCATTTTTAATGTGACCCGCCTAATCGCTTAAAGGCATAAAATTTTGCACACTTTGCACTTTAGAGTAGGCTTGATTTTCTGAAATTAAATTCATAAAACTGCACTTTTTAAAAACCAGAATAGCTAAATAACACTTGTAAGGACAGAGGTCGGATGTAGCGATGTAGTTGGTTGTAGTTGACGGAAGTTTGAAACCCACCCCGCCACATGACGCGATACTTGACCGAAAGCTAATGCAATGTATATGCATAATTATGCAGATGAGGTCCGTAGGGGACTTGACCTCTGCGCACGCACCCCCTCTCCTCTCCTGGTGTTGCAGATCTGCTGGATGCTGTGAGCTGGACCATCGATCCGCAAGAGCACGCTTACCAACTTAACAAACACACGCTGGCCAAGGCCGTGCAATTCCACGTGGGTAGTGACAGACTAGATCCTGGGTAATTACTGCTTACTAAATTATACCTTTATACTACTGCATGTAGGTGTGTATAGAGACAGCCGCTCCGCTGTGATATCATATGTGAGAGGGAATAAATTACTTCGCAGGGTAACAGATAATTGTTTTGCATCAGGAGGAGAGACCCATGAAAATCCTATTTTCTTCCTTTTTGTGCCTTGGAGGTATTTTAATGCATTGTTCATGTTCACGTCACATAGACTATAGATAAAGATTAATGACTTTCAGGAGCATTCGTTTGTTTCCCCAAGTTAGAAAAGTAGGTGCGGGTGCATAATAATTTTTTTATGAAAATACATTGAAATTTATTTTATTATGCAAGTCCCATAAGTTTTAACAACGATTTGCTTTCATTCGCCAGAAACGTGAATGTGTATTTGATAGGGAAGATACGCTGCTTCTATACAAAAACTTACTGCATTGAATAGCTTCTTCACTGCTACCGGTTGATGAAATATATTTCAGTCTTCGCTTGGCCGTTATTGGCGATCATTTTTTAGTATTGGCAGCGTAACTTTTCTTAAGGATAAAGAAGATGTGGTGATAAATCAAAAAGTTATATATATATACACTCCGTAACCCTCTCTTCCTGAAGCATCGATGTTATTAGGGGGACCCCGGAATATCCGAGGATGGAGCCCTTGGGGAGACACTGGCTTACTGTGTATGGGAGGAGGGAGATATCGATTCCTGTGGAGAGAGGAGTTAGAAAAATACACAATAGCTGGGTAGATATAGTTTACATCGATCATGCGAGTCGTGTTTGCTTCTGTTTTGCCACAGCATGAGATAATTTATCTCAGTAAACATGTAATTGCATTGTGAGAATTGTCAGTCATAAAATTCATTATTCCATATTATACGATAGTACGTCCCTTTATTTGCATTTATGAATAGAGCGTATCACGAATATATATGTCTAAGTTTCACACTCTCAATAACCAAGCCTAGAAAACAGAGTCTGAGCTAATTTTATTAATGCTATTGTGATACTTCTAGTACAGGGTGTCTACACCGAAATGCCTTAATTGCAGCCGGTCTCCTTAGCCTTGGAGCCGTGGGTAAGGTGGCTGTGGATTCGAGTCCCGCCTCGGGCATGGGTGTTTGTGTGTCATAAAGAAAACACGGAAAACAAAGAAAGAACAGAAAAACAAGGGAAACCCGAAAACAAGGGAAAAAAAAATAAAAAAAATTGAAATAATTGAAATACACTAAAATAAATATTTGCAGTATGTTTGATATAATATTAAAAAAAAAATTGCTCCCGGTTCAAAATAAATAAATATAGCGTAATTAAAAAAAACAGCTGTGTTTATACTCCGTTTAGCTACGGGGCTAAATCAGGAGTGCGGGATCTGTATCTGTACAGCAAGGTAGGCATGTTGATTGTCAATTGTTTCTATTATAGCCTATGTATATTATTATACAAATTATTTCAGAATGTTTATGTTATTTTATGGATTAAATTTTAACTGATATTATTTTAAATGGATGTGATACAGGATGAAATGTTGAGGATAATTCATGGTATGTAAATATCCAATTCGTCATTTACCCTTACGAATGGGGAAATTGGTCGGCCACGGGATTTGAACCTGGGACCTCCGGAATGCGAGGGCAATTTTATTACCAAACATATGACATATGGTATCGACCCATCCCTAATATTAACTTAATACTTAGAATGACATAAGTTAATATTAGGGATGGGTCGATATCAGATTTTCTCGATACTCGATACAGATACATGGTTTTTCCCCCTATATTCGATACTTCGATACTGGATACCGTCAACATTTCCAGTTTCAATAAATAGGTACATTAAGAATTAAAAGTTGAGAGAACTGTGTAATACCAACTAAATTAAGTGTGCATATTTAATGAGACAAAATTTAATATCATCAGTGTCCTATAATTATTTTCAAACTCTACATTGAAACCAAAATTAGTATTTGAAACAGTCCACTTATTCTCACTTAATTGCAGAATTACCAAAGTATCGAAAAAGTACCGAGCGAGTTTTCTGAAGTATCGCTCGATGCCGATACCATGCAAGTATCGACAGTATCGAGGTATCGAAAATATCGAGGACCCAGGGTCGATACCAGATTTTCTCGATACTCGATACCGATACACCATTTTTTCCTCGATACTTCGATACTCGATTGTCAACATTTCCAGTTTCATTAAATAGATACATTAAAAATTAAAAGTTGAGAGAACTGTGTAATGACAACTAAATTAATTAAGTGTGCATATTTAATGAGACAAAATTTAATATCATCAGTAGCCTATAATTACTTCTAAACACTACAGTAAAACTAAAATTAGTTTTTGGAACAGTCCACTTAAAAGTTTTTGTTCAAAAATTACAATGGGGTTTGGACAGTCAGGTTCCTTGTTATTGAAACGTTCGACAGGAAACGAAACAATTAAGAATCTCTTCTGTTTGGATTTTAAAAGTAGGAAAGTCTTTATTTATGACTAGACAAAAATCACAGAGTAGTTTTCTCCATTTCAAGGAAAAATAGAAGTATTTACTATATTTAGTAGACTACTAAAAGCAGAAAGAGATACCGCATTTCCTTAAATTGCAGAATTACCAAAGTATCGAAAAAGTACCGAGCTAGTTTTCTGAAGTATCGCTCGATGCCGATACCATGCAAGTATCGAGAGTATCGTGGTATCGAAAGTATCGAGGACCCATCCCTAGTCTTTAATCATTATGCTTACCGGATATTGGGATATAGGTTTAAATGTTTGGCTAGGTTAAGCAAACTCATTCGGAATAGCGTATGTTGATGAAAATGACCAAGACGAGGATGGCCATGATTTGAGGGACACCGAGACTTTCACCTTCAAAGCATTTGTCAAACCTTTCGTAAACAGCCTACTTGTTTGCCTAATCAGTTACAGCGATGAAAGGAGTCGGTGGAATTGGCACAATGCTGTGAGGTTATATTTAGCTCTGCTTTGCACTGTAGCTTGTGAACCCTTATTACTGAAAGCTGCATCTCATGACTAGACGTGGGATTTTAGGCTCTAAAAAAAGGTTAGTTTTAGGCACCTAAAATAGGCTTTTAAAACAAGTAAATAGGCTTTTAAAAGAGAAAAATAGGCACTTAAAATATGCTTTAAAAATGTGTAATTAGATAGAAAATAGGCTTTAAAATATGCTTTAAAAATGTGTAATTAGATAGAAAATAGGCTTTAAAATATTACAATACACACTTAAACTGTAACATGGCCTTTTTTTATACTGCAAGAAACGTGGAATACCTATTCTTAACAGAATTAATTGCAAAATTAGGCATTACGAACTATATTCATTTAAACAGATGTTGTTTCACTGGTGACTTGACACAACAGTCCTTCCTCCTTAATCCTCCCCCGTCAGTCAGCATTCCTTTAGCGACGATTGTTTGGAATAATCAAGTTTCTGTGAAAAACCCACCTCTGCTGTTCTGCTTTGCATTGGGGGATGTCCATTATAAGATTGTAAAAATTGAATTTTATTTTAAATGTACAAAATAGGCATTTTAGGCACTAAAATAGTAAAATAGGCTCTAAAGGTCCAAATAGGCATTTTATAGGGCACTATAAAACTCTATAAATGTAAGTGATTTATCATGAAACGTCCACATATTTAAAAATTTTCATGTTATTTCTTAAGGAACAAAATAGGCATTTGCCTTAAAATCCCGGGTTTGCTTATGACTTGCAACTCTTAGGTGGCCTGAATCAGATCGCGAAATTTTCGGTCGCAAGATGGTCCTTAACGACCAGAATACTGAGGCGGGCGAGAAGGATTCTATTTTTAAAATATGCTTATTTATTTGCACAGTATTTGTTATTTTAGTTTCCGCGACAAAAGTCAAACGTATTAGGCCTAATAGTTATGCCACAGGCTATCACTTTTCACGATAAGTGTGAATTTACTTAGCCAATTGTTGTTCTAGCTCCTCTAGTGATAGTTCGGCTGTTTTTAAATAAGGGAGATAGTGCATTGGGGATTTTTTTATTTGCTGCAATGCTGTGATATTTTATACGTAAAGGGAAATTAGTTCTTCATAGGCTAATTCCGAAAGACTATGGTTCTCAACCATAGTCTATGTAACATAAATGGCTCCTAAAATTATTGATTTGGCTACTGCCTTCAGAGTTGAATTTCATGACCTGATCTAGTTATTATCAAATTCACAATAAAAATTAGTTAATATTATACTCTTCTGGGATTATTCTACTCAAATATCTGGGAGCAATAATTACAGACAAATAATATTAAGGCAGAAGTTAAGTGCAGACTTAAATCAGGAAATGCCTGCTTTTATGCTTGTCTTCTCGTCTACTGTCCAGAAATCAAAAATCAAAATTTATAAGACAATTATCCTGTCTGTTGTATTATATGGATGTGGGATATGGCCGCTTACTGGCCGGGAAGAACATTATCTGAGAAAGTTCGAAAACAGTGTGCTTAGGAGAATATTTGGGCCTAAGGGAGATGGAAATGGGGACTGGAGAAAACTGCATAACGACGAGCTTCATGAACTGTACTCGTCACCGGATATAGTAAGGGTAATAAAATCACGGAAGATGAAATGAGCTGGACATGTTGCGCGCAAAGGGGAGGAAAGACATACCTAAAAAATATTGACTAGGAGACCCGAAGGGAAAAGACCATTTGGAAGACCTAGACGTAGGTGGGAGGACAATATTAAAATAAATTTAAGAGAAGTAGGATTTGCAAGGGATGGTTGGATGGAGTTAGCACAGAATAGGGTTGAATGGCGGGCTCAGGCAAGCGCGGCAATGAACCTTCGGGTTCCATCAAATGGATAATATTCCTTTAGCTTGCTTAGGAATTGTCTGTTGCCATTGAGTAAGTAAGTATATTCTTCCTTCTCATAAGAATACTGGCTTTATATAATTTGCTATGAGTTCATTGCTCTAACTTATTAATAGACCTGGGATTTTAAGGCAAATGCCTATTTTGTTCCTTGTGAAATAACATGAATTTTTTTTAATATGTTGACATTTCATGATACATCACTTATTATTATAGAGTTTTATAGTGCCCTAAAATGCCTATTTGGGCCTTTGGAGCCTGTTTTTACTATTTTAGTGACTAAAATGCCTATTTTGTACATTTAAAATGAAATCCAACTTCTGTACCTTTTACAATCATTTAATGGACATCCCTGAATGAAGAGCAAAACAGCAGAGGGTGGGTTTTTCACAGAAACTTGATTTTCCCAAACAATTGTCGCCAAAGGAATGCTGACTGCCGGGGGAGGATTCGCTCAAAACAACAAGTAGCAGGTATGTATAGTAAGAAGGGACATACTGTGTCAATTTTTCCTATAATCCAAAACTGTCTTTGATAAATGTATTTTTAATTCTGTTTTAATTTTGCAATGATTTCTGTTGAGAATAGGTTTACCACGTGTTTTACAATAAAAAAAGATCACGTTACAGTTTAAGAGCATATTGTAGTATTTTGAAGTGTATTTTCTGGCTATCTAAACATTTTAAAGCTTATTTTAAGTGCCTATTTTCTCTTTTAAAAGCCTATTTACTTGTTTTGCAAGCCTATTTTAGGTGCCTAAAACTAATTTTTTTAGAGCCTAAAATCCCAGGTCTACTTATTAATAAACATTACTGATAATCAGGGCCCGGATTCTGATGACCTAAAATTGTTTGAAAAATGACCTATAATATGACCCTAAATTTTCATGAAAATGACTTAAAAATTATAAAAAATGACCTAAAAACAGATATTATATTTATAAAAAATTATTACTGTACAAACAAAGTTATAGACTAGTTTGTACATAATTGTAAAAACTGTAAATAACTGTAATGTTGTGAATGTTCTTTTCTCACGGAAATTTATACTGGCACTGAGGCACTGGTAAGTCAAAATTCGGCACATCTTTTTGTGGTCTTAAAGGATTATATTGTTGTTTATTGGAGGTAAACAGTGGTTTGCACTCTCAAATCCAAGCAGGTGGCAGACTCAGGTGCCAAGTCAATCTATTAAAAATATTAATATAATACAGACACGTCAACACTTTCACGCCAAATTTTTTCCTTCTTGCATTATACAAACAACACTTCAAAGACTGCACCGCTAGCAACGAATAAAGTTAATACTCTCAATGTAGGGCCTAAATACATGAAAATGACTGAATAAGGAAGCAAATGACACGAAAATGACAAAATAATTACCTAAAATTGAAATAAATGTCCTAAAAATATAAAATTGCATAAAATGACAAAAAATGACCTAATAAAAATGCATTTCTATAATCTAGAGGCCATGATTAGGATTTATCCACAAGTTGGCGATGTCTATGCAGCATCAATAAAAAGATGACATGTCATTAGAATCCGGGCCCTTCTGATAATATTAGTAAGCTGTTTCATAGACTATACAGGCAATAAATTTTACTCAGAGTCACCAAGAAACGCAACGCTCGATTTTCTTCCAATTTACCATGATCGTTCCTTGAAGACTTGTTACATTCTGGCTCGTAGAAGAAGGAATTCTTGACAGATCAATGGGCATCTTAGTCATATGGGAAATATCAAAATGAAAACTCTTGGATGTTCTGGACATATCCGACCAGCAGCTGGCAAATTCCATTCTGAACCAATTTTCTTCACTGGCTCTAAACGACAGACATTATCCTGAAGCCTTGCCATTTCGAGGTTACACATTTGTTCAAGCTCAAGCAATTTACTTCTGTAGAGATTGCTTGAGTTCGTGCTCCTGTTGGGCTAGCTCTCTTTCCCCCCCTTGAAACCACTTCAGTTGTTGGTGGAATTCAGCGCTTTTGGGATCTATCAAGACGTGTTCTTGGATTTCCACTTATACCAACCTGTATTTGCTAATCGTCGGGTTTTCTTTGATAGAATAAGATATTTTGAAACTTAGAGCCAAATACCGCCCATGTTGAAACGGTTGACTTGAAGACCAATTATCTCATAATTTAATTAAGATATCAACGCAAATATTTCAGGGCTGTTAAAACCAGATTTTCTGAGCTCATGGATCTACATTCAGCTGAAAATATTTTGATTCTTTTTAGAATCATAAAAAAATAATTCATATTTTTAGCACAAAATATTTATTTCAATTCAAATATTCTCTCTCTCTCTCTCTCTCTCTCTCTCTCTCTCTCTCTCTCTCTCTCTCTTTGTCGTAGTTTTACCTCTCCCTTATAGGATTTAAGCGACCCAAGCCCCCCGGGCCTTACAGGCCGCGACCTGTCGGAAGAGGGATTGTCTATGGATCACACAATGCTTTTTTGACCAGACAAGGACATGGAGGGCCTCCCCGGATGAGTGATCAGCCCAATGCCGGGGCCACCTCCGAGACAACATGAACACAAAGGACGAGACACACCATTCACACACACACACACACTCACTCCAAACAAGGCGAGGATGGGATGAAGATGATAATGGCGGCCAGATGATATTTGGGGACCACAAGGGCCTAAAGTTACCCGACATTTGTCTTACAGGCTAGGAGAAACCCCACCTAGGTAACTTGTCCTGACCAGGATTCAAACCCGGGCCCGCTGCGTGAGAGGAGCGGTGGACTCAAATATTTTTTAAGCAAGAATAAAATAGATTCACGGCATACTATAGACGAGTGTATGTAGAAAATGTCTGTACCTCTCTTATAAAGATACTTACAGATAGATATCATAAAACTTATTATAGAAACTGTGATGGAAAATTAATTTACTTTATTCTTACGTGAATATGGAATTTTCTGAAGGAGAATTGATCGTTATGAAATGATAATCATATAAATTTTAAATGTAAAATCTAGTTAAGAGACAGAATTTATAGATAATGAAAAGATTAGTCAATTTGATCGAAAAGATTAGACAATTTGATCGAAAAGATTAGACAATTTGATCGAAAAGATTAGACAATTTGATCATTCTTGAATAGGAACGCCATGTAGGTAGACATCGGTGGATATGGGTTCGTTTATAGATCACCGTCTCCTCTCCATAAATGTTTTGGTGCACCTTCCGTGGCATTGAAATTTGCGTTAACTTTGACACAGATCTCATCACGGTTTAAATGTTCACCTGAGCTGGTTATCTTCTGGCTCATAGAAGAAGGAGTTCTTGGCAGATCAATGGGCATCTTATTCATGTGGGAAATACCAAAATGAACACTCTTGGATTGTTCTGTACCTACCCGACCAGCAGCTGGCAAATTCCATTCTGAAGCTATTTTCTTCAGTGGCTCTAAATGAGAGACATTATCCTGAAGCCTTGCCATTTCGAGGTTACACATTTGCTCAAGTTCAAGGAGTTTGCTTCTGTACAGATTGTTTGAAATCGTGCTCATGTTGGGCAGAGCTCTCATTCCTCCTTGAAACCACTTCAGTTGTTTGTGGAATTCAACACGCTTGGGATCTATCAAGAAGTATTCTTGGCTCTCCACTTTTATCAACCTGTATTTGCTGATCGTCTGGTTTTCCTTGGTGGAATACGATTCTTGAGCATTAATTTCTTCAAGCTTTACCTGCAGTTTGTTAGTTTCGTCTATTTCTTTTCGCCAAAGTAATTTTTCTTCTCTTATCTGTTCTTTTAATTTCGCCATTTTTTCCCTTAAACATTTTATTCGTTGCTCATAATCTTCTGCGTTTTGTTCTTCATCTTTCGTCGTGCAATTTTCTGTGTCGGATCCGTTTGGAGAAGATTTCTTTGTTTCGACTTGTTCGGTATTCCATATTTCATTTGCTTCTTCTTTATCTGGTAATTCATGGTTTACATCTTCTTCACGTATTTCATCCATTTTTATCACAAAGAAAATCTAATTTACCTTTCTGTACACAAATCCGTTTCTAAGCAAACGTTTAGCACAAGATTGAACAATGATGTAATAATTATACATTAAAAATTAATTTAAAATACTTTGAAGTGTGTTTTACTTGCCACTTCAAACACATGGAAGGAATTTTGAAGAAGTTTGTAAAACAATCGACAAAAGTATATACAGAGAAATGTGGATGTATTCGGCAAGTATTTAAAAGTATACAAAAGTGCAATATTATTTATGGCATAAAATTGCTGGCCCTTCTTTCTATAATAGGTTCACTTTTGGTGATTCATTTCGCCATTTAAGGCTTGTTTACATGATGATACCAGGTTTTGTCACTATTTCATGAAGATATTTCGTGAAATTAGTCCACGTATTTCCTTTAAAACAAATTTCAGTGCATCTTACTTTTGAAGTTCAAGTCATTAAAACCTCACAGACACGTTGGAAGCGCGTAAAAATTCAAGAATTTTACAATTTCCGCACTTTCTCACTTTATTTTACAAACCGTGAACCAGCTAAACATGACGTGCATAACCTCGTAACTGCGCAGTGTTGTAACTCATTGTCGCCAGTACATCACGCGCATGCGTATTAAACTGTAAAACAGTTGCGACTTTTCTTGTGGAAACTAGGGATGAACATCGATAGTTAAAACATCGCTGTTCACCTCGGTAACCATCGATGTGACGTCAAAATCGACCTGAAAACATCGATGTATTTTGACGGAAACCATCATTTTTTAAATACAGAAATTAGGCAAAATTCATAAATAAATTGAAATATTTCCGTATAAACTATCGATATAAAAAATCTATGTTTTGGGAAATTATGTTGCTATAAATAAAATTATATCTAAGAACCAAGGTAGGCCTATTAATCTTATTCTTATTATAAAAACTTCGATATCGGGAGAAACGTGATGTAGCAAACAAATCGGTTGTTTTCCATCGATGTAGAAAACATCGATCATCGACATGAAAACATCGATCGGCCATCGATGCTCAACCCTAGTGTAATTAAGTCCTTGATATTTGTTTACATAGCTGCAGCGAATATACTTTTGTATTCTAGTCAATACAAAGTATTGTATGCTAAAGTACCGCTTATACTCTTGATTATAGTCTATACAAAAGCCAGTGCATAATATAATTTTTAACATTTTATGCTAATGTATTAAATGCTGTAAAGAAACGTTGTATGAGGAATCTATTGATATAAAAATACTTGTGTATCATACAAGGGTACACTGTAATGAAATTCCTTGTTTTGACTGAGCTTGGAGATGAGTGTTAGAGCGTATATCAGGTTACCACGGCTTTGTAAAGCTACAAGTCATCTTGTTTTATTTACCTCGCTGGGAACTAGAGGAGAGGAATCTCAAGTGTTGCTCAGCTTCATGGATCGCTGCTGATGTACCAGTGTACACACTGCTTCCTCTATCCAGCGTTACATCATATTTCTGTATAATCGCTACCGACAGGATACATTTTGACAGTCTTCCCTCAAGTATCACAGCCAAATATTCCTTGTTATCTACACTGCAAAGCAGATTTCAACCCTTAACTATAAAAAGGTGAGGTCTGTGAGACGTGTCATTTTTAGAAGACTCGTCCTAAACCATCGTCTATCTACAAAAGAATTTAATAGCATTGTTCCCGAAAATCTGCACCGACACCGATACTGACAAAGAACACGGGCTCTTGTAGTCGCAAGGGTTTCCTCAGTGTTGCCGCTGTCATTCACCACTTCTCAAGTGAAGTAAACATACTGTGGTACGTGTTTGGCAACATTGTAGTGGATCGCAGACAAGCGTGAATACGCCTAATTACATTTCTATTCATTGATTGACTGACAGGTCGAAGAGGATTAGGGTGGCAGCAGTAAGAGACATTTCTTGGAAAGAAAGTCCTTAAGGAGTGGCATCCACAATACACCGCTGTTGCTTTCTGGATATCTTCTTCACAAGTGGGCTTTTTACACCACAATTCCTTCTCGATATCCTTCATTGCCCCATATTTGCCCCCTTACTCATCAGTGGAGACGTGCAACAAGACTGGTTTTAGCGGTCTGTGAGACCTCGCTCATTTTTCATTTAGGCCTAGCTCTTCTGTGAATAACACCGAGTAAAGTCCGGAACCGTCAAAAGCTGTTAGACCGAAATTTTTATGACCATGTGATGATAGTTATAATGAAACTGTTTCGTATTAATTTTGTTGTGACTGTTTTGTCAGAATGAGGAAAAACGAGGGAAAAGGAGTTGCAAGCTAAGCTACTGCAAGTTTGAGTATAATTACATATTATGCTGTAGTGTGCTTAATATCTGTGATGTGAACTACTGTAAAGTTACTAAATAAAGTTTAGTGTATTTTACCTATTAATGTGGAAAATATTAACATAATTCCGTAACTGGGCTGGACATGTTGCGCGCATGGGGGAGGAAAGACATATCTCAAAAGTATTGACTGGGAGACCCAAAGGAAAAAGACCACCTGGAAGACCTAGACGTAGGTGGGAGGACAATATTAAGATAAATTTAAGGGAAGTAGGATTTGAGAGGGATGATTGGAGTTAGCACAGAATAGGGTTGAATGGCGGTCTCGGTTAAGTGCGGCAATGAACCTTCGGGTTCCATAAAATAGATAATATTCCTTTAGCTTGCTGAGGAATTGTCTATTGCCATTGAGGAAGTAAGTAAGTAATATGGTATTCATTTCAGTCACCGCCTTGTAAACATTGTGTGCTGAAATTCTCCGTTAGATTGTAATATAGCTGCACAGCTTGTATGTAGCAGTGTTATTAACTTTGCAGACTGAATGAAGAAACAGCACAGCTATTGCACAGGGTTCATAAAGGACATGCATGGGGCGTTGAGAAATGCTCGCTCGGTCTCGCTTCTCCTCAGCTTTAGGGTGCCGACCGACCGGCATTATTGATCCCGACATTTGCCGGATTAGTTCGCACAGTTTCTCCCCTCTTTCACCTTAATGTTGCAAATAGGCCTTTCTAACTCACACTGAAAAAAACTAAATTGCTTCTTTCCATTAGCAAGGTAAAATTTTCCCAACCAACGAATAAACTTTTTGAAGACACACTGAACACCAATGAGAATATATTTGTGGAAAATAAATAAGTACGTTGACTTTGAAGACTTTTAACTCATCTGTAGCTGGATTTCGTAAAAAAAAAAGTTCGAATTATAGATTGTCTACTAGTCTATAGGCCCCTAATTATAAAATGAAGTGTTTGTCTTTCTGTCTGTGCGCGATGCCCAGCGAAATCTACTGAACGCACATCCTTGAAATTTTAAACGTAGATGGATTGAAGGGTGGGCGAATGCACCTCGAAGCCGAATTTTTTTATTTTTGCTTTCGTTCGCGAGTTATGAGTGGAAAAACTGGCAGAAAACGTGATTATTATTTTTTTTTTTTGCTATAGAAGAATCAGTTTTCAGTAATACATTTCATTTGTCAAATCAGTTGCAGATGGCTTTGCCGTTTTTGTCATAGTTTGGGAATAAAAGAATCGCTTCATTTCGTAAGCCACCCTGATGGATTCATTTGTTTATAATGCCAAGACCCGCAGACATCTGAAATTTTCAACGTAGTCGGAAGAGGGTTAATGAATATAGGCCTAGGTCTAAATGGACAATCACTGATCGATTTGGACGGAACTCATTATGCAGGGGTTTTCTAGGTCAGGGAACTCGAATCTGAGGCAGTTTTTCCCAGGCGACGCTTTCTAATCGTAGAGTGTGCTCCACGTGATTTAGGTGTTAATAAATATACTAATTTAACTATTATGCTCAAGTTTTTAATTTTTTTTATTAATGATCGCGGGCGAAGCTTCCGGCACCTGCTAGTACAAAATAAAACAATGAAAGTGTGTTTAAATAGACCTAGTTATTACCTAACAATATAATTTTTTCTTCCGGAATGAATGTTATGAGTAGGGCCCGGAAATTAGTAAAAATGTTTTTTTTTTTTCTATTTGGGTGGATATATTAAAGAGTGAGTCCGCCGGCGTGGTCTTGTGGTTAGCGTCGCTGACTACAGTTCCGTCGGCCAGGGTTCGATTCCCGGTACCTCCTCGGATTTTTCTGAGGTAGGGAGGTCTGGTAGGGAGGTCTGGTAGGGGTGCACTCAGCCTCGTGATTAAAAATTGAGGAGCTACTTGATAGAGAAGTAGCGGCTCCGGTCAAGAAAACCACCATTAACGGCCGTGGGTGTCGGCATGCTGACCACATGCCCCCCAATCCTGCCATCTGCCTACGGGAGATGACGCAGCGGTCGGGTGGTAGGCCAAGTCCCTCCAGGGATGTAGCGCCACGGAGTTTAGTTTTATTAAAGAGTGAAATAGAGATAAACAGTTTCCATACATTTTCGGGCGGTAGGGTCAGTTTTTTATTTGCCTATTTTTCCTTCTGTTGCTTATTTTTTGGCTGTTTTGGATTGTTATGTCTTTTCTGTGATTATTTACACATTTTAAAAAGCGCATAAATAATTTCAATGTTTGAAAGTGAAAAAATGCTAATAATGAAATGACACATTCACGTATCAGTAATATTTATTGAGGAGCTTGTTCCCTATAAATCAACGTATTTGTTTTCAAGCAGTAAAAAATTATATCTTCAAACGATTAAATTAATACGCTCTATAGATAGCACAACCTATGAAAGACATAATGAATACCAGTAAAGCGACAGGAAGAGGGAAATTATTAAGTATATTTGTTAACTACATTCATTAATAAAGAGAAGGGTTCCTCTCTGTTTTGACTTTTAACAAACGCCTACTTTAATTATATTACTGCCTATTTTCGATATTTTAAGTGACTTTTTGCTATAGTTATGTGTTAGGACTTCCCAACAAATTTACCTTTATTGTTTAAAAAATAATAAAAATCTTAACAGATTTGTAACTGAAGTAGCCTATTATTTAACAAAACATGACTTAATATGAATTACCCTTTCCTGTTCCAAACCTAGCATTAATTTTGGACCACTGCTGTACAATATTCCATTACTAAATCTCGCCCAGAATTTTCCATGATTTTACTAAATTGTGATACTTACTAAATTATTCTCCCATAATTAATACTATGCTAAATTTTTGAAACAATCGGACAGTATGGAGGACCATAGCTTTTTATCAACTCTCCCAATTTTTTTTTTTTTTTTTTTTATAAGTTACTAGGGGGTAAAGCATTGTTAGAGAAAAAATAACAGCCTTAACTTTTATTGGTTGTGTTTTCAATTTGATTAAAACATAATGATTTAATTAATTCAGTTAATAACCATAGTAAAAGACCTTTTACATACATACCGTATTAAAAACAGAAGAACAAAGAAGGTGTGTAATCTGTAGTAGGCAACACTTACCTGTAAAAGAAAATAATCACAATTACAAAGCATAATAATAATAATAATAATAATAATAATAATAATAATAATAATAATCCATACTATACTTGCCACTTATAGCAACTTTCATTATCTGTATTAAAAATAATTTTCAACACAACCGTTTAGCCTAATCTTGCGTTTCTCAACCTTTTTGACCCCGAGGACCTCTAAAATGTCTAAAAAATTTCCGGAACCCTAATTTTATATCCCATTTTTAAAAGAAGGCCTATATTCTTAATATTTGGGGTATTAAGTATAGGTCATTATAACGAAATATGTGCAAAAATTTTACTTCTTTACTTTCCACTTGCTTTATGACATTTTTTTAATTATGTCTGAGGACCATCTGCACCATAGGTTGAGAAACGCTGGCCTAATCTAAGAGCAAGACCAATGATGCCATCGAGTTATCCCTAAACAAGGAACAGTCATGGCACTTAATTCGAAGTACCTTTTCCATTTTCATGTCCTTTTTTCTGGTCTTCTCAAAAATACCAAATGCACTAAATGACATATTCTTAAGGGGGTCATGGTAAGTTAGTTCTGTTAATTCTAATTAGGGTTCTAATTAGGCTTCTTAATTCTAATTAAGACAGAGGAACTGGATTCACAAAACTGCTACACTACATGTAAAAGTTCTTACTGCTGCTAACATAATTATAACGATCCTCAAAGGCGTTCCTATATTTGCCACTTATAGCAACTTTCATTATCTCCTATACTTGAAATGCAAGTAAGGGAATAAATGAAATTAATTGGCTTTGTTATAAGCATTACCGAAAATAAAGTTTGAGGCTGGGCGGGATACGAACTCAGGGCGGGCGCCCTCTGGCTGCTGGCCTGAGAACCTAGTGGTACTAAGAGCTTATGGAGCCTAATAAAGAGGAAGTTGGCAATAGTGATATTGATATAGTGATATGTTATGGCGGCCACACGGAATATTTTCTGCTAACCTCCTCCTGGTAATAACGCCTTTGGCAAAGAAAATAAGAAAGACAACCAGTCTGCTTCAAATGACAGTTGTCGGAGATATTAGAATGTATAGAAATATTTCTATACATTCTAATATTATAATTTATACCACTGTAAATATGAAATTGATTAATTATAGTTGTAGGGGAGGCTTGAGACGTGGCAGCCCTTTATAGATAATTTGCCAGATAGCTGGTTGAGAATGCTTACCTGGCAGCGGGTTATAGATACGGCGGTGAGTTTCTTTGTCTTTCGCTTACAATTGTAGGGGTTTTTAATTTATTTTTTAACATCTACCTTAATTACTGATAACCAAAATCGAACTTAAAACCGTCATACAAGGTTGATTAGCTTCATATTTTCAGGTGGTATAATTATAGATTAGATGTCTAGACAAGGTCCGCTTCTATACCACTAGATTTTTTAAAAACAAACAGCTGAAGTCTACATGAGAAAAGGGAGACCAGTTAATTAAAAACACGTTGTTTTAAAATTAACTTTTATTGTATTGTTGTAAAAGTACGTATATTGTATTATTTGGTCTATCACTTAATAAAAGATTATAGTGAAATAACATTGAGCTCAATGTATTGTCAATTAAATTGTTTGCAACGATAAAGAATAAAATCTACAAAGTTGACATGAACACAATAACTAAAATATGATTTAAAAATTTAAAACATACATGAAAATTACACTAGTAGAATATTAAAATACTTTTCATTTCTTATAAAATATCAAACATATGTCTATGCGTGTCCTTAATTATATGTATTCTTGGATATGTTTGATATTTTATAAGAAGTTACAAGTATTTTAATATTCTACTAGTGTAATTTTCATGTATGTTTTTAATTTATAAATCATATTTTAGTTATTGTGTTCATGTCAACTTTGTAGATTTTATTCTTTATCGTTGCAAACAATTTAATTGACAATACATTGAGCTCAATGTTATTTCACTATAATCTTTTATTAAGTGATAGACCAAATAATACAATATACGTACTTTTACAACAATACAATAAAAGTTAATTTTAAAACAACGTGTTTTTAATTTCTCATGTAGACTTCAGCTGTTTGTTTTTAAAAACTCTAGTGGTATATAGGCGGACCTTGTCTAAACGTCATACAATGACTTCGAGGTTCAGACATGCAAGATTAAGTTTTTAACCATTACCTTTATTATAAAAAGAAAACGTAAATACTCTTATCTTCAAAGCATAAAAGCAGGCAGATGACATTATTATATATTCGTAGATTAATGAAAAGATACGGTTGATATGAACGGACGCACTCAAAAAGAAAAAAGCGAGGATTTAGTTTCACCCCAAAGTGGACGTCAACATTGTTATCGACTCTTCTTTACTGTGCCTTGAATCCCACACCCGCTTTCCCCCCAGTCTGTAATTACAGTCTGTAACTCTAGTCATTTATACACCTCTATCTCGCTCTCTGCCTCCAACAAAATCGTTCCATATAAATACACTCACACCCTATTTAGAGGCCAAATTGCTTTGCAAAGTACGAACACCGTATTATTTTATTAAAAACTACTTTCTACTGCTTCGTGCTTCATTGATTGTAACTATCAAGAAACCCACTTTATAACTGACGTGCTTACAGTGATAATTATGAAGGAGATATTAGCTTTGAAGTAGATGCAGTCATCTTTTTCATATACTAGTACTTCTAGGAAGTGGAGATGGTTTCTTTATTTCTTTTATACTAGGAAATTAGATGGTGAAAGCTTTTTCGCTTCCTCCAACAGAAGCATCTAAAATAATAGAACCCAAATGCACTGGTGTTAATTGAAAGAATATGAAATTCTTACTATTTTCATGGAAGATTCCAGAAAAGTAATATTAATTTAGGGAAAAGGGTTTAATTATAATTAGCCTACGTGAATAATTCGAGTGTACATTTTTTTCGCCAGGGCTTCTCTTTTTTATATTCTTCTTCTGCGAAGGCTTTGCCTGCTTATCTTCATGCAGATTCCAAAGAGGATACATATTATCTAGGTTCTTCTAGAATCTAGGTTATTTGGCAGTGATGCAAAATATACTAATAGGCAAAACTTTATTTGGGTAGAGGAAGTTTTGTGTTTCACATCAGACTTTTTACAAATTTAAGACACAGTATTGTATCCTATACAGGCTAGACAACATAAGCCAAAAAAGGTGGTATAGGCTAATTGATTCCCGGAGAGCTGGAAATGATTTTAATCTCTTAATATGCATGTAAAAAGAGTTTGCATCAATTTTCTGCTTGTGCTGTATGAGGGGTGTCCAAGAAACGTTTTCGAGTTTATCACTAATAACTTCTAGGCGATGCATTTATAGGAGAATTTTACTCTTTTATAAATTAAAGTACATAAACTTCTAGGTCCAATGAGTACCTTACATTGTCAAGTCGTTAGGAAGGTGTACGAGTTCAAAGAACAACCATATTTCCCATTTAAAAAAAATCGTATTTTGAATTTTTAAGCCTACAAACCCTATTTCGCCTGGCCTAGTAAGACGCATTATGCATTTAAGAGTTAAACACTTTAAACAATATAATTTAAATATTCATAAAAAAGAGCCATTTTGAATAACTCATCAATGAAATGCAGCAATTCCACCTTTCAATCCTAAAAGTTTTTTTTATTTTTATTATCATATATATATATTTCGACCAGCTTGTGGTCATCTTCAGTGATACAGTACATAGTATGTACTGTGCATAGTATGTACATACTATGTACATGACCAGCTTGTGGTCATCTTCAGTGATACAGTACAGTATGTACAGTATGTACAGTATGTACAGTATGTACAGTATGTACAGTATGTACAGTATGTACAGTATGTACAGTATGTACTGTATCACTGAAGATGACCACAAGCTGGTCGAAAAAAAAACTTAATATTGAA
Organism: Ectobius pallidus; assembly: GCA_964059195.1. NCBI lineage: Eukaryota > Metazoa > Arthropoda > Insecta > Blattodea > Ectobiidae > Ectobius > Ectobius pallidus. The sequence continues at coordinate 142,746,536 of CAXKWD010000006.1, forward strand.
ACTAGGAATTGCTGCATTTCATTGATCAATATAATTTAAGTTGAAGATTATTAAAACCTTAGTTAAGAAGCTCCCAAGAGCCAGACTGGAACCGGACCCATTGTTAGATTGTAGGTCATTGAGGCACGATGAAATTGTAACTTGACCTCAAGCAATAATTAGAAGGTAGTTTAATTAATAAGCGAAGAAATGACGGCAGTCATAATATATTTGCTTAATTGGTTGGTTTGTGCAGCTAATTGGATAGGAAGGCAGCAGTTGCAAGTTGTAAATTCAGAGCGCTCCCCTTTGATATCTGCAACACACAAGCCATGATTAATTGCGCTGTGTAACAAGTAATTTGTTTTATTTATATACCGTTTATTAATAAGCTGTTTTCTTTTCCTTCTGACGGCATTTCCTCGTAAGTACTATTTACAACACCAGACTCCTAACATTCCAATACTTTTTTATGCTTGAGTACCTGAGCCTGAGAATTTTCATAAATCATGAACAGAATGGAAAGATATAACGACAATAAAAATTTAAATGTACGTTATTATTGAGATGAAAGTGGTTCAACTCAATCCCTTTCTAGCTGACTGTCCTCAGTGCTACTGCTGTCGGCAGGATTGATTACAAAGCGATCAACAATGACATCGCATATACTGCAACATGCTACATGGAAAAATGACTGATAATAACAGTGTTTTTATATTAAAATAAACAATTTTACAGGAGATTAAAAAAAAATTATTCAGATCCCCAGTACTGGAGGGAGCAGATTTTTGTCATACTCGCCAAGGGCGCAGAAGGACCTTGCTATGGCCCTGCCTTCAGTAGAGACAATGAAATCGGGTAAAATGATACAGGAAAGTGCCATAATGCTTTTGTTTAATCAGTGATAATTGCAATTATGATATACGGAAAATAAGTGATTTTTGTAATCGGTTTCCGAGTTAATCTCCAGATCGATTCATTAAGCAGGCCTTACGGAAGAACAAAGGTCTAGTTTGATAAGCATATGTGAAGGAATAGGTGGGTAGTGTAACTAGTGTTGTTTGTCAAAGCTAACTGTATTGCAACTTCCAAAGCCGAAAATGAACACTGTATATAAACAAAATGAGAATTGATTTTGCATTTTATAATTTCTGTCTAATATATTACCATAAAATAAGCACTAAATTGGATATTACTCCGGTACCGGTCAATCGATTTGGTCCAATATCAATAGGCTTCTTCCCATCGATGTTATAAATGTGTATACCAAGTTTCATGAAAGTCCGATAAAGCGTATTTGAGTTATTGCGCGTACAGACGACAGATATTTTCCCGTCCACCACACAATCTCATAAAGTACCATTCTGACACTTAATAATTTGAAAGAAAAAAGAATAGCTTACATCTCCTAGGATTAGTGTTATCTATTGCCTACTTGAATAAGCACAATACACGACTGAGTTGTTCATGCAGTTGCTGAGCACAGTATTTCCTGTTACTGCATGCAACATAACTCAATTATAATTCAATTTATATGCATTTCATTGTGATTGTGTTATTGGTCTGTTTTAATAAAACTAACACCACAAAAGCTAAATTAATTACTGGTTCAGAATTTTTGTTCTGTTATTTGTGTGATGATTAATTAAGTTACGTACCAGTCCGCTGGTTTCAGTATCAAATATTGCTATTCCAGTGTCCATGTGCCTTCTTGTTTCTTGTTTGTAGAAAATAAAAGGAGAACACAAACAACAGAAATCCAAATCATGGAATTCGAATTTATAAGAATGTAACTGAAGGAATTCTCGTTTCATTACCTATAACCAGGGCCCGGATTCTGATTACCTAAAATTGTTTGAAAAATGACCTATAAAAGACCCTGAATTTTAAAGAAAATGACTTAATAATTATAAAAATGACCTAAAAACTGATATTTTATTTATAAAAAATTATTATTGTACACACAAAATTATAGACTATTTTCTATATAATTGTAAAAACTTTAAATAACTGCAATGCTGTGAATGTTATTTTCTTACGGAAATTTATACTGGCACTGAGGCACTGGCGAGTCAAAATTCGGCATTTCCTTTTGTGGTCTGCCGAATTATATTGTTGTTTATTGAGGGTAAGCAGTACTTTGCACTCTCAAATCCAAGCAGGTTGCAGACTCTGGTGCCAAATCAATCTAATAGCAATTGTAATATAATACAAAATTTTGGAGTTTCTTTGATTCTCATTTCCGACTGAGACATGTCAACACTTAACGCCGAATTTTTCCTTCTTGCATTAAACAAACTACACTTCAAAGACAGCACCGCTAGCGACGAAAGAAAAGTTAATACACTCAATGTAAATACATGAAAATGACTAAATAAGGAAGCAAATGACAAAATAATTACTTAAAATTGAAATAAATGCCCTAAAAATATAAAATTGCATAAAATGACAAAAAAATGACCTAGTAAAAATGCATTTCTGTAATCTAGAGGCCATGATTAGGATTTATCTACAAGTTGGGAATGTCTATGCAGTATCAATAAAAAGATATGTCATTAAAATCCGGGCCCTGCCTATAACTAACTTTGGTCAAAATTGTCACATATCCAACCTTTGTCCACGGTTGTACTAAATTACCAATTAAAAGAGTTGAGGTACTTCAGAAGTCACTCTGGCGAAAAACGACTCAGATAGAGAGAGACCTGCGGGAAGTATAATTTTGTACAATTTTGAAGAATGTACTTATTATTTTGTCTGTTGTGATTGCTGATTAATGTTATTGTGACAAATACGCACGGCTGACAGCTTAATGTTGGAATGCGGGATGACGAAACCACATGCAGACAATGGAATTGCGATTAACACAAATGTTATGCATGTCGTCTGACGTTCTGAGAATGCAAACTCAGTGATGCGAAGAAGGGTCCGAGTATAGGCCTACACCAGATCAAGAAATTCAAGCCTGAAGCCATAACTTTTTAGTTGCCATTAATTTTGAATAGCCTAATTGTGGAATAGCTTTCCAGCCTATTCTCTTATTTGTTCCATGCATATGAAGTATTTTTTGTTCGAAGATAACTTATTGTCATACTCTTATATATCCGATATAGATTAATATCGAATAGACATGAAAACAGCAAACAACCTGCATGTAAAATAAAGCAAATTTTGTTCATGTTAATTTTAATATTAAAATAAACTGAGTTCATTTCGTGCGTTTTAATATGCGTTGCTTTGAGGTTAAAATGACCAAGGGAAGCCCTGATTTCTGCGTGCCTTTGTCGCCAAAAATGAACTACTAACAGTTGAATGGTCGGCGAGATTGTCTTTTGTTTTATCAATTACAAGGTATCCTAAAACTGAATACTTAGGCATTTACCTACAGTCAACCCTCGATATAATGCCCCTCTTTACAGTGCCACCCTCGCACTGTGCCAATAAATGCAAGTAAACGGGTCTTCTCCCAAATAAAATATATAAGAAACCTCGTTACTGTACCAATTCATTTAGTACCAGTGAATATAAGACAAGATTTTTATAAAGTATAGCTTGCAGTGATTTTTTTTTCCAGTTGCATTATTCTACTAAAACTGGCGTGAATGTTAGGAAAATTATTTAAGAAACATACTGTACTGTATTTCCAAGAAGTGAGTGTTCCCCTGCTACTAATTGTATATGTAGTGAGGTGGAATGAGGAAGCTGTTAAGAAGTCGGACGGACAGCCTGCGTGAGGATTGAGCAGGTAGAAAAGAGCCCTTCATACAATGAGACATTTCAAACTTTCACTTCTTTTAATCCAGTGTCCATTCAGCTGTTACAACAGTACACTACAGTCATTGTTAATCACTTACATGAACCCACATGATCTTTAACTCCTTTGTGTACTGTAGCACTTTAGCACTGGATATACACTGTAATAAATTGAGTTACTGTACAGTATTTTATTTTGTGCTAAAGTTCTCTGTTTGCCTTTTATTTGATTTTACTTTCACAATGCACTACAATAAATTAGTACAGCACAATAATATGACATTTCGTTTTTGCACGACGTAACTAATTAGTGGTACTTACTAATATTGTTGCCGTGGATCGTAACTTGACATTCCTGCACGCAATCTGGTTGCTATGAAAACAAAAGAAATCTCCGTGCGGTAAAAATTACAAAAAGGACAAGTGCCGTAAGTAAAATAATCATAATACAAGCCTTTATGCAAGACCGGAACCAGGGCCCCTAGTTTGTGGCGACTTTAACAGGACAAATATTCGGTTCCCATAACAACCAACACATGCGAATCGCTTTCTGAAATATAACATCCATCTTCAGTAGTGTAGGCCTATAAACATAATATTTTCAGCTAATATCTCAATTAATATAAATAAATTTATATCAATAATCATCGTGCAAAAAATAGCATGCAATACTCGTTCCGTAAGCGCATAACGGATCTCGGAAATTGAAAAAACTCGGCGCAAGCGCCTCGTTTTTTCAAACTCTTTCCTCGATCCGTATGCACCGCTTACGGCACTTGTATCGCAACAATATACTATTTAGTGCCACCCTCTCTTTGTGCCACTAAATGTTAGAGAACGGAAGGTGGCATTACATCGAACAAACACAGTAGTATGCAACTTGCCTATGATGGTAATTAAGTCGCTCGTATGAAAATTATGAAACTCACTACGCTCTGTTTCATTAACATTCTCGCACAGTAATGTATGCCATTATTAGCCTCGTTGCATAATATAGTAAAAACATCATGCTTCAACATGAACACTTGAATGATAGTAACAAACAAGAGCCATGCACCAACTGCATCATAGGCGTAACCAGGCCGACCATATGGGGGGGGGGTTATAACATTCAGGAAGAGGGGGGGTCCGGGGGTCCTCCCCCGGAAAATTTTAAAAATGAAGATGCAAAATAACGAGTTTTAAGCTTCCGGGGACTTCCCCGGAAAATTTTAAAAATTAAGACGCAAAATAACGAGTTTTAAGCTTCCGGGGGTTCTCCCCCGGAAAATTTTAAAAATCAAGACGCAAAATAACGAGTTTTAAGTTTCCGGGGGTTTACCCCGGGTCCTCCCCCGAAAAATTTTAAAAATCAAGACGCAAAATAACGAGTTTTAAGCTTCCCACGCTTTATACTTGTATTAAGTAATTTATGGGCAGACTTTAAAAAATTATACAATTTTCCTTTATTTAATCAATGGGGGGGGGGTTCAAACCCCCAAACCCCCCCCTTGGTACGCCTATGAACTGCATTGTCTGTTGCTGGAAAAACTACCCTAAAGTTGCGATTAGGTAAACCTTAAGGAACCGAAGTCGTGTAAGGAATTAAAATAATATCGATAATTTCCGGATATTTTCGAACTCTTACGAGTAAATACGAGATGACGCAGCGATCGGATGGCAGGCCTAGTCCCTTCAAGGATGTAGTGCCATGTAGTTACGAATAAATACGAATTTTTGACAGTGTTATGTAGTCTAATCGTCAGCATTCCATGCTGAATAATCTGTTCAATTCCCGATCTGAAATATTTAAGGCTACATCTGAAGAAATTAATTGTTACATAGGCATAAAATTATCTTGGATTTAGTGACTTTAAAAGCACTGTACAACCACCCAGGTTATAGGCCTAACAACAATATACCCTATATATGCATTCATGAACCACAGATTATTGTCTGTTGGACATTACATGAGAATATTATAGGAGAAATATTCTCATGTAACATCCAACAGTGACAATAATGTGGTTCATGAATGCATATATATGTTAGTGTACAATAACAGTGGAAGCCCGGTCACAAAAATCACTAATTAGTAGGGCTGAAAATCGATTAAAATTTTTAATCGAGTTAACGCTTGACTTTAATCGATTAATCGACAAACAGGTCGGTATTTTAAACGAAACCAAAGGGTACATTTAATATTGTTTTACACGTTTAATAACTACTACACTACAGATAATCAGAAGAAATCCTGAATTAATGAATACCATTATTAGTTAACTAGTGAAAAAATATATACAAAACTTACATTTCCGATTACTTTTTCAGCCAAGACTTGAGACACACGAGTTTTTTGACATTTGAATGTTCAAGACACGATCATAGCTTGTTTTCAATAATACCGGCAGCACAAAATACTCTCTCACTCGGCACTGAGAAATGAGTTTGGTCATTTGACCCATTACGTTTTTCAGAATTCGACTAAACCGATTAATCGGAAAATGTAATTGATCGACGATTAAATATTTAATCGATTAATCGGTACAGCCCTACTAATTAGTGTGCCTCACAGTAGGCTACTGCATATGACATAACTTGTCTATCAGTGAGGTAGACCATTAAGGGAAATCATTCATAGGAGAGAGGTTCCATCTGGTGCTGTGAAGTGAACTCTGGCTTAGCTCAGTTGGTAGAGCAGTGGCATGGATAGCCAAAGGTTCTGTGTTCAAATCCCGGTGTCAGAGGAATAGTATTATATTTTATTATTGTTATATAGGGGTAAAAGTTTTTGTTTCGATTTAATGGCATTAAGGGCACTTTACAACCATCCAAGATATAACAACAAGTTTAGAAGCCATAATCCCAAAAACTGTCCTCTCTGTTCCGTTTTCTCTTCTTTCTTCTTTTTCCTTATTCTCTCTCCTTTTTATGAGAAGGTTTTTTTAGGTAGATTTTCGAAGAAAAATCTACCTATTGCAATGGATACCACTTTATGATTTTCGAAAAATTCTTTCATATCTTTACGTTTCATGCTCCCCTAAGTACGAAACCACCGCCCGTTCAAAAAAAAATTTTGTGATATTTATATATATATATATATATATATATATATATATATATATATATCTTTACACGATAGCGGCCGTAATTTTGAAGATATTTGAACCAAATTTTAATATGTTATTTCTAGGCCCAATAGTTCGGACAAGTTCGTTAATGAGCAAAATTGGCCCAAGGGGGTGGTCGGGGGAGGGGGTTGAAATTTTTAAAAATGTATATCTCGGCCCCTATGAAGTATAGAGGGAAACTTTGTTTGAATAAATTAGAGTACTCCCTATGGAGTTCACAGTGACACCAACGATTCGGGGGTTCGAGTGAGGGTGGGGGTGGAGGTGGGGGTGGGGGATGAAAATTCGAAACTTTTGAAACCACGTCTTGTGGGGTATCGTTGAAAAGCTCTTGATGAGTACTCTACAAATCAATAAATAGTTTCTTGATAGCTCTCATATGACGCGAGATTTTAATGTTTAAAAATAATAACACTTGAAAGAATTATTATAATATCATAATTTTGTCTTGTTTAGCGGCTTTGCTAATTTTATTCATTGCTGATCTTGCGAACGGCCTCCCAGAATATTATATCCTATTATTGTTGTCAAAACAATTGATTGTAGGCTCTTCCTCTTTACTGCAGGTTTGGCATGCCAAGGCTAAAGAAGAAGAGTGCTATGCAGCGACAATAAATTAAACCAAAAGCACTTCGAAATCTACCTCCGCCTGTAGGCCTGCCTAAAGGGATTTTTTATAGTTTGAGGCGTTTCGAGATTGCATCCGAGTGACAGAAGGTAGAATGATGGAAGTGAGAGAGGCTTGCAATATAAAAAGAAATAAAAATGAATGTAGATTGGGGACAAGAGTGTTTCTTCATGATGTCACGTGCCAAGGCTACGGCTGATAACAACACGGGATATTGACCAGCCTTCAGTTTCACTTTATCCTACCTGGATTTCTGGAATTTCAACCAGGATCTTGGAGGTGTTTATAGGTCCCCTCTACGTGACAGATTAGGAGAAAATCCTTAGAGCCACTTTCTCAGGAGACCTAGGTCTTCATCCTACAGAGTTCGTATCTTGCTTAAAAAAATTCCTGCGTAATATGGGCAGGTACGTATATCACAACTCTGCCATTTTTTACCTGGGTGTGTCGTCGTTAAATCGAATTATTTTGAAACATTTTTTGTTATTCCATCGTGCGGTTTTTCTTCCTAAGAGTTTATCTGTGGTCAGAGTTTCTTCCTTTTTTTAAATTCTTTTTTAGCTTTAGACAAAAGAGTACTTGTTTTTCGCCAAATTATTCAAGGTGTAAAGTCTAAATTTATAGGAATAGACATTGTGTTATTAATCACTGTACGAGGCATACAGGAGTGTTATTCCGGGATAATTTACCCTTTTTATTTTTCCTACCCGTACCGGTACCATAGGTAGCCTACTATAGGTTGAATTATTATTTTCGACTGAATTTTGAGAAACGCATGTGTGGATGGTCATCATACGCCGACAGCGAAAAGTTTAAAAACAAAATGTTACATTAAGATGAGTTTTGGGAATGTGTCACGAAGATTGACGAGACCTTTGTTTAATTTTAGGCCTATTACTACTATACAGAAATAAATCATTTTCGCGACTTCTTCGAAAACGGATCTAACGTTTTTTTTTAAAGTTTGTACATGAGCCTTAAACTTTTATCTTAATTTGAAGCGTTTAGTTTTATAAGGGTCTAATCGTAAGTTCCAAAATCATGATTGTGTAGAAAACAAGACATAGACCCACAGAAAGACATGCCGGAGATAGACCCAGCGCTACTAATGTGGCTTTCCTTGGGCCCTTCTGAAATGCATTGGTCTGGGTACATAGATCCATTTAAAATTATCATCTGAAAATCATGATTTTGGCACTTAAACCCTTATAAAACTAAACGCTTCATTTGTTGAAGCATACTTACAAGCCAGTCATAGCTTTGTACAAACTCAGGCTTTATACCGGTTTTCGACCAAGAGCTCAAAGCTAAGTTAGTTTAGCTTAGCTCACATACAGTGCGGGATTTCATATGTAGTTGTGCCGACAAAACTACATATGAAATCCGGCATAACTATATATGAAATCCCTCACTGTATGTGAGCTAAGCTAAGCTAAGTTAGCTTAGCTTAGCTCACGTAAGTGCGGGATTTCGTATGTATGCACAACTACATATGAAATCCGGCACAACTACATATGAAATCCCGCACTGTGTGCTAAGCTAAGCTAACTAACTAACTTAGTGGGCTGTCGACCAAGAGCTAAGCTAACTTACCTTAGCTTAGCTTAGCTCTTGGTCGACAGCAGTGGCGGACGCAGTGGGGGGGTAGGGGGTTACATCCCCCCCGAAATTTGGAAAAATGCAATGTAAGTGGCAGTTTTATAAACTAATTATATATGTAACTTAGTTAATTTTTTTTAGTATTCTTTCTACCTAATCAAATCCCTCCCCCCCCCCGAAAAAAATTTCTGCGTCCGCCACTGGTCGACAGCCCACATAAGACTTGCGTGGCGAATATTACATCTTTGCGTCAGGCTGAAAAACTCAACTGAATACGCTCCCTGCAATGCAGCCTCTTTATTTCTAAATCAGAATTATAAGTTAGAAAATTGTATTGCTCTTGTTTTAATGTACAGAAAGTTATGTGAGTATTCACAGAGTTTCTTAAAATGGATGCTATTTAAATTTGCAGTCTTTGAAATTTTCAGAAATCCATAATTGGGCTTGGGTTTATTCATTAATGGCCTAAATGCTCCGCTGGTTAACGTTGTTGGCTGCGAATCCATAGGCCGGGTTCAATCCTCTGTGCCTTCTTGTATTTTTCTGAGGTAGGGACGCATGGAACGGGGTGCAGTCATACTCTGAGAGAATCTGAGGAACAACTTATTTTAAAAATTAGCAGCTTGGACTAGAAATCCAACAATAACGTTCGCGGTTACTGACCACATACCTCCAGTCCTGCCATCTTCCAGTGAACAAGGCACCGGGTAATTGTGGCAATGGTTGGATGGTAGACGCAGGGCCGTAGTTAGTCGGTGGCGAGATGGACCCCCGCCAACGGCGCAGGTACAGAGAGGGCGCAAAATTAACCATGAAAAATCCCGCTTTTTTTTTTTAGACTGGTGCAATTTATCAAGCAATAAAAATTCCACGTTAATGGAAGAAATCTTTCAGGTTATTAAAAATTACTGCACGTGAACTATCTGTAGTATTATGCAGTGTCTACAAACAAAAAACAGTCATGCAACGTTCTTTAATGAACACGTTTTTTATTGACAGGGTATGATAACATAAATCATGAACAGTATGAAAAGATATAACAATAAAAATTAAAATGTACGTTATTATTGAGATGAAAGTGGTTCAACTATTCGAAAAAAATACTTTTACCTATATTAATGTGTTAAACATTTTAGTAGGCCTCAGGGCTATTATGTAATTTACTTCTGATACTAGATTTTATTATTTAATTCTTTTTTAAGTACTGTAGTTCAGTCGTCTGAAAATAAGGTTGTAGTACCTTGAAAGTTCAACACTTAGTTCATTTTCAAATTGAGGTTTAGGTTTCTTTGATAATAACTGTGTTTTTATATTAAAATAATAAACAATTTTACAGAAATTTAAAAAAAAAAAATTGTTCAGACCTCCCCAGTATTAGAGGGCGCAGATTTGTCAAACTCGCCAAGGGCGCAGAAGGACGTTGCTACGGCCCTGGGTAGACGCTGAAAGCTCTTGGGACATAGACCCACGGCAGTTAGTTTGTAACTCCTGAATGTAACTTAAGCTTAGAAGTTGTTTGAAAATAATGAACTAGTGGTATAAATTCCCATGTAATGCATTACCTAATTTATATGCTAATGCGTTCCGCTTAGATTCTGTGCAATGCAGCGAGATTAGGACTGTAGCAGGAAACACGAGAAGGTTGCATTTATTATACGGGATTTGATATGCTTGTCAGCGAATTTATGTTTTTCAAACTATCTTCTCTTAGAAATATCCTTGAGTTTTAGGTCTTTCATTTAGCAGATTTTTAACGGTTCTTACCAGTTGATTGTAAACACGTGCCTATAGTGTAGATAGCGTTTCTCAACCTATGTTCCGCGGACCACTGGTGGTCATAGAGCAAGTGGAAAGTAAAGAAGTAAACTTTTTTCACATATTTCGTTATAATGACCTATAATTAATACCCCAAATATTGAGAATATAGGCCTTCTTTTAAAAATCGGATGTAAAATTAGGAGTCCGTAATTTTTTTTTTTAGACATTTTAGAG